>JAEIFR010000001.1:5347500-5947500 GCA_018904105.1 Zaprionus tsacasi
ACGTTGCTAGGCAGACGATTAAAATCTCAAAATTGTCAGATCCATCTATCAATCACAACATGGAAGGTATTTTCAAAGAAGTATGTAGAGTGAGGAGTACGGAAAGTGAACTTAGCACGAAATTGTAGCTTGATAAAGTAGATATTTTATTTGTAGAGAAAGTAAGAGAGGCTAAGTGGGCGTGGTTTGGATCTTAAACTAAAGAAGGAATACTTAGGCATATGGTTACAAAATTTGAAGACTCTAGCTATTCTGAGCGCAGAGATATAGAGGTTCATACAGACAGACGGGCAGAAAAGCAGGCAGAAGAGTAGAAGGACAAGGGAAAACGGGAAATCGGGAGACGGAAAGAACTTAGCACGAAATTGTAGCATGATAAAGTTGATATTTTATTTGTAGAGAAAGTAAGAGAGGCTAAGTGGGCGTGGTTTGGATCTAAAACTAAAGAAGGAATACTTAGGCATATTGTTACAAAATTTGAAGACTCTAGCTGCTCTTAGCGCAGAGTTATAGACGTTCATACAGACAGACGGGCAGAAAGGCAGGCAGAAGAGTAGCAGGACAAGGGAAAACGAGAAATCGGGAAGCAGAAAGACCTTGTCACATCGACTGATTAGGAATATGCATATACATACCGATCTATAGCTTACATACTCTCTTTTATCTCCAAGTAGTGCGCAATATTAGAAAGTTATCGCATTAGTCGCACTCTTCCTTCGACACCTGATAATGGCAGCACTCTCAGGGAGAGGGAGAGCGACAGAGAGAGAGAGAGGACCCTCTCGAAAGTACTTTACATTATCGTCATCAATTAACGGCGCTTTGTAGGTTGGTGCCGGCTGCAGTTGCCAGCTGCCACTTGTGGCAAATGCCGCTCTCAATTGAGATGAGTTATGTTTTATTTTGGGGGAGACACTGACTGACCACGCCCTGAGCCCTCTCTATGCTGGTTAGGGTAGAGCAATAATTTTTGGTCAACTTTCGGGGCGATGCCCAAGCATCCAAAACATGAAAATCAAATTTCCCGAACTCGTAACTCCCAAACACTTTTTGGCAATTAGTGCAGGAGGTCGCTGATGGATGAGGCAGGCAGGCTGGAGTCGCCTCCAAGGCGTGCGACCACTTGAGGCACACTACGGGCTAATCCCGCTGAGTGAGGGCGGGGCGGGGCAGGGCGCCGAGGCATGTTGAGGCATCAAATGCGAGTTTTATGTAAATCGCATGTCCTGCGCACTCAAGTGGCGACCTCTTGCGGCACTTGCATCCTTCAAGATGTACGTCAAGTGTTTCTGCAGCAAACCACTTGACTCTATCTCGCTCTCTCTCTCTCTCTCTGTCTCTCTCTCTATTGCAGGCGCATTGCTCGAATTACTGGGACGGTCAGGAAACGCAACGAAAAAGGATAATGACGGGCGTTACTTACATGTCAGCAAGAAGAGATCGTCAAGAGATTTACTTTTTAGCATAGAAGAGGGGACTCTGGCAGGGGTGGAGTAGGGTGTACCGGCATCAATTTCAATGCCGCATGGTATTTCTTTTTTTTTTCCTCTTTTTTTTTAGTGTAATCCGAGTCGCAACTTTGTTAGCATCGCTTGGCCCTCTTGACGTTTTGCCCTCTAGCATCGGATTTCCTTTGAATCCGGCGCCCTCTCTATCTCTCTCTCTCTCTCTCTCTCTTTCGCTCTTTCGCTCTGGGTTCTCTCTGGCCATCTCGCTCGCATTCAGTTATTGTTTATTTGTTTGTTTTGTCAACATTTGGTCGTCATAAGCGCGTTTTTGAAGTTGTCTACGGTTACGACGGCCCGATTTTCCATTGAAAGTTTCCCTCCTCTTCTGGTTTCCTTTGTTAATCGGAAAACTCCATCGCCCTCTCTCTCTCTCTCTCCCTCTCTCTCTCCTGCTTGCGATAGGAAATGCAGAGCAACTAAAGGCAACTTGTGTGGCTTTTCTCACACATTTTTCACGCTAAACCCTGCCCTAAACTGGAGAGTTGGAGACTTGAGAGACTCGGCAACTCTATCGAGTAGAGTAGGGTCTGTCTGTCTGTCTGTCTGTGTGTGTGTGTCTGTGTGTGTGTGGCTCGCTTTATTGGCTTAGCGCACCCGCTGGGCGGCTCTTCATTTGTCATGGGCTGCATCCGTTGCCCCCGCTGCGGTTGCCCCTCCTCTCCCCCTCTCTCTCTCTTATTGTTCCATCTCCCACTCTTCATCTGCCCCTACTCTTTCCTCTGCTTCTTCTTCGTTTGTTGTTGCGTAATGAATTTGTTTTACCCAAATTGAGCCAAAAAACTACCGTGTCTCAGTTTTCATTTCATTTCGTTTCGTTTCTTCTTATAAATAAGTGTATCGTATCGTAGATATATATGTATATATTTTTTTTTCTTTTCTTTTTTAATTTTCATTTTTCCTGAGAGCCCGCGTCGCTGCATGTGGCGTCGAGTTTTCCATGGATTTTCATTAATGTGAGCCGTGGAAATTGAAGAGGGCACGTAATTGATTTGTGGCCCAGGCATCTCCAGTAAACAAATTGCCTTTTGCTGCAGTCGCAGTCGCAGTCGCCGCGGCGTGTTGCCTTGGCTTGGAGTGGAAAAATTGTGTAGACTTGTGGAGACTATTCGGCAAATGGATATTTAAAGTGTTGTCTAGTTGAAAGGGTATGCAGGTAGGGGAGGTTAAGCCAAGAAATGGTAGTGCAGACTTTTGGAGAGTTGTGGAGACTTGTTGAGAGTTGTGGAGACCTAAGAATAACACTATAAAATAACAGATACATGCTATAGGACAATCTCTGCGTAGTGTAGAGTAGTATTGAGTTGTGTAGAGTTGTGTAGAGAAGTGTAGAGTAGCTTATAGTAGTATAGAGTAGTGTAGAGAAGTGAAGAGTAGTGTAGAGTAGTCTAGAAAAATGTAGAGTAGTATTTAGTAGTGTAAAGAAATATAGAGAAGTGTAGAAAAGTGTATAGTAATGTAGAGAGTAGTGTAGAAAATTGTATGGTAATGAAAAGTAGCGTAGAGAAATGTATAGTAATATAGAGAAGTGTAGAGTTCTTTAAAATGATGAAAAATTTTTTGGGGTGCTTAAAAATGATGAGTGTAGAGCGGCTTAGTGTGTTAAAGATATGTGTAGAGTAGTGTGGAGTTGACTAGAATCATATAAAATTAAGGTTAACTGAAGAAATGCAATAAATTCGTATCGTAAAAAGCGGTCTCATCTCTTTGTAGACTTATGAAAGAATGAAGAATTCGCGTCTTTGTTTGATCCGATAAAACTTTTCGCATCGTTCATAAATTAAATGCGGTGTGCCAATATCATTTTTACCGCATTGTCAGGGCCAAATGGGCGTGGCAGTCGGTAGGTAGGTAGAAATGATCGGTAGAGTGGACCCTCTCAGAGAGACACTTCGCGCTTTCAGCGTGCGCTGCTCGTTTTGGCGTTGCTTTTGACACATTCGAATAGCGTCGAATCGATCATTATCAGCGACGCGAGATGGCGACGCCATCGCCATCGCCAGCACCATTAGCGATCGTCATAAGTTGCCGAGCAGTAACGCCCTCAAAAACAATACAAAATAAGTAGGGGACAAACAACAGCGGGGGAAATGCGACTAAAACTTACTACGTAGTTGACGGTTTTTTCTTTCTCTCTCTATATAAAGAGTATTTTTTGTTAGGGGAATCGTCCAGAAATGGTATAAACCCCCTACACTGCAAACTTCAGCTTCCCAACTATTTTAGTTTCACAGTAAAATTTAAAAACTCTTTTCTTTCATTATCTTTCGTAAAAAGACTTTTTTTTATACTGAAAATACTTTTCAATTGATATGAACAACCCCCACACCAAACTTCAACTCTCTATCTATGTTGCTTGCAGAGATTCACAGCAAACATATACCCCTTTTCGCACATTTCTAAGCGCGTGCAGGGTATGCACTGCAGCAGCAAGTAGAAAAATTAAAAAAGAGAAAAAGCAAAGAGCCCGAAACGATCTTCAGATCTGGTGGGCAGCTAATTTGGTGCGCTGATTTGGTCATTTTGGAACTGTGGAGATCCATTGTCTTTTTTCGGGTTTCGAGAGATTGAGACACTGCCTCAATTCTTTTGCCTTGCCCTGTGCAAATTAAGTTTTATTAATTTAATTTTTTAACGAGCTGCGATCGGCAACGAGATTTATGCCCCGACTAGCCTCAACGTGATGTTGATGACTCCGGTGGCGTCGCGTCGTCGCAGCGTCGGCGTCATCATATGCTGCCCCAAATTTATTGAGACATATTCCCTCTCTCTCTCTCTCTCTACACTTTGATTTGGACCTATTTATTTCGAATTCCGTTCCATGGAAGGCTTTGTAATGATCGCTGATGAGGTGTTTATGAGCATGGTCAGGCATTTTGCATTAGTCATGCCCATTGTGGCGTCTCCATGGGGGCGTCGACAGCATCGGTTGTCGGGTAGCCTTTGTTTTTTTTTTTTTTTTCGAACTATCTATATAAGGCAGTCATTAGAGGAGGGAAACCGTTACGATTCGCTACGCCCGAAGGCAAATGAAATCGAAAACATTAGAGAAGAATCATCATGCGAATCGTCCGAATTGAGCCGAAGGCGTCGCACTCCTCGCTCCGGACGTTGTATAATCAAATATCCATTTCTATATGGTATTATATATATGGGCTTTCGATAGAGTTTCCCCCGGATGAGCAACAGTTAATTGGCAGTGGGAAAATGAAATGCAAGGAAGGCTTCATTACTTCATCTCATATATCTAGCCAACGATCTACCCCATTCTACTATGGAATAACCATAACTTACTTAAAGTTCTCTTAGCTGCTAAGGTTTTCTTGACGATAACCGATCTGAAACGATAGTTAAATTATATATGTAAACAAGAGAGAGAGAGAGAGAGGGATATACAAATTAATTTTTAAATAAATTCTTAGAAAAATCTATGATAATCTTGAGTTATGCTGGGACTGTTTAATCACAAGTTGAACCCAAGCATGTGTAAATTGTCAGTAAATAAAGCCATCATATCACACTATCAAAAATAATGTTATGTATAGTAAGTGGAACGTTCTACTAAGTACTCACAATTTCGGGGCACTTACTCATTGTGTGGGAGGCAGAAACGGAGGGGGATCAAGACGTGAGGGGGGAGGGAGGTGGCATTGTATGGCATGCCGCCGGAAAATTGCCTTCGAGCTGGGTAAAAGTGCAAATATGAAGCACTTAGCGAGTCTCGGAGCGGGAGCGGGAGAGGGAACGGGAGCGGAAGCCGGAGCCGGAGCTGGAGCCGTAGCCCTCGTTCCGTCACTTGTTCCAGCGGTGTGCGGAAATCAAACAATGCCATTAGGCTAATAATTGCTGCTCGTTATTGTTGTAATTGTGGCCCATGGACGTACTACGTCCAGCTACCCCTCCCCCCCTCCCCCCTCTCGCTGGGATGGGCACACAAAATGTATTAATTAAGCTATTTATCTAAACTAATGCGAGCATTTAGTAGCCAAGACAGAAGCAAATTGCACTCATTAGGCGACTCTCCCGACTACTCTCCCGACGACTGCTAACTGCCACTCCAGTCTCCTCTCCTACCCCCTCTCCCTCCCTGCCTTCCGTCACTTTGATTCGATGAACCAATCGTTTTTCCCCAGCCCTATAGGGAGAGAGAGAGAGATAATTGCGTTGGATAAGTATATATGCGCTCTCTGTGAAGCTGCTGGCCAGCAGCTTCATCCCATATCTTCCGTCTTGAGCCTGCCCTGCACTTGGCCCAGTGACAGACAGGGAGAGAGGGAGAGAGGGAGACAGGAATGCTAGAACCAATTGGAGATATCGTCACTTCAATGCGATCAGCCCATCAGGCAACCCATCGAGGCAACGGTCAAGCGGTACATCATCATTAAAGGCTGCCGGAACGGGCAGGCAAATGAGGAGAGAGTGGGATGGAGTAACCTGGACAGGGCCAGCACCAGCTCCAGCTCCAGCTCCAGCTACAGCAGCAGCTTATCGTCTGCCGCATCATTAGCTTGATTATGATTATCAATGAGCACATCGACAATGCCGACGCTGTGCCACATTAAATACAAACAAAAAATGGGAGAGGGAGAAGAAAACAGAGACAAAAGAGAGAAAGAGAGAGAGAGAGAAAGAGAGAGAGAGAAAGAGAGAGAGCAGGAGGAGAAAGGGACAACGACAACTGCTGCAGACTTCCATCTGTTTGTGTTGCAATGAGACTGGCTTAAGGCGACCTCAACGCGTAGATTAATTGAAAAAGGGGCAGCCTGGCAAGCATATACCCTGTAATTTTCGACAGCTATGAAACTGATATATATACACTCAAAAAAAAGGCACTGAATTCCATTAATTAGTCTTATTACTAAGCTTGTTTATCCCTTATAGTTTGTCTGTCTTTCAAAATTGCTAATGATGTGCAGTATATTTATTATATTTCCATTATTATTAAAAATATTGCAACCAAAATCAGTGTATAGCTATATTATTGCATTCTTAACAAGCTGACCAAATTTCCTTAAAATCGGTCTACTATAAGCTAAGATTTTAATACTTCTGCAACTGCTCAACTTGGTTTCCACTTATTTCCTTTATTAAACTCAACTTCTTTGATTTCCCATTTCATTTAGTCTCATCATTAGTCTAATAATTATCATAACTATAGTTCCAATCATTCCCAATTTGCTTTTGCAGCGTTTTATACCCAGTTTCGGGGCCCTGCCAGCCTGCCTGCCTTTGCTCTGATTTTCGGTTCGGTTTTTTTTTTGTTTGTCGATTTCAAAGATCTTCGACTGCGATAAGGCCAAGCAAAGTCTTGGGGTCTGTCGGCGTGACAAATTGTTAGTGCAGCGATTGCCTATCTCCCCTCTCTCTCTCTCTCTCTCTCTCTTTTTTTTTTGGGCTGCCCGCTAATGAATATGATTAGCATAATTAGTTGTGCGACCAAAGCGGATCGGATGCAAGTCTGGCAGTCCGGCAGCGGCTTTGCCAGGTGTGTGTAGGCCCCCACCCCGCCCTTCCCTCCCTCTTCCGCTGCTGCTTTTACACGTAATCATAATCGTAATAAAAGGCCACATATGGGGATAGGCTACGCCTCTGCCTCCCCCTTTGCCTCGGCCTGTGCCACATGCGGCAGCTACAGCGAAATGTGCTTCATATATTAACGTGTTGGCAACGTACCCACAGTATCCCCAGTACCCTCCCCAGTTCCCCCTCCCTACCGGGTCCCTAACAACATCATCAACAAGCAAAAACAACAATAAAGGAGAGTCACAAAAACTGTCACCGGGCCCGGGCACGATGTTTGACAGATGGACTCTCCTCCAACGAGGATGGCGAGGAAGTGAACCGAGCTCATCTAATTTCTGGTATTTGTTACTCTACAGAGAGGGAGTAGGGGGAGGGGGAGGGGGTAACTGGTAGCCGCTGTCAGACTGTGTCTGTAACTGGGAATCAGATTTGATATGAGAGCGAGCGAGGCCCTTGTCCAATTCTGTCTATCCAGCTCAGAGCGACCGCAATATGAATGAAGTTTTAATGCATGTCTATGGTGACACATTAAAGACCAAGAGACAAGCACGAGAGAGAGAGAGAGAGAGGGAGAGAGAGAGAGAGAGAGAGGGAGAGAGCACTCAAATACAATAAGAAACAAAGTAACACATCCCCCCTCAAAACTTCAGAGACACAGAGAGAGAGAGAGATGACAAAAATAATGAACCCAAAAGGTAGACAGGATGTGAAATGCTTGAAAAACTTCAAATGCTGCTAAATTTGAATACGAAAACCCCCCCCACGCATCACTCGACCCCATCCGACCCCAACAGATTCTCTAGGCAACCCCAATACAGTTTCGTATTCGGAAATTATGTGTATTACACAGCAATTGTGCCAGGCCAGGCCAACCCCATTCTCTCAACAGGAAATGACATTAAGTTCAGGCCCCAAAATATTCCTAAGATTGTAGCCATAAAAATTGTAAGTATGCCCT
This sequence comes from Zaprionus tsacasi, assembly GCA_018904105.1. Taxonomy (NCBI): domain Eukaryota; kingdom Metazoa; phylum Arthropoda; class Insecta; order Diptera; family Drosophilidae; genus Zaprionus; species Zaprionus tsacasi. The sequence goes on from JAEIFR010000001.1 coordinate 5,355,487, forward strand.
CTATCTAGTAGTACCTTGTATGTGGTGTATGCAGCCCATGTGTGCCCAGGGGGGGGAGGGGCAGGGAAATGGGCATTAAAAACCGAATAAAAACAGAGAGACATAAAAAGAAATTTGACAGGAAAATTTATTCGATTTTAATCAGGCTGAAATTGAAATGTTTCGGAAATGAGAAAACAAGCAAATCTAGTGGGTATAATTATAGTTGCTGGATTTTATATTAAACTGTTCAGTTTTAATATACATAGTTGGTTTGAAATGTGCGTAAAGGCTTGTTTGTCTGTACGAACCTCTAGATCTCAGGAGTTCATAGAGTTAGAGCAGGGAAATTTTGTGACAATGCTCATAGGTATTGCTAGATTAGTTTAGAATTTTGCCACGCCCTCTAACGCCTCTTTAAATGAATAAAAAAACGAGCTGCAAGCTAGAACCTTGTTTTCCTGCTTGTATATAGGGATATAAGTTGGAAACCGGGTAGAAACCTTGCTTATGGTGCCAAGAAGAGTTGTGCATACATTTTGAATTAGTTAGGGATACTCTAACTAAGGGAATACCACATAAACATCAAGCAAATCCGCCTAAAGTCAAGGTTTCTAAAGTAATACTCTACCTCCTTTATTTCAACTAAATTTCATCAAAATCTAAACAAAGCAAATATGTAGTACTTACTATATGTATTTATAAGCTCTATTTACATAACCGCAGACAAGTTTTTCTCAGTCTCCGAGAGTTACAGCCTAAGCTAGACAAAGACAGACAAAGGAGGCGGGCAAAAAAGCTTTGGTTATGTTTACACATGCTTCGAGGGGGGTTGCAAAGGGAAAGGGATTTTACGGGTATACAGAGGCTTCCATCGAATCCATTCAGACTCAGAGATCAGCTTGATTTTGCCTCTAATGACAGCTTACAAGCAGCGGCTCAATGGATCACACAGAGTGTGCCCAATTTGCGTGCCACATGTTGCTGCCTCTGTCTCTGTCCCACTCTCTCCCCCTCTCTCTCTTTCTCTGTCACTCTCTGCGACTTGTACTTGGCGCTTAGGGCAATCGGGCGACTAATAGGCCCAATATACCGATAGCACGGGAAATATTCCATATCGAAATTTTCGTAGCGCCTTTTATCGTTTTGGCAAAGTTAGTCACTTGCCTGCCACGCCCACGAAACCCGTGTGTACGCCCACCGTGCTGAGGCTTTCACGTAATTTTTCATAAACATAAAAGTTGCCTGTGCGGGGGAGGGAGGGGGAGGGGCTGGGCGGGGCTCGCGTCCTTATGGCTTCGTAAGTGGCAGCAGCAACCGCAGATTGTTGGCCTACCCCCCCTACCCCCCTACTCTACCCGCCCCTGCATATTGTATTTGTATTTTGTGATTTTAATGCGGCATTTTGTGGCAAGCTGTGTGTGTGTGTGTGTGTGTGTGTGTGTGTGTGTGTGTGAACTCTCGACATTAGCAGGCAACGCAAAAACATTTTATGACATAATTTTGTTGTTACTCCACGAAAGGTGAGTTTTTTTACTCCCCCTCCCCCTGCCCCTCTCCTTCTTCTTACGTGACAAAGACAATCTGCATATGCGGAGGAGGGGGGACTTCCCCTACGAGCTCTGGCATCGATGACCCCAGCTACAGTCTGCCTCCCACTCCCACTCCACCTGCTGCGGATTTACATACGCGCATATATAGTAAGAACCTGGCTCAGTCGCCCCCTCTCCCCCCGCACAGTGCGTTCCTCGGTGAATTGTAATTACAGGCATGTAACCTAATGACACGCCCCCTGCGCCTTCACATAGCCAACGACGCAACATGTTCTCAGTCCCCCCCGCTCTCTCCGCTTCAACATCTCGTTCCCATTTCCATTTCCTTGGCCCTGAGTAAGTGGCAAATGTTGTAAAAGAAAGCAGCAGCAGCAGCAGCAAAAACAAAAACAAAGCCCCGTTACACACACACACACACACATACGTATTCCAAGGAGCAACAGACACATCCAGGTATGGGAGCGAGGGGCGTGGCACTGTCATAATCCCACACAACGAAGTCTTTATGCTCTGCCTGGCAGCACACACACACACAGACAACTGACTACTACACTGAAAAAAATTTAAAATATAAAAATATTAGACAAAAAAAATAAAATTTACAAATTTTATTTTTGTTTTATTAAAGAAATTACTAATGCCAGCTAGCTTTAATAATATTATATGATTCAAGCCTATGTACATGCATATATTTACCAAATTTCAGCTTACCACAGCTTAAGGTTTAAAAGAAATTTAATTTTTTTGTTTTATTACAAGTTTTACTAATTCCAGCTAGGTTTCTTAACTGCAAATGTTTGTATTAAATATATTTACACAGTTTTACCAAATTTCAGCTTAATATACCTTAAGACTTAAGAGATATTCAATTTTTTTGTTTTATTTTAATTTTTACTAGCTACAGCTTAGTTTTTTAAAATTAAATATATCAATTAAACATATTTCTATATTTTTATAAAATTTCAGCTCATCAAATCTAAAGGTTTTCGCAAAAAAAATACTCATAATTTCTTTTGGAAAACTCAAGTCCAAAAAGGGCATACGTCGAGGAATATGTAAGACTAAAGAGTCGCCTGTTAAAGCAAATGGGTACAGCCTGCGCAGCGCTGAGTGGATCATATCATAGCCAGAGAGAGAGAGAGAGTGAGAGAGGGAGGGGGGAATAGAGAGAGAGATAATATGATGAAACTCAAGATGTTCGTTGGGTAATTAAAAAACCGAAATTAGTTTAGATGGGCGCTCGTCTTGTTAATAAAGACTATGACTGGCATTAATAAACGCGTCATTATATGCTCACACGCACACGCACACGCACACGCACACGCACACGCACAGCAGCTCATTAACAGCTACCTGTGCGCGTCTGTGTGTGTGTCTGTGTGTGTGTGTGTTTATTTGTATGCCTGTGTGTGGGTGTGAAAAACGCCTCTACGCCGCGCCAGTTGCAGGTGTAATATTTCAATGCGAAGGTGTGCCTGAGCCTGTCTATGTGTGTGTGTGAGAGTGTGAGACTGTGTGTGTGTGCTTGCAAATTTATATTTGTGCTTAGCTTAGTGGCTGGCAACAACAACATGGCCAACAACAGCAACAACAACAACAACAAGTTGGCAACTGATGCCGCTTTGGCGCTGCAATAAATAGCCGAGTCGAGTTATGGCTGCTGCCTTACGCCGTATGCCGCATGCCACATGCCGCATTGCCCCCCTCCCCCCCTCTCTGCTCAGAGCCAGTGGGTGTATTATCTTTGGAATTTATTACCAACAAATGTTATTTCTAGAACGTTAGACACACTTGCAAGCCATACGCCATACGCCGTCTCCGTCTCCGACTCCGTCTCCGACTCCGTCTCCGTCTCCGTCTCTGTCTCTCGCACTGGCGTTGGCGTCTCATCAACGCCTTCATTAGGCGTTCGCCAAGTGGCTTACATAGGAATACCCGGGAATAGCACAATACAATACCCGCAATACCCTGCACTACCCACTCACTACCCCGGGCTAGGACTAGGCACCCTCTGCGACAGCAAAAACATCATTAAATTTACGAGACTTTCCTAGGAACGAACAAATACACAAAACAAAAGGGAAGCAGCGACGTCTTGAGCCTGGCTACGGTATCGTTCCCTATAGAGCTGTACTTATAAAAAACAGATGGTAAAAGGCCAGTGCGAATAAATGGGATTCGCAAAGGCAGCCATTAAAAGAAAAAAATAACTGAAAAAACTCCTTGATACTCGCCTAAAATGTGTTCAAAACTGATCCGAAGCGAAAACATACTGCAGATTACTGAATGTGTAATATATAAGAATATTTTCAAAAGAAATATTTTATATTCATCAATCCTAATATATACTAATAAGATGCAGCGAGTTTTTTTTATCTTTAAGCTGCAAAATGCTTTAGAAACTGAAAAACTTTTAAATAACATTAGGATTAAATATTATATCAGAGTTTGCTATAGGTTTCTATATGGTAATGCTTTGAAATTCAAAAAAAAAAAAAATGATAATAATAGAAATCATAAGAAACAGCGAAAATTATAGGAAACCCTTAGGAATTTATTTATATAATAACTCTTTGCTTAAAATATGTATTAAAGTCTATAACTAAATTTCTAGCTAGTTTAGAAGTATCAAAAATAGATTTTAACTAATACCCAGATCTATACATGAAATTTCCTGGGAATTGAACCAGTAAGTTCGTGGAAATTTGATAATAAACAAAGTGACTGTAATATTTAAATGCGTACCATATGCCTTGTTAGTTCCCAATTTGGAGAAAAAAAACAACTGTTCCGTACACTCGATAAAGATGACCGTTTCCGTTTGGCAATTTTTCATTTTATTTACTTTCCCCCCCAACTCCATCGCACACCCACTAAATTATATTAATAAATACATGAATATTTTTTCCTCTCGTTGTGTGTATTTTTCTTTCGCTTTTCTCTCCCTCTCTCTACGTCCGTTTTTGGCTCTTTTCTTGGCTCTCTTGATTCTTGGTTTTTCATTTTAATGGGCTTCATAAAGTTTCTTCATTTGATTTCATGTCAATTGTCTGGCAAAACGATCAAAATAAAATAATAAAATGCAAGTAAATGAATTGAAATGCAAATAAAATTTTATTAACTCAGCCACGATGACTGCGGTTACTACAGTTGTTACGTTCTCGAGAGGCTGTTCGAGTGGGTGGGGGTCTGGGACTGGGACCGAGTCTGGGTGTACTCAAGTGGGGTGTGCTGTCCGAAACTGTGCGGTTTAGGGTGCGTTAAATGTTAACACGAAACAGCGAAGCGAAGCGCAAAGTTTCGTGCCCCAAACGGAAAGCCATTAGGGCGAAGGCGTCATAAAAAATGTTTAATTCATTTAATGAATTTTTATTAAGACAACAAAAGCGAAAGAAGCGCGCAAATAAAATCAGATAACACACAGGCCAAAGAGAGAAAGAGAATAGAAAGAGAGAGAAGGCGAGAACACACGTTTATTTATGCTTTTATTCCGTATAATTAAACACATCATTAATCAGAGCTTAGTTAAGCTGGGGCAGCTGGGCTGGTCGAGATTTGGGAATATAATATCTGAAATATATGCAAAGCATTATGGAGCTGCAGCTGGGAAAATATAGATGATATACTTGTAGGCTTCTCTGCTCTAATTCGAGAAATTGCTAATAGATTTCGTTGCATATAAAAGTCTAGCTGAGTTTAATAAGTTAAAAAGAGATATGGGTATATAATATCTGATATATATGCCAAGTAGCATAATGATAAGGCAGGTATATCCTAACTAAAATAAATAATTACTTGAGTTACTTTTAAAAACTCACTGCAACTGATATATATCGTTTTATATCGTCTTATCAGTCTAACAGACTATTTTAGTAGCTCTCTTAAGTATTATATCCCTAGCTTATAGCATGATATACCATATAGATTACAAGTTTGGTTAGATCTACCCCTAACTGTATACGATATTTGTGCACTTGGCTGTTGGCAATATTGTTTTTTTTTTTTGTCATGCTTTTTATCGTTTCCACTTAAAAGAAAAAATAAATCGCGCTCTTCTCTGCGATTCTCATGGTCGGGGCATGTGCTTGAAATAGATTCGCAGTGTGCTCGCTTGCAACATGGGGCAGGCAGTTTCATTTGAATTTGCTGCAACGCGATGCGACGCGACGAGTCGCCCCCAACGAGTTTCCGGCCTGTGAATTGGCACGCGCCGCTGCCGTTGCTGCTGCTGCTGCTGCTGTTGGTTTATTATTATTTTCTTATACAAGTATTTCTTGCCTCCGCCCCCTGCGAGGGTATTAAATTTATTCATATTTTTTTTTTTTTTTTTTTTTTTAGTAGAACATTTGCCAGCGGAATTCACTTGAAGTGCAGCTCGCTCAATTTCCTGGAACGATTTGCTGCCCGTTGCGCATTAAGAGGGGAGAGAGAGGGGAAAGAGAAAAGGAAGGGAGGGGGGTAGATGATAGCTTGACCCATGAGAACCTAGGCTGGCCTGGCTTACGGCTTACGGTGATGACTTTAAGGGCTGCGCCAACAAATATTGACGCCGCAATTCAAAATGCTTGACAAAACGAGAGGCGAAGAAAGAAAGAAAGGAGGCAAAAGGAGGTGAAAGAAAAAAAACAACAACAACAAAAAAAAGTGTAGGAAAAAGGGCAGAAGAAGAAGCAAGAGGAAATAATAAGGAAAAAAGCCAAATGCCAAGGCAAATAGTCGCAAAGTGTGCAATAGTGAAGCGAGAAATGAGAACGGTGAAAAAAGAAGGAAGAGAGAAAAAGAGAGAGAGAGAGAGAGAGAGGGGCAGGAAAAGCAAAGTAGGAAATTATGATATCATCTTTATGACGCCATTATGGTCTTAGCTCGTCTATAACTATGTGACGGTAAGTGGGCGTGTGTGTGTGTTTAAGTGTGTGTGTGTGTGTGTGTCCTCTACTGTCCACATGCTATGACTAACTCGGCCCCCCTCCTTCCCTGCCTGCCCTGCCCTGCTCCTACTCTCCTGCAGTCTCCTACGCCCTGACACGGACTCATGGCGAACTGTTGTAAATGTCAAAGACCGGAAAAGGCAACACACACACACACACATACATACACATGCAGCCGACGAAAGTATGCAACAGTTTTGAGCAGTGTCCTGCGACTGCACAAGGGTTAAACCTGTTCGCTCTCTGCCCTCTTTCAGGGCACTCTAAGTATTTTCTATTGCATACTTTCGAGTGCAGTCACTCAACCTACTCTTATTCTATATCAAACTAACTGGTGTATTTCTTATACGATTGCAATCAAATTTGCAGAAATCATTTAAAAGGTCTTAATTAACCTACTCTTCAATATTTTATACTTTAGCTTTTGGCATACGTTTAGAATTAGATTTTCTTTAACTTAAGGGATCGCCCCGGGGCGTGGCTAAATTCTAAAACAAATTTGATATAAGTAGACACATTGTCAGCAAATTTGATAGCTGTAGCTCTTCTAATAGCTGAGATCTGTTGAGAATAAAGATAAAACATCTTTTAAAACTGATCAAATTTAGCTGAGAAATCAAATCAAATAGAATACAACGCTATAGGCAGCAGAAAATGTCAAAGATCTATTAAGAAATCTTTAGATATCTCTCCATTTCTGCTCTATTTATCATATGAAGCTTGAAAATACCCTTATAAATAGGTTAGACAATCATAGTACGCTCCTTAGCTTGCTGATCGAATTTGAGAATCTGTAGACGAGGCAGCATGGCAGAAATCGACCCATTTCTCAGAAAATTCCTTAATAAGTTCCGTTTATATATTGTAGGGAAATAACACACATTTATAGAAATATTAGCTAAAAGAATTTTCCTAAATTTCAAAACAAACTCGTTTAATAGTAATTTCAATGCGAGCACAAATCGATATAAGCCTGATGTGTTATAAATATTTATTCTATAAACTTTTTTATTCAAAAACAAATGTGATTCGAAGCCTAAACGATTTTCGAATGAATGAATCATTCATACAGAATTTCCAGCAAATGGATATGAATACTTAAGCGCTTATTTAGTTGATGCATGCTCAGAGAGAAAGAGAGAAAGAGAGAAAGAGAGAGAGAGAGAGTGGGAAAAGAGAATGCAGGTAAAGAGGGAGACAAATTAAATCATCAGAGTTTCAGAACTCGCTGGGTTATTTAAGTCGCAGTCAGTTGGGTTGTCTGCCTCAAATGGGTTAAATGGCAAGGAAAATGAAAATGAAAAGAGAGAGGAAAATGAAAATGAAAACGTACATATGTGTGGCAAGTAAAGCGCCGGCAAACACTCAGGAGAATGGAAATTCAATTGAAATATTGCAAATGCCATTTGTTGCAAGCTCCAAGACGTTGCAAGTGCCAAAGTCGATGCTTGACTTGCGGCAACGTGACGGGGTGGAGAGGGTGGAAGGGTGGGGAGGGGGAAGGGGTGTGTCTTGAGAGCGCAAGAGCGATAAATTGAAGAGCCGAGTTTCAGACAAACAACTCAATCTTTCTGTCTTCTCTTACTACCTAACTCTGTCTCTCTCTCTCTTTCTACCTCTTCCTCTCTATTTATCTCTCTCTCTCTCTTTTTCTTTCTCTCTGCAGCTTTGTCTTTTATCTCAAGGTACGCAAAATGAGTGGAAGTGCTGGGGTCAAAGGAAGAAACTCTTCTGGATGTGACATATGTTATAATGTAAATTTTATATAATTTTAACATTGTCAAAAATCAACAGATTTCCTTGGGAGAGGACTTTTTATCCATTATTTGACCTCTAGATTTATTCTGCATCAAAATTTAATAAACATAAAATTTTCAAAAATTTCGACCTTTCGTATGTTTTCCAAACTACCTTCTTGCTTGATTTCAGTACCCCAATATGGCCTCTAGTATGGAAAACTTCGTCAAAAATGATCAGATTTCCATGAGAGAAGACATTTTACTCATGATTTGACCTCTAGATTGATTCTGCATCAAAATATTATGAATCTAGAATTTTCAAAAATTTCGACCTTTCGTATGTCTTTCAAACTACATCTTGGCCCGATTTCAGTACCCTAATATAGCCTCTAGTATGGAAAACTTTGTCAAAAATCATCCGATTTCCTTGAGAGAGGACATTTTATCCTTTATTTGGCCTCTAGATTGATTCTACATGAAAATATAATGGATATAAAATTTTCAAAAATTTTGATATTTCGTATGTCGTATATATGATACCTCCTTGCTCGATTTCTGTAACCTTATAGAGCCTCTAGTAAGGAAAACTACGTCAAAAATCATCTGATTTCCATTAAAAAACAAATCCACTCTCTCTCTTTCTCTCTCTCCAGCACTTTCCTATCCAGTGATTGCAAACAATTTCTCAATTGAAGATATTGAAAATCAGTTTGAAATCGTGTTTATGCTGCGACTGCTGAAACTCTAATTAAATGTGAGAAATGCTTGACCTTTGAACTGTGAACGAGTAGGGAAAAGGGAAATTCAATGGATCCTAGGATTGGTAGGGAGGGGGGGGGAGGTAGGAAGTGTAGGGATGGGGCAAGTCAAGTGGTGGCGCCGCAGCCATAAATACACGAGAGCAGCAAATCGAAGACAGGAAGTGAAATATTTGCGTTGACATCGCTCGCAATATGTTTTTACATGTGTTTCCCCTCTCTCTCTCCCTCTCTCTCTCTCTCTCTCTCTCTCTCTCTATCGATAAAGTACGTGCAACATGTTGTGGCACGGCATGGGGTAGGGCTGTACGTGTGTGGGTTCGATACAGTTGGGATGGAGTTAAAAGGGGGACGGGGAGTCAGTTTTGTTGTTTCAAATCGAAATAAAAAAAAAATAATGTTCCTCTTGCTCGCGTTGTTGTTGTTGTTGTTGTTGTAACAATTGTTCAGAAAACGCAATTTCCTTTTGCCTTCTGCCTGAAGATGCTTACGACAATGACGATGAGCAGGATGCCCCTCATGATGATGATAATGATGATTCTGATGATGATGATGATGATGATGTTGCTGCTGCCTTTGACTCCCCCAACTTGAGGAGTAGCGCTTTTTCCAGCTGCGAGTGTGAATCATTTCCGTTTGAATTTGGTTCATTGCATGATTTTCACATTAAGCGCGAGAGGGGAGAGGGGTAAGCTGGGGTGAGGGGGCAGCCGTAAGGGGGGGCAGCTCCTGACTCCTGAGCTTCGCTTGACTGCTCTCGCGCCCTTTCAGGCAGCTCAGAGCGTTTTCCTTCGCTGCTGTCTGTCTCTCTCTCTCTCTCTGTCTGCCTGTCTCTCTGTCTGTCTGTCTCTCTGTCTCTTTGTCTCTCTGTCTGTCTGTCTCTCTGTCTGCCTGGTCGCTCTTCTGTTTGATTGTGTTTTCTTTAACTTATTTTCAAGCGCAATTATTGACGTGTGCCCCCTTCAGCAGCAATAACAATGACAACAGCAGCAACCCTGGCAATGATCATCGACTTGATGAGCTTGTGGAGGAGCTAGAGGGCCTCGGCCAGTGTTGCCCTGCTCTCTTTTGTATTGATATTTTTGTTCGTTCGACTACTTTGGCAAATGCTTTTGCGCTCGAGCGCTTCGAACAGCTTTATAATTGGCCTTGCATTGCGGAAACGGAAGCGCTCATCAGGGCACACGCACACGCACTCCTACTCCTCACACACACACACAAGCACACACACAAAGGCACACACTTCTTCACGCCACAGCATTTTCCCATTTACTTATTATACAAAACTGAGAAACGTAACTGAAACTGCGTCGTGTTCTCTGGCGAGCAAAAGGGATCGGGTTGGGGTTGGGGTTGGTTCGGGGTCGGGGTCGGGGTCGTGACTGGGGTTAGGGGTTAGCGCAACTCAATTTGAAACAACAACAAAGCAAAATTGTACACATGTGCATAAATACACACACACACACACCTACACGAAACGAAGGCTGCCACAACAGGCGCTAAAAAAAAACAACAAAAATATTTAAAATTTTCTTTTGAAATACACACAACGAGCATGAAAGACAACAACAACAACAACAGCAGCAGCAGCGGCGAGAGAAACTCTTGACAAATAAAAAACTGAAGAATGAGCTCGAAAAAAAAAACATAAAATAACAAGTTAAAACGGAAGTGCAAAGCGCTTCCGATTTGCTCTTGTTATTTTTATATGTTTTTCGAAAAATTTAGCCAGTGATTTGAGGTTTGGCACAGTGGTGCCACACTAGGAGAAAAGTGAACAAAAATAGGAATGGAAAGAAATAATGAGAAATAAATAAATAAACATAGAATTAAATAAAGCAATGAATTGATAGAAAAAACTGAGTTATATAATATTTAGTATTTATTTATTTAGCAGATTCTCAGAATTAAAAAACAAATATAAAATAAATTTGAAGGCAAGAATAATGAGAAATATGAATTAAAGCTTAAAAATTGTATGCATATTTTTTAAAAATTATAAATAATACTATATAATATAAAATCATTTATTTTAATTTATTTGTAGTTTTTTAAACATATTTTAAGCATTTCTTCGAAAAATTCTATTCATTTGTTTTATAAATTATAAATAATACTATATAAATAATATAAAATCATTTATTTGAATTTATTTATTATGTTTCGCATTCCACACGCCTTGTCCCACTGTGCGCTGCTCGACAGCGGCGCTTGCACCGTCAGCTGTCAACGACGCTTGCAGGCCGCAAACAACAGCAGCAGCAGCAGCAACAACAACAACAACAACAACAGCAGCAGCAGCAGCAACAACAGCAGCAGCAGCGAACAACTGCAATCATAACACCGCTAAAGAGGCAGAACATAAACAAAGGCAACAACTCGAACAACTGCAGCAGCCGCAGCTGAAGAAGAAGAAGAAGTGGAAGAAGCAGCAGAAGAAGAAGACGAAAAAGAAGCCGCAGCAGCAGCAGCAGCAGCAGCCGCAGCAACCGAGTCAGCGGCAGCGACGCCTCGTAAAATATGCCCGAAAAAAAATACAAAAAAAAAATGAACAAAATGTCGCGAGAGCGTTTGCCAGCGCACCAAAGTGCTCAACGCAGAAATACCCTGCACAAAAAAAAACTGAAATATTCTAAGATGTTAAGAGATTTTTTAAATGCTATATATGCTATATAGTCTACCTATACTCAGAAATAATTTAAATTTAGAATTTACTGTACCCAATTTATGATTTTTGTATTTTAAATACAGAAAAAATGTAAATAACTAAGTTTCTTTGCTTTTGAAATTTCTAAAATTTTGTATATGGTTTAAGAAAATAAAAGCCTATAAATTTAGTGCTCAAACTGCGCTATAAGTCATTTATTTTACATAGTAAACACAATTATAATAAATAATATATATTATTTCTTTTATATGCTTTGGTATTTAATTTTAAACGCAGTTACTTAGCTTTCCAGCTAGTTTTATTTGCTGTATAAATACCCTGTGTTTTATTTATGAATTCATATGTCTTCTACAACCAATATACCCCGTCATATGCAGCTCTCTTGCGTGGTATAAATTATTGAAGTCAAAGTTTTTGAAGTGCAGCAATTAGAGCACACGCTAACGATCCAGCTCTCTCTCTCTCCCGCCTGGGGGCCCCCTTTCTACCTCTGTCTTTCTTCCTCCAGCTCTGTCCCACTTTATGCCTGATCAGTAGCGCCCACCCAGCAGCAGCAGCAGCAGCAGCAGCTACGCATGTTTCACTGGAAGCAGCAGCAGCAGCAGCAACATCGCATTTGCCTGCGGCTTTAGCCGCTTCCGGAAGCAGCAGCAGCTCTTCCCCCTACCCGACAACGTTGTCATCAGCTTGGCCCATCTTCAAGCTGTCTACCTTGTCCCCCCCCCTGCCACTTCTCCCCCCTCTGCCGCTGCGGCTCATTGGCAGTTGCAGCGTCTCGTGTTTCCGCTGTCAGCGGCGTCGTCGATGCTGCTACTAAGTAAGTAATCCCGATCCCTGGAAAAATGCACATAAATTCGTTTTTAGGCAGGGGAGGGTGGCAGGGGGGGGGGGAGGGAGAGGTGCATACAATGCTGTGCATGCTGTTAGAACCATTCTCTCATTCATTCGATGCTTCATTGCCGTGGTAATTGCTTCCAAATGCTTAAATGCTTTCATTGTTGCTGCAGTCGACCCCCCCCCCCTTCCCCTCCCCTGCCTGCGGCACGTCTGGCTGCCACTCAGTTTCAGTTTCTTTCAAGTTGCTGTTGCTGCTGCTGTTGTTGCTGTTGTTGCTGCTGCATGTCCAACATGTGTCGTCGTCATTGATTTGTCGTTGATGGGCGGCTCTGCTTGCCGACTGGGGGGAGAGGGGCAAGGGCAGCGCTGCCTAGGGCCATGGGGAGGCAGGAGCGTGCAGAGGGGGGAAGGGGGGGGAGTGTTGCTGCTGCTGCTGCTGCCTTTGCCGTAGAAAACTATTGACATTTGTCTGTCACAACGTTGCCGCAGCTCGCTCTCTCTCCTCTTCTCTCTCTCCCCCTCCCTCTCTAGCTTCTATATATGGCATACCTACCCCTCCCCTTTCTACTAGCACAGGGTATCTGCGTGGCGACCCTCCCTGTTTTTAGGGGGCGTTGCTCGTAAATTTTGTCTGGGGCCGTCAAACAATTTGGGCATGAAAACAATTTGCACATGGGCAACCTGGCGGGGTAGAGGGGCAGGGGAGAGGGGGGAGGGGTATACGATTGACTAGCTGACAGTACTAGATTGCAAGAGGTGGCAGTAGGGGGATGGGGGAGGGGAGGGGTAGAGGAACTGGGCTACTTGCATTCTGGGCCACTCGAAGCGTTTTAATTATGAGGCGGCAACTGTTGTTGTTGTAGCTGCTGTTGCTGCTGTTGTTGTTGCTGCTGCTGCTGTTGCTGTTGCTGTTGTTGTTGTTGTTCTGCAGATTCTCTCGCCATTCGTATTGTTATTATTATTATTGCTGCCTTATGCTTTCGTTCTTTGTGCTGCGCTTCTTCGTTTCTTCCCTTTTGCCACTTACTTTCTTGAGCTCTCCCTCTCTCTCTCCCCCTCTCTTTCACTCACGCTGTGCCAATTTTAGCTGGCGCATTTTATTCAAATTTCTGGCCTCATTCACAATCAACAATTTTATCAGCAGCAGCAACAGCAGCAGCAGCGACGGCAGCAACATGCCGCATGTTGCATTGTCAATAGTTCCTCGAAACGATTCGAGGGCGTCTGCGTCTGTCACGTCACGTGTGTGTGTGAGTGTGGAATGAGTGTGGAATGAGTGTGAGTATGAGTGTGAGTGTAAATGAATGAGTCGCTTGCTTGGAGATGCTGGCAACGATCGCTTTAGCTCACAGTGAAGAGTCACATTGCAAAAGCAGTCACCGTTTCAGTCACAGTTTCAGTCACAGTCTCAGTCACAGTTTCAGTCACTGTTTCAGTCACAGTTTCAGTCGCAGTTTTAGTTACCGTTTTAGTCACAGTTTCAGTCACAGCTTCAGTCGCAGTTTTAGCGACAGTTTCAGTAACAGTTTCAGTAACAGTTTCAGTCACAGTTTCAGTTACCGTTTCAGTCACAGTTTTAGTCACATTTTTAGTCACATTTTCAGTCACAGTTTCAATTACAGTGCAATCACAGTCAGATCTCTATAAAGCTTCGATGGAAGGCATAAATGAAACTTTCGCAATGCAATCACCGTGATCAATCACGCCGCTGTCACTTATCACGGCTTAATATAGGCTAGTCGCAGTCACAGTTAAAATAAATCTTTCCATAATAAGAGATATAATGCAAATAACATATAATATAATAATATAATATAATAGCGTGAAGTAAGAAATTAAAGTCAACTTTAGTATATTAAAAAAAAATCACAGCGTAAAAATCACAGTTAATTGTTTTAATCACTAACACTGTGATTTAATATTATATATACAAAGTAAAAACAAAAAATTATACTATAGATAAAATATGATATATATAAAAAAATTTAAGTTCACGTAAATAAATATAGTAAAATAAGATTTATTTTTTTATGATTTATTATTTATATCAGGGACTCTCTCTTTTCATCTCAACTCTAGAAGGCAGCTGACAATTTTCGTCAGGGATTTTTTGTATTTCATATACGATATACCATATACCATATACTATATACCATATACGATATATAAGATATACGATAACTGCTTGTCACTTCACGTGGTAAGCTGCGCCTGGGCCCAGCTTGCGTTTTCAGGGGGCAAAACGAAAGATTTGTTTTCTCTTCTCTCTCTCTCTCTCTCTCTCTTTCTCTCTCTCTTTCTTCTTTGCTGGCTGTGCCAGTTGCATGCATTTGCTGCATGCGAAAGACCCCATTCCCAGTGAGAGACCCCGTTCTCGGTTCTTTCTCGGTTCGCAGTACCAATTTCACAGCGCGCGATCGGTTTATTGATGCACTGTCCCCCCTCCCCTTCCCCACCCTTGCCCCTGCTCGATGTCACTGCATACCTTAGCCCTGTCGAGCGGGGAGGGGGAAACTGCTGTCACTTTGGCTGCTTCCGGCTGTCGCTGCTGCTGCCGCTGTCGCTGCATCTGCTGCCCACCAATCAAGCAGCAATGCGTGGGTGTGCCTGCTTCAGCGAGGGAAGGGAAGTGGAGCGGGGAAGCTGAGCTAATTTATGCTTGTATATAATATCACTTAAGCTCAGCAGCAGCGCAGTCGTTGTCGATGTTATTTATAACATTAGCAGCAGCAGCAGCAGCGCCAGCACGTCTGTTAGGCAGCTACAGCAGTCTATGTTATCCTTAACAGCGGCAGCAGCAGCAGCGCACACGACACGACACGGCAAGGCACGAGTGCGCGCAGCAGGCACGAAGGCACGACGCCGCGACGGCACGAGGGCACGAAGATAACGACCTGATTTCTACACAAGGAATCGCATTCGCCGCAGCGCTGTCGTCGCCTTCGCTGCGCTGCGCTCGCTCGCTCTCTCTCTAAACTCTGTCGTGCGCCTCGTACGCTGCATGCGCTTCGTGCGCGTCGTTGCTTCGTGTGCGCGTCTCGTCTTGCCTTCGGCTTTTTTTAGCACACAACGCTTCGGAGAGCGCGACAATGCGACGGCAGCGCTGCCGCTTGGCAGTGGGAACAGTTTTGCCTCGCTTGCTTGCGTGCGCGTGCCGTCTGCACTGTTAACGCTGGCAGCGCAGTCGCTGGCGACGTCGTGTGGCGCTCTTTGGACACACACACTGTGGAGGCGCGTGAAACAAGTTTTAGTACGTGTTCCGCCGTGTTAGCAAACAGTCGTCGCCCCAATCGAGCCCAAACCGGACACAGAGTGCGGCCGCTGCGACACACTCAGTGACTCAGTGAATCGGTGAAACGGTGACTGCGCCAGTGACTGTGAACGTTAACAGTGACTGCAACTGCAGCGCATTAAGTGTCGCCAGCCAGCAACGGCAACAGTTTCTCTCTCTCTCTCGCTCTACGCTTTTTTTATTTCTTTTTTTTTTAACTGCTCTACGCGAGACTATAGTCATATCGGGGATTATATATATCATATATTTGATATATCATTTTGTCTTTTTGTTCTTGTGCGAACTACGTGTGTGCCTCGCTCTCGCTGTGTGTGCGTGTGTGTGTGTGTGTGAGCTTCCTGTGCAACCGGTCTCAGGCAGGCGACAAGTAACAAGCTTGCAACAAAAAGCCGCAAAAGGCGGCAGCGGCGGCAAACGCGTTGCAAACGTGCAGGCTGCACCTGCAAAACCAGCGCAATCAGCCGCAGCATCAGCAGCAGCAGCAACAACAACAACAAAAACAAGCTGAAAATAATCAGCAAAGCTAAAGAAAAACTCGTTTTTTCGGGAAGCTGCTAAACTCGAACACAGGCAGCAGCAGCAGCAACAACAACAACAACAACAGCAACACAAGCAGCAGCAGCAGCAACACAAGCAGCAGCAACATCAGTGCCACAGGCAGCTCAAGGCCGTGCAACAACAGCAACAACAGCGACAAGCAGGCAAACACCTAAGCAACTCAACAACAAACACACACACACAACAAACACACACACACCCAACACACACACACAGACGCTGTGCGAAATTGTTGTTGTTGTGCGCTTTTCCTGCTTGCCGCGCGCGTTTTCCTCTTTGGCCGCTGTGGACATTTTCTTTATGGTAAGTTATTTATATTTAAAACCAGCCTCAGAGAGTAGGAGGTGGGGAGGGGGAGGGGAGGCAGAGAGGGGTAGGGGTAGAAGAAGAGTGGGGGCAGAGGCAGAGCGGGAAAAGCAGAAAGAAAGTCTGAGCGGAGAGAGAGAAGGAAGGCAGAGATGAGGGCAGAGAGCGTGGTAGGGCAGGCAGTGGGGGGCAACAGGGGGAGAGGGGAGGAGCAGCAGAGGGGGGAGGTGCAGAGGGGCCCCTGCTGCCACTTAAGTGCGGTAAATGCACTTGGAGGCAGCTGCGAGTGCAGTGAGAACTCTGTGCGCTGCTAAGTATGCTATGATTTTTTTTTGTAAACTCTCGCAGTGCGTGTGTGTGTGTGTGTGTGTGTGACTGAGCGGCTGCCTTTCTGTGTGTGTGTGTGTGTTTTTTTGTGTGTTATTGCGCGCCCTGTACTTGCTTTGATTACGCACAAGAGTCAATTAACATATCAATCAGTGCACTTGGACCCCTTACACAATTATTTTGCTCGAATTTTTGACTGAATTCAGCAGGCGCCCCTTGCCCTCGCCTTTTGCCACGCCTACGCCTTTCCCTTGCTTTTTCATAGATTTCTTCTCGCCCTTCCTGCGGTTCTCTCTGGGCTTTCCCCGGGGCTTTTTCTTGCCTCTTCTCTCGGCGTTTCTCTTACCGTTTCTCTTACCTTTTCTCTCACTTTTTCTCTCGCTTTTTCTCTCGCCTTTTCTCTCAGCTTTTCCCTCGCTTTTACCTTGCCCTTTATCTTGCCTTTTTCCTGTGATTTTCCCCCAGTTTTCCCTCATCTTTGCTCTGCTGCATATTCCCAAATAATTTCAGCAGTTGCCTCTCCCTAATAGAGCCTATAAAATGATTGCAATATTAATGACATTATAATGGGAGACACACCGACACACACACACACACACACACACACACACTTGCGCACAGTGGTGCAGTTAAGTAGCTTAATGGTGCAAAATGTTTGCAGCATCAAAGACATCAAAGAGAATTTTCTTGCAATTATTTGCAAAATTAACTGCTTAAGTGAAATAGAATTTGCAATGTGAAACAGTGTGTGTGTGTGTGTGTGTGTGTGTGTGTGTGCTTAATTGTTGTTGTGCTTTCGTCGTCAATCGTCGGTGTTGATTTCGTCTGTAAATTCTCTAATTGGCCTACGCAGTCGAACTAATTGAACAACGCGCGCGTATTACAGTTAATTTTCCCCTTGGAATCGAAATCGGAATCTCAATCGCAATCGGATTCGAATTCAGCTGGCAGCATTGATAGCGCTTATCAGGCATGCACTTAAGCATAATTTGCCAAGGGGGGAGAGGAGTGAGAAAAGGATTTAATGAGAGAGAGAGAGCAAAATTTAAACTACAAATTACGCGTCGAAAATGAAATTTAAATTATTTGTGCATTATCAATGTAGACGCCCCTTAAAAGCGCTTTAGTTTAATATAGTTTAGTTGAGTTATCAGTGTTTGGGCCTTATCAGCAAGTTTGCTATGGAATTTATCCAATTTAAATTGCCTAATGAAGCTCTTAGAGCTGAAAAAAGTACTGAAAAATAATAAATAATAAATAATTAACAGAAAATACTTTAGATAAATTACAGCAAAATTTACAATATATTTGCAGCTTGTAGAAATAGAAAATTAAAAAATACAATTATAAAAGAAATAAAAAAAGTTTACAAAATAATATGCAGCTTGTAAAAGTATTAGATCGAAAGATATGTGAGTTATATTGTTGAAAAAGTTAGAACTAAGCTAAAAACTAATAGGCAGCTTGTGGAAGTATAAAATCTTAATTATAAATAAATTATATAAACTATAATTTGAAAAAAAAAAGTCGAAACTTAAAGCTAACCTGAGGTCAGTGTCAATATTTTCAGTATTATCTTCGCGCTGCTAGAACCAGTTGGGAATTCGAGTGGCATCAAGTAAAAAAAGATACTCCCCCTTCCCTTTCTAGCACGTTTTAGTGCCAGCTATATAGCAAATTTCACTTAGCTTTTTTTTATTTTTTTTCCACTTCAATTTGTGGCCAAAAGCAAAGGCAAATTGGCCCCTTTTGGTGTTTTTCGTTGTATTTGGCCAATTGGCAATGACAAAATACACATGCCCCCCTCCTTCTCTCTCCTCTTGCTGTCTCCTTCCCGCCACATGCTCTCTCAATCAAATTTGCGTGACTTGCGCACACCCTCCCCCTCCCCCCACTCGGTTTTATCTCGATCCTTTTGCCTTGTGCCCCTTGTGGCACGCTTGAATCCATCGCTGACTTTCAACTATCCCAACGCTCGTGCAGAATGTGGCTTAGACCACAACAAAGCTGGCAGCGCGAGCGGATAAAGAGCGTGCTGCTCCCTCTGCTCCTCCCGCTGCTCCTCTGCTGCTCTCGCTGCTGCTCCTCTGCTGCTGCTGAGGCTGCGGTGGCTTCACCAGGGCAACAAGCAAAGTGCAGACCCAAAAAAAAAAGGCAGCAGCAACAGAAGAGGAGCAGGAGGAGGAACAGGAGGAGGAGCAGGAGGAGGAGCAGGAGCAGGAGCAGGAGCAGGAGGGGTAACAGACGCCACTGCAAACGCTTTTCAAGTGCGCCCCCTCCTCCTCCCCGTCACACTCGATAAGGGCATGTGCCTGATCTAGATATACTATATACGTATGTCTCGCCTTGAGCTGCAAAAACTTTTCGAAAAAATTTCAAACATTTGCGCCTAATGAAACACTGTAAAAAACACACACACACACACACAGTGGGGCAAAGCACAGTGGGCCAAAAAAAAAAAAAAACGAAAGAAAGAAAAAGAGAAAAAACTTTTCTAATCAAATTAACAGAAAATTTGAATCTGTTGCCGTAACTAAGGCAACAACAATAAGTGAAAATTATCAAAGTCAATTATGGCAGGGCATAAAGCAAGTGCTCCCAAGAAGAGACAGAGACAGAGAGAGAGAGAGAGAGAGAGAGAGGGAGAGGGAGAGAGAGGGAGAGAGCATGCTCATCATTTGTTGCTGTATTTGCAAAAGTTTTGCCATAGCGCGAGCGATTTAAAGCAGCGAAACACACACACACACATAGGCATATATATACACACACACACACATACACGCACACAGGCATAGACTCTTACACACACAGCGTGCGGCAGTTCTAGCGCACACATACGCCATCTAGCGCCTCACGCTGACCTTGGCGAGCAACAGCAATGGCCGCCGTCGACGCCGCCGCCATTTGCGATCTTTCGCTGCTGCTGCTGCTGCTGCTGGCATCATATTTATTTATAAATACGAAACGCAAAAAGTTCCTGCATAAAACTGAATTACCGGAAATTGGCCAAAAAGCAGAAGCAGCAAAAAGTTTTTACCTACTTTCAGTCTCGCTGCCTCTTTTGCTTTTTTTATTTAATGTTTTATTCGGCAAAACACACACACACACACACAGAGAGGCACACACACACACACATTCTCCCACTCAGTTAGACAGGCAAACAAACCAAAGCAGAGCGCAGCGTGTGAAGCAAATAAAAGGCAAGAAAACTAGCGCAGGAAAAACTTTTGTCAAGCGTGCGAAAGAGATGGCAAATAAGGTGCGAATAGGCAGAGGTATATAGGGGGCTGGGGGGGAGCGGGACGGCAGCACAATGCAGCGTTAACAAACGTGTGCGAACTAAAGCTGGCAACACTTGATGGGCACAACAGCCCCTTCTGTCAGCCTGCCACGCCCCCCTGTATAGGTAAAAAATGACACACAGTTGTAGGCAAGGCAGAGGGGGGGAAAAGGAATTGGGGCCAGCTTAAAAATTACTTGGAATTTCAATTTCTTTAAATTTTTTTTTGGAGGCACAAAAATATTCGCAGAATTCTGGAGTTCAATTACAAGGCAATTAAGGCGATGGCATAGGAATATTTCTGCCAAAAGAAATCAGCAGAAAGAAGCAGAGGAAGCTGAAGCTAAAAAAGAAAGCAAGCTGTGATAATATAAGCAAGAATTCAATTGGAATTTAAGCAAAAATAATACAGAAATATGTGAAAATAGCTGAAAACACACGCCAGCTATAAATAACTTTGCTGTTTATTAATAGATTAAAATATTAAATATAATAAACTTGCTTTTAATAACTGTGCGCAGCCCAAAATGCAAGTTCTAGCTATAAAGAATGCCTCTAATGCGTTATTTAGCAATTTAGAAGGCTTGGTAAAATTTTATAATTAACAGGGTATGTCTAGCAGTGTAGACACTTAATTTGGTGCTGCTAGCTCTACTAATCCCAGAGATATAGGCGTACATACAGACAAAAGCGGGCCATGGCGACTCTGCTAGGCAACTCTAGCCCAGCTGCACTCATAGCTAACAGGAGATTATGCTGAGAGTTGCCTTAACTGTCGATTAACTGCTTGACTTTGCTGGCAATATCGTACTCTATATCGTATCTGGTATATCGTATATCGTATTTACGTAGTGCAAATAAATGTTATTTGTTTTTGCAATTCAGCTCGTTAAATAATCAAGCTGGGTAACAAAGTATTTAATTTCTTTAACAGTTTTGCTTCAGTCCTCCCCCCTTCCTCCTCCTCCTTCTCCTCCTCTTTCCCTATCGAGTGCCACACACACTGTGCAACTTGTGGCAAACTCAAATTGAAGTCTTAAGCTGCGCACTTGAGTCAAAGCAGACCCCCTCCCCTCTGCCCAACCCCCCCGCACAGCCGCCCAAGACTTGCTGGCAGACTCTGTCGCACTGACCAAAACTTTTGGCCAGCTTGTGTGCTACATATACACATACATATACATATATCTATATGTATATATATTCTGGTCTAGTTGTGGGTCAGGTGGCGCTGCATAGGCGCGTTGGCCACATAAACAATGTGCAAGGAAGCAACTTTTCTAATCTAAGAAAGCGCAAAGCCAAAGAGTGGAGAAGGGGAAGAAGAAGTGGAAGAAGAAGGAGAAGTAGGAAAAGAGGTAGAAGAAGAGTAGGAAGGAATGCAGCAAGAAAGGAGACGCAAACGAAAAGTAGAAAAATAAAATTATGCCATTAAATTTTCATGTCAATTACAAACGGCGACAACAACAGAAAAAAAAGGCACAAGCTAAGCAAGAGAAAGAGAAACAGAGAAAGAGAGAGAAAGAGAGAGAGAGAGAGAGAAAGGGGAGGGGGTCGCTTTATAAGGCAACAACTCAATGAAATGCAGTAAATGCAGCAGCACAAAATGCGCAGCACATGAAAAAGTTATAACAAATGATTGGCCGGGGTTGGGTATAGTACAACCTTATAGAGCATGCTACAATGCCCCTGCCTACCTCTGCCCCCCTCTGCCTGCCTGCCTGGCAGGTGTCAAAAGCAACTATAATTACATTCGGCTGCCGTCGAAGAAATTGAAACTTTGCGAGAGAGACATGTGTGTGTGTGTGTGTGTGTGTGTGTGAGGGTGTGTGTTTGTAAGTGTGAGTGTGTGTGCATTGCTACTTGATATGTACAAGTGCGTCGTAGGGCGAATCAGTTGGGCAAATGCAAAATGATAGCATACTATTGCGGGCCAAGTCTACACACACACACACACAGAGTGAGTCGCTGACTCATGTCCGAGCAGCGTGATTGATTATTGTGCTAAGTGTTTATGCATATGATAGATGGTAACTGAGTACACACACACACACACATACCAATACACACACCAATACACACACACTTGTGCAATTAGCACGCAATTAAACAACTCAACTTCGAACTGAACTGGACTGCTTGCTTCTATCTCTCTCTCTCTCTCTCTCTCTCTCTCTCTCTCTCTCTCTCTCTCTCTTTATCGTATAACATACATTAATCGCCTGAATTGGGAACGTTTAGTCATCGCTTGGTCCCATTTGGGGGCCCCCTCGCTGTCATTAACAATGGGAAATCAATGCTAAGGAGAGCTAATAATAATTAGAAGGGTTGTCTAGCCTGGTACGGCTATAACTCTGTTGCTTGTGCTACGATTGTTATGAAATTTGGTAGACAGTTTAAGAAATGTTGCACTGAGAGTACGCAAGTAGAAATTTATCTATAGCACTTTTATAGCGACTTTTAGAGTCTACTGAATTTCATATTTCACTTTAGTTTTTTTAGTTGTTTCTAGGCTTGTTTTGCCTGTTTGTTTTGAAGCTTTTGCTGTTTTCTAGTACTGTCTAAGATTGTTCTAGCTGCCCAGTTATGATTTGCAGTTTAGTAAGCCGCTTCCCCCCTGTGCCCCTACCTCTGCTTCTTGCCCCTCTCTGCCAGCTGCAACAGCTGCAGACAAAAGTATAACTATAGGCGCATTTTTATTGGAGTATTCGTAGTTCTCTCTCGCTGAGGCTTGCGAGGCTGTCTTTCCCCCTTTTACCCTCTACCCCTCTATCCCTCTACCCCCACTCCCCCCTGCTTCTCCTGCTCAATTTGCCCCACTCTCTCTCTCTCTCTCCACCTCACTCTCAGCTTGCCTGCTTGCGCTGCGCATTCGAATGACCTGCTCAATGTGTCACGCCCCCAGCCCCCAGCTCACACACAGACACAGACACACTCACACACTCATACAGAGACTCGCTACACTACTTAATAATTCAATTCATAGGCTCAGTCACGGGCTGAGCGTCGCATTCGCATTCGCATTCACAGTCGCAGTCACGAATACCAAATTTCGCTGGGAATAGCGGCCGCATTCAGATACAGCTACAGCTAGAGGGAGGCAGAGAGAGGTAGAGGGGGCAGAGAAGAGTAGGGAAGAGAAGGAGACAGAGCAGGGGCACTCAGAGCAGCGCGAGTCGCCTCCAGACTGTCTGTTGTGAGTGAGCTCGCGTGGCCGGGCACAGCGACTTCGCTTTGTATTTTTTTTTTCTGTATTTCTTGTATTAACGTCTTTCTTTTTGTGTATTTTTTTTTTTTTTGGTATTTTCATTTTATTTTTTATGCCGTCCAGGCGCTTGCTTGGCCATTTCACCTGAGTGTGAGGCGGGGAGGGAGGGGTCGGGGCTAAGGCAACAAACGAAACGAGCGCAGAAAATACCACAACAAAAAATTGAGCAAATTTTCTGTTGACTTTTATGTATTTATTTTTGGTATATTTTTATTTTGTTGGTATTTTTTTTTTTTTTTTTTTGGTTTTTCGATTTTCATTTTGTTTTGTTTTCGCTTTTCGCTCTGTTTTTTTTTTTGTTTTTGGTATTTTGTTCGTATTTTGTTTGCCTTCATTTGCATATAAAATTTTTATGTTGCGCCCGAAAGCGAAGCGTTTATTTGCTTTGGCTTTGGCTTTGGTCGGGGAGGGGGGAGGGGGAGAGATGGCGTGGTAGCAGCACTGCACCAGCCCCCCTGCCCCGCCTCTCTCTCTCTTTCTACCTCCCTGCCTGCCTTGTCTATTGCGCAACGCATTCACTTGGTTTGACGGACTTGCCACATTCATTTTGCGGTCATGTCTAATACAAATAAACGTGCCACACACACAAACACACTCCCACGCACACACACACACACACACAGAGAGAGCTGTAGTTTAGCGCGTACCCGCGCGTTTGATGTATCTGCGGGCGGCGACTCAATTTTCTGGCCAGGCTCATGTTTTATTTTGCTCACATTATGCCAAATCATTTTATTTGATGGCCAGCAGAGAGAGAGAGAGAGCAAACAAAGCGCAAGAGAATCGCTAATGTAGCGCATTGTGGCATGCCCCAAACTACTATTAGATCATTTGTAACTGTGCAAATTTGCAAGAGAAATGTATAGGCAAATATACCATATATAAAGTCCATAAAGTAGATTTATTTAGTTTTGCAGTTTCTACAGAGTTTTACGCCTCTTTAGCAAGCTAATTAGCTCGGGAATCTCTGCTCCTACCCCTCCCCCCTCTAACTACCTCTAAAGAACCCACTTAGTACAAACATGTTGCCGTTTAATTGGCTTATCAAAAAGTGTTGCATACTTTGTGGCGCTCTAAATTTCATATTTGCTTATTAAATGCCCATACCCAGCGTAGCATGAAATCTCAGCCAGGTAGCATCAGTAAATTTTGTTAAAACATGCCTCTATACCCTGGGCATGTTGAGGTTGTTGCTCAACTAAAATATACCCTGTTAAAAGCGTCATTAACTTGACTTGAGTGAAAAATCAATTGAACTGCGTTTAAAAAACTATCTGTAAGAGTTATTGCAGCCCTACTGAGTTAGTGTCTATATGGTAACTCTTAGTCGCGCATACCCTGCACCATCTTTTTGTTTTTCCAGCTGTTTTCTGTTGTTGCCGTGTGCGGCTCGACCCGCAAATCAAATTGCATGTGCACACAGCTTAACTAAGCCGCAACCAGACACGCCCCCAGCCCACACACACACACACACACACTTTATACACACACCCTCACACACACACACACATGGGCGTCAAAGTCGCCGCGTCTCTAAGCCATCAAAAACGCGGCGAATTGGTTTACAACGTTGAGCAAATTAAATTTGCGCAAAAATTGTTAAATGCTGCCAGAGGGAGAAGGCGAGAGAGAGAGACAAAGAGAGGGAGAGAGCAAGAGAGACGCCTAATGCATATAACCACACAAGGCACACACACACACACACACACACCGCCTGGCACACACTCAGGCATGTTAATTTAGTTATGCTTAAGAATTAAAAAGAGATTTTTGAGCTCATTGAGTCAAAAAACTTTGCGAGGCCACAGCTTAAAAACTTTTACACCCAGCAAAAGCGAAAGAAAATGAGATAAACAGCAAGCCAAGATAGAGAGAGATGGAGAAAAGGCAGAAAGAGACAGGGAGAGGCAGAAGGCACAGAGCAGGCTAAGAAGCGTCAGATAGCTGGAGAAAACTATTTAGGAAATTTGTTTTAAGTTTGATTAAAATTATAACAAGCAGCCGAGCAACTTACGGCCCCAGCCAGCCCCTGCACCCTGTACCCCCCTTGCTGCGCCGCCACTGCTCACTCACTACGGCCCTGGCCTGAAGACGGCGCCAACGCCGCCGACGCCGTTGTGGCTGCTTCTTCTGCCAAATTAGTTGCCCATGTGCTCTGGCATTGAAATCCTTCCACATAGTTGAGAGAGGCAGGCAAACACTGCGAAAGAGAGAGAGGGAGAGCAGAAAAGAACTAGAAAGAGACGAGCAGACAGAGCAGACGAGCAGACAGAGCAGACGAGCAGACGAGCAGACAGAGCAGACATATGCCAGCTGACCCAGCGTAGTCTGGCTCATATTCGCTCACTCGCTGGATGAATGCCTCACTGCCTGCCTGCCTGGCTGGCTGGCTCATTCATTCGTACACTCATTCATTCATTCATTCATTTATTCGTTTGTTCGTTTCTCTCTCTCTCTTTCTATCTTTCTTTTTCTCTCTGTGGTTCGAGTTGTGTCTGCATTTAAATCAATTTAAGCATTTACAGTCAGTTGAACCTTTTGTCTGCCCCACAATACAGATGCTTAAGCACACACTCAAACACTCACACACATAGACACACACACACACACACACACACACACACACCCATCTAGAGCGTGAGAAGGCAACAAAGTATCCTTTTAGCCTGTAAGCTAAGCTTTAACTGGGTAGAGTCAGCTTAACTAGAAACATTTAAAAACCAATGAGAACTCGTGTCCGCTCGACTTATGTGGCCATTATATATAGATTTGACACCCTATAAGCGACCAAAAAAGGGGTATGATATGTGTGGATTGTCAGTTGAGTTGACTTGTTTGACAGAGTACTCCAAACTAACCTTATCTGAATATGCTGACTAAACTAGTAATTATTTCACGTTTTTTTTACCTAGAACATCATCTCTTTCGATAGAATATATATCGCATATCATCTCAAGTGCAGGCATATACATCGCATATCAATCCTAAGTCATGTATATACTTCATATATATATAGAATTTAAGTATAACCCACTCTATTTCATCTCATCTTCCCCCCAATTTTTATTGCATTACCTGCTCTAACATTTATTTCTCTTTACACATAATCCCATTACGATAAATATCGTCTACAGCGCGTGTGCTATATACATCGTAAAGATATCTGGGGCAAAAAAAAAAAAAAAAAAACAAAACCCACCAAATTATGCAGACGCTTAAATATGGCATGAAATTATTTTGGTCCTGCATCAATTCTTCGACATTTCGCATTTCATATTATTTTTTATTTTATTTTATGCTTATTTTTGTTTTGCTCTCCACTAAAAAGTTGTATATTTTTCTCAGTGTAGTGTGTGTGTGTGTGTGTGAAAGGGGCGTTTGTTTTGCTTGTTTGCGTCGTTAGTTTACCGCTTTTAGTTGTTATTCACGAATTCATATTCATTCGCAATCAGCGTCTGCCATTTCTGTTTTTTCCCCTCTCTCTCTCTCCATCTCTCTCTTCCATCTCTCTCTGGCCCCGAAAAAACGCTGTACAAATAAATAAATACACACTTGTGTTCACAGCTGTCTCTCGCTGCGTGTGTGTGTGTGTGTGTTTGCAGTAAAAACTAACTCTCTCTTTGATTTTCGGTTATTTTATGCACGTTTGGCCCTTTTAATGTCTCAAATAACTCTTGGGGGCAGGGTATACCAGTTCGAGCAGGGCACATGCATTTTCTAACAATTTGTAACCTTATATCATGTGTATTTCTTGAATATCTCATTGTGAACTTCACCTAACTCAATGAATTTAATTGAATTGTCTGCAAAAATATTATTTGCATATACACAACAAATTTCAGGTCAATTAGTTTTGCGCATATCACACATATGAAAAACGCAGTTTTCTATAATAATATTTGTTTAAGTCAAGCAAACTTAAGGAACTGTATGTATTTTACACATGCTGATCAAATTTCATTGCAATATGCTTATTAAATTGCCCCCAAAACTTATTTATTTTTCCAGCATGTAGCTGTCCTTGTTTACCCCTCTCTCTCTCTCTCTCTCTCACTCTGCTTTGCCTACTCTTTAATCTAATGAGTGTAGTAGAGACTGAAGTCTCTTTGGGATACGATAATGTTGTTGCTGTTGCTGCTGCTGCTGTTGTTGCTGCAATTGCTGCTGCTGTTGTTGTTGTTGTTATTGCTGCTGCTGCTATGCGCCACAAAATATGCTGTACATAAAATATACAAATTCATTAAAACACAACCGACAACAACAACCACAACAGACAAGGCGAGTTTATTTTCATCATCATCGGGCGACAGCGACAGCAACTATGGCAAATTAAAATTGCTGTTGTTGCTGTTGCTGTCAACACACACACTCGCACTCACACGCACACACACACACACACGTGAGAATGCAAATAAAATTTGTAGGCATAAAAAGTAAATAAATAAACGAGAATGCGCCAAAGTGTCAAAATACGCAGAGCAACAACAAAACAAAAAAAAATGAACAAAAATTTGCAAAAAAAAAATAAAATAAAAAAAAATAAAATAAAAAAAAATAAATATAAATAAACTAACAAAGCAGTAAAAAAAAGCGACTGGTGAACGCATTTAAGTAAATAAATGTTTTTCAATTTGTTGCATGCGGCACGCTGCACGTTGCACGTTGCACGATGCTGTAATAAGCAAAGGCAGCAGCAGCAGCAGCAGCAGCGGCGTCAACGGCCCCGGAAATGCGCCATTGTGCACGGCTCACCGCCTGCTGCCTTCCCCCTCCCCTCCCCCCTCCGCCCTGCCCTGCCCGTCGTTGCGCTGTCGCATAAGCGCGCTTAATATTTTACATGGCCACAGCAATAAAAACTCTATTATTATAAATATTTAACAATTGTGACAATTGTTGTTGGTACGCGACACGCTTAACGCTCATTGTCCTTGTTATCCCACGCCCCTCCCCCTCCCCGCCCCCCTCTGCACTCCCCTCTCTTCCCAGCAGCCTTTGTGACGCAGCAGCAGCAGCAGCTGCAATTTTCACGCTGCACGCTCGTTGCGTTTTAAACGAGTTAATGTGACACTGTGCCGCATAGAGAGAGAGAGAGAGAGAGAGAGAGAGAGTGAGATATATATAGCGCAATTACAGTTAGTCCGCTTAATACACTTTTACATTATTAACAAATTTCAAACGATTTGTTAATCCAAAACAAAAGTTTTATGTTAATTTTTATAATACTTTGCGCAATACCATGTTAATTCCCCTTTAGTTTAACTGTTATAATTGCCAAATCCGCATAGATAGATAGATATAAAGCAGCAACAGTTACACGTTTTTTTGTTTAAACTGAGTGATTCTCCACTTAAAAATATAGGAAAATGGACTTTTTGAAATTTTTCCATACTTTGAAAATCGATCGTAACTTTCTTAAAAATCAATCGATTTTCACGCGGAATGACATTTTGTTTATGTCTTAACAACCTGAGTGATTCTACATTTTAAAAATAGCGAATTAGACTTTTTGAAATTTTTCGATATTTTGAAAATTTGAGTAAGGGTCCCCCCTATGAAATTTCACCCAAAATTTTTTTTCAAAAATTTTGAATCGCGAGTTTTTAGTTTTAATCGATTGCGGTGGTCGAAATTAGTACTAAGCAATCATTTAAATCGACTTTTAACGATACTTAATTTTGGCCCAAAAATCATGTCGAAGTGGTCAAAAAATTAGACATGTCACACCCTCAAGAGGGCTGGTACTCTCATTTTACACCGATCGTAACTTTCTTAAAAATCAATCGATTTTCACGCGGAATGACATTTTGTTTATGTTTTAACTAGCATAGTTATTCTACATTTAAAAAATATCAAAATTGAATTTTTGAAATTTTTCGATATTTTGAAAATTTATGAATATACAAGCGAAAACTTAACTTGAGTGAAGGAAGAGAGAGAGAGTGGACGAAATAGAGTTATAGACATAGTTTAGCGATTATGTTTCAATTTTGCCTATGGTAATGCAGAGAAGGAGTAGACCAAAGCAGTTCAAGAGAAACAAGGAAAGAGAGAGAGAGAGAGAAGGTGGGAGTGAGATAGAGGGAGACAGAGCTGCTTTTGGGGGGATCCCATTAACTGTTTCAAAATTGACCACTGGCAAAACAAGATTTTCGTTTTGATTTTCAGTCATTTCGTGTGTATAAGTGTGCATGTGTGTGCGTGTGTGTGCGTGTCTGTGCATGTGTGTGCGTGTCTGTGCCTGCTTTGGCAGTGCATAAACGTGCAACGTGAACCAAAATTGAATTTAATGTGCGTGCATTAATTGCATAGTCCCGCCGGATTGAGCCTAGTCGTTGCCCTACGCCCCTGCCTGCACTGCACCCTCTCTCTGCCTGTCTCCCTCTACCTCTCTCTGTCTCTCTCTCTCTCTCTCTCTTGCAACTCTGGCACAGGCAGCCATGCAATATGCAAAATGATGGCTGATTATTTTCGTGCGGCTCATCAGAGTCCATTGCAATTTGTGCAGAGGCGTAGGCAAGGGGGGGAGTAGAAAGAGAGCGACATGTGAACGCAGTTTGGAGGCAACGACGATGATGATGATGATGATGATTAATATGCGCGGTGACAGTGGCAGCAAAAGGCAGCGATGGAAAGAGAGAGAAAGTATGAGAAAGAAAGAGACGGAGTAAGAGATACGCAGGGGCGGCGCATCAAATTGAAAAGCCCATAAAACACTCAATTTATTTAAATTGCATGTGATTGACAATCGAAAATACCCACGCCCTTTGCTCTTCTTCTCTCTCTCTCTCAGTCTCCTCTCCACCTCCCTCTCTCTCTCTCACGCCTCGTTTCAACAATAACAAATTTCGCTGGCTCAGTTGCGATTTGCCTCCTTCTTACTGAGAGGGAGCTTATAGGGGGAGGGTGGGAGGGGGAAGGGGGTGCTGCTGCTGCTGATTAGCCAAGCAGGACACGTAACGCGTGGCAAAGCAAAAGGCGACAAAGGCGACAACAATAAAAAATTGAATATGAATGAGAATGCGAATTGCGAATCAAAGTCAAGCGTCGCGAAAAAAAAAGAAAACCCGAATTGAATAAGATCAAGTCGACGCAGCTAATGCCCTTTAGGGGGCTATTATAAGTAATATATATATGCAGAAATTATCTTAAAGATTTTATTTGCTTTATATCCTGTGTGTATACAAAGAAAAGAAATAACATTTATATTTTTATCTCATACAGGATATATTCTTATATTTGCATTATATCAACAATTTTTTAATAATATTTCAATAGAATGTTGTAAAATTTCCTAAATTAGAATTATTTAATTATTAATTATTTTCATTATTTTACAATCTTAACTAATAGATCTTCAATCCTTTGCTCATTATTTTAGTATGATATTTCAGTTAATTACAGTTATTTTAAATGAAAGATCTTCAATCCTTTGCTCATTATTTTAGTATGATATTTCAGTTAATTACAGTTATTTTAAATTAAATATACTTCTTAACCTCTCCTATACAAATTTGCAACCTTAAATAATATTTTTCCTTATACCAAAGATATATGTATATATATTTCCAAGAGCATGACCTAGCTAAGGTACTCCATGTAGGGTAACTTTTGGGCAACAGATAGAGGGATAGGGGAACCAACGGCACATCGATGCCCGCCCGAGGGGGCGTGTCATCCGCTCGCTCCCTTTCTCTCTCTCTCTCACTCTCTCTCTCGCATTTGTCATAAACATAACTCAGCAATTGCCCACGCCCCAATGCGCCCACGTACGCCCATCAATTGTCGTTTTTATCAGTGTAGCATGTCGCGTTCGTAATTTTTTGGCTTCTGTTGCGAAGGCAGAGAGCGACTCCCCCCGCACTTGCCCTCCCTCCCACCGTACACCCTGCACCCTGCACGCAACATGCGTAGCGTATTTCGCGCATTTCGCGTATTCCGCTCTACGTAGTACTTTGTATTATTGACGCGTTCACTCCCCCCCCCACCCCTACCTCCTCCCTCCCTTCAACAGCCTTGGCCAATGCTTAGTCAGCGTGTCGCCGCGGCGTCGCTGCTGCTGTTGCCGTTGGCAGCGTCGCATTAAAATTTTAAAATGCGTACGCAAATTTTTTTTCACTTCTTTTTGTTGTTCCTTTGCGCCGCTTCCTTCTTTTTTTTTTTGCTGCTCCGGTTTTACTTTTGCGTATTACGCCTTCGCTTTGTTGTTGCTGTGGCCGCCATGTTGTCGCCGCCGTTGTTATTGTTGCTGCTGCTGCTTCTCTGCTGCGGGCGCAACAATTGCCTGGCGAATTGGCAGCACGCTTTAAAGCTTTAAAAATCGCCGCCGAGCTTGCGTGAGTAATTAAAGCTTTGCTGCGCGAGCGAGGGAGCGAGGGGGGGACAGCAGATGAGAGAGAGCGGGAGAGGCGGATGCTGCTGCCGCCTCTGTTTATCTTCTGCTCTGCTCTGTTGTTGTTGTTGACCATGAGACGCAAGCAGTGAGAGCGGGCAGCAGTGAGAGAGGGCAGCAGTGAGAGAGGGCAGCAGAGAGAGAGCGGGGAGCGGGGGGCGCAGCAAAGCTTTAACTTAAATAGCAAGCGAGGCGCACACACACTGTTGCTTTGTTTGTACTACGCTCTCCCACTCAAACAACCGCTCCTCTGCCTGCCGCTCTCGCGGCACGCTGCCCTCTCTCACTGCTGCCTGAGCGTATGCGTGATTGTGCGTGTGCGTGTGCGTATTCCTGTGTGTGTGTGTGCGAGCATAAGTAAAAGCCAAACGATTTCAACTTCAAAGCTTTTCGCAGTTTTGTTTTTGTTTCATTTGTTGTATTTGCTGCCAGGACACACAAGGAGATCAGACAGTAAATATGCTCGTGTGTGTGTGTGTGTGTGTGTGCCTATGTAATTTGTGTGCATGTGTGTGTAGTTGGCAGCAAATGCCAAAAACAGACTGATTATTTTGTTTGCCAAAAATCCATTAACATGGCCAACTTTGCCGCTTGGCCATAATCAAAGCTTAAGGCAGCTCAAAGGAGAAGTAAATGAAGTGCACACCACACAAATACCCTGTATGTTTGTTGAGCTGGAAAGAAGCCGGAGAGGCAGGCAAAAATGTATGCAAATAGTTACAGTGGTTTAATGTCAATGAAAAATAAGTAAAAACAAATAATTCAATAAATAAACTTAAAAATAATAATATAAAAAAATAAAAATAATATACAAAATATTTTTGAAAAATTCCCAAAAAAAATAATACAAAAATATCTTATTTTCTTTTAGTAGAAATCTATTGAAATCGACCGCTTCTTCCTGTATTTCCAATTAAACGAAAAAACATGTAGAAACGGCACACAGAAAATTTCTAGTTGAAATATTTGAAAAGATTTTCAAGAACAAGCTGCACTTTGCTATAGAGTGCCTAATTCATGAAGGTAATGCTTGCTTTCTCCCTCTCTCTGCTTTTTCGCCATTAAAATGCGATTTTTAGGTTAAGTGAGGATGGGAGTGAGTTGAGGGTGGGGGGAGGGTTAGGTATCTGGCCGAAACTATGTGTAATCGGATCATTTATTCTCATAATGTTGCAAATGTTTCAGTTGCCAGAAGTTTCCTCCTTGCTGGTTTTCTCTCTCTCTCTCTCTCTCTATTGCTTTTGTTGCTTCTCTTTCTATTTCTTTCTGCTGTTTCCTCCTGCTTGCACACAAGTTTTGCAGTAATTGTTGCATATGGAAATTTCCACTTGCTTTTCTATCGAATGCATTCATAACTATTCATTTGCTTTGTTGTATTGCTCAGAGAGAGAGAGAGGGGCAGAGACACTGTCAACTGCCAGAATTGAGCGAGCATGAAAATTTCATTGCCTGCTTTTAGGCGGCCCCAGTAAGTCATCGCTGCCTCTCGCTCGCACCCGCACTCACTCTCCCAGCACTTTTAAAACGAATAATGCACACACAGAGATTTGCCACAACATTTTTAGCAATGCTGCAAACACTCACACACTCACACGAACACACACACACACACAGATAGGGGAAACCCTCAAAGGGTTGATAAAAGCCACACACACACACAGGCAGAGGCAGAGGCACAGGCGCAGAGGCAGAGACAAGAACTGGCGCAGGGAGAGAGAACTGGGACAGGGGATTGGGGACTGGGACAGGCAGCAGCAAACAAACCGGAGCCGCTGCCCCGTTACTCGTTCCGGCGCCAAGTCCGAACGGAGGCGCATAAATTTGTCGAGCAATCCAGCAAAGCATGTGCCCGGGCAGGCCAGGCC
This sequence comes from Zaprionus tsacasi, assembly GCA_018904105.1. Classification (NCBI taxonomy): domain Eukaryota; kingdom Metazoa; phylum Arthropoda; class Insecta; order Diptera; family Drosophilidae; genus Zaprionus; species Zaprionus tsacasi. Next base: position 5,389,231 of record JAEIFR010000001.1, read on the forward strand.
ACTTTTGTTGCCCCCCTCCCCCACTCCCACGAGAGTCTCCAGAGAGAGAGAGAGAAGGAGAGAGAGGGAGAGGAGGAGGCAGGGCAGCGGGCGCCGGGCGCCGGAGCATGTTGCTCTATTTGTCAGCTCGTGAAACAATCATAACTTCCTCTGCCGCTTGGCTACTTTTTTGGCAGTCGAGCCATACCCGCTACCCCTGCCTGCACCCCTCCACTTCCTCTGCTGCTCCCCCTACGCGTCTCCCCTGCCTCACGTAAACACGCATGTAACACGCCGAGCAACGTATTGCGTGCTGCATACATTTGTTAGGCTACTTTTGGCCACGCCCACTATGGGCACTCCATAGTCCCTGTCCTAGCCTACTTCCCCCTCCCCCCCTACCTTGCCTCCTCCCCGCTGCAGTGCTGTGAAAAATTCATTGAATCATGCGAGCCTGGGCTGAGCCTCAGCAGGCAGCTCTAGGCCTGCCCAGAAGGGAAGTGGGAAGGGAGGGAGGGGACGTGAGAGCCGTACAAGACAATACACACACATTTTGGCTTACAGAATCCCCCTCCCTCCCCCCCCCCCCTTCACGCTGGCAATTCGTGCGTGCCTGGTGCATTACTTTGTCTGCTGAAATATTGCGTATACGCAACGCATTTGCGTGCCTCGTTCTCTCTCCCTCTCTCTCTCTCTCTCTCCTCTCTCTCTCTCTCTCTCGGGGCGACAGCGACAACAAAACTAACGACACTGGCACGCTGTCGCCTTATCAGCTCTGCTGGTTTATCCAAAAGGGGCGTGGCAGCAGCAGGGGTGGAATGGGCAGGGGGGGGTACCACAAACAATTTTGATTTCCTTGCCATGGTCTCAATTATTAATGAGCCGCAGATACATAAAATTACTATAAGTATTGGATTGGATATATGTGTGAGTGTGTGTGTGAGAGTGTGTGTGTGAGCGTGTGTGTCTAAGCGAGTGTGTGCGTGTGTGACTAAAAGAAAATCACGCTAAATGCCGCATAAAATATGTTTAAATAAATAGCAAGAGAAATATTGAGCTGATTGTTCAAGAAAGTATATAAATAAATAGTACGAATATGCACTTAGTTTATGAATATAGCTGCATATAGTGGGCAACTGAATGGAGTGAAAAAGGCACTTAAAAAACACGTATTTTTTACTTTATATCTCGCGTTCTATATTCCCTCCCCTCCTCTCTCTGTATATAACGCTGTCAATTTGCCATTATACCGTTAAGTCATATCGTGCATCGTTTTTATATTAATATAAATGCAAAATTCACACACACACACACACGCACACACATGTCATAAATCAATCAGAAAAATTTGCACGTTTCACTTTTCTCGCGTTTCTTTTTCATAACTGAAGGCTTAAAGCGACTGTCTCTCTCTCGCTCTCTCTCTCTCTCTCTGTGTGTGTCTATTAGGAAAATGTTTGTTAAATGCGAACATCAAAATTAATAATTCATTTGCCATAAAACTTTGGTGACTGACGCCCAGCGGCAGTTTGTTTTGGCATTTATATTCATCAAAATGTTTTTCATTTTCATTGCCTTTTTTCATGCTCTTCCTCTTGCTTTCCTTTGCACTGACTGCTGCACGACGTGACATAATTAGCAAGGCGTGTCCAGCGTGGGCGTAAAATATTAATTTCCACTTAAATGAAAAATTATGCTCAATTTCAGTGAAATTTATGAAGCACAAACAAGTTGAAGTTGAAGTTGAAGCTGGGGTCCGTTTGGGCTATGCACGACTAGCAGATATGCTGTATGCCTTGGCTATGCTGCCCTCTGCTGTGTAACTACCCTAGCCCCCATTAAGGGGTGTAGCAAAAACCTGAGCAAATAAATTCTCGCACATAAATCTCGTTGCGCTAATAACAATAACAATAATAATCAACGAACGGGAATGGCCAAGGGCGGCGACAAACATTTATGACATTTGCCAGAAGGACATTGCTCAGGCAGAGGGGGGGGAAGCCAGTGGCAGCCGAAGGGGGGAGCTAATGCAAGGCTATCGTCTGGCGATTAAAATTTTGTTATTAATTAGATGCACGCTGGCGTAATATTTCACAGCTAAACTGTGTGTGTGTGTGTGAGTGTGTGTGTGTGTGAGCCCATAAATGTTCTATCTGTGTGTGTGTGTGTGTGTGTGTGTGAGCTGTTAATGTGCCTGGGATTTGTGCATTTGGCAAATGCATTTAAATCACTTACCTGACACTAAACCGATTGTGAATATCAATGAATATGCTGCCACTCACTCACACACTCACTCACACACTCACTCACGCACTCATTAAATTAGCCACACTGTGATTTAATTAGCTGAGCTTTTGCCGAGCAGCTGCAGCTTTCTGCTCAAGCACATTTTTTTTTTCGTTGCAAAAGCTACGTTTCCGTTTCCGTTTCGACGCCATTTTAATTAAAGTCAGCATGAGCTGGCATAAATCGCACTTAAATGCAGCTCGCTCTCTCTACCTTTCTCTGTTCTCCTTTCACTCTACCTTCCTCCTCTCTCTCTCCCCCCTTTCTCCCCCTCTTTATCTTTGATCTAGCTGCGATTCGAGCGTGTGTATATGAATTACAATTGCTGCAGGACATTTTAGCCAGTTCGCACCAACTTGTCGCCCCCGGCAACCAACTGACCAGGTCAGCCAACACGCCCACTCACTCTCTCTCTCTCTCTCTTCCTCCACTCTCCCTCTCTACCCCTCCCTGCTGCTCAGCAGTTTGACATGTGTAGTAATTGCTGAGTGCAAATCATTTCACACTTGCCTTCAGTTTGTGTGCCCTCCCCCCCTTACCAGCCCCCCTTTGTGTCGCACCACTGTTCGCTGCATATTTGCATGCCATAATTATTTATTATACTCTCTTCTATATTTTTTTTTGTACTTTTTTGGCGAGAAAAGCAGAAATTTCCGCTGTTTGTGCAGTTTTTGAATAGTTTGTGTTCATTAGTTTTGCATACCCTGTAAGCGTTGCAGGCGCTCTATAGGGTCGCCTGGCACACAGTACTAGAAGAGTTCTATGGGGTATTAGCTAGTATTTACTCTAACTTGTTCTAGCCTTTTTCTAGCTAGTTTTTTTTTTTGTCGTCTGTCGCAGCTTTTTGCGGATGCATACGAAATTTTCCATTTTTGTGTTTTCGCAATTGTCGATGGCAAATTAAATAAATTTTCGGTGAACTCATGTTGTGTGTGTGTGTGTGTGTGTGTGTGTGTGTGTGTGTGTGTGTGTGCATTGTTTTTGTAACTGTTGAATTGTCATTTGCTTTGACAGTTATTTGAAGTTGAATAGTTTTGTTTTCTTGCATTTTGCCAACCAACCCGAGGTTTTTTCAATTATAAACTTTGATTTGAACATGATGATTTCATTTCCTAACAACGATACTATATTTATCTTAACTCTCTATCTCTTTCTATCATTGCAGGTGAGTCTCAACTAGCGGTAAATTAAATGAAAATACGTTGGGGGAAAAAAGGTAAGCGAGAAGGAGAAATGATTTCGGAAACAAATTGGAAAAAATATGCGAATTTTTTTAATGGCAATTTTTAATGGTTTTTGTAGGGTATGGCGGGGTACATTAGCTAGCGGAAGTATTGTTTGTATAAGGGAAATTAAGTAGGCGATTGTTTCTTAGATTATAAACGGTTTTCCTTGCAGTTCTTGCATATAATCCTTATATAAGCATATTTTCCTTTTATATCTAGCATATTTTACTTATATATTTAAGTAATTTCAGTTTTTGAGATTTTTCTAGAATCTAGCTGATAATGCAGGAGCCTCAACTTATACGCTCTCTCTCTCATTTTTTCTCTCTCTATCTCTCCCACTTGGGGCAAATCACATTTATTATTATGACTGAGTTGCAATGAGTGTGGGTGAAATTTTAATTAAAGTGCCACGCCCAGGGGCCGCAAACTAATAGAAGGCTGCCCCGGAAAACCCAATTTCATGAGAGAGAGAGAGAAAGAGCGAGGGAGGGAGTTGAAAGAGACGGAGCACGAAGACTGTCAAATCCGAAACCCGAAATTCCATTCGAGTCATCAGCTTGGCACATTTTTTGTTGCACATTTCTTTCGTTTGCTGCAGCTTTTCTCTCTCTCTCTCTCTCTCTCTCTCTCTCTCTCCCTGTGTAGCATTTTTTTGTAGCTCAGGTAAACCCTTATTTCTCTGCTGCTGTGGGAGTGGCAGGTGGGCGTTACGCCCCCTCATTGAAGCACTTTCTGGCTTAATACCTTCCTAATTGAAAGTTGCACAAAATTACAGGTGAAAATGCGGACGGACCGAGGCGACTGGGCAGCAGACCGCAAATAATAAGAAGCAGCAGGGAAAAGAAGATGAAGAAGAGGCAGAGAACAGAGAGAGAGCGATAGAGAGAGAAGGCTGTAGAAAACAAAGCAGACAAAAGGCAGCAGTGGCAACGCCAGCGCAGGTATTCATGCCATAGGCCTAGCCTAGCCTAGTCCGTCCGTCCGCCCCGTCCGCCCGTCTCTCGGTCCGTTCTATTGACTAGAAAAATGCCAAGGCAAAGCAACAACAACAACAACAACAACAAGTGCAACAAATGTACCTACGCCTGCTCTCCACCCCTCTCTCTTTATATCCTTCCCTCTCACTCTTTATCTCTGCCTGCCTTAACATGTGTTCCACAATCTGCTCGTTCCTTAGAGCTGAGCACGTGACACGAGGTAACTAGGGAAATTTTGAAATTATACATAAATTAAATAAATTGAAAATGAAATAGTTTTAAATTTCCCAGACTTAAAATATCCCAGCAATGAAGTAAAACTTCAAGTACCCCAGCTGGAGTACTCAAATTCAAATTTCCCAGCTCAGTTGAGCTTATTTTTAAATGTCCCAACTTGAGTAATCAAATTTCCCAGCAATGAAGTGTAAGATAAAATGCCCAAGCTTGAGCGATCAACTTAAAATTTCCCAGCAATGAAGTTAAAAAAAAAAAATGTCCCAACTTGAATGATCAACTTCAAATTTCCCAGCAATGAAATTCAAGATAAAATGTCCCAACTTGAGTAATTTAACCTAAAATTTCCCAGCAATGAAGTTCAACAAAAAATGTCTCAGCTTGAGTGACCAATTTCAAATTTCCCTGCTATGAAGCTCAAGAAAAAATGTCCCAGCTGGAGTAATCAACTTCAAATTTCCTCGCAATAAAGTTCATGATAAAATATCCCACCTGGAGTAATCAACTTCAAATTTCCCTGCAACAGAGCGTCCCTCAAAAAATAATCAACTTAAAAATTATATATATTTATTTTATTTAAAAAAAATACTATAATCAGATCGCAACTTATGCGATATGCAGTGAACACTCAGCTATTTATTCCTATATAAGTAAACCCATACATAGTTTATAAATTTCCATATGTAACGCAACGAAACGAAAATGAAATGTAAAACACATTGAAAATTGAAACAAAAATCAACTTTAGTTTTGTCGACTATGTGTGGTTAGTATTTATTCAAGCGTTGCTAACAAAATACCGAACAAAATACACGTTTTGCCCAAAATACACAAACATTATTATCTCAACTGTTTAGGGAGCTTTTTTTTCCACCCAAAAAATTTCAAATTTCTGCAATAAAATTCAATGTTTTCATTTCATCAGAAACTTTTGTAGATAGAGAGAGCAACAGGAAAAAAATGTTATTTGTGGTATGTTTTTGGTATTTTTTTCTTTCGGTATATACCACATTAGTTTTAGACATGTTTTGCGCATCTCTAGAGCAGCACAAGCCAAAGAAACGCAGAGACAAAGCGTGAAAAAGTGTTAGAGAAAGAAAGGGCAAAAAATAAAGAAAAGCTGAAGAAGAAAAAGAAAAAGAAATAGGAGGAGGAGGAGCAGGAGGAGGGGGGGAAGGCCAAGACAGCCTTAGAGGGGCTTAGCCACAGCGACTGCATTGGGTAAAAAAAAGGTGGCCCAGCAGCTCATTCAGGTCAGTTGAGCAGCTGTGCTCGCTTTGAGGGCAGAGAGAGAGAGGCAGAGGCGTAGAGGGGGGGCAGAAGGGGTTTCGGCTTGAAATCTTGTCTCTGTGTGTGTGTATGACTGAGGCTCACGCTCAAGGTTAAGTACGAATTAGCCTGGGCATTTAATTAAGTGGGCGTGCCGGGCCACAAACACAAGACGTGGCAGCTCGCCCTCTCTCTCTCTCTCTCTCTCTCTCTCTCTCTCTACTTCCCTCTCCTTCTGCCACACTTGCAGGCAGACAGGCGATGATACGAGGGTCGTTTGATAAGTCCGTGACTTTTTGAATAAAATATATTTTTTCGTCAAAGAAGCGTTTTATTTCTCAACATAATCTCCTTTTAGCTCTATACATTTAGTCCAGCGTTTTCCAATTTTTTTATTCCTTCCAAATAATAGGTTTTCTCAAGGCCCTCAAAATAGTCGTTTGTTTCTGTGATGACCTCTTCATTTGACCCGAATCTCTTACCGCCGAGCCATTTCTTCATGTTTGGAAACAAAAAATAGTCACGGGGGCTAAATCTGGAGAATATGCTGGATGGGGTAGCAGTTCGTAGCCCAATTTATGAAATTTTGCCATGCTGACTACACACGTGTGCACCCGTGCATTGTCCTGATGGAACAGCACTTTTTTTCGCCAAATGCGGTCGTTTCTGCTTCAAATCAATATCGAATCTGTCCAAAAGCTCTGAATAATATTCGCCGGTGATCGTTTTACCCTTTTCAAGGTAATCGATGTGAATGATACCTTGTGCATCCCAAAAACTGTGGCCATGACCTTGTTGGCCGACAGACCCACCTTGGCCTTCTTTGGTGCACGTTCACCCGGAGAAACCCACTGTCTTGATTGTTCTTTGGTCTCTGGTGTGGTGTGGTGGATCCATGTTTCGTCTACGGTAACGAAACGGCGCAAAAATTCGTTTGGATTGCGGTTGAACATCGCCAAACACTCCTTTGAAATGGTCACACGGTTGCGCTTATGGTCGTGTGTGAGCAATCGCGGCACCCATCGCGCGGAAAGCTTTTTCATGTCCAAATATTCATGTAAAATGTGATGTACCCGTTCAGTTGAGATGCCTACAGCCTCAGCTACCTCACGCACTTTCATTCTCCGATCATCCAATATCATTCCATGGATTTTGTCGACGATTTCTGGCATGACGACCTCTTTTGGGCGACCTGAACGTTCGGCATCACTTGTACTGGTACGACCACAACGGAACTCAGTAAACCATTTCTTAACCATTGAAATTGATGGTGCAGAGTCCCCATAATATTTATCAAGTCTTTCCTTGGTTTCGGTGATGGATTTTTACGCAAAAATAATGCTTAATTAGCCACGAAATTCACTTTTTTCCATTTTCGTTAAAATTCACGAGATCGTCTGCTTTCAATGCCTATAAAACGCAAACCAAAAACGCAGCTTTCTCAAAATTTTACAGTCAGCTGTTAATCGATAACTGCTGACAGGAGCAGTGTTGTATTTAGAGCAGGTGCGCGGCAAATACAAAAGTCACGGACTTATCAAACGACCCTCGTAATCGAACAATGGCGCATAGCAAAACTATGGCAGCTACTAAATCGAAATTGATTGCGCCAACTGACCCCAAAACACACACACAGAGGCAGGCATGCCCACACACACACACACACACACACAGCAAGCTGTCAAAAGAGTGGCAAACTAAGAGAGAGGGAGAGAGAGAGAGCGAGCGAGGCAGCTGAGCACACGCACCTTCACGTCTTCTTGTCAGCCATTTTGTTGGCTCAGTGTGGTTTCCGGCTCCGCTCCTGCTTGCTGGCCGGCATTGCAAGTATTTATTGCTTTTGGCCGGGCTAAAAACAAAGCAAAGCCGGTTTCGGGCCCAGCACAAAACATTCGCATCAATTATTAAGCCGATTTTGCACGTGTAAATCGCGTTCGAACCAACAACAGCGTCGGCATTAAAAACCAAACAAAGCAGAGGCAGAGGCAGAAGGGGGCAGAGGAAGAAGAAGAGAAAGAGAAGAAGAAGAAGAAGAGTAGGCAGAAGAAGCAGAAGCAGAGGCAGAAGAAAACTAATTAGTTGTCAGCGACACGACAGCCCAGAGGTGCATAGTAAGCTGAAGAAGCGAAAGAGAGAGAGAGAGAGGGGGGAGAGAGAGGGGGAGAGTGAGCGAGACAGCTGGTGGCAGCTTAAGCTCGCCTTGTTGTGCTGTCAGTCAACACGGGACGAGATTTGTGATAGAACAATTAAAGCAGGCAACAGGCTGTTGGCAGTTAATACCGTTACTCATCATGCATTTCAAGAGCAGCACGTATATATTATATTTGAGGTTAGTTTTGCCACATTTATTGAGGTTAAGTCAATAAAACAATCAGAAACCGAGCTGCATAAACGTGTTGAATATGTGTGAAAATGGAGTGTTTTCTTGATATACGAAGTAGTTACTTAAAGCAGCTAAGAATGAGAAGTAAATTATATAATTTAAATTGGGTTTTCTAAGCGGAAAGCGTAGGTTAAACCTTCTGCATTAATCGTGCGTGAATTAGACTTATTTCTAGTCAGTTTGAAGTCTTTTTAAGGCTGTAAAACTCGAGAGTCCCTGCCTAAAACAATTTTACAACTTACCCAATTATTTCGCACAGTGTCGCGACCGTAATCCATAAAATGTCTCGATACTCTCTATAGGGTTTAATTACACAGACCTAACTCACTTGGCAGCGTGATAGGGAGGGTCTAGAGCGGCGTAGAGAGCTATGATGAGGGCTAGAGAGAGGAAAAGTGGGTTAGAGAGGGGCTAGAGTATGGTAGAGTGTGGTAGAAATAGGGAGACATGGATATTGTGTGTCTAAATCACTTTTCTATACACTTTTCCAGCAAAAAACGACCTCGAGGTGCCATGGCCCCCCTTGACTTTTCAACACTTTGCGCTGCTGCTAATTAAGCGATTTATTGTTGACACATGCCGGCAATCAAGCTAGGCTCATTACTACCCCCCCTCCCCCCCTTGGCACCTACGCCCCTGGCTTGTCCAGCAACTTGGGTTGACAGAAAACTTTTCAATTGTCATAATTATTCAAAATGCCAACGAGATTTTCCCCAGCTAAATGTTTGCTAATTGCGCTGGCAGTGGGCGTGGCTGCTGGGGAGGGGGGAGGGTTACAGGGGTAGGGGGTAGGGGGGAGGTGCCATCGTTTAACCTTTTGGCTTAGCGCTTTTGCGCCTGCGGCAACAGCAGCAGCAGCAGCAGCTGCCTGAGCTGCCTGAGCTGCCAGAGCGTCGCCTCGAAATAGACCGAAAAATGCGTCTGCCATTGATTAATGGCCCTGGCAATCGACGGGCGAGAGGAAGAGAGAGAGGGAAGTATCTCTCTTTGTCTGCTCCATGTTGCTGTTGCTGCTCTGTCGGGCAATGTGATGCCAAGAATTTTCACCAGCGACAATGAGACAAAAGCCAAAAGCGACGGCAACGGCGACGGCAGCAACTGTCGCTGATTTTCTTTGGCTGTCGCGAGCGAGCGAATTATTTGCAACACTTTTGGCTGGCAGAGCGTATACCCTGTATAGAGAGAGTGTAAGGTATGCTCGATTAGGCAGAAACAGAAAATTTTTTCAATTCTTTTTATTTTTTTCGAATATATTATGTTTTTCCCCAACTATCGTTGGTTTATAATAATCGACATGCATCAGAGATCGATGGCAGAGATGTTTAAACAGCTGTATCGATATATTTTTTTTCGATATTTTTTATAACATTTTACAACACTGTTTGCGAGTGAAACAAAATTAAAGTATTAATTAATTAATGAATTAAATTAAAGTGCGCTAGAAACGATAGTATCGTTGATTTTCTGCCAAACGAATGTACAATCGATAGTTTGGTATATCGATTTTTTTTTTAGTTTTAGAAGTGCGATAGAAATCGATAGTTAGGAATGTTTTTTATACAAATCGAGCTCATTCTCTGGGGATAACTAGTCTGGCATGCCATGTGCTCTGCTGCCAACAATGTTGCCACTGCGCCACTGAAATATGCAACAGCCAGAGGGGGTAGGCAGCAGCTAGGGGGAGGGGGGGAGGGGGGGTAGGGATAGGCAGGCAGTCGCTGTGGCATCCGCTGCGGCGCGCGACTCCAGCTGCAGCCAAAGGTAGCTGCCAATTTATTTTGCATTTTCCTTGACGGCTTTTTCCTCTCTCTCTCTCATTTCTTTTCTACGCTTTATCGCCAGGCCATGCATGTTGGGTGTGCGAGTGTGTGTGTGTGTGTGTGCTCCATTTTGTCGCTGCATAAATCGCATTGATACGTTTAAAAGTTTTGCTTTGTTCAGTGGCCTCGGGCCACGTTTTATGGCCAAAGGCAGCTGCGACTAACTCCCCCTCCCACTCTCCTCTCTGCAGCTGGGAGACAGCACGTGCTGTGCCCAAATATGCCCCAGCTGGGGCGTGGCACACATCAGTCGATGCCGTAGCCGGAGCAGGAGCAGGAGCTGGCGCCGATGCCACATGCAGCCAAGACGTGCCCGCAACAAGCCGCATCAAGCGCCTGCTCAGCCTTAATGACATATTGAAGTTTTTCGCCAAAATGCATGTGCAGCACATACCCCCCCTCTAACATATATACCCGTCTATATACCCTGCATATATACTTCTATGCCTTATGTACTTCTTCTGCCTGGCTGAGTGACAAAGTAAAGCTGGAGAAGCGATGCGATTAACGCGCAAACAGTGTAATGGCTGAAGGAGAGAGAGAGGGAGAGAGAGACAGGACAGAGGTAGGAGAGAGCGAGAGAGAGAATGAGAGAGAGACAGCCTCTAGTATTCTAAGCGAAAAAAGCCAGCGGAACGTTAAGTAAAGCGATGCGAAGAGTTCAACGATAAGTTAAGCGAGTGAAGAAGGGGAAAGAGAGCGAAAAAAATGAGAAAAGAAAGGAAAAAGAGGGGGAAAAGTGGGGGAAAAGAGAGATAAAAAATATGGAAGAGAGAGAGAGGAAAAGAGTGAGGGAAAAAGCGAGAGCAATAGCAAGGCAAAAACAGAGAAGGGAAAATTGATAAGCAGTTAAGCGAGAGACAGAGATCGCAAATTAACCAACACTCAGTGCCAAACAGTGTGGCCAAGCCAACGCTTAGTCCCCTTTTCCAGTGTTGCACAACACTTGCTTTTCTCTCTCTCTCTCTTTTTCTCTCTCTCTCTCACTTGCTGCGCATATGATTTATTTGTAGCAGCTTAAGCCCTCGCAGGGCATTTGCCTGTGCTGCTGCTCTCTGGCTTATGTTAACTCCTCTTCCTCGACTGTAGTATACCCTGTAAGGCAGTAGGCTTAAGCTAGCCCCCCTGGCTGACAGCTGCAGGGTATATGTACCCTATAAAGTGGGTATGCTCTGTAAATGCAGCTTAGACAGTTGTCTAAAGTCGCGACAAGTGAGCAGAACTTCCCACAATGCTGCCCCCTCTCTCTCTCTCACTCTCTAAGTCTTACTCCCAATCTTTCTCACGCTCTCTCACACCTTCTCTTTCTCTCTCTTGCCCCACTCTACCCCCCTCTCTGTCTGTCCTGTTAGTCAAAGCGTATTACGATTGAGTGCCAGCAACGCATAACTCAACTTGGCCTGCCTTACGCTCTCCCTCTCTTTCGCTCTTCCTCTCTCTCGCTCTCTCACTCTGTTTGCCTCCTGCATACCCTGTACTTGAGCACTGGCAGGAGTCGCCTCGCTGCTGCTGCTGCTTTATTTTTATGACTCACGCACTTTTGCGGCTTCCGCTTTGGCCATCAAATGGAGCCATCAACACCTGCTTTCCTCTGCCCCCTCCCCCTCCCCCTCCCCCTTATCCCTACGCTTATCCCGCTTTTGTCGTCCAGTGCTGTAAAACGCACAGAAAATATTTCACAGCGTTTTCAACAACATTTTTCGGCGACTGTTCGAAGTTCTTCTCTCACAGTTGAGTTATGGCTGCAGTCGCAAACTCAATTTGAATAAATTGCTCGAAACAAAACAAAACACTCACTCACTCACTCACACTCACACACACACGAGGCAAGTGCGTGTGCGTTTGAGAGGGGGGGGAGAGGCAGAAACAAAGAGGCAGGCCCCATAAACCGGAGCAGAGTCTATCGAGGCCGCCAAAAACTTTTGCGCGCCTTTTTTAAACGAAATTTACAGCAGGCAATACAAAAGTTTTTTACAATTTTCCAGCAGGTCGAATGAGGGGGACGGGTAACTGGCAGCTCACTCTCTCTCTCTCTCTTTCACGCTGCGAAATCCTGCATGTGTGAAGAATCAAGACGCATAAATTGCCAGCTGGCCCAGTCAGGCAGGCGGGAGCAGGCAGGGGGCGGCGTCTTTGCTTACGGCTTTTAAGCTTATTTACTGCTTATATATTTTAACACCTCCCCCTCCCCTATACTCCCCCCTCCCCCTCTATCACCACAACAAACGCGATTACATACATATTTTTCACGCTCTTCCTACGCTCTCTCTCTCTCTCTCTCGCTCTGGCAGCACTTCCGGCCCAACATGACAAATGGCTGCAAATCGTCTTCCTTTTCGCGGCCAACGCGTTGACAACAAAATGCAGGAAGTGCTAAGGGTTGGGGGAGTTGGGGGGCGGGGTATATTTTTTATCGACATTTTTCATTATTTATTTATTTGGCACTTCTTGCAAGCGCGTTTCCTCACGCTGCGAAAGTTTTTCACGTTTTCCGAACAAGATGGCGCGAAACGAAGCTGAAACAGACAGACAGACAGAGAGAGGGAGAGAGAGAGAGACAGATGAAAAGATATATCGAAGTAATTAGATATGCATAGGTGACTCAAAGATATAAAAATATTTTATATAAGAACATATATGAGCTATATATAACAAGAGATTTGTCGTGAGAGAGAGCAGGCTTAGCAAGTCTGCAAACAATAGGTCGATTTATATATATAATATAATATAATAATGATACGATATAAGCAGAATTCGGTAACGTTGATATTATTATTATATCTTTTATTATTATTTATTTTTTTTATTTTCATTTATTTATTTTTTTTAATATCCGATATTATTATTGTTCCTGAATTAAACCAAGACTGTTAAGTAGTTAAACCTTGTTTAGGTTGCTAAAAAAACGATCTATTTTTGGTAGTGCAACTGCTAAGGCGCTAGAGTAATTTTCAGAGACTACTAGAGATAGATAAAGGCTGAATTACAGATCTAAATAATATGTAGTTAAAATTTCATTAAATTAGCTACGCTCGTTTCGTAGAAAAACACTCCGAACTCTCAAAGAAAACAGAAATATGCAGTATATTTAAGTTAGATTAATGAAATATAGTATAATTATATATTATATAGTACTTCACTCCGATAACAAGCAGCTGCTCAGTCACAGCGTCGCACAATGGCCCCTATAACTTTACCGTTACAAACTTGAAGTTTCAGAGTGAGGGAGAGAGAGAGAGAGAGATCCCTCAGCAGGGAGGAGAAGAGGGGAGAGAATAGTTACTCGCGGACATTTAACGAGCGCGTAGTTTCAGCTCTGTCACCTCGATAAGAACACCGTCGAGTAGTTATTTATTTAAACTGTTTTTCATTTTCCTGGCAACGTTCCCTGGCCATCATCGCCATCGTCATCATTTTTGTTATTTATTTTGCTTTCATTTCGTTTCGAAATTTGCCTCTCTTTCTCTCTCTCTGTCTCTTTCTATGCTGCTGGCTTGTTCCTTATTTTTTTTTTTTTTTGTCGCTTGCTGCATTTGAAACCGTTGAAAAACTTTCGCTGGCCAACTTGGAAAATTATTGTTGCCAACTTAATTGTCGCAATTAAGTTACGGCCCTGGCTCAAGTCGTGCCAGGGCTGCAGGCGGGAGCTACGTCTATTGTTTGGCACTTGACGTCTTGCGTTTGTTCTATAAATGTTTTAAACATTTTAATTAGTTTTAATAAACGCTGCAAAAAACGACTAGGAAAACGCGAATGTGTAGGCTAAAATACTAGAGAGAAAGAGAGGGAGAGGGAGAGAGAGAGGGGGGAAAGTCTGCCTGAAGTGCCTGACAGTTGTGACAATTCTGTTTCATTACCCTGGCACCTCTCAGGCTGCCACCCCTGCCCCTCCCAGCCACTTCCTGTCCACCCTCGCTTGACAATGAATTCTCGTGCAAAAGGTCGTGCTTTGTGTGGGAGAATTGCCAGCTGCGGCCTGTTAAATGTGCTTACCGCAAACCTGTACCCCTGCCAGACCCCCCTACCTCCCCCCTGCCACTGGGCCACCACATTGCCACATAATACATACAGTTGTGCGGCCAAGCGGGCGTATGCGTAATGTTTAGTTGGCGGTCGCCGTTGGCAGCCGCTGCGGGTCGCTGCGGTCGCGCAGAGCTTGCCGTCTCTCTCTCTCTCTCTCACTCTGTGAACTTAGCGCGGTTCACTAACAAACCAAGCAAGCAACCTCTGGCCTCTAACCTCTCCCCTCTCCCTACCCTGCCCTTGGCCCGACTATCTGCCTGCTACTGCGCCTCCAGCTCCTTCTCCGCCTGCTCCTGCTCCTTCCTCGTCCTGCTCCTTCCTCGTCGTTGCTCGCGTGTCGCCAGTGCATTGTTTTTATGTACTCTACGCACATGTGTGCGACTGAGAGAGAGAGAGAGAGATAGACAGAAAGAGAGAGACAGAGAGAGAGTGGCAAATGTTAATGCGACCCGAGGGCAACTCCTTCAAAAAATACGCATTCCCATTGCCAATTAGAATATCTTGGTCGCGTTTTGGAACGGATTTGTGTGTCCTACCCCCTACCCCCCTTCCCTGCCGCCCGTCCCGTTCTTCACAAGGAAATTCCTTAGCTTCGAATCAGACTTAATACACACACAAACACACATATTATGTTAATGTCTCCCCATACATTGCCCTTGCGTCTGTCAGAGACATTCCCCAAGCTGTTTTTGGGTACGTTAAAATCGGAGTTGATGTGCTGAAGTATATATAGGGCACTTAGGTGACTTTACGAGAGCTTTTGGATTGTATTAAGCTGCAGAGAAAGCTGCTTAAAGCTTGTAGTGCTCTATGGATTTCAGACTGATGCAGCTAGTCGCTCTAGGGGATCATAAATCCTAAATAAAGCTATTTTGAAAGCATGAATTGAAGCTCAGTTCAAACAAAAAGCTTTAAGCTCCTTAAAATTGCATGAGACAAGCTTACAGTTAATTTAAACTAAAGCTCAGTGTGTATAAAAGCTTTAAAGCTCATTTAACTTGTTGAAAATCAGCTGAAAATAAATCTAAGCCGAAGCTGGGTATATAAGTACATATATTAAAGTTTTAATTTAAAACTTTCTGCTCTTTTTTCAAATTTCTCATTTCTAAAATTAGTTGAAAATCAATCTAAGCCAAAGCTAAGCTTATAAGTATATTAAAGCTTTCACTTAAAGCTTTCTGCTTTTTATCATTACACTTTTCTAAAATCAACAAAAGCTTTAAGCTCAGCTTATATTAAAGCTTTCACTTAAAGCTCTCTGATTTTTTTTTTTTCAAATTTCCTATAAAACTTTTCTAAAATCAGATAAAAAAATCAATCTAAGCCAAAGCTCAGCTTATAAGTATATTAAAGCTTTCCCTTAAAGCTCTCTGCCTTTTTCATATCTCTCCTTCGCTCCCTCTTCCCCTCTCTAATTGCTTTTTTGCTACTTCGTAAGTTTCTCTTTATGCACACCCAACGATCGCTTCTTCTTTTTTTCTTTTATTATAATAGTTTTCCTTTGCTCATATTGATTTACTCGATGATTTTCACATTTTGCCACTTGGCACTCTCTCTCTCTCTCTCTCTTTCTCGCTTCACTCAGCTAGCACTCTGGCACTGTCACTTTGTTTGCCCATTTTCACAGTTTTCCATTTTCCTTTGGCTGCACGGAAAAAGGCGAAAAACGGAAAAGACTCGCATAATATTTCAATAATTTATTGATTAGTTATCTTTGGCGCGCGCCTTCAATCAATTTAAATGCATTTTGTCCTTGCGCATGAGTGGACGTTGTGGCAAGGACAACAGCAGCGGAAGGGGGAGGGGAGGGGGCGTGGGAGGGGGCGGGGGTAGGAAGATGGGCATGGAAGGCCGCCTGTGTTATTGGAAATGCAGTAAATAATAAAGTGCATGGGGTATATAAGGCATAAGCACACACACACACACACTCGCATTGCAGCGCATATCGGATGAAAAATATAGATAGAGAGAGAGTGGGGGAGAGAGAAGGAGAGCGTGAGCGTGAGCCTGGGCTAGAGCCGAGCTATGGCTATGGTGGATAAGCGACGCCTGGAGGAGCAGGGGGAGGAGGAGGCGGCGTGTGGGCGGTGGCGGTTGCCGATACATGGCTCCATGCGGGCTTATGCAAATGTCGCGACGCGATATGCAAACACACACACACACACACATACACACACAAAAAGAGAAGAGCAGAGCAGCGAAGCGAAAGAGAGGGGGGAGAGAGGGGAGAGGGGGCTGCACTTGTGCACTTGAAAAGCAGCCAAATCGATGGAAGCCAGCGCAGTTTGCCATAGCATTTGATGGAGACAAAAGGGATAAGGGATAAAGCAGGAGCAGAAGGAGCAGCACCAAAAAGCGACCTCAAGACAAGCCCAGAGTCGCAAGGAGAGAGAGAGAGAGACAGGGTCGCTCTGCCTAAGGGGGATCGATTTATTGCTCATACGTATATTTACCACGCCTGCTTAGCCCCTAAGCAGACAATGCTGAAGTTGTCTATATCAAGCAGAAATAAGGTAGGTCAGGCAGACTTAATACGGCAATAAGTTGGGGTAGTACCTGGTAAATAGCTCTACAGTTGAAATAAACAAGCAGGGAACAAATTTCAATTAGGTTACAGCTCTCCAGCCCTGATCTAATTGCTTTTTATGGATATCTAAGGCAGTTAAGAGGCCTGACTGGACTCTAAAACAAACTCGTAATACCTACGAGTGCTGTCAACAAATTTCTAGGCTCTAGTCCTTCTAGACTCGGAGATCTGCGTGTTCATACAGACACAAGGCTATAAAAACCCTCTATCGCAGCTTATTTATACTGTTTTTAGACTCCTTGCATTTAAGAAAAATCGAAAACTTAAAACACACTCCCTAGTTATGCCTTAAGTTCTGTCTACCCAACTATAACTCCCTCGCTTTTCCATTTTAATCTATAGTTTACATTGCATTACCATACACGACAACCCTGAGATTATGTGTCTTTGCCATAGGTTACTGTTACGTACGTAAGTGTTGTTTATTTGTTTGTTTGTTTTTCAATCCCAATTTGATTGAAATATTCTTGAATTTTATGCCATAGATTAGGAAAACTTGCAGATATTTTCATATCTTTTCATGTATGTATTTTCATTAATATAGATTTTCTTTTGCATACAATTACAATTTCGAAAATTTCTGTGCATTCATCGATAGTTAAAAGACGGGAATGAGAATGGGAGCAGCAGCTGAGTCTGAACAAAAGAAAAGTTTAGCACGATTTGTGTTGCCATTTGTGGGTTTTGTTTTTCTTCCTTAGCTGCAACTCTGTGTCTTGTTTTTGTTGCTGCTGTTGCTGTTGCTGTTGTTGTTGTTGCTGCTGTTGTTGTTGTCATTATTATGTTGTTTTGTTATTGCTGCAAAATTGACTTAACTGCAGCAGCAACAGCAGCAGCAGCAACGGCAGCAGCAGCAACATCGCATGCATTAGAAATGCTTTCCGTAGCACCTAACTAAAACCAGCCACGCCCCCTCCGCCTCCCCTCCCCCAACCGGCTGCACCTGCTGCCCCACGTGCTGTGTTGCAGCTGTCCGTAAATGGAGTTGGTAAACGTTTTGCCCTAGACGCCGTCTAACCCCTTCGATTTGCCAATGTTGCTGCTGTTGTTGTTGCTGCTGTTGTTGCTGCTGTTGTTGTTGCTGCTGTTGCTTTAGTTAGCAACTTTGTGCCCGTTATTGATCCACACACACACACAGACACACACACTCCGCGCACTTACACATGTTGCCGGGCCCTACATGTGAAGTAGGCGTGGCACACCTTCACTCCACGTGTCGGCGTGTGTGTGTGTGTGTGAGTTGTAAGGGCATGCCTAATATGGGTCTTTATTTAATTTAATGCTATTTTCTGTTGCTTTATAGCAGCAGCAGCAACAACAGCAGCAGCAGCAGCAACTGTTGCCACAACAGCCACAAGGGGAGACACGGCAGCAACATGACAAAAATACAAGAAATTAGTGCGGAATAATGCAAGAAACTAAGCTAAAATTTAGGAGAATTGTGCAGAAGAAGGGAGTAAAAGAAAAGAGAGAGAGAGAGAAGATAGAGAGAGAGAGAGAGAGAGAGAAAGAGTTGCAGGAAGCAAGTGCCTGCCATTTATAGGGAAGTAGAACTACAAAAGAGTTATAAGTCAAGCTGCAACTACTTTCTTCGACTAGCTAGGGTATCTAGCAGTCTATACTGCTCTTTCTGCCAACTCTCTCTCTCTCTCCCTCTCTCTCTCACTCTCTTACCCAATCCTTCATTCTTTTCTGCTGTCGCTGTCGCTGTTGCTGATGTGTAGCAAAGTTGCACAAATGAGTTGAAAATTTCCCAAATGCGACTAGGTACAAATTTATATTGCAATCGGCCTGAACAGCAGCAGCAACAAAGGCAGCAACAGCAACAACAGCAGCAGCAACAACAGCAGCAACAGCAGCAACAACGCACGACAGCAACAAAAAAGTGCAGAAACTTTAAACGTTTTTAAAACGTACGCTGAGGCAGCTAAAATGATGGCTTACAATGGCTAGAGGAGCGGGGGAGGGAAGGGGGAGAGAAGAAGGAGTAAGGGAGAGGGAAGGGAGAGAACAGGGTAGAGATTTGAGAAAGGGATAGTAATGTTTTGGGGCCAGGAGAAGGGGTAGGAGCAGCGGCTTGAAGTTGGGGGTTTGCCCCAGAGTTGCTTGTAATGTAGCTTGTACTCGCTCTGTGTGTGTATGTGTGTGTGTGTAGGTGTCTCTGTGTGTGTGTGTGTGTGTGTGTGTTCGCGCGTGTCTATTCATGTGCAACAAGGCGCCATCTGCCTGGCAGCAGCAGCAGCAGCGCAGGAGCGGAACAGCAGCGATGCGGGAGCGAAGGCGCCAGGGCGAACATGTGTGCCGCGTTGCAGTACCCCCTCAACCCCTGCCCCTGCCTCCTGCTGCAGCTGCCTGGGAAGCCCAACACATGCGGAGGAGTCGCTTCCTCCTGCGCTGCATAATAAACAATTTCTTTTTTAAACACAACTCACACACACACACACATTCACACTCACACACACTCACACACACACACTCGCAAGAGATACGAGCACATGAATGAGGGCGCGCAGTCAGCGTGGAATGAATCATTCACGCAGAAATGAATACAAAAACGTGTAAAACGCATTGCATACTTTTGTTTTTGTTTTTGTTTTTTATGTGTGTGTGTGAGTGTGAATAATTGTGAGTGTGAGTGTGAATCAATGCTCTGCTGCAGCGGCACAAATATGAATCAATTAATACTCATGAGTGCAAATGAATTCGCGCACTTTAAGCTATGCGCAAGATAACAAGTGAATCAAAGCATGTGAATGCATGTGAGTGCATATGAATATTGTGAGTGTTTTTTTGTTTACTCATTTCCTTATTCAATTTTGCATAGTCTTTACGATTTCTACGTTTTTTTTTTTACTAAGCAACAACAACCCCCCTTCACTTTGCCTGCTGCCGCCGCCTCTGCTTCTTCCCCCTCTCACCCTTCTCCTGCGCGCAATTAAATCGATAATAACGCGACCAGCGGTGCCTCCTCCTGGCTCTGGCCTAAGCCGCCCGTGAAACCCTGCGAAATGCCCCGACACGCCCCTTACGCCCCTCTGCCCCCGCTAGTCGCGCCCCAAGTCCACCTAATTGCGGATGACATGAAATTGTTTGCGCTATAACAATAAACCAAAGCGCCGGCAACGCTAGCAGCGACGTCAGCAGCGACTTCAGCAGCAGCAGCGACTGCGACGCCTTCTCGATAGACTCTCATGTGTGTGTATGTGTGGGTATATATGTGCTCAACAGCTTACAATGCAACACGCCCCACTCCCCTCCCCCCCCCACCACCTGAGCAAGGTGCAAGCTGACAAATATTTGCGCTAGATGGCGCTCAGGTGGCAAGGTTTGTGTTTGTGTAAATGCATTCGATAAGAATCATTGCAGGTGGCGCTAATAATCATTTGCGATCGTCACACACACACACAGAGAGAGAGAGGGTGATAGCGACCTCTCTATGCGCTTCTCGTATTCTCCCCTTTAATTTCTTCCTTTCTTCCCTTTCGAGAACTCTTTCTTTCATTCTGCCTTTTGTATACTCTGTAAAAGCAGGCATATTTGCTCAGGCAGCTTAGAAAATTGAATGTATCTCACAATTCGACTGACAGTTACCCTGCATTGCAGCTTATCTGCCTTACTCTCACTTTCTACCGCTATATATACCCTGTAAAAGTTTGGGAATCTCTAAATTTTAATCAATTCTATCGCTTATAATTCCTGTCAGCTTTTGAAATTGCAGTGCGACTAGCAGCTACCCTGTACTTAGTGAATTATGCCAGTAATATGCCACTTAATTCCTTTTGAGCACAGCTTTGCACTAAGCAAGCTGCACGACTAGCTTATACCCTGTACTAGCTAGTAATTGCAGCTAACAAATTTATAACTTCTCTCGGCTCTGTCTGTCTCTCTCCTTCGCTCTCCCTTGCTCTCCCTTGCTCTCTCTCTCCCTCTATCCTACCTGCACACGACTAGCGTATACCCTATACATTTTTTGTGGCACTAAGTAAGCTGTACGACTAGCATATACCCTGTAATAGCCAGCGATTGCAGCTAACAAATTTATAACTTCTCGCAGCTCTCGCTTGTCTCTCTCTTTCGCTCTCCCTTGCTCTCTCTCTCTCCCTCTCTCCTACCTGCACACCACTAGCATATACCCTATATATTTTTTGGCCATTCAATACATTAAACCGCCAACTTTTAATTGAATGTAATTAAAAAGGAAGCCGCTGCTCTGCTCCGCTTTGCCTTTGCTGCGGGCGCTCTCTCCTCTCTCTCTCTCTCTCAGTCTCTCTGTGTGTTTGCACTTGAGTGCGCTGACAGTGCGCAGCTTCCTTCTCATTTCCATGGCATTTCCCTACCCCGCTTGCCACACCTCTCCCCCCCCCCCTCTAAGCCTTTTCCCCTTTGGAAGGGAGCAACGGGAGCGGAAGCGCCGTCAGCATTTGCTGCGTTTTGTTTTGTTTATTGTAATTGCAAGCGTTGTCAACATTGTGTGTGTGTGTGTGTGTGTGTGTTGTTGTTGTTAGTGTAGTTGTTGTTGTTGTTGTAGTTATTGTAGCTGGCAACGCACGTGCGGAAAATGCCGCCGCAAAGGCAACGGAAAAACTGAAACACACATGGCACACGAAAACGCTAATGACACACAAACACACACACACACAGTGTAGGTGTATACATATATATACATATGTGTGTGCGTGTGCCCTGCTCTGCTGGGGGCCTGCTGCCTTGTCATGTGTTTATTATCCTTTTGGCAGCGGAAGTTTACAACAAAGTTGAAGGCGAAACCGCAGCACGTTGAAGCGACAGAAAAAGATGCTGGCAGCGACGCTCTCCCTCTCCCCCCTCTCCCCCTCTCTCTCCCTCTCTCACACATGTGCTCGCTGCACTGCATAAACAATTAGAAAATCGCATAAACGGCCCATTAAACGGTTTTTCCACACTTTTCCGAAACCCAAGGAAATTCTAATCAAATTTTCCAAGTTGTTGTTGATGTTGCTGCTGCCATAAATTAGCAGCGCCTGCCACATGACGCTCTCAAGATGTTGGGCGTCGTCAGCAGGGGGGTAGGGGGCGGGGCAGTGCTGCTCCTGCTGGGCGTGGCCTGAGGATTGGGGCGTGAACCAATAAATTCATCAGGCACTTTTAGCGTCTGCCATGGCAAGAAGGAAACAAACACTTGCTGAAGGCGCCCATTCCCCCTCTGCCCCACTCTGTGCTGCCCTCGCTTTTGTTTGCCACGCCCTCCCCTCCCCTCCCCCTGCCTTACCCGGCGCCAGCTCGACCTTTTAATTGAATATTAATAACAAAATCCTGCATATTATAAGCAACAGCAGCAGCAGCCTAAAAAGGGATCAGCGCCCATTGCGTAGGGTCCTCCTGGCCTGGCCTAATGTATGCGCGTGTGTGTGTGTGTGTGTGTGTGTGTGTGTGTGTGTGTGTGCTGTCATTGTATTTGTGCACACGCGCAGCGTGTCCTGCAAAGTCTCAAACACGTCGCGTGTTAATAGAATCAACGCAAAACTACACACACACACAAAAACACACACACACGCACACTCACACACGCACACACACACGCACACTCGATTCGCATTCACATCGCAACGCATTGCGATTCAATTCAATTTGAAGTCGATTCTCAATGCGTGTTTCAATGCGCTTTAAACAGCTTAGAAAACTTGGCTGAAAACTGCTAAGAAATTTAGCTTTAAAGAGATAGAAAAAAAAGTCACATAAAGAGCTGAAGAAAAGTTTTTAAGCAGCTTCAAAAAAGTAGCTGAAAATTGCTGTGGAAACTTGCTGAAAATGGACGGGAAACATACACAGCTTTAAATAGCTATAAAACATGGCTTTAAACAGCTAAGTTGAGCAGCTTTAAGCAGCTAAATAAAGTAGCTGAAAGCTGCTTTTGATAGCCAAGCTGAGCTCAGATCGCTCAAAAATATATAAACTATAGTTAACGCAGCTTTAAGCTGGAGCTTGAGCAAATAAAAATTTAAAACTTAAAAAAAAATTGTTGAAAATTTATAGGGACCCTTTACATAAATTTCCAAAATATTGAAAAATTTCAAAAAGTCTAATTCGCTATTTTCAAAATGTAGAATCACTCAGAATCATAAACAAAATGTCATTCCGCGTGAAAATCGTTTGACTTTTAACAAAGTTACGATCGGTGTAAAATGAGGGTACCAGGCTTGTTGAGGGTGTGACATGTCTAATTTTTTGACCACCTCGACATGATTTTTGGGCCAAAATTAAGTATCTTTTAAAATCGATTTAAATAGTTTTTTAGTACTAATTTCGACATCCGCAATCGATTTAAATTAAAAACTCGTGATTTAAAATTAAAAAAAAAAATTATTGTTCAAAATTTCATAGGGGGGACCCTTACCACAAAGTTAGTATACTCATTTTCAAAAACCCTTAAAGCTCCTGCACAGCTTAACTTAATCAAAAGCTGCTTGAGCTCTCAATAATTTAATAAACTCAAAAAATAATATGCACTTGTTTTAGTACCCTCTAGACAAATATATTAAAGTGGTAAGTGGGGCTAAAGGAGCTGGCGAGTTAGAAGTGTTTTATAGATATGATGGAGTGGGACACTGATAGGGGCAGTATGAAAGGGGGAGGGAGGTTTTGGTTAATGGGAACGGAAACCCATTGAGCCGCAGTGGTCGCTTAGTTAACTAAGCGAAAGAACTGAAACAGCTAAAAGCAAAAGTTATGTGTGTCTGTGTGTGTGTGTGTATAAAATCATGTCGAGTCATTTCCTGTACAACTTTTATCCCTCCCCCTCCCTCTCCCCCTACTCCTAGCTGAGCCACAGGACCCCCCGGTAAGCTGAGAGCACTAAAAGCAGCGCAACCGAAAAAGAAAAATAAAACTTATACTAAAAAAAAAGAAGAGAAGAGAAGAGGAAGAGCAGAGCAAAGCACGAATAGCTAAGCAGGCAGGGGGGGGTACTATGTTGTTCTATGTATATTAAATCGGCATAAGCCTCCCCCCCCCCTTGCCTAGGCACTGCGGCCTTTTAATGCTCATAAAAATTTGATTATAATTTTTAATAATTTAGTTGAGCATATGCTGCACAGGGTAGGGGGAGGGGTAGGGGCAACTATCATATGATGGCAGCAAGCCCAAGTTTTCAGGTCCGGCACGAACATGAGACAGAGACAGAGAGACAGAGAGACAGAGACGGAGACAGAGACATGAGCGCGTGCTATGGAGAGTGCAAACGCCGTAAATCATGGCGCAGGTAAACAAGCAAAGAGAGAGCAGGAGGAGGAGAGAAGGAGAGTGAGAGAGAGAAAAGTAGAAAGCAAAAACAACAAGCAAGGCAAAAGAAAGAAAGCAAACCGAAATAAAATGGCAGAACACAAAAATAGCAGCAAAAAAAAAGAAAGAAAAAAGAAAAGGAAAAAACTAGCAAAAGCGAAACGAAATGAAATGATGGCAAGGGCCAAGCAGAGAGGGGGAAGGGGAGGGCAGGCCTTGCTGGGGTCAGCTGGTGCACTCACACACACACAGAGCAGAGAGCAACGTTGTCCTTCGGCGCGTTTCATGCGCGTTTCGCGCGCGCGACTTTTGCAGCGCGGCGCTAACTTGATGAAATCGTTAGCATTACCGTTAGACGAGGCAGTTAACGCCAGCAGCAGCAGCAGCGGCAGTGGCAGCAACGGGTCGAGTCGGTTTGGCTTGGGTCAGGTCGCGGGGCGCGGAGGCGTGGCAGCAAACCAAATCAAGCTGTGAAAAATGACAGCGAAACGAAGAACATCACACACACTCGGGAAGGGGGGGTGCAGGGTGCAGGGTGCAGAGGGGAGTATTGCCAGTAGGCAGTTTCACGGTGTGTGTGTGTGTGTGTGTGTGCGTTTCTGCATTAGGCATGCATTGAAATGGCTGCGCAAAGGATACCACAAGGCCAACTGGCGCAAAAAAAAAAAAAACTATAGCCAGATTGTTTTAAAGAGATTTTCCTGTAAGTTTTACTGCGCTGCGTACAATGGGGATTTAATAAGGGATGTGGGAAATAAATATATCAAAATATCGATATATTATCAATAATATTTTTTCAATTCGATTAAATAAATTGCGATATTTATTGGTTTATATTTTTAATAAAAAAAAAAAATAAAATAAATTTTTTTTTATTAAAAAATTTTTATTTTTATTTCCCAAGCAAGCAGTGCAAGGAGGAGCAGGTGTATCGCCCTGCCTTACCGACTTGCAATTTTTGCCAAAAAATAAAGCAGTTTTTAATTTCGAGTAACGGCATTTTTTTTTAAATTTAAATTTTGAATTTTTCGAAAACGCACGCAGCTAGCGCAATGCGGTTTTTTGAAACGGATTCAGTTTTCCTTTGTCTCTTATGAGCCACCCCCACAAGGTCACAGCGTGTGCACGAGGACCTTGGCAGGGGGTCAAAGTTTTCGCCAGTTTTCTCAAAAACGGAAAAGTGAAAATGGAAAATTCGAGTTTTCTCCGTTTCAGAAAAGCCGCAGCTTCGTGTGTGCGCGAGGGTTTCCCCAAAAGTTGCAAATTGTGGTCTGCACACGCGCTCAAAGAGAGGGAAAGCAACTCTGTGTTTGCTGAATTTTCTCCAAAAACTGGTGGGCGTTATGTTTTTCAAATATTTTGAAAACTGCTTATAGTACTTTCAAGCACGGTCAGTAAAATTTCCAAGCTCGTATCTTTACGGGCATACCCGATAAGCGCAAAAATTGTAGGGTATCTTTTTTTTAATTTTTGTAACGCGTTTGCTTGGTTCGTGTCATCACTAATGCGTCAGTGCTGCCAAGCCAAACTGGTCACATTGAAACTAGCAAGGTTAAGCACCAATCGAGTTTTATTTAAATTGTTTTAAAATTTACAGCTTAAAAGTATGCAATGGTTTTTTGTATATGCTGCCCTGCTTGCGCACTCAGCTCATTGGGGTTGTGTACGAACTAAGCACAGTTAGACACAAACCGTTGCCAACTGAATTGCAGTTTTGCATTTAACATTAGCTGGGACTTCAACCAGACTGTTACTTCTTACTTTAAGCACACAAAAGTAGGCAACAAAAAATTAATATTATTTTGCAGTTATCGATAATCGATTAATTCACTAATTCAAATTTCCCGCCTTTCTTTCACTTGCAGCACGACGACTAAAGACAACCGGAAAAACAAATAAAATGTTACCCAATCGCGAGCTACTGCTCACACTGCTCGCCACGCTCCTCCTCCTGCAGCTGCCCAGCGCAACGTTGGCCAAGTCCAAGAAACAGAATAAATCCAATCAGAATTCGCACTACAGCGACTCGGGCAGCTCCTCCTCCTCCTCCTCCTCGTCCTCTTCGAGTAACAACGATGAGCGTGACAACAAGATCAAAAGCGATGTGGGGCAACATTTTGCCATGGAACCGCAGGATCAAACCGCCGTCGTAGGGTCCCGCGTCACGCTGCCCTGTCGCGTCATGGGCAAAGTGGGTGCACTGCAATGGACCAAGGATGACTTTGGTCTCGGCCAGCATCGCAATTTGAGCGGCTTCGAGCGTTACTCCATGGTGGGCAGCGATGAGGAGGGCGACTTCTCACTGGACATTTACCCGCTGATGCTGGACGATGATGCACGCTATCAGTGCCAGGTGGGACCCGGGCCACAGGGTGAACAGGGTATACGTTCACGTTTTGCCAATCTGACTGTGCTGGTGCCGCCAGAGGCGCCGAAGATAACGCAAGGGGATTACCTGGTGACCACAGAGGATCTGGAGATACAACTCGATTGCATATCGGAGGGTGGCAAGCCGGCGGCAGAGATCACCTGGATCGATGGATTCGGTACTGTGCTGACGGCGGAGAGTTTCTTCGAGCCGCTGGCGGATTCGAGACGCGTCAACACGCGCTCCGTGCTCAAGCTGGCGCCCAAGAAGAAATATCACAATACGACGATCACGTGTCAGGCACAAAATACCGCAGATCGTACCTATCGCTCCGCCAAGGTTCTGCTCGAGGTGAAGTATGCGCCCAAGGTCACAGTGAGCGTGGTGGGCGGCGCTTTGGCTGGTGGGCGGATACCCGAGGGGGCTGAGGTCATACTCAGCTGCCAGGCCGATGCAAATCCTGCCGAGGTCACCTATCGTTGGTTCATCAACGATGAGCTCATGGCAGGCGACTACACAACGAAGATGGTGAGTGGAAGGCAGAGAAAAGACGTAGCTGGAGGGGATTTATTAACTTCTCTTCCTCCTCCAGATCATTCCCAATGTGACGCGACAATATCATGGCGCCTATGTCAAGTGCCAAGTGGCCAATGTGGTGGGCAAGAGCGAGCAGAGCGAGAAACTGGACATAAGCTGTAAGTATGAGCAGGAGTAGTAGGGAATATATCAGCTAACCTATGCCTACTCCTCCCCTCCCCTAGTTGGACCCGTCTTCCAGCAGCGTCCCGCCAGCCAGGAGGCAGATCTGGGCGCTACAGTCACCATGCACTGCAAGGTGGCAGGCAATCCGGCGCCAGAGATTGAATGGATCTACGAGAACTCCGATCAGGTAAGCTATAAATCTCTCTCTGCTGTTCCATGCTTAACGCCTCTAATCCTCACCAGACTGTGGGACACGGACCTGAGCTGAAGCGCAAAGTGGCCAGCGATACAGCAGGTCGCTACTTCTGCAAGGCGACGGTGAACGGATTTCCCGAGATCGGTGCCGAGGCAACGATTTATGTGAAGCGTGCTCCGATCATCACATCCCCCAAGACGCAGCATGGCATGGTGGGCAGCCGTGCCAAGATCGATTGCTCCGCTTTTAGTATACCCAAGGCAGAGCATATACTGTGGTCCTTCGAGGGCAAACAGATCAACATGAGCAGCGATGATCCCGATATCTATATCTTCGAGGAGCATCATCTGCCCGAAGGAGTCCGCGCGGCACTGATCATCAAGGAGAGTCGCTCCACGCACTACGGCAAATACAATTGCACCGTGCTGAATGCCTACGGCGGAGATTCGCTGATCATTAATCTGCAGCAGGAAGCCGGTGGCATCAATGTGATACTGGTGGGCGTGGGCTCCCTATCCCTGGTTGGCTTCATACTCTCCGTGATCATGGTCGTCTTTGCGTATCGCCATCTGCGCTCACGTAAGAAACCCATGCCAGCGGATGTTATACCGGAGGCATCACGGGGCGGGGATAAGCTGAATGAACTGAAGAGTGAACTGCGTGCCAAGGCGTATGATGTGGAGTACTCCGAGGCGGGTAGCGATGGTCTGGCCATCAATTTGACACACACTCCCATGCCGGATGTGCAGATGAAGGGCGCCACGCTGGGTGTGCCGCTGGCGGGGCCCGTCAAGTTCGATGACTATGGGGAACGTTACAATCGCCAGTGTCACATTAAGAACCTGAAGAATCATCAGCATCAGGAGCAGGCCTACAAGGAGACCACCAGCAATGGTTATGCCCCATACTTTGAGTATGCCCTGGACTACAGTCCGCCGGGGGAGGGTGGCAAGGTGAAGGGAGCAGCAGGAGCAGCCAATGCGGCCACCTTGCCGCACTATGCTAGCAGTGCTGCTGCAGCTGCTGCTGCTCCTGGAGGAGGCACTGCATCTGCCGCTGCCGCTGCTGCCGCTGCTGGCGGTGGTTCGTCCAGCGGAGCGAGCTTGCCACGTAATCAACGTCATGAGCTGCATCAGCAGCAGCCACAGACGTCGCAGGCTAACGGTTTTCTAGGTAAGTTCTTGGAACGAAATGAACTAGTTCCAGTGAACTGTGAACTAGTTGCTTTGTGCCATGATCTGTGTAGTTTCTCACAAAAAAAAAATTGGTTCTAGCTCATAATTGGAACTAGTTACAGCTCATAATTGGCACTAGTTCCAGCTCATAATTGGAACTAGTTCCAGCTCATAATTGGAACTAGTTCCGGTTCATAATTGGAACTAGTTCCAGCTCACAATAATAACTAGTTACAGCTCATAATTGAAACTAGTTCCAGCTCATAATTAGAACTAGTTCCCGCTCATAATTGGAACTAGTTACAGCTCATAAATGGAACTAGTTACAGCTCATAATTGTAACTAGTTCCAGCTCATAATTGGAACTACTTACAGTTCACAGCAGGAACTAGTTCCAGACTGTCTTGCAAATACTGCTCATGCCACTGGTTCATTTTCAAGCTCTTCTGAACCAGTTCTCCCTCTCTCAACTTGTACTAATCTCTCTCTCTCTTCTGCTCCCCCTCCCCCCTCTCTTCTCGCCAGGTCAACCGCTGCTACAGAACGGCATCGACAGCCGCTTCAGCGCCATCTATGGCAATCCGTATCTACGCACCAACTCATCCATTTTGCCACCGCTACCGCCGCCGAGTACCGCCAATCCAGCGGCCACGCCCGCTCCACCGCCCTACCATGCGGCACGACATGCCAACAGCAATGGCGGACTGAAGCATTTCGCCGCTGGCGGTGGCTATGGCACCGCTAGCATCAGCGTTGCCGGCGCTGCTGCGAGCAACGCAAGCTGCGGCCCCGGCAGCGTCAGCGGCAGCAGCTCCAATTTGACAGCGAGCAGTAATACGCTGGCTGCCACGCCCCTCACACAGCCCTCGCTCTGTGGGCCGATCATGGCGGGCATGGTGGGTGTTGGTGCCGCCGGGGCACAGCAGCTGAGCGCACAGAGTCCCTCCGGGCAGTTTATACTGCCCACCAATGGCAAGGGCGTTACCCAGAAGGGGCCGCTGGCCACGCATGTCTAAGAAGGAATGATGGAACTGGAACTGGAACTGGAACTGCAAGTGGAGCTACAATTGGAGCCGGAACAGGAGTTGGTACTGAAACCGGAACTGGAGCCAGAACTGGAACCGGAACTGGATCCACAACTGGAACCGGAAGTGGAACCGAAACTGGAACCAGAACTGAAACCAGAACTGGAACCGGAACGGCAGCAGGAACTAGTAGTCGTCGAACTGAAACTACAAGCGGAACTGCTGTTGCAATTAGAAACCGAACTGGAACTGGAACTGGAACTGAAACCGCTACCGGAACCGCAACCATTAGCAAATTACGAGTGTAGCGCATATTTATTCGATTCGTATTCATATTCGTATTCGTACTGTCTCTAGACTCTAGAATCCTAGCGAACTAAGCGGAAAAGTGTGTGTAATGTTTTTTTTTTCTCGAACAGAATTCGATCATATTATATATACATATATAAAAAAAACCGTATTGTGATTTATAGCGTTAATTATTTTATGGCAAACTCCGATAATGGAGTTAAAGAAAACTAAAAATGAACTAAAAAAAAAAAAAAAGGAATGTCTACATATGCAAAGTATGTGTATGTATGTGTGTATGT
Organism: Zaprionus tsacasi; assembly: GCA_018904105.1. Taxonomy (NCBI): domain Eukaryota; kingdom Metazoa; phylum Arthropoda; class Insecta; order Diptera; family Drosophilidae; genus Zaprionus; species Zaprionus tsacasi. The sequence goes on from JAEIFR010000001.1 coordinate 5,419,331, forward strand.
GTACATCTAGTGCAAATTTTACGATAAGACCGCAAACATATATATAGTATATCGGATGTGGTTCGCATTGAGCGGATCGGAAATGTATATCAATTATCTAACTAACGAAACGTATCGAAGAACATGACTTTTAAAGTTCAACGCAGAACAGAAACAAAAACAAAAAAAAAAATACTAAAAAACAACTAAAAAAAAAATACCAAGCAAATTGCAAACTATTCACAAAATATACTAAAAGTCGAAAAAAGTAAAACCTTAAAAAAAAACGATAAAGGTTAATGATAAAAAAAAAAAAACAAATGCCTGTAGTTAGTTCCAAGTAAAAAACGCAGCAAAAACATTTTCTAAGCCAAAATTTATTATTAAATTTCTAGACTTTACTTAAGAACGCAAAACGGACTAAAGAAATGCTAGAAAATAATTCAATTACGATTGCGGCCAGAGCCGTAGTTCTATTAGTACTATTTATACGCATAAACTGGGTCGAATTGATGTTGGAAATATCATATCATAAGAGATACATAGATATACTGCAGTAGAGTATAGTCTCTTGATTTACCCCCATACTTGTCTGTCTACATTATAACTGCCACTGCAGTATTTACCGATCTGTACCGATTCGACCGGGTTTATCTTATAGCACATAGCGTCAATGTGAAAGAAAAAAAAAAAGAAAAAAATTTTATTTTAGCAACTAAGACATACAACTTTAAACGAATTATGTATTTATCTGTATGTAAATTGAATGAGAATGAGAATTAACCCTAAACTTATACTTTATACTTATATACTAGATATATCATATCGTATGTGTGTGTGTATATTGATCGTATATAGCGCATATGTGGGCCTAACGCTTAACCTAATTTACTAACTAGTTATAATGCAAAAAAGTAATATTTATAAATATTGAAAAAAAAAGAAACACATACATATACAAATACATATGCATATACATAAATATAATATATATATATATATATATCGATATGAACGCATGTGTTATACACTGCAAATTTTTTTTGTCTGCATAGTAAAAAATACACTTAAACTTAAAGTAAGCGATAAACCATTTTAAAAGTAAACTACGTAAACCTAAAGGAAACAAAAAATAAACAAAAAGCTTAGCGAAATTTGTAAAACACATTTGAGAGATCTACCAAAAAGAGAAAAGAAAAGAAAATAAAGAAAAAAAACGAAGCCGAAGAAACCAAAAAATTGAACAAACTGAAAACGATTGTAAAACCATAAAGCGTAAAAATTTTTAAAAACGAAATGCTGCCTTATGATTCCTTGTGAAATTTGTTGGGTTCTTAAATTACTTGAGTATTTAAGCCAATACTAATTAGTCTTTTTTTTTGTCTAAATATAAGTATTAAAATATACATAATACACATACACACACAGAGAGATATCAAGTGTCGACTATCGATTGTCGTCCATCGACTTTAGTGAATGAAGAAGAAGAGATCGCTTTAAACGTTTTTTGTTTAAACTTTTTAACTAGTTGACGATGCTTTTCGGTTTTTGTTGTGCTATTTGCAGAGCTTTTACGTCAGTTTATAAGAGAAAAATAAAAAAAAAAAACAAAACCTAATATAGATCATAAATCGAGAATGAATGAAATCGAAACGAACGTAAACGAAAATTTTGGCTAAAAGAAATGACAAACAATTCAATTAAAAGTTCAATTAAACGCGAAACGATGGAAGAAAAACGTATACAAGTCGAGAAAAATCCTACTAAGCCAAGTAAAATATGATAATTATACATTATATATGTATATGTATGTGCAGAAAAGAAAAACGAAAGATAAAGCAAGTAGCAAATGGCGAGAAAAGCAAATGATGAAAAAGAACTAAGCAAAGTGTGAAATTTCGTGTAATATGAAAATTAATTCAATTAAACCTAAGTCAACAAACTCAAATTAGTTGAAATAAAAACCGAAAATAAATAAAAACCATCTTGTCTTTAAAATGCATTCATTAAGGGGCGGTAATTTCATGGAAATTTGTAGGGATCATTTATGAAAACGTTATATTCATTATGTAGAATCAATCTAGAGGCCAAATAATAAATAAAAAGTCCTCTCCCAAGGAAATCGGATGATTTTTGACGAAGTTTTTCATACTAGAGGTTCTATAGGGGTACTGACATCGAGCAAGGAGGTAGTTTGGAAGACATGCGAATGGGTCAAATTTTTGAAAATTTTATATTCATTATTTTTTGATGTAGAATCAATCTAGGGGCCAAATAATGGAGAAAAAGTCCTCCCTCATGGAAATCTGATGATTTTTGACGAAGTTTTCCATACTAGAGGCTCTATAGGGGTCCTGAAATCAAGCAAGGAGGTAGTTTGGAAGACATACGAAAGGTCGAAATTTTTGATACTTTTATATTCATTATTTTTTGATGCAGAATCAATCTAGAGGCCAAATGATGGATAAATTGTCATCTCTCAAGGAAATCGGATGATTTTTGACGAAGTTTTCCATACTAGAGGTCATATAGGGGTACTGAAATCGAGCAAGGAAGTAGTTTGGAAGACATACGAAAGGTCGAAATTTTTGAAAATTTTATATTCATTATTTTTTGATGCAGAATCAATCTAGAGGCCAAATGATGGATAAAATGTCCTCTCTCAAGGAAATCGGATTATTTATGACGAAGTTTTCCATACTAGAGGTCATATAGGGGTACTGAAATCGAGCAAGGAAGTAGTTTGGAAGACATACGAAAGGTCGAAATTTTTGATGCTTTAATTTCATTATTTTTTGATCCAGAATAAATCTAGAGGCCAAATAATAAATAAAAAGTCCTCTCTCAAGGAAATCTGATGATTTTTGACGAAGTTTTTCATACTAGAGGTCATATAGGGGTACTGAAATCGAGCAAGGAGGTAGTTTGGAAGACATACGAAAGGTCGAAATTTTTTATACTTTTATATTTATTATATTTTGATCCAGAATCAATATAGAGGCCAAATAATGGATAAAATGTCCTCCCTCAAGGAAATCGGATTATTTATGACGAAGTTTTCCATACTAGAGGTCATATAGGGGTACTGAAATCGAGCAATGAAGTAGTTTGGAAGACATACGAAAGGTCGAAATTTTTGATGCTTTAATTTCATTATTTTTTGATGCAGAATCAATCTAGAGGTCAAATAATGGATAAAATGTCCTCTCTCAAGGAAATCTGATGATTTTTGACGAAGTTTTCCATACTAGAAGCTCTATAGGGGTACTGAAATCGAGCTCGGAAGACATACGAAAGATCGAAATTATTGAAAATTTTATATTCATTATTTTTGGATGCAGAATCAATATAGAGGCCAAATAATGGATACAAAGTCCTCTCCTAGTGAAACCTGATGATTTTTGACGAAGTTTTCCCACTTGCAGAATTTTAAATTTGCTATAACGCCTTTCATCCGCCAAATATCGTCAGATTGTGAAATTCTAACTATTAATCCTTCAAAAATGTGATTAAAGAACGTTACTTATATTTTTTCTTATAATATCAAATTTTTGACGCCTAAAATGCTTATCATAATAATGGTAATAACTCAATGACACAATGGAATCCAATGGGAACGGAAGTGTTGGTTTGAGATGTTAAGAGGAAAACAGCTGAGATATGTATGTACATATGTATGTGTATTTATGGTATGCATAGTCAGTCAGTCAGTGTGTGGTTTCACTTTTATAGCAGGACGCAACTTGTTATCGACTTATCGATTGCAGTCGCTCGGTCAGCGAGGGCAACCTGACTGCCAACGACGATGACGGCGACGATGGACAACAAGAGCAACGTCTTGCGGAGCAGCGACGAAAAATAAACGAAAAAAAAACAAGTATTTAATTTTTGCAGCCATTTTGAAATTGAAAAGAAATAACGACACAGCAACAACAGAAACAGCGGCAACAACAACAACAACAACAAGAATGCAAGCCGCGCCAGCCCAGCAACGCAGGCGCAGTAGCTGAGAGAGCGCGTACACATTGATCAACAACGCTCTCTCACGCTCGCTCGCTCTCCCGCTCTCTCTCTCTCTCTCGCGGCGCGCTCACAAGGAGTAATTCAAAAAAAAAATATAGGGTGCAACTCGCTCACGCGGTCACACAGGTTAACAAAGGGTCGCAATCGGGTTGATATATGATTTTGATCTATTCTATTTTTAATAAAATTAAATTGTACAATAAAAAAAAGAATTGCTTATAAATATAGTATTGATCAATATTTAATTAAATAAAATACTGAGTGAACAGACAGGCAGGCAGGCCCCTCTATCGTGCTCTCTCTCTGCGCGTCGCGCTCTATCTGTATTGAACGAACACGCACGCTCACTAAGGCGTCCGGTTTGCAATGCGACTCGACGGCGGCTCAGTGAGCACTCGCTCTCGTGAGTGTATGCGAGCCGAGAGAGAGAGAGTGAGAGCGCGCGCTCAAGAGAGCCAGCCGGTTCGTGGTCGTTTTTTCGGGGGTTCAGCCAAGCGAGCGTTCGTGAGCGCGGCTCAAAGTGTTGCGAGTCGTGAAACGAAACGGATATCGAGGCGGACAGTCTGCAGCAGAGTTGAGCATTGCAATTGCATGGGATTTTAAAATTACATTTTTTTTTTTCGAGTGCGCCTCCTCTCCTCAATTGTGCATTTGCGCCTGTGTATGTGTATGTTTTGCGTGTGAGTGAAGTGTAAAGGCAACGCAGGCGAATAAACGAAAGCAACAACAGCAACAACAACAACAAAGAGAGCAACTCATAGAGGCAACAACAATATGGCGTTTTTAATGCCGCCGCATGCGAAAATTGCAGCATGCTGCGAGTGCGGCGCATGAAATATTGATCGTCGCCGTCGCGATCGGTATCGCCCTCGCCCTCGTCGCCGTCATCGGTTATCGTTATCGGAATATTGAAAGATCCTTTTTTTATTGTTTTTTTCATTTATCCTCTGTGCCACTGTGCAACTGTGCGAGTGTTTTCTCTCTGTGCAAACAAAAATAATCAGATCCAAGGAAAATAAGCAAAGCAAAGCACAGAAAAGCAACACAGCAACAACAACAACAACCGCAAGTGTGTGTGTGTGTGTTTGTGAGTGTCTCAGTGCGAGAAAGGAAGCGAAAACGATTTTGTCATCGTTGTCTTTGTCTTTCGCCTCTTTTTCTTTTTCGCCACTGAGTCGGTTTCAAAGTTTGCTGCGGTTGCGCGTGGAAATGTCGCCGTCGTCAGCGTCGACGTCGGCGTCGCTGCAGCATACAACAAACGGCAAAGCGCGGCCACTTATTGTTCTACTCGCCTGGCTGCAAAATACATAAGAAATAAAAGAGAAAGAATAAAACAAACACGACTTGCAGCAGCAACAACAACGAATAAAAACCAATAGTCAAAGTGAGACAACAACATAAACTACACACTCAACTACAACAACAACAACAACTACGACTTGCAAAAATAATAAATAAATACAAAATACAAACAACAAACTAAAAAAGCATAAAACGCAAATCTTAAACTGGATTACAATGCAGTTGCAGCGCAGCAGACGTCGCTGTCGCGCACACACAATTTGGATTAACGAAATGCTTGCGGGCGTCGCGCTGCTGCTGCCGCTGCTGGCGCTTGCTAATTTCAGCTGCGCACAAGCGACGGGTAAGTGTAAAGCAAAATGCAAAATGCAAAGAGCATAAAATGCAAAAAAAAAAAAACTATACATTAAGAATATGCGGAAAAACAAAGAACAGCAAAGCGTGTGCGAAGAAAACACAATATTTTTGCATGCATTTTGATTGAGTCTGCATTTTCGTGTTCTGTTCGTTTCCCTTTCTATTTCTCTCTCTCGCTTGTCACACAATTCCTTTTTGGTCTCGCTGTTCGCTGTGCTTGTTCGCATTGCTCTCTCTCGCTCTCGTGGTCTCCTGTCTCCCTGTCAGTTTGGACAGGTGGTCGCTTGCTTGCTCGCTCGCTCACACGGCGCACCGCGTGCGCTCTTTCTCTCTCCATGCGCCTGTGTGTGCTGCGCTCTCTCTGACTGTGTGCTCTCTCTGCCTGTATCTCTTTTGCCTGCGCTCGCTCAGATTTCTGCTGCTGCTGCGCAGCTTGAACTTCTTTTTTACCGTCGGCAGCCGCCGCACAGCCGCAGTCGCTGGCTCTGCCTGGCATAGCCTTTCGTTTCGTTTCGTTTCATGCCATTTTGTCTCACAATGTGTATATGCTGCCTGCCTGTGCATGTGTGTATAGTATGACAGTTGACACTGTTATACTTGTTCGCATAGCATTATGCTTTTGTCAACTTCCTGTGGCTTTGCCCCGTCTCCTCTCGCTTGTCATCTCTTTGCTCTTTTCTTTGTGTGCTTCCCCAATAATAATTAGCCCCACTTGTCAAACTTTTCTACCTCGCTAAGTACACACACACACACACACACACGCACAGACAGGCTGAAGATGTAGAAGAAGCAGAGGCCCTGTAGAATGTGCAGCCAAAAAGAAAATACAATATTTGCATATATGTGTATGTGAGCCTCTGCATCGGGGCTCGGCTCTTGTCTAATCATTGTGTCAATACACACACACACACACACACACTCGACTCCTTACCCGTCCCCGCATATCCCTCGTACGTGTGTGTACTTAGGTGTAGGTGTTGTTGTACTCCGCCGTCAACATTCTGGGAACTCGTATAAACCATCAGAATTTCATTGGAACACACTCACATATCACACATCATCAAAAAAATGGGAACTATTATCAGTAATTACTCTAAAGGCGGACAACAAAATTTAAGAAAGAGAAAAAAAACCCTATCAAGCTCCTGCTGAGGTCATTGGCAGCCTTATATGATTTCAAAGAACTCAAGCAGGTTAGAAATCGATTGTGTCATAGAAATGAGTTGAAAAATTCAATGAAATATCATTTTTTGTAGGTTTAGGAAATACAAAAATTAAACTAAGTACTATATTTTTTTCTTTTAAATATTTTTTTTTTCCTAATGTTTTCCTCATCTTGTTTTCCATTCCTCCTCCCCCTTATATTAACTAACTCGTACACTTTACTATGCATATCGGATGCGCTCTCCATTAGGCTCCATTAAATGCCGCGACAAATTAGCCAAGTTTACTAGGGGAGGGCACTTGGTACTATAAAAAACATAATGTAGTATAGTAATAGCTAGCAGAGGAGGTGCGAAGAAGAGGGAGAAGAAGTCGACACTCAACTTTCCCATTCATTGCAACCGCATTCACATTGACATTTAGAGGTATCTGTTAAAACAACAACAACAACTTGTAACATTTGCATGCATTTTAATCATAATTTATGCCCGACATTGTGCCACGCCCTTCCCAGGCTGTGGAGGTAGACAAATACCTAGCGCCTCTTTTTTTTTGAGTGCACTGAACTTTGGCTAGAGCAGGGCGAAGTTATCGATAATACTGAGTAAACAAACAGACGCCTTAAATAGAGAGACGAGAGAGAGAAGGAGAGAGAGAGATGTTTAGATAGTGTTATCGATAGTATAGTCGAAAGTATTTTGTAGTCTACAGTATAATCAATAATAAGAACAACAGGGCACTCGATAGTACATTGATAGAGCCGTCAATAGTGCAAACGGCATTGCAGTCGATAGTATGTGTGTTGATAGTTATTTCGATAGTTTTGTCAAGGTAGTTACAGCTATCGTATTACATACAATAGTAAGTGTGTCGATAGTTAATTCGATAGTTTTGTCAAGATAGTTACAGCTCTCAATAAGGCAATGGATAGTGCAGTCGATAGTATGACGATAGTATAACGATAGTTTAATCGATAGTACAGCTTAGTTAGAGCACGGAGGTGCTCCCACAGTTTGTGGAGCCTGGATTTAAGCGTAACGGTTCTTCTGTAGCAGCAGCAGCAACCACCGAAGCAGCACAAAACGAAAAGCGACAGCTGCCAGTCTCCGGCAGAGGTAGCAGGAGAGAAGCAGCGGCAGAGGGCAGCGGCAGAGGCAGTACCGACTCACCAGGGACACTCTGGAACTGCAGCAACCCCTAAGCATATTGCACAGGCGCGTCCTTTTTACTGTTTGCTTGCAGATCAAATTACGGATAAAGGCAGGCGAAGCAGAGCGAAAGAGAGAAGAAGAGAAAGAGAGAGGGAGTGTGCACAAGCAAGAGAGTGAGAGCGTTGCATGTACGTGTGTGTGCGTGTGTGTGTATCTCGTATCTACCTAGGTACGTTCAGGCTCGAGTCTGGAAACAAGTTCTCGAGATACTTTTGTATATTTTCGTTTTTCCTTTTTGTTTTTCAATGTCGCACGTTCTCTCTCGCTCTCTCTCTCTCTTTTAGCCAGTTCTGCCTGCAAAAGTATTTCCTGTCTGTGTGTGTGTGTGTGTGCTCTATGCTTATCCTGCATACTGACGCACACACACCCTAAAAATGTTGTTTCTTGACTTTGCCCTTTTGGAAATTATTATAAGTCACGCACAAAACAGGCCGTTAGATCTCCTTAATTATCCACAGGAATGGCGGCATATGCAGGCTCAGGAGGACTCAAGGAACATAAATAGCGATAGTTGAGTTGAGAAGGTTAAGGAATCGAAAGAGAAAAAAAACAACATGCTTTCCCCTAAGAAGATTGTGCGAAAGGGGCGAGAGGATCAGCAAAAAAAAATGCTATAATCTTGTACTTCACAGCACGAAATACTCGAAATATGAAAGTTACGTTATGGTATATTGAAAGCAGCTGCATAACGTTTGCTTAACTAACGATATATGGTTTATTTATAAATTCCATTTTTCTAAATTTAGTTTTTTGATATATGGTTTAATTTGACAGCTTTATCTATTGATAATTAGTTTATTGCTTACTTTAACAACTTTATACATGTGTATATCGATTTATCGATATGTATATCGCTTTGCCTGATTATGGATTACTTCAACAACTTCATATAGCACTCAAATCGAAAGTATGTTAATATTTATTCCCACAAAAAAACAGGTATACCTTGCCAAAAAGGTGTCCGATTCACACAATTAGCCTGGACATGCTTGTAATGAAGTGTCTTCCGGCGATAACCGATAAATACAGCACAGCAGCAATGTCAACTCTTTTTTTTTTTCGCTGTGTGTGAAAGTTGAAGGCTGTGAAGGCTCTGTCGCCAGTTGTCTCTGTCCTCGGTACCCTCTCTGGACCCTTTGCCACTTATCGCCCATTTGCTGTCACATTTATTAATTAATCGATGCCGCCTGTTTTTTTTTTTTTTGAGTTAACTTTCTCAGCGCACTTAAGCGGTAACTTAAAACTTAATTAAAAATTTCGGTCACTTGCTAATTTTGTGATGCGTTAAATCTCTGAAACAAATACCGAGAGAGAGAGGGAGAGAGAGAGACTGCAAAAGGGAACCCAAAAAAAAAAAGGGGAAAAAAAAGATTGCAGCAGCAGTTGGTCTGGGCCGCAGTAGAAACATAAACATAAACCCGTTTAAAAGGTTCGCTTGCATATTGATTATAATGCTCTGTTACTTGATACCAGCTCAGGAAGATGATGATGATGTTGCTGCTGGTAGTGCTGGTGCTGCTGCTGCTGTTGAGGTTGCAGAGCAGTTCCGTTTAGCAGAGCTGATCCTGTTTTTCAAACTCACACACACACACACTCGCAGGCACACCTTGGCCAAAAAGAGAGTGTAGAAGAGAGACTGCAAAAGTTGTTGTTGGTGTTTTTTTTTTGTTTTTGGGATTTTTTTTGAAAAACAGGCAGGTAGAATTTTGCTCCGGAAATCACAGACTGCGTAGAGTTAATGTTGCTGGCAGTGGGCAATGTTGTTGTTGCTGCTGCTGTTTGTCACTGCTTTCCCATAGTCGCGATTGGACATATTGGACATTGCATAAACATGACTCTCTGTCATTGTTCCCATCATCAACAACAACATGAGCAGCATGGGCAGCAGCAACATAAACAGCAGCAACATCAGCCCAGCAGCAGCAGCAGCAGCATCATCTCTGGCTATGCATCAGCAGCATCATCAAAGTTGCCATTGCCATAGAAGCAGCTTGGTCTGGACAACTTTCCAAGGCGACTCTGGCTGGGAAAATGCCGCAAATGGTTAGACAAAACTGTTTGAAATCAGTTGGGGCAAGTTGCGCATGCGCATGTTGCCAGCTCAATTTGGCTTAAACTAATTATGAAAGCAGCCACAGCCGCAGTCAGTCAGTCAATCGGAGAGTTTCCTCCTCCAGTTACAGTTGGGTTAAGTGTAATTAAATCTCTCTAAAAAAAAAAAAAAAAAAAAAAACCAGCGACGATTAGGCCCAAAGAAGTTGCAGGCGCAGTCGCTGTGTTTATTGACTTTTAATGATGGCCAGGCGAATTAGTGCGCCTCAAGACGATCGATGCCTCTGCCGCACTCCATCCTCCCTATACTAGACTTCTCTCTACCCCCCTCTCTATTCCCTCTCTTCCCCTCTCTATCCCATCTGCAGGCCATGTACAACGACTTGGCCAACGACTTTGTCTTCGTCTTGTGCTTCTTCTCCTGCTGCTGCCTGTTTAATGAGTTTTCTTTATGGCCAGGGCGCAGCACACATACACAGTAACTCACACACACACACACACATAGGTACACTCACACATACCTACACACAGCTGTATATGCTGCCTGCTACGCACTGACCGAACAAGTTTTTAGTCTCTTTTTTTTTTTCTTCTTTTTCTTTTCCTCATTGCTCGTTCGGTTTATTTCTCTCTCTCTCTCGTTTGCTCTCTCTGTCTTCTTTTGCCTTTCTGCTTTGTGTGTCTTATTCTTATAACCACTTCATGGCCTGGGCCTGGCTTGGGCTTGGGTCCAAAAAGGCTGACAACCTCGACACGATGGACGACATAAGCCAGCAGCGAGAACAAATGAACGAAGCAAACAGCACTCTTCGTGTCTCTCTCTCTCTCTCTCTCTCCCTCTCTCTCTCTCTCTCTCTCTCTCTACGTAGTACAACAATTTTTATAGATATTACCCAAAGTGTCTTGTCTTGTCTTCTCGTCTGCTGTTTGTTGTCTCTTGGCCAGGGCCAGGCCCGAGAGACCGAACCCAAACCCAAGACCGAGCCCGAGTCAGAGCTGGAGCTGGAGTTGGAGTCGTAGTTGGAGTGCCCAATTGCACGCGATGTTGGAGAGAGATCGCTGCCTATGGTATGACTATCGCTATCTTGCTCTAACGCTCAAAAACCCGCTCTTGCTGCTCGAACTCATTCAGATGGACATAGAAATTCTTTCTAAGCTCAAAGTTACAACAAAATGTGGCAAGATCGTTCTGTCTGTCTCTCTGTATGTGTGTGTGTGTGTGTGTGCAATGAGAAATGACAATCATCATTATGTACACTCGCGATCGTCTTCGACTTGGATACGCTGCTCCTCCTTCTTCTCCCTCTCCTTCTCCCTCGTCTTATGCTTCCCCCTTTTCGAAATCGAAGCATTGCGACGCTACGAGTATCCCACACACACACACACACACACATGTGTGTCTAGTAAGTAGATCAGCCCAAGATCACACATGAGTGGAGCTCAAGGAATGTGAAGCAGAGATAGACAGATGGATAAAGTACTGTATACAGTTGATCTCTCTAATTACGCATGTCTGCAGAATATGAAATCCAAACAGACGATCATCATGTGGATTTAGCTTGAGAGAGACTTTTGAAACTGATCCTACAAGGTATTTTTAGCCGAAGTAGGGGTGTCAATCAATGATCTGAGACTGAAAAGTCACTATACTGATCTTTAGTGATCACATGAGCTACTATAACTGTGTGTGATCGTGTAGATCACTTAAGGAGATAACTGTGACTGTTTCTACAAGGTATTTTGATGATCGGGAGTCACTATATTGATCACATGAGCTACTCGAACAATATTGGATCAGCATATGATCTTGTCAAGCTCTTGAGAGACTTCTAAGACTGATCCCACAAGTTATTTGACCTTATAGTCGTATCAAATAGATACAAAACTCTCTATAGCGATACCTATCGATCAACTGAGTGTAGATTTAATAGTTCCAGTATTCATTTATAATGATCACTTGGTCAGCTCGACAAGCTAATTAATGCACAGCCTAATGATCGTTGTTGAAAGCTCCTACAGCGAGAGATAGACAAAGAGGGAGAAAGAGATAGGCAGATAGGGAGAGATCAGAGAGAGAGAGGGAAGAATCGATTAACATGCCAGAGATTTGAAAAAAGTATTCAAATGTGGCTGGTTGCATTCATGTCTTAAAGTGAATGAGGTTCTTGAGATACATGTGTAAGTGTGTGAGTGTATTCATGAGTATCAGCTGCACTATGAGTGTATTTGCATTTATGAATGTCAAACAGATCTCTTTCTCTCTCTCTCTCTCTCTCTGTCTGCGAAGCAGGTGGCGCCGCGTTGCCAACTCTTTCAGCTTTGAATCTTGTCTGCGGCAATTAGCAATGGCGACAAAGCCCTTAAATACCCTGCCTTTTTTTGCTTTGGCTAATCCAAACATTCACACGCTCTGTCGAATGAAGTTTTTGAGTAGCTTTCCTATTGTTGTTGTCGTTGTTGTTGTTGTTGTCTGCCGGAAGTGTTAAACGCTTCACTTTATTTAAAGTACACACAGCGACAATGAGTGAGAGAGAGAGAGAGGGAGCGAGAGAGAGCGAGGGAGAGGCATAATATCACTCATATGCCACATTATGTTTATGGTTTTAAAACTTCATGCAATGCATGAAGCAACCCTTTGCTGCCACACACACAGCTGTGTGTGTATCTCTCTCTCTCTCTCTCTCTTCCCCTCTCTCTCTTTCACTCTGTGTGTATCTCTCCCTGGCTTTGGCGCGCATTTGACGCACTCTCATGAGGGTGTCTTCTCTACGCATTTTGCCTCTGCTCGTTCTCGTTCCTGTTGTTCTTTCTTCTTTCCCACGTTCTGCAGGCATCGCTTCCTCTCTGCCTCTCCCTCTCTCGCTCTGCCTGGCTTACCTTACTCTTAGAGGGTTGGGGGTGTCCTCTCTTTCTCTCTCTCTGTCGATCGCAAAGTGTCGCATGTGTTTTCAAGTGTTTTCACTTCAATTACCAAACCCAAATGACAAAAGCCACGAACTGTTACTACCAACTGCTGCAGCTGGCCCATTTTATCATTTATCCTACTCCACTTCCCTCTCCTTCTCCTCCTCCTTCTCCTTCTCCTACTGTTTCTGCGCTTATCATGCACTCAATTACGTAGCATGCCGTGAGGGTAGGTCTGGGTACACACCATACCATATGTGCCCAATGATTTGTGATCGAAATGAGATGCATAAGTTCCTGAAATTATATCGAGCAGTAGAGTATGAGATGATATATGGAAATAGCTCAACTAGCTGCTCTATCTATGTCTAAGTTTTATTATTTGAATTTTGCAGGTATAAATAGTTTATATCCTTATTATACAATCAATCATATCAAAAATAAACCCACTAGTTTGAAAAAACCGCTTGCAAGTCGTTTTTTATTGCTTTATATAGGCGTTAAGGGGCGTGGCTGAATTTTAAAACATTTTTAAAACATACTAGCAATACTTATAAGTATTGTAACAAAATTTGACAGCACTAGCTCTTATAGATCCCGAGATCTACGCGTTCATACAGACAAAAAGACATACAGAAGCACGTAGAACTTGACCATGACATGTAACTTAGGAATGCGTATGTTTAATGGGTTCCCACTAACTAAACTAACTCTGGAAATATCTTCGGTCTATCCAGTCAGCTTGAAACTATCTCAAAAACGCACTTCAAATATACATACAGTTATCTGTTACTTATCATAATATGCCCCTTTACAAAAGAACCCAAAGAATGTAACCACAAAAGCCCAAAACCGCAACATCCTCCCCAACCAAAAAAAAAGAAGATATATGTAAATAAAAAACAGAGACAAGAAGAGAGAAAAGAGAGAAAGAGAGAGACAGAGCAGCCCCAACAGAATCGCAGCTAAGCCAAAGCAATTGTTGATCCAATTACCGAATACTTTGCTGTCTGGCAACTCTGACAAGCTGGAGAAGAAGAAGAAGCAGATGAAGGGCCGCCGATTACCAGACAGACGTAAACGTCTATGGGGATAATCGAGTATCTCTGGCAACGTCTTGGGTGACTCTGCGTAGACTGTGGCCTATTAATCTATCAGAGCTGAAGACGTGATCATGTCTCTTCAGGCCAGGCCAAGATCCCCAGAGAGACCGCAAAAATTCCATGATGCACTTCTTCGCTTTTCTTTGCTTCTAACCTAAAAAAAAAAAGAAAAGAAAAGAAAAATAAAAATAATAAAAGAAAAAAAAACACGCTCAAATCGAAAAACCGAACCCGAACCCGAACCGATTCGAGTTTTATTCGAATACACGTATTCGTATTTTTTTTTAGTTCGTCTTCGTGTTTGTATTCTACGTTGACTTCGTACGGTTCCCACACTCGTTTTTCGTTTTTCGTTTTACGACTTTCTGCGGTGCGCTGAGAGGGGCAGGGGCGTAGAGGAAGGGGGGGAGGTAGACCCAGAGTCGTAGGAGCCACTTGGAGCTACTTTTTCATTAACACTTTACAATCTTTCCGCATTTTGTTGCCGCTGCCGCCGATGCTGCTGCTGCTGCCACCGCTTGTGTTATTACAACGTTCACCTCTTTCATCTTCTTCCTCTGCTTCTTCTTCTGCTTCTTCTTCTTGCTGCTGCTCTACGTTTTCTATTTGCCATTACACATTATTTATGGGGCGACTATTTATTTTTATTTAGCTTTTCATTGTTGTTGTTGGGAGACTGGCCACCTCCACACGCCAGCAACAGTTGCCACCGCCCCCGCAGCAATTTGTCAGCACTTGTGGACGCCGCCGTCGCCGTCGTCGCCGCCAGTCGAGACGCGGCTCACCCTGTGAACAATTTCAGAGACCCGATGCGATTGTCGTCGCGTCTCGCGAGTTATCGAAGACACACACACACACACACATAATGAGGCTGAGACACTAAGATAAACAGTGGGTGAGGGAGGGGGAAGAAGGGGGAGGGGACACTGCAACTGCAACGGCTGCGACGCAATTCGCCAAGTCAAAGTTCTATCAATGCGGCGACTTTATCAATCCACTGCAGCTGCTCAGGGAGGGCTCGACTACACATATAGTAGCGGTATTCCCTTATTTCATTAAAAAGTTTAAAAAAATTATAAAAATTCAAAATAAATTTTATTCATGTGTTTTCCCAGTATTTTTATGGGAACAAAACTAACGATAACATATCATTGTTCTATAACCGCAAATATGTTGCAAATTATGATGAAATGCTGCTCCGTGCTCTCGGTTCAAGATAATATGTTGCGACATGTTCAAACATGCACAAAAAAATTGTTTACAATAAAGCCTGAGAACGTAAAAAAATATATATTAGCGTGTATCGAAAGATTCGGTTGTTTAGTATTATGACGTTTTGCCTCCCCGATAAGCTCGCGAGAATTCTATTATAACAGTTTTACGACAAGCATGTGCATGTTTGTCTCTCTCTCTCTCTCTCACTCCCTTGGGGGCTTTGCCCCGGAGGCTGGTTTCGTTTACGATTGCGCTTGGGCTAGACTAATCGAGGTTATACCATATCTATCATAGTATTACTATGGTGAGAAGAGTGTGAATAGTATGGGAAGTTTTTAGCAATCACATGCGCTTTCATTGATCAAATCGAACTGGCAATTTATCGATAAATTGCTCGATTGATATCTATATAATCTGTACTACAGAGAGTAATAAAAGAATAGAAAAAGAAGCTCACAAAAGTCTATAAGAGATTCATTGATAAAATCGAACTATCAATATATCGATAACTGGCTTGTATGATAAACAAATAAATAAATATCGATATCCCATAGTGTATACAATAATTTTCTCAGCCTATACTGCATCTATATGGCAAATACGAATCCATTGATAAAATTCAAACATTTCATTCAATAAAATCGCATCGATAAATTTTGCTTAGTGCGATAAACATAAAGACAGCACTTGATCGGGTTTTTCCCATATTGATGTAGACGATTTTGTCAACTCAGCGACTTCTTCAGTTTCCAAAGACTATACCTCCCCTGCCTACCCTCTCGAATACCCTGTAATAGCGAGGGTTTTTTATTTCTTCGTCTTCGATTTTTTTTTTTTGTTTATAACTTAATTGTTTTCTTATGATGTATACTGAATGGCGTCCAGCTCTGTAGTGTTTTTTTTTTGTACGTATAGTTTTTTTTTATAATATTTCATTTCTTTATAAATAAATACGCACACACATACAACATTTGTATATAAAACGTTACTTATATTGTGCGCCGCGTTGTGCGGTGGAGAAAAGCGTGAGAAATTTTTGGCCGTGGATTGTTTTTAGGTTGTTGTTGTTGTTGTTGTTGTTGCTAGTGTTGCTGCTGTTGTTGTTGTTGTTGTTGTTGTTGTTGTTGGCTTTGCTATTTTACTTGTCGCTGTCGCTGTCGTTGTATCTGTGTTTTGGTTTTTTTTTTGCCTTTGTTTTAGTTTCAGTTTCGTCGCTTTTTCTCCTTATTTATTTATTTTTTTCTTTTTTCTTCTTGTTGCTTATTATGCTGATAGCGTTTTTGGGTGGCTTTTGTTTGTTGTTGTGTTTGCGAGCCTGTCTTGTGTGTGTGTGTGTGTTTAAGGCGAAAAATTTAAATTCGATAAGCGCCATTTATAACGGCCAGTGACATTTGTCTGCCAAGCGTCGCCCCCTCCTGCGATTGTTAAAACTGCGATTTATCGCAGAGTTAACAATAAATCTAAATTGCAGTAAAAACTCAACTCAATTGCGGTAATAAAAGGCGTTTCCCCCGAGTGGGTCAGTCCAAAAAACCAGGAGAGAGAGAGAGAGGAGAGTGGGGTTTATTTTTATTACTTTTTTTCACTCAATTTATTTGTGTAATTAATTTAATTTTAAATAAAAAGTAAATGCAAGTATTTAAACTGATTTATGTGTCATTAAATAAAGGTGTGCACTATGGACAAAATAGTTGTATCTTTCTTTAGTAGCTTTCAAATGAAAAAATTATATATATTTAATAGATGTGTAATAGATTTCCCTATATCATCATCATCATGCATAACTACAAAATTACTCACACTTTGCGCACAGTTTAGACGCGCTTCAGGCAACTCGACTAATTAACAGCTCGTTTGTCTAGGCACAGATACTACATATTCGTGGGGTCTGGTACCACGGTGCGGGCGGGCGGGCAGGTTGGCGTTACACTTGCCTGCATCGCTAAGCGGCCGCATAAACGTGTTGCCCCGAAAAAAAAAGAAAAAAATGCCTCCACTTTGCACTAGCAACATTGTTCAGATTTGTTTCTGCGCTTTTCATTGTGCGGTAAATCACACGCAATAAAACAACACGAGGAAGAAGGAAAACGGAGGAAAATAAAAAAAAAAAAAACTTCATCGAGGTGTGTTCACGCTCTGTCGATGAAGCGTTGCGCTGTGCAAGCAGCTTGGCCACGCCCACTAAAGAAAAAAAAAGAATAGTGTAATAAACTAAAACTAAAGCAAAGTTGACAAAGTTGTCGCTGATAAAAAAATAACAATAAAATGAAAAAAAAAAAAATAAAATTAAAAAAAAAATAAAATAAAAAAAAAATAAAATAAAAAAAAAAATAAAAATAATTAAATAAAACAAATCTCACTCTCATATCGATAACTAACCTAAACGATAAACAAATAATGCTCGAATCGATGTATACTATAATTTTCTCAGCCATTAAGTATACCATTTCTCACACACTCCCTATAGCGCTGCCCCAACTGCCCCCTAGACAATCTCATTGCTATCTCGCAAATCTACTTAAGTTTGTCTAAGCTGCGATTTAACAAATTAATATTGCTTAAGCATGGCGGTTATTGTTATAATGAGGCACAAAGACGGCAACATCAGCGCTTTTTGTTCTTTTTCGCTCTCTGAAGGGGAGTGGGGGGATCTCTGCCGCACCTCAACAATGCGAGCAGCGATCTCTCTCTCTCTCTCTCTCTGTCTGTTTTTTTATACTTTTTGCGCTGCACTAATTGAGGTCAATTAGTTTATACACACACACACACACACACACGCGAGTGAGGGGGCAACACGCAGCTGGCGACAAAAATGTTGAGGACAATCAAATGTTTAGCAACATGTTGCTCGCTTTTGCCTGCGCATGCAAAATATTTCGCAACAAAAATGACTCAAGCGCAAGCGCAGCCAGTTCTGTGTGTGTGTGCGTGTATTTTTTTTTTTTATTTTGTATATTTTTTATTTTGTATTTTTTTTATTTTGTATTTTTTTTTATTTTGTATTTTTTTTTTTTTTTCTGCGCCTGTCCATCGATCATTTACTAACTGAATTTATGTTTATGATCATTTTGCATTGCATACAGTGGTAGCTCATTGAAAAAGGGTTAAGCAGATGTGCGTGTGTGTGTGTTTATCTGTGTGTATCTTTGCGACTTTGTAGCTGACGTGAAATTGCGACGTTTCTGCGGACGACGAAGACAAAGCTATTTATTTATTGTGCTGGGGCAATCAAAAGTTATTGTCGCCGTCTGCTGCTGCTGCTGTCTCCCTCAACCAGTGCCCTCTCCTGCTGCCCCTCCTCCTCCTCCTCTCCTGCTGCTGCTGCTGCTGCGCAGGAAATCGCCACACGCCCAATTAGCAAACATTGAGGCGCTTTGGCGCGCGGCACGTTTGTTTAATTTGTGTGCCATTTTTACAATGAAAAATAAGCATATATGTATATATATCTCTGTCTCTCTCCCTGTCTCATAAATTGCACAAGTTTAGTTTTTTTATTTTTATTGTATTTTCTTTTTTTTTCCTTTATTTCTTTCAAGTGCAGTGAACTTTATTTATTGCTGTTGTTGCTTCTTTTGCGCTTCTTATTCAGCTATTTTCTTTGATATGCCGTAGCACACGCCCTGTACCTCTCTCCCCCTTTCACTCTTCCGTCTTCAGCACATAAAACTTAACATGACTTTACTGAGCGCCAGCACAGTAGGCTAAAACTAGCTGAAAATGCTGTACAAAAAAATGGAGAGAAAAATCTAGAAATATAGAAAACATTTAAGTCAACAAAATTGGGCAAAAAAAAAACAAGCTGTTATGGCAGTCAAAAAAAGTAAATTAAATTCCAAAAAGATTCTTGTAGATATTTAAGCTTGTTATTATCATATTTTATAAGTAACTAAAGACACATCTTATTAATCTATCTTCTTTATTTTTTTTCTGCCTACAGAATCCAGCACCTCCCTGATCGTATCGTGCACCACGCTGGGCTGTAAAAACGGAGGCACATGCATTACACAGACCAATGGCAAATCCTACTGCGCGTAAGTAAATCCAACTAAAAATCCCCCTCTCAAATATTTCGCTCTACTTCACTGGGGAACACGTTTTATAGTGGAGCGGAAGGAAGCAATCATTAATTGGTAGTGCAGATAGAAGGGGGTAGGGGCAGGCCTGTCAATTTATGCAAATCAATGCAGAGAGATAGAGAGAGAGAGAGGGAGAGAGAGAGAGATGCCTAATGAAGCCGCAATATTTGACATGATTCACATTGATTCACTTGAATTATTGGCATAAGTTTTGGCTGCACTCAGCAATTTGCATATGTCAATCAAAGCGGCAAAAGCGTTCAAGGACAGGCAGGCCAAAGAGAGAGGGAGAGAGAGGGAGGGAGAGAGGGAGAGGGCAAAGAAATGATCAATATATGCAGTGATATTTGTCCCTGAACTGCGGCCAGACAATGTGCTTAGCTTGAAATTTGTCTAGACAAGGAGAAAGAAAGACAAGAGAGAAGAGGATCAGTGCGAAGAAGAAAACTGAAAGCAGCGAGAACAAGCGTGAAAAGGATGAAGGATAAGCAAGCAAAGACAAAAGACACACGCTCTGGGCAAATCTTTTGCCATACTTCAAGCTGAGCTGATCGTGTCTTTTGCTGGATTTTCCGATTTGCAGACAGTTCTACCGCTCTTCCTCCCTCTCTCTCTATCTTCCATTAGTTTTTCACAATTCTGGCAACGTTTTTCTTTTTGTTTTTACACTCTTTAACATAATTCAAATCCAATATGCGACTGCGTCTAAAAACAAATGGCACGTACGCAACACATAACTCTCCGAGAGTTATGATATATCTGTGTGTGTGTGTGTGTGTGTGTAGATGAAGCATACTTTACTTTTGACAGACTCTGTCAAAATTTTTACGAGTCTGCCCCGACGAGAGTCACACACAGGAGACGTGGCATAATTAAATTGCGGGGCGTGCAACTCTGGCGTGGCTGGAAAAAGCGGGCCAAGATCGTTAGAGGAAGATCGCTTTTGCATTGCCCTCCCCCCGAAAGCAGCTTCACAACAGTTTCTGCCCCCTCAAGCTCTCTCTCTCACTCTGCATTTCTCTGTGATCACAATGATCAACTGCGATCTACAGCACGATCGCGTACTTGCTTGCTGCGTTCATTGCATGCATAACTCATGTGTATTTTGATTAAAACACACACAATTCTCTCGGCGACAATATCATATCAGGAGTGAAGATCACTTTTCGGGAAGATCAGTTTTAAGTATTTTCGGGAATTCAGCTTGATTACGCTCGCTCCACATATGCTTAGCCCACATAAGAGTCCAACAAGCTACTAGTGATCGTGAGTGATCGCCAGTGATCACTGCAGCTACCAATCAACGGTAGTTGGAGATCAGACTCAGTCACTATCTTTAGCGGGCAATTACATAAAAGCGCTTAAGCTTTTAGCCCAAAAAAAAAAAAAATGCGATCGTTGGTTTTACGACATTTTCTCTGGGCTAACTGCGATCGCGCTGGCACTAGATGATCATGTGGCCATGTGGTCGCGCTGGCTGCCCCTCGTAGCTATAGCTGATCATCATCAACGGCACGATCGTGCCATAGAGAGGCTGCTGCTCTCTGCTCACTGCAGTCTTTACATATGTAAAGCGATCTTGCTCGCTCTCTCTCTCTCTCTCTGTCTCTCTGTCTGTCTCAATGTGCGATAACATCGCTTGAACTTTGTCAGCCACACAGCAGAGTCGGAAATAGTCAGGCTAAAAGCGAAGCCAACGGCGGAGTCTAGCGGAGCGCGTATGTTTCTCGAGCGATCCTCGGCTGCTCCACAACATTTTGTCTTGATTTCTTTGGCTCTCGCAAATGATTATTTTGCAAATTTGAAAATTTCACGAGCTACGACGATCTTCGAGCTGACTGACTGAACTGAACTGTGTGTTTATTTCGCCGTTTAACTATCAATACGATCGCGATCTCTGTCTCTCTTCCCCTCTCTCTCTCTCTCTCTCTCTCTCTTTCTTTCAGCCAGTCTAGCCTGTTGTTGTTTGTTTAATTGACTTGATTGCCTGAGCTTGATGGCCTGTGCAGGACACGACGCGACGCGACGCGACGTTGGCCGTTTATGTCAGCATTGCGGCTCGTCGCAGTGATCTGCTTTGATTGGCTTACCCCCTCCCCCCTCCTCGGCTGATCCCCCTTAGTTTGCCATGTCAAATGTCATGTTTGCGTCCATTTTTGGGTTGCAATGCATCGCCCACTAGGCAATTATGCACTTAAACAGGGTGCCCCCTCTCTCTCCCCCTTGCCAGAACAATCACTGCGATTTACGATCGCGATGGCGATCGCCTCTGTCATTATTTAACGGTTTTCTGCTGCGATTTCTTTAAATTTATTATTTGTTTTATTGTTACAAAATGAAAGAGTGAAAAAAAGCGATGTGTTTTTTTTTATCTTTCTACTTGCGGTTTATGACATGTTAATGAGCAGTCTCCCGCTAGGTAGAGATCACTTTGGGGAAGATCGCATGCGGCACATTGAAGATATTTCTTTGAAGTCAGCAACAACAACAGGCCCCAAAAAAAAAGTAGAGGGAGAGCAAAAAAAGCCAAAAAAAAAACAAAACTAAATGCGAAACTGCGTGATGATGAGTTTGCGTTGAGTTGAGTTGGAGTTGTTCATGATGATATGGCTTCGCTTGCTGATGAGTCATCTGAGAGATCGAACAGATCGTTAGACGATCGGCAATTTTCTGTATAAATATTTGGCCAGCAATTTTTGTGTATTTTTTTATAGCCAGAGACAATGTTTTTTGGCTAATAAAACATAAATTTCATTTTTGTTTTTAGTTGCATAAATTAGGAAAGATTGTTTTCTCTAGCAAATTTCATCTTTCTGATAGACTGCCGTATCGTATACCCTGTAAAGTCACTACATAGTGATTGACCCGAATCAATGTGTGGGTAAGGCGCAAAAGAATTTTGTACGCTTTAATTTTTTTTTCTTTTTTTTTGTTCATTATTATTGTTGCTGCTGCTGCTTTGCTTGTTCTTTTTCTTCTTCTTCTTTTTCTCTTGTTTCTTTGTTGTTGTTAAGCCCTTGGCAAGTTCGTTGCCTAAGTCTTTTGTTTGTGTGTGCTGGACAGCGGCGCATTGTTTCGAGACATGTGTGCGAGTGTGTGTGTGTGTTAGCGTGTCTGCCCCTGCGTGTGTGTGTGTGTGTGTGCTGCTTAATGCGCATGTTGTATATTTCCATTTAATTTCATTTCCCCCACACACACACACACACGCACGCAAAGAGAGCCAACTTTGGTTTTTTTTTTATTTTATTTCTTTTTCTTTTTCTTACTCTCTCGGCTCACACGCTTTGCACTTGAAATGTTCTTTTTGGCTTTCCTTTTGCGCCTCCAGTTTCTTCAGCTCTCTTTACCTGCGCTGCGCTGCGCTGCCTACCTGTGGCTGCAGCAAACAGAAAAAAAAAAGTGAAAAATTTCAAGCTCTTCGTGCAATTACTTTAATTAACTCATCATTAAGCACGACAGCAGCAGCAGCAACCGTAGGGTGCTTGCCCAGTTCCACTGTATCTCAGTGTGTGTGTCTCTCTCTGTGTGTGTGTGTGTCTAACTGGGCTGTGGCAAAGGAAATGACAATGAAAATGCGCAGCATAAGAAAATTTATGTTTTTCAAAAGCAAAATGCCGCGCTAATCTGCTAAGCTTCCCTTCTCTCCCCTCCCCCTCCCTGCCCCCTCTCAGTTACAGTTAGCAGCGCTGATGACACATTTTAAAGTCGCAGTCACAGTCAGTGCGGCAGCCATTTTGTTTATCCTTCGATTTTTATCAGCAAAACCCTCAGACATATCTGCGCTGCTGCTGCTGCCGCTGCTGCCTTTCAGCCCAGTCAAACTTGTTTGCAACCTGCTTTGATTGCTGCTGCTGCTGCTCCCCCTCCCCCTGCCTGCCCTAAGCTGCCCTGGTACTCCTCCTGCTCCTGCCCAGCTGAGCTTGTGTTTGCCCATTGCCAACCGGGGGATCGGTTGCCTCCTGCCGCCGCCTGTGTCTGAGCGTAGCGAATGTTTATTGTGCATTCCGCTTGCATTTTACATTCTTGCCTTATACAGCAGCCCCATGGCCATAAATTGTTGCTGCACACACACACACACACACTGGCACACACACACACTCACACACACACTCGCTGAAAAGCGAACCCTTTTTGCTTTTTGCTCTTCATTTTGCGCGCCCTTTTTTGCGGCCAAGGCGTTGGCGTACAAAATTCCTCAAGCGGGTTACCCCCTGCACTCTCTCCCCCTGCCCCTGCCCCTGCCCCTGTCCTGCTCGTAGCAGAGCTCTGCCCTTGCTGCCTGCCCCTCTGCCCGCCTCTCTGCCCTGTCTGTCTTTAGCCTGATTTCATTTCATTTTATTCCATCAAAATTAAACGTTTTTTTTTTTCAGTTTTCAGTTTTTTTTTTTATTGAAACTCAATTAAGTTGCCGGATTCTCACGACTCATCGCCGCAACAGACACCACACCGATTTTTTTTTTTTTTTAATTATGTCTTTGGGTTTTTTCACTGCAAGTTTTGTTGCATGGCGCATTACATAAATCTAGCATTGTTTTCGGTTTGCTCCTCCACATGTCATAACTCTTGCCGCATATATATGTGGCATGTTGACAGCTGCCACACACACACACCACACACACACACATACATACATTTCCCAGGCCCATGCGCTGTGGCATTTTAATGAGTTGTTACCATATGATTCTACCAATTTCACAATTGATTTGCATGTGGAGCAGAAAAAGATGAGGAAACTATTTTAATAAGCCCAAGTAGAGCCCTTCTCCATTCTCTAACTGAGCTAATTGTTTGATTCTAATTAAGCCAAGTTTGCAAAACTTTACCACACTGAACTGTGCAACAGTGTTGCAAAACGTATGAGCTCATTTACCTGTTAAGCATTTGACGAGCTCTCTCTCTCTCTCCTCCTCCTCCTCAAAAGCGTGATATATGCAACGCTCTCTACCTGAAAATGCGCCATGACATGTAACTCATACTACGGTTAGATCAATGCATGGAGGGAGGGAGAGACCATTTCGATGGATGGATGGATGGACAGTCGGTTGAAAAGGCGGAAAGAAATTTGGTGTAAAATTTGTTGTTGAGCCGTGGGGTCACGCATTTGTCTGTCTGTCCCAAAGAGAAACGGGTCTCTCATCTCAAGATCGATGTGCGGAGGGGCGAGGTAACCCAAGACGAGAGACCGGAGACCTGAGCTCAGCTGCTAAGCAAATACAACGGAGTAGACACATAAAAAAAAAACATAAATGCCTGCGGTGAAATGCAGATAGAGAGAGGGAAAAAGAGGGAGAGAGAGAGGGAGAAAGGTAAAAGAAGAGGCAGGCGAGGAAGAAAGACACAGAGAGCAGAGCACAGAGGGTGCTGACTGACAGGCAGGCAGGCAGGGAGGTTGCCTAGACTCGAAATGGCACATTGACATAGTACGACAACAACAACAACAACCTCGACAACAACAACAACAACAAACTGTGTAGACAACTCTGTTTTCCGTCTGTGCATGTTGCACCTGCCATCAGGTTAGCTACGCCTTGGCCCGCTCAGCTCAGCTCGCTCTGGCATTGTTGGCTTTTCACGTGAAAAACAGCAGCAGCAGCAGCAGCAGCAACCATGCCACGTTGGTAATGTGAGAAGTGTGCGCTGCTGTTTATCAAAAAAAAAAAAAAAAAAAAATCCAAAATTGCAGACAAAATGAAGCGAACAACAGCGATAAAGAAGCAAGCAGCTTCAGAACTTTAGTTAGCATAGAGATTCTATGACTTTCAGGACTATTCTAACTTTAATTTAAGTTAGGATACCCTGTTCCAACTGTTGATAGAAGCCAGGGTAGCCAGTTTTGTCGCAAAGTGAGGTTAAGTTGCAGCAAAGCGTTAGATATGTGGATAAGACAGCCTAGTCTAGTATAGCAGAGCATAAAGTAGGAAGATATAGTCTAGTCTAGTCTATAGAACTATTTGCCAGTCTAGATAGAACCTTATCATCCTAAAGTCAAGTGACTTATGCACTGTGATAACCTGAATTTCAAGCGAATTTCAGTTGATATGATAAAGTACACGCTCTCTCTAAGCGTGATCTCTCTGATCTCCAATCTCTGATCCTGGCAACTTTGTGTACCCAATGATAACCCCATGTTAGATCCGCCTAATTAGCAGCGATCTGCTGCGTTCATGAATGCATTTGCCTTGTTTAAATATGCATATATATATATATATATATATACTGTAGGGTCTAATCAAAGATCAAGAGTTCGATTGATGCAACAAAGCACGCACTTGTCATGGAGTAGCAGCAAGATCAGTAAGGGGTTAGGGGGACTGTAGAGAGACTGAGACGGGAGACTGGAGACTGAGTAGCGATGCCTATCGCCTTGAGGCAACAGCAACAACTTGGCCAAAATAAAACGAAAAATTATGCTTTAATTGGGCGCTTTTGTCAACCGTTGCTCCACGGGCAACCCAAACCCGAAATGTACCTTTAATTGCCAGCCTGCTTCTGCTCCTGCTTCTCCCTCTTCTCCTGCTGTTTCTCCCTCTTCTACTCCTGCTTCTCCCTCTTCTCCTCCTGCTCCTCCTGTGCCGAGCGAGAGGCGCTTCAGGCATTGACAGCGATGTTAACTGGGCGATAAGCATTTTTCGGCTACAGCGCAAACTCCTGCCCCCTCCTGCCCCCTTCCTGCCTCCTCTTGCCTGCAATCTCTTGCCTGTTCCTCCTAACTTCGCCCTCCCTGCCTGCACAGACTCTCCACACAGAGAGACACTATTGTCGTCCGTCGATCTTGATATGTGTTGAGTCAACAGAAACCCCAGCTGCAGCCTGCTATAGACCAGGCCCAAACCGATCCGCTCCGCTCCGATCCAAAGCGACTGGGGCAGCGTGTGAAATGCATTGCTCTGCAGAAATTAGATACCCATAGAGCATTACGCGGACCGAGGGGGGAGGGGATGGGGAGCGAAGGTGAGGCTAACTAGGCGTTATATCCCCAGCTGCCGCGGTTGCTACTGAAGCCATAGACCCAGAGCAGAGATGACTGATCATCGGGCAAAGACATTAAATCATCAGCGAGTGCTGCCAATGCACATTTGATAGCCTCAAGCTGCCACTGTGGTAGCTGCTCCTCCTCCTTCTCCTGCTCCTCCTGCTCCTCCTGCTGCTCCTCCTGCTCCTCCTGCTACTGCTGTGGTTACGCTCGTGAGAAGCTTTAGCCGAAGCCAAGTCGATGCCAAGTTGAGGCTTTATAGAGTTATGATTATGAACATTTCTTTCTGCTCGACCGCAAATTGAAATCGCCAGCGATAGCGACAGGGGAGGGAGAGATAGAGCGGGTTAGACTGGAAGATCAGCAGGGAGAGGACAGGAGGATAGACAGACGCCTGGCGACTTCTCGGCATGGCAAATAGAGATTTTTCTCACACACAAGATGACCTCGGCTAATTTTTTGTATTTGTTTCCACAGAGAGTTAGCTAGAAATAGATGGATAGATAGAGAGAGAGATAGAGAGTACAGATAGAGAAAGAAAGCAAGATTGCTTAGTGTAGTTCGTCATAAAGATCGTGTAGAGTGTAGAGCTCTACTCACCTCAGTCTCTAAGCTCACCACACAGTCCCATAGCGAGTGTGATCGACGACGATCGTGACTCACGCGATCATCGCCAATGCCGCCCGCAAAACACACCCTGTTGTTGTCCAAGCTGCTTGGCTTGGGATACTTTGCTTTATTTGCCAATGCGAGTCACGTTTTCAATTTTTTCTTTGTTTTGTTTTCTGTACAGATATGTTTTTTCTACTTCTCTCTTCTCTTCTCTTCTGCTCCTTTTGCCTGTTTTTTTTCTCGCGTTTGCTGCGTTTCATTTGAAAAACACAACACGAAACAAGTTACGGCTTCAACTTCAACTCAGCTGCGACTCGACTTGACTTGGCTTAGATTGTTGGCTCGTGTATAATTTATATTACATTAATTTTTCCAAGGGGGTACCGAGTGGGGAAATAGGTAAAAAAAAAAAAAAGCAGCCTGACACCTCATTTGAATGGAAGTCCATTGGCTTATCAACACACTGCATCGCCGGCCACTTGGCATCTCCTAAACCCCCCTCCCAACCCCTATTGCCACGCCACTGCTGCCACTGCTTGCAGCTGCAGGCAAACATAGATTTTTTTTTTTACCAAACGGCAGCTTGTTACTGTTAACTGTTTTGCCTACCGCCATTTAATTTTCCCAATAGCTTCGATTACGATCAACAATCGACACACACACAGAGAGAGAGAGAGGGGAAAACAGAGTGAGAGAGGCAGAGCTACTGAGCTGGCGGGCACTAAAAAGTGAGGTTAGGCAGGGCCATTTAGTGAGGTTATGTGTGATACAAATTAATGCTAAATCTAAAGCATTTTCTCACACACTTGTAACGGTAAGTGGGCAAAGCCAAAGAAAAGCCGTTCCGTTCCGTTCCGATCCGGTCTCAGTTGCCGCTCTCTCTCTCTCCCTCTCTCTCTCTCTCTCTCTCTTCGGCTGACCAAAGAAGCTGCAGCTTAATGATTATTCATTGCCTTCTTCTTCATGATGATCATCATCATGAGGTTTGCTGTGTCTGCTGCAATGCGTGTAATTTTCTCATTGCTGGCTTTGACTTTGGCTTCGATGAAAATTTAATATGCAATCAAGATCGCGCACAAATTACCGTACATAAAAATTGTTTTCTCAAGGGAAACACAACAATGTGCAAGTTGTCGTTCGACTTTGGCTGCACAGAGTCATCAGCAGCAGCAGCAGCAACAGCAGCAACACCATTCGACAGCGTCAAGCAACAAGCAACATCGTCGTCATCGTCATCGTCATCGTCATCGTCATCGGCAATCGAAGTGCGCGTTGTCGTTGCATTCGATGACTGCAATTACTTTGCTAATTTGTTGTTGTCAATGTTGTTGCTGTGGTAGATGTTGCTGTTGTAGATGTTGCTGTTGTAGAAGTTGCTGTTGTAGCTGCTGCTGCTGTTGTTGTTGTTGTTGCTCGCAGGCGCAGGCGCAGGCGTGCATTGTTATTGCCTTTTAATGAGCGCGAGCACACATATGCGTAGCATGCAGCTTTTGTGCGGCATGCAAGGCCAGTTGCATAGCAGGCAGACAGCACAATTATCGATTAATCAAACATTGTAGCTGCCTGCTATTTAGAGCACACTGCGTGTGAGTGAGTGAGAGAGAGAGAGAGAGTTTTTTTTTGAGGTGTTAATGCGATTTGCATCTGCATCGATCGATCGCTGTGAAAGTCCGTTTGTAGCGGAAATGAGGCAAGTTTGTCAGGCTGCCGCTGCTGCTGCTTTTCACACTTTTGCCGCGCTTATCGATAGACACAAATCTGCCGCCGTCTTTGCGGGATTGCGGCAAGCTTATCGAGCGAGTGTGCGTTCGATACATACGAGTATACCATATATCTTTCATCTAAATATCTCTCTGCATCTCAATCTCTATTGCAGTTGCGATACACGCTACGTTGGCGACTACTGTGAACATCGGAATCCCTGCCTCACCGGGCATGGACGCTGCCAGAATGGCGGCACCTGTCAGGTGGCCTTTCGGAATGGTCGGCCGGGTATCTCATGCCTGTGCCCGCTTGGGTTTGAGGAGTCACTCTGCGAGATCGCTGTGGCGAATGCCTGCGATCAGGCGCGTTGCTACAACGGCGGCACTTGTCAGCTGAAAACGTTGCAGGATTACAGCTGCATCTGTGCCAATGGTTATACGGGTAAGTTCGATCTCGAACTCGATCGGCAACTTATCAAAAAATTTACAAATCGATCGATTCTATTTTCCTCTTCTCAGGCGATCACTGCCAGACACAGAATCTGTGCGCCAGTTCACCATGCCGCAATGGAGGCACCTGCTCCGCCCTGGCTGGAAGCAGCAGCTTCAGCTGTAACTGCCCACCCGGCTTCACTGGTCACACCTGTTCCGAGGATGTCGAGGAGTGTCAATCGAATCCCTGCCAATATGGCGGCACCTGTGTCAACACGCATGGCTCCTATCAGTAAGTAGATACCGTATTTCTATCTCTATCATCATATCTAGAGCATATCAAATGTCTGTGGAAATGAGGAAGGCAGTTCTAGCTGGCAAATGGGCAGAATTATAGCTAGAAAAATAAATAAATTGAGCTAGAAAGAAGATTAGACTATCTGCACTTCGAGATGCTTCGGTGAGATGTAAAAGAAGTTATAGAAAGTTCTATAAGCTCACTTTTTAGCTAGTACCAGCTAGTTATAGCTAAAAAAAAGCCAAATCTCACTAGCAAGAGATCACTAGATCCTGCTTGCTGCAAGTGATCTAAGCACTACGCAAAGCGTATGCAATCCAAAACCGGCATTAATCGCAATGCAATAAATCGATTAATCGACTCATTTGTTCTGTCATCGAGTGATATGCGAGGGAATTTGGTTCATAACTTACTACCACATGACAAGTGCAAATTTGGTTGCTTGTTCAACAAAAGATTAGACACGTATAGACTAAACTTCCCTGCTATAGATCGATCGATCGATCGATCGACCTCGCACACAAAAACAAATCGTCGCATTTGCATATTTATCGTATCGATAAATGCGGCTGTGCGCCAAATTAATGACAATTTAAAACTAATAATTTATAAAATCTAGGAGGGGGACTTCTTGAGAGATTTGCATATGAAATCGGTTAAGATGCTTTATGGCAGTTTCGCAAAAAAAAAAAAAAAAAAAACCGCCAATCCGCATAGAGTGAGCCCAAAAACAAATTGCCAATCGAAGCGAACGAACGAACGAACGTTTCCACTCTAATTAAAATATACAATGAAATCTATTGATAGTATAAATCACACAACTGATCATTCAAAATGCTATAGCAGTAGGGGCACCCAAAACTAATACTAAATGAAATTTCCGGCGCTTTGTTTCTCTGAACTGGTTTCGTTTACTATTGTTGCTCTTTGGCGATGTAAATAAATTAAATTATTTTTTTTTTTTTCGCTTGGGGCATCATTTGCATTTTTAATTTGAAACACACAAATTTTCGATAGATCGAGGAGGAGGTGGGGGGTGGGGGGGTCTCTTTTGTTAAGCTTAAACGGCAAACTTCTGAGGGAAATTTGAATAAGCAGAGCGAGTGCGATGTGAACATGTGTTTTACCTTCATTTTGTGTCTCTCTAAATTTGTCTAGCTCACAAATCGATAATTAGCATAAACATATCGATATTGTGGCGCAGCACTAATTAGAGAATTAGGTGAGTGTACTGTACATGTACACCCGATGGGTAACTGAATGGAATCAATCGATTTTAATGTCTGCCACTGTTCACATTCATTATTCGATAAATTCGCATAAATTTGCCATTTCGATTATTTGATTCGATTGTGTTTATGCGTAAATAAAACATTATGGAAATCTAGTTGGCAAACATAAAATCGATAATTTAGTAGACAGATATGCGATAGCAGAGCTTAGTCATGCCATGGGATGAATATGAATGAATGCATATGAATAGTGGAGGGTTGTGAGGAGTGTGGGGGGGCAGTCACATTGATAATGTTCTGCGAAATGTTAAAACGTTGTAAGCTGCGTTGAATATGTGAATGAATAAATTATGAATGCGAATGAATAGGAACCATTTGATTCGTTATCGCGAATTGAATATTGAAAACTGAAATCGATACACAGGCTGCAGCAAGTAAAAGTGTTTTGCAAATGAGTGTATTCATGAATAAAAAGTGAGTGTATTCATGGGTGTATTCATGAATACATATGTATGTTTGAAAATGCAGCCTAATAAAACTCAGTAGCTCTTCCACATACATATTACCTTCACTCACACTCACACTCATAACGAGTATCACTCACGCGATGAGTGCACTCACTATCAACTTAATGACCCAACGAGCCCGAAACATCCAACCCGATCCAACCCTTCTTAGCCATGCGGTGGGTCGCCCCCCTCCTGATCGACGACGCCTCTGGGCATTGGCCCGCTGAGTTTCACATGTCAATCAAAAATCAATTTTGAATTTTGTCTGTCTGTGTGTGTGTGTGTGTTCGTTATGTTTGCCCCAAAGCGAAGGTGAAGCAATTTTCCAAAATGTAATTTTGGCCAGAGCGATGGCCGCGACGAAAGGGAAGCCACACGGTATGGTTCATTGGCCAGTGGCGGGGGTGCACATGGGAAAGGGGGGAGGGGGATAGACCTGTACAGGTCCCCAAAGAGCTGAATCGAGTCGTTGTTGCCTATTTAAGCCTTTTGTTGCTTGTGTTCCATTTAATTGTTTAATTTAATTAAATACGTTTTAATGCGCTTAATTAGTGGGCAGGGGCGGGGTAGGGGGTAGTGGGAGAGGCTACTGCCAGCAAATACCAGCTGCCTTTTATGGCAGCGCAACCAGTTGCGATAGTTGGTTCATTCGTTTTTTTTTTCTACTTCTTTTAATTCTCGAGAAATATACTTAGGTTTTCCGACAAATTAAGTTTTAAAAGATCATAAAAAATAAAAGCAAAACAATTAGAAGAATTATATGCCCAAAAAGAAATCAATGTACGCGCTTGAAGCGAAGAAATAACCGAGAAGGAGAGAGAGAGACCCACGAAGAGTCATAAAAGAAACCAAAGAAGAAGCAGAAATAATAATAAAAACAAGCAGAAGAAGGGGAAGAGGTAGAGGAGGGTAGTGGGGAGAGGGGGTAGAGCAACGCGCTACCAACTTTGTGGTACCACGAGTTGTTGCCTTTTATTGTGGCGACGACGGCGGCGGCCCTCTGTGTACCCAGCCCCAGCCCCAAAGAACCGGTTGTCCCTGTTGCTGAGAATGAGCAGCAGAGAGAGAGAGAGAGAGAGAGGGAGAAGAGAGAGAGAGAGGGTAGAGAGGAGAGTAGAGCGAAAGAGAGAGAGTTGAGTAGAGCGAGGAGAATAGAGCGAGCTAGAAGAGAGAGCAAGCTAGGAGAGAGAAGGCAGGGTAGAAAGGAGCGAAGAGAGAGAGAGGAGAGTAGAGCGAGCTAGGCTTGAGCTCCTCTCTCAGCCAGCTCTGAGCTAGACCAGCTGCCTGGTCTGGACTGGGCGCACGCCATGTCCATCCATCAGCAGACACATTTCGCTCAAACGGAAGTTGCACGTTGCACGTTGCACGCTGCACGTTGCAATTAACCGAGTCGAGGAGGTCGAGCTGACTGAGGAGGAGGATGCTGCTGCTACTGCCAGCTCGAAATTACCGTTTTACCATCACTATAACAATTTCACTAATACTCACGCAATTCCTCCATCATTGCAGATGCATGTGCCCCGCTGGCTATACGGGCAAGGACTGTGATACCAAATACAAACCCTGCTCGCCATCACCCTGCCAAAACGGAGGGATTTGTCGACCCAGTGGACTCACCTATGACTGCAAGTGTCCACGTGGTAAGTGTTCGATCATCT
Source organism: Zaprionus tsacasi (assembly GCA_018904105.1). Classification (NCBI taxonomy): domain Eukaryota; kingdom Metazoa; phylum Arthropoda; class Insecta; order Diptera; family Drosophilidae; genus Zaprionus; species Zaprionus tsacasi. Next base: position 5,452,134 of record JAEIFR010000001.1, read on the forward strand.
TCATTCTTAAGTAGAGCTAGTTCTAGGTTAAATTGTGATTTATGTCCTAGCTAGGACGGGTTATCCTATTATTGTTATTTATAAGCATGTATCGTGGATCATAGTGTAGCCAAAGCAGCTGTCCTATGCCATAAATAATATATACATCAGTAGAACAGTCTTTGGTGCCTTGCTAGTGCTATTTTGCACCTGTTTGTCTGTATGAACGCTTAGATCTCGGCAACTATGCAAGCTAGAGCTGGGAAATTTGTTAACAATACTCATATGTATTGCAGTTTTGGTATAGTAATAGAACAGACACTCTATCGCCTGCCTAAACCGATAAATAATGCATTATTTTAAATCGAGCATGTAATTCGCTGCAATAATCGATATAATTTCATACAAGACTATCAAGATAGATATGGTTAGACCTTTTGTTCAAGTTGAACTACTACTTAGACTATTTATTAGATCATTTCTGCATATCGTAAGCTTCTTTTGTGTGGTATTTCGTATATTTCGCATACTGCACGAATACTTTCGATAGTTATCGTTAAGTGTCAACGCTTTAAGTGAATGTCAAATGTCGCTGCTCTTGCTAAGATCCCCCCGTACCTCCCCTACCTTCCTCTCCCTCCCTACCCATTCCACTACGGTTCATTCAATTGTCGCCCATTCAATTTGAGCATGTAAATTGCCAACTTTTACATATTTATGACTGAGTGTGAGTGTGTGCGAGTGTGTGCGAGTGTGTGTGTGTGTGTGCAATTTAATTCGCTCAATTGAAGCGGCGACTTGCATTGCGCTGCAGGGTTAGAACGTCGGGGGAGGGGGCGGGTTACATACAGTTTGGGAGGCACTGTGGCCTGCAGCTGGATTTTAATTGCGCCCAATCAAAAATTCTAATGAGCTGAGCGTGTGAAAGTGTGTCCAAAGGCGGCGACTGTCGATGCAATAATAAAAAATGGACACACAGAAGAAGGGAAGGAAGAAGAGACAAAGGAAACGAAATGGGAATGGGAAGAGTAAAATCGCAAGCAATAATGCAATGGAAATGTTATAACGCCTTTTTGCTGCCAGTGTTGGGCAACAGACGAACAAAAAACAAATTACAAAAGAAAAGAGACAACAACAACAATAAACGAGTCTCTTTGCCCAGCCACGACAACACGAAGCGCCCTGTGGACATCACGTTGAGAGCGCGGGAGATGCCAATGGGAATTTGTTGTTGTAGTTGCAGCAGCAGGAGGGGGCGGAGCTGCACTCATTATGCAAAACGGGCGGCACAAACCACCGCATAACACAAAAAAAAAGTCAGCTTGCAACTTGTTTCCCAGCGCAGTTGCTCCCCCCCCCCCCCCCTGCTGGCAGCTTCAATCAGGACAAGTCGAAAAGGCATCAAAATTGAGCGAGAGCAGCGCTGCCTTAATTTGCTCTGCTGGCCAAGTAAATTACAAATAAATCAGCCACAGTCCGCAAGTTCACAATGCAATCCACAACACGGTCCACACAGCGTCCACACAGAGTCACGGGTCGCCGCCATGTTGATGTACGCTGCACGCTGCGGTGGGAGAAGCTTAAGCGCAGTTACGCCCTAAGGAGGTCATGCACAATTCGCAAAAAAAACGCCAAAAAAGGCCAAAAAAAGGCAAAAAAAAGGCTAAAAAAATGCAGCATCCGACCAGCAAATACCCTACAGCACGAAACAGAAATTAGGTCAGCAAGGCTGGCAGAGTGTGCAGGGTTGTCAGGCCTAATAAAAGCAATATACCCTAAGCGAGTGTAGGAGAGCGCATGCTGCATTTTGGCTTATAAGTTGCAACTCTGATGAATGATGAATAATGCCAGGGCATCCAGGGGGGAGGGAGGTGTAGGGTAGTCGAGTCGCAAACGAGTTTGACTTCGCGTGGGCAGCAGCAGCAGCGGCAGCGCCAGCTTGGGTCGCCACTTGGCTCGTGGCGAGTCATGACTCAGAAGAACCTCTCCACACACACACACACACACATATGCGCACACTTAAAATTGCTCGATAACAGTTATTGCAGTTATCGATAATGCAAAAATTCAACTCAAATTGCATTCAAATTGCATTTCGTGTTTCATTTGCAGCAGCCGATTAATTGCCACGTTCTTCTGCTCTCCCTCTCCCCACTCGCTCTCTCTCTCCTCTCTCTGCGTTGCAAATTGTTGCAGACCAATTGTCTTAAATGAGCACACACACATACGCAGAGAGAGTGGCGGAGAGAGAGTGCAAGCGCGTGAGAGAAAGCGCAAGGGGGCGCAATATTCGCATAGGGTGGCAACATCATTTTTAGCTGCGCAAAGGTTTGAGAGTCACTGGAGCAGCAGCGCCTGCGAGTTCAAAGTGCCACTAAGTGACTGGGTAACGCTGCCTGCCTGCCTGCCTGCGCGAAACATGTGTGCAACAGATCAACAGATGCCGTTGTTGTTGTTGTTTGTTGCTGCTGCCCTGCCTTGGTTTATTTTTAAGAAACACAGTATGCATTGAAAATGCCACTCTCCAATCTGCGGCAGGCAACAAGTTGCAGTCCCCCAAGCAAGCGCAAGCACACACAAACTCACACACACACACATAATAATAATAATAATGAAAAAAATGCCCAGAGTACAAAAGAAAAAAAACCCACTGTGCGCAGCAACAACAAAATCGATCAACAACAACAACAATAACAATAACTGGGCTGGGACAGCGAGTTAAATGTGTGTGTGTATTGGTGTGTATGTGTGTGTTTTGGGCCCTTCTATTAAGTCCAAAACGAAGCAAAACCCGACCAAGCAAGAAAAGCCATTAAAATAAGCTGTGGGCGAGCAGCAGCAGCAGCGACGTCGTTGTCGACGCAAGAGAGCCGCTACCATTGCACTCAATAGACAGTGGGCGAGAGAGAGAGAGAGAGAGAGAGCGCGCGGCAGAGAGCCACAACAGTCGGGTAGAGGAGGGGGGGGGGGACAACATAAAGTGCGATTTAATTCCTCGAATGAGGCACAAAGTAAAGCGCAATGAACAAAGTCGAAGTCCGAAAGCCCAGCAACAACAACAACAACAACAACATAAACGTAGAAAACTCGATCGAGCCGAGCCCGAACCATGCCATGCAGAGCCGAGCGTGAGCCGAGCCCCAGAGCCGAAGCGAGCACTGCCCTAACGAAGCCGCAGCATAAGCAACGTTTTTATTGTTGTTGTGGTTCTCTCTCTCTCTCTCGCTTGCTTTGTGTACATTTGTTTGTTGTTGCTGTTTGTATGTATGTGAATGTGGATGGGGAAGCGAGCGCGCTCGTGGACGACGCTCGTTGCGCTCGTTTGCTTGGCGCGCATTCAGATAGCTGCCTGGCCAGATATGAGACCGTGGGAAAGAACAACCAAAGACGTGTTGTACACACACACACACACACAGACACACAGAAACAGAGAGACAAACACATGCGCATGTGCGAGCGTCAGTTTTATTTCTTCTTCTTAGCATTTTGTTTGCTCATTCGCTTCGCATGCGCAGCGTCGCGACGACGACGCGGTGTGGCTGCCTTTTTTCTTTGGCTATGCTGCCGCTGCCGCTGCTGTTGTTGTTGCTGTTATTGCTTTGTGTGTATACATGCAAACACATGTATACGTGCAAGTGTGTGCATGAACATTGCCGCAGGCGCAACCTTTCAGAGAGAGAGAGAGAGAGCGTAAAAGAGCGCCGGCTGTTCTTAGTTTACCTGTGTGTGCATGCTCAATGCGCTCTCTCGCCAGCTCTGTCTCTCTCTCTCTCCATCTGGCAGCCAAAACATGTGCAACACAGCTGCAAGCGCCGCCTAAGCAAGACACGAATGTTTGTGTCTTTGTCTCCCTCTCTCTCTCTCTCTCTCTCTCTACACATATAGACATATTTTAAGCGCTGTCTGCGCTTTGTGCTCCTTCTTCGCATTGCATGGCAACCACTTTTTGTACATGCCCAGGCCAGTGGTTGTTGTTGTTGTAAACGCGTTCGTTTATTGAAGCATTTTATGATGCTGTGTTGTTGTCCATAAATCTGTTTATGCACTTCATTGAGCACACACACACACAGACACACAGGGACACACACACGCATACGTACCGTACGCAGTGTGACCGTCTTACATGTTGTACTCTATTGGTATTTTTGTGGTATTTAAAATGCAAATAAGCAACTTGGGAAATGTAATAAAATTTCAAAATAATTTTTATTATTGTTCATACATGTGAAATGTTTATATCATCTGGTTATATATCTTGATATAAGCCAAAAAAAAAAAAAGAAATTGAAACGGGTGTGGCTCTATATTAGTAAAAAAAAACTCGACTAACTTCATTTGAGAGAATATTATGCAGATTTGCATATTTATAGCTTTATTAACGAACTTAGTTAACTTTGTTTTAGTGCCATAAAATAGTGAGATTATAGCTGATTATAGCAGTTAATATGATGATAGTGACCCAGTTAGTATAGTAAGTGAGTGTGATACAATCAGCTTACAAACTAGACGAAAATTTAAGTTTTAAATATAGGAGAAGTTTCGTTCTGCTTTGATATTTTATATGTATTTATATAGTTTATAGATCTGATTTATTTATAATAAATTTAAATTAATTTTTTATTTACATATTTATTTACTTCTGCAACTAAATATTGGAAAAGTTTCGTTCTGCTTTGATTTTTATAGATATGTATTTATATAGTTTAAAAATCTGTTTTTTTTTATAAGAAAGTATTTTATTAATTTTTTATTTACATATTTATTTACTTCTGCAACTAATTGCAACCCTGTATTGCTCTCTCTCTCTCTCTCTCTGTCTCTGTCTACAGGTTTCGAGGGCAAGAACTGCGAGGAGAACATCGATGATTGTGCGGGAAATCTGTGTCAGAATGGCGGCACCTGTGTGGATGGAATCAATGAGTATCGCTGCAATTGTCCACCGAATTTCTCGGGACGCTACTGCGATGTGGATGTGGATGAGTGCGCACTGCGTCCCTCGGTCTGCCAGAATGGAGCAACCTGCACGAACACCCATGGTAGCTACAGTTGCATCTGTGTAAATGGTTGGGCCGGAAGCGATTGCAGCGAGAATATCGATGATTGTGTGCAGGCTGCGTGCTTCTATGGAGCGACGTGCATTGATGGCGTTGGTAGCTTCTATTGCCGCTGCACGGCTGGGAAGACGGGGCTGCTGTGTCATTTGGACGATGCATGCACCTCGAATCCTTGCCATGCGGATGCCATCTGTGATACCAGTCCCATCAATGGATCCTACGCTTGCTCCTGTGCCACTGGCTATAAGGGTGTCGATTGCTCGGAGGATATTGATGAATGTGATCAGGGATCACCGTGTGAGCACAACGGGATCTGTGTGAATACACCGGGTTCGTTTATGTGCAACTGCTCGCAAGGATTCACGGGACCGCGTTGCGAGACGAACATCAATGAGTGTGAGTCACATCCGTGCCAGAACGAGGGCAGCTGCCTGGATGATCCCGGCACCTTCCGTTGCGTCTGCATGCCCGGATTCACGGGTACACAGTGTGAGATCGATATCGATGAGTGCCAATCGAATCCATGTCTGAATGATGGCACCTGCCACGACAAGATCAATGGGTTCAAGTGCAGCTGTGCCCTGGGATTCACGGGAGCACGTTGTCAGATCAATATCGATGATTGTCAATCGCAACCGTGTCGGAATAATGGCATATGCCATGATTCCATTGCTGGCTATAGCTGTGAGTGTCCACCGGGTTACACGGGCGCCAGCTGTGAGATCAACATCAATGACTGCGATTCGAGTCCATGTCATCGTGGCAAGTGCATCGATGGCGACAATAGCTTCAAATGCCTATGCGATCCCGGCTTCACGGACTATCTCTGCCAGAAACAGATCAACGAATGCGAATCGAATCCCTGCCAGTTCAATGGACACTGTGTGGATCGTGTGGGCAGCTACATATGCCACTGCCTGCCCGGCACCAGTGGCAAGAACTGTGAGATCAATGTGAACGAATGCCATAGTAATCCCTGCAACAATGGAGCCACCTGCATCGATGGCATCAACTCGTACTCGTGCAACTGTGTGCCAGGATTCACGGGACAGCACTGCGAGCTGAATATCAATGAGTGCGCCAGTAATCCCTGTGCCAACAATGGAGTCTGCATGGATCTGATCAATGGCTTCAAGTGTGAATGCCCCCGGGGATTCTATGATGCACGCTGCCTGAGCGATGTGGATGAGTGTGCGTCGAGTCCGTGTGTGAATGATGGACGCTGTGAGGATGGCATCAATGATTACATCTGCCATTGCCCGCCAGGATATCAGGGCAAACGTTGCGAGCAGGATATCGATGAGTGTGCCAGTAATCCTTGCCAGCATGGAGGCAGCTGCTTCGACAAGCTGAACGCCTTCAGTTGCCAATGCATGCCCGGCTATACGGGACACAAATGTGAGACGAATATCGATGATTGTCTGAGTAATCCCTGCGCCAATGGAGGCACCTGCATCGACAAGGTGAATGGCTACAAGTGCGTCTGCAAGGTGCCCTATACGGGCTTGAATTGTGAGAGTCAACTGGATCCTTGTGCCAGCAATCGTTGCCGGAATGAGGCGAAGTGTACACCAAGTCCGAATTTCTTGGATTTCTCGTGCACCTGCAAGCTGGGCTATACGGGACGCTACTGTGATGAGGATATCGATGAGTGTGCCTTCAGCTCACCCTGCCGGAATGGAGCAAGTTGTCTCAATGTACCCGGATCGTATCGTTGCCTGTGCACCAAGGGTTATGAGGGCCGGGATTGTGCCATCAATACGGATGATTGTGCTTCGTTCCCATGCCAGAATGGTGGCACCTGCCTGGACGGGATTGGGGATTACTCGTGCCTGTGTGTCGATGGTTTCGATGGCAAACACTGTGAGACGGATATCAATGAATGCCTGAGCATGCCGTGCCAGAATGGAGCCACCTGCAGGCAATATGTGAATAGTTACACCTGCACCTGCCCACTGGGATTCAGTGGCATCAATTGCCAGACAAACGATGAGGATTGCACGGAGAGTTCCTGCCTGAATGGAGGCAGTTGTGTCGATGGCATCAATGGATACAATTGCAGCTGCCTGCCCGGCTACAGTGGGGCAAATTGTCAATATAAGCTGAATAAATGTGATTCGGCTCCGTGTCTCAATGGAGGCACTTGCCATGAGCAGCGGGATGAGTACACATGCCATTGCCCCAGTGGATTCACCGGCAAACAATGCTCCGACTATGTGGACTGGTGTGCTCAATCCCCCTGCGAGAATGGAGCCAGTTGCAGCCAACTGAAGCATCAATTCAATTGCAAATGCGCTGCCGGCTGGACGGGCAAGTTGTGCGATGTGCAGACCATCAGTTGCCAGGATGCAGCGCAGCGGAAGGGTCTGACCGTGAAGCAGCTGTGCAACAATGGAACCTGCAAGAATCATCTGAATAGCCATGTCTGCTATTGTAGTCAGGGCTATGCGGGCAGCTACTGCCAGCAGGATATCGATGAGTGTGCATCGCAACCATGTCAGAATGGAGGCACCTGCCGGGATCTGGTGGGTGCCTATGAGTGCCAGTGTCGTCAGGGTTTCCAGGGACAGAACTGTGAGCTGAACATCGATGATTGTGCACCGAATCCCTGCCAGAATGGCGGCACCTGTCATGATCTTGTCCAGAACTTCAGCTGCAGCTGCCCGCCCGGCACACTGGGCATCATCTGTGAGTTGAATCATGATGATTGTGTGCCCGGAGCATGTCACAACAATGGCAGCTGCATTGATCGTGTCGGTGGCTTCGAGTGCTCCTGCCCACCTGGTTTTGTGGGTGCACGCTGTGAGGGAGATATCAATGAATGCCTCAGTAATCCCTGCTCCAATGCCGGCACCTTGGACTGCGTGCAGCTGGTCAACAATTATCACTGCAATTGCCGTCCCGGACACATGGGACGTCACTGTGAGCACAAGGTGAACTTCTGTGCGCAGTCACCGTGCCAGAATGGCGGCGTCTGCAGCACCAAGCAGAGTGGACATCATTGTGTATGCCCGGAGGGTTACTACGGCAAGAATTGTGAGTACAGTGGGCAGGATTGTGATTCGAATCCATGTCTGGCGGGGATGTGTATTGTGGACGATGCGGGCGGATATCGTTGTGAATGCGCTAGCGGCACATCGGGACGACACTGTGAGGTGGACACCATGGATGAGTGTTCACCAAATCCATGTCTACAAGGCGCCGCCTGTGAGAATCTGCTCGGCGACTACGAATGCCTCTGCCCCAGCAAATGGACGGGAAAACGTTGTGAGATCTATGATCCCAGCTATGTGGGTGCCAGTGTGACCAATAGCAATAGCGGTGGTGGCAACTCCGACAATGGCCTGGCCGGTGGCAAATACGATGCAGATCTGGAGCAGCAACGTGCCATGTGCGAGAAGCGTGGCTGCCCGGAGAAGCAGAGCAATGGCGTCTGTAATCCGGAGTGCAACACCTATGCCTGCAATTTCGATGGCAACGATTGCTCGCTCGGGATTAATCCCTGGGCCAATTGCACTGCTCCACAGTGCTGGCGTGTCTTCATGGATGGCGAGTGCAATGAGGAATGCAATACGGCAGCGTGTCTCTACGATGGACGCGACTGTGAGCAGAAGCTGAAGCGTTGCGCGGCGATCTATGACGCGTATTGCCAGAAACATTACGGAGATGGATTCTGTGATTATGGTTGCAATAATCCCGAGTGCAGTTGGGATGGCTTGGACTGTGAGAAACCGGATCAATCGTCGCAGCTGGCTGAGGGTGCCATGTCGGTGGTTATGTTGATGGAGATGCGACAATTCCGTATGCAGCAGGCACAATTCCTGCGTGAGATGAGCCACGTGCTGCGGACCACGGTGCGGGTGAAGAAGGATGCACTGGGGAATGATATGATCTTTAGCTGGAAGGGTGCATCACGCATGCCCGATATACAGGATTCGGAATTTGGACGCAAACATAAGATATTGTATACACAGCGTAATGGACAGACCGGCATACAGATCTATCTGGAGATCGATAATCGCAAATGTACGGAATGCTTTAATCGTGCCGCTGAAGCGGCTGAATTCCTTGCGGCATCGGCGGCCAAGCAATCCTTTGCCAATCGTTATCCCATCTATAGTGTGCGTGGTGTGCAGAGTCCCGGCGAGGGGGATGGCGTGGAGGCGCCGGCAAATGTTAAATTTGTCATCACTGGCGTCATCCTGGTCATCATTTTGCTGGCATTCGCTGGCATGGTGGTGAGCACACATCGCAAGCGGGCACATGGTGTCACCTGGTTCCCCGAGGGTTTCCGTGCCCCAGCCGCAGCGGTTATATCACGTCGTCGTCGTGATCCACACGGACAGGAGATGCGTAATCTGAACAAGCAAGTGGGACAGGCACAGGGACATCAAATGGCCGGTGGCATGGGTGTTGGTGGCATCGGTGGTGGCGGTGGCGTTGGCGGTGGCAGTCATTGGTCCGATGATGAATCGGATATGCCGCAGGCGAAACGTCAACGTGGCGATCAACTCACAGCCGGCTTGGGCGGATTGGGTGGCCTGGGCGGAGGCAGTGTTGCCGGTTTGGCCAGTGTTGGTTATGCCAGTGATCATACCATGGTCAGTGAGTATGAGGAGGCGGATCAGCGAGTCTGGTCACAGGCTCATCTGGATGTGGCAGATGTGCGAGCGATAATGACACCGCCAGCGCATCAGGATGGCGGCAAACACGATGTGGATGCCAGGGGACCATGTGGATTGACTCCGCTGATGATTGCAGCCGTGCGTGGCGGCGGTCTGGACAGTGGAGAGGATATCGAGAATAATGAGGATAGCACAGCACAAGTGATCTCGGATCTGTTGGCACAGGGTGCAGAGCTGAATGCCACCATGGATAAGACGGGTGAGACATCGTTGCATCTGGCTGCCCGCTATGCACGTGCCGATGCAGCGAAGCGTCTGCTCGATGCCGGAGCCGATGCCAATTGTCAGGATAATACGGGACGCACTCCACTCCATGCCGCGGTGGCAGCAGATGCCATGGGCGTGTTCCAGATACTGCTAAGGAATCGTGCCACAAATCTGAATGCACGCATGCATGATGGCACCACGCCACTGATCTTGGCCGCTCGTCTGGCCATCGAGGGCATGGTGGAGGATCTGATTACAGCGGATGCGGACATCAATGCGGCGGATAACTCGGGCAAGACGGCGCTGCATTGGGCCGCTGCTGTGAACAACACGGAGGCGGTGAACATTCTGCTCATGCATCATGCCAATCGGGATGCACAGGATGATAAGGATGAGACGCCACTGTTTCTGGCCGCACGCGAGGGCAGCTACGAGGCGTGCAAGGCGCTGCTGGATAACTTTGCCAATCGTGAGATCACCGATCATATGGATCGTCTGCCACGCGATGTGGCCAGCGAGCGATTGCATCATGATATTGTCCGGCTGCTGGATGAGCATGTGCCACGTTCGCCGCAAATGATTAGCATGACGCCGCAAGCGATGATCGGTTCACCGCCACCGGGTCAGCAGCCACAGTTGATTACACAGCCCACGGTCATCGCAGCCGGCGGAGCAGCGGGTAAACAGAGTAGCCAAGCGGCCAAGCAGAAGGCAGCGAAGAAGGCGAAACTCATTGAGGGCAATAGTCCGGATAATGGATTGGATAATGCTGCAGCAGCAGCTGCTGGCGGCAATAATGTTACCATGGGCAGTTTGCGACGCAAGGCGAGCTCAAAAAAGGCAAACAACAACAACAACAATGCCAACAACAATGCCAACAACACGGCCTCAAAAAAGGCCATGAATGGTGGTGGCGCTGGCATCGTGGGCGGGGTGGGCGGCGGCGGTCTGAATGCTGCCCAATTGCTCAGTGCAGCAGCAGCAGCGGCGGCGGCAGCAGCAGCAGCAGCGTCAGCGGGTGTGCCAACAACAACAACAACAACAACAGGGAATCCATGTCAGGATCTGGATTCACCGCCACCGCCAACACAGCAACAGAATGCTGCAACGCAGGGCAACAACAACAGCAACAACAATGGAAATCTGGTGAATCTTCCCAGTCCATACGACACGAGCTCAATGTACTCGAATGCGATGGCAGCGCCGCCGAACAGCAACAACAACGGGACCAAACAGCCGCCGAGCTATGAGGATTGCATCAAGGTGAGTTGGATGACTAGCAAGGGAATCCTTCTACAGAATCAGCACTAATCTTCTCCTTCCTTTGGCAGAACGCACAGTCGCTGCAATCGCTACAGGGCAACGGTCTGGACATGATCAAGCTGGACAATTATGGCTATTCGATGGGCTCGCCATTTCAACAGGAATTGCTGAATGGGCAAGCGTTGGGCATGGGCGGCGGACGTGGCACCAATACCATGTGCGGCCTGGGCGCCGGTCTGCCCAATGGCGGACACGAGCAGGGACTGAGTCCGCCCTATTCAAATCAATCGCCACCGCATTCGGTGCAGAGCAGTTTGGCATTGTCGCCGCACGCCTATCTGGGTAAGTTGTGCAGCTTGTGGCCAAGAAGAATGTATCCTAATCTCTACTCTCTCCTAAAACAGGTTCACCCTCGCCGGCCAAATCGCGGCCAAGTTTGCCCACATCACCGACGCACATCCAGGCCATGCGGCATGCCACACAGCAGAAGCAATTCGGTAGCAATCTGAACAGTCTGCTGGGTGGCGGACCGCAGAGTTCGCCCGTCAGTTTGGGCATCATATCGCCCACTGGCAGCGACATGGGCATCATGCTGGCTCCACAATCCTCCAATAATGCAAAAAGTAGTGCAATAATGCAATCGTTGTCCCCGCAAATGCAGCAACAGCAGCAGCAGCAGCAGCAACAACAACAGCAGCAGCAGCAACAGCAGCAGCAGCAACAGCAGCAGCAACAACAACAGCAGCAGCAACAGCAACAGCAGCAGCAGCAACAAGCTATGGGAGGACTTGAGTTCGGTTCAGCCGGTTTGGACTTGAATGGATTTTGTGGATCTCCGGGTGAGTCACTCCCAAGCCGTACTAAACATTCGCATACTCATGCCATTTCCTCCTTCTCCCTTGCAGACTCATTTCACTCGGGTCAAATGAATCCGCCTTCGATACAAAGTTCAATGTCAGGCTCCTCGCCGTCGACCAACATGTTGTCGCCATCGTCGCAACACAATCAGGCCTTCTATCAGTACCTAACGCCGCCTAGCCAGCATTCCGGCGGACATACGCCGCAGCATCTGGTGCAGACGCTGGACAGTTATCCGACGCCATCGCCGGAATCACCGGGCCATTGGTCATCCTCGTCGCCGCGCAGTAACTCGGATTGGTCCGAGGGTGTACAATCGCCGGCGGCCAATAATCTGTACATTTCGGGCGGTCATCAGGCCAACAAGGGATCCGAGGCCATTTACATTTGACAAAAGCGCTCGTAATGGAGAAGGAGATGGATAACACCATGACGAGGATGAGGATGAGGATGTGCGACGCAAGTGGATAAGGTGTGGGCACTCAAAGAGCGCCCAACTGCGACAAATGACTTTTAATCAATCAACCCAACCCAACCCAACCCAATCCCCAATCTAAACCTACCCTTACCTACCCTGACCCACTTTTTTTTTGATTAGCCATAAGCTTTAATTTAAACAAAAAAAAAAAAAGACAGAAATGAAAAGCCCGTAATTATTATAGTAATTTAAAAGAATTAATTCTAGAATTTGTTGTACAGTGCGCGTTGAAATCATCCATATCGTATATATATACACACACAGATATACTATATGCTGAATCAATATATATTTTAATATATTAAGTAGTTAGTGAGAGCAGTTTGCAAAGGTTTTAAAACGATTTTATCGCGCGCAAATTGAAGATTTTTAAAAAGGAAACGACACACAAAAACGAAACGAAACGAGAATAGAATGAGAAAGATGCGAGAATAATATTCATAATTTTTATAGCGAAAACGTTTCACTGCTTCCAGTAAAAAAAAAAAATAAAAACCATTATAATTAGCGCAAATTATTCTTATTATTATTATTATCATAATTATAATTATTATGCAACTGTATTTGTAATCTGTAATCTGTGTAGCCTGTAATTGTCGGCCAACGTTTTTCTAGGCATATGGACTAAAGTAATAACCATATATATCAGTAGACTTTAGTATTGACTACGTTTTACCGTTTAAGTTTTTATTAAATTGATTCTCTAACATGAGAATCGCATAATTATTACAAAACTGTTTAGCTGTTAGTTTCGAAACTGAAGTGCTTATATAAACAAAATTTGTTAGCTATATATCCTATGATTATAAACATATATATATATACATACATATATATAAAAAAAAAAAGACAACAAACCGAACGAAAAGAAACAAAAACAAAACATTTTGCACAACTATATGAATTTTTTTAATTTACACTCTTTTATGTAATTCTACATATAAATCTATATCGATATAGATAAACATATACATATAGCCTAAGCATAAATTGTAAAAAGATTCTCATAATTGTTTCAAATTAAGTTGAAAGTAGAAAATGATGACAACACAAATTCACTTTCCGATCACGAAGAAAAAGAAAACCATAAACAAAAAACGCAAAGTTTATTTTTTTTAGTTAGGTATTAGGCGAAGTATGATTTAAGCGAGAGATCTATATATATATTTTTTCAAAAAATATTTGCAAAAACACATTTTGTAATCGCGCTTTTCACACGCAAAATTTCCATACATTCTGTCAACGCAAATTTTGCCTAATTTTTTATGTTCGTATATTATTATTATTATTTTTTTTCATAGTTTTGCTGCGATCTTTTCCTAATTTTAATGTGTAAATTGTACAATTTTTTGTTGTCCTAACTTAAACAGCGAACGAAACATGCAAATGCAAATTTTTTTGACATAATAAATATAAAATAATTATTTTAAAAACGAATTGTAGTTGGATTTCTTTATTTTCTTACGATTATGATCTTTGGGAATTTTGATTTTTGTAATTACATTGATGGGAGTACTTGAATAGATTTGCCCATCCTGTTATCACAAATCACATTCGGCAGTTGAAATCAATTTTATGACATTGGGCGAATCCCTCGATGGCGATATATCGCCGATAAGGGTTACTTTACGATCGAGTGAGATTCCCCCTAAAAAAGTTGCTACTGTCCATAAATTAGTGTCCGTCTCTAATCTGCAGCAACTCGAGCTAATCGTTGGCAGCTTGATGGCGTTGATAAGATTTTCAAGGTGTGACGAAGTTGAGTATATAAAGACCGCAGATGGTCAGTAGAGGATCATCAGTTGCTAATCATTAGTCGACTACTTCAATAAGCCAAGAGTTAGCCATGTTTGCTCGTCTTATAGTTGCCTTTGCAGCAGTCTCCCTGGCCACGGCTGCTCCATACAGCCCACAGCTGGATGGACGCATTGTAGGCGGTGCAGATGCACAGAATGGACAATTCCCTCATCAGGTTTCATTGCGCCAGCTCAGCTCGCACATTTGCGGCGGCAGCATCATTGCTCCCCAGATTATTCTGACCGCAGCTCACTGTGTCACCAGTGAGACCAGCGATGGTGGATACAAAGTGTAAGTAATGCTAAATGCTGAGAGAAGAATCTGGTTCCATATGTTTTTGATTCACAGCACATCGGCCAAGCAACTGAGCATTCGTGCCGGTTCCGTGGATCGCCTAAGCGGTGGTGTCATTAGCAAGGTGTCCAAGGTAATTGTGCATGAGAATTACGGCAACTTCCTGAACGATGTGGCTGTGCTGGTGCTTGAGGATGTGCTTAGCTACTCGTCGACAATTCGTGCTATTCCCTTGGCCAGCTCGGACACGCCGGTCGGCAGCGATGTGCTCATCTCAGGCTGGGGTCATCTTTCGACTAACGGTGCCACACCACGTTATCTGCAATGGAACACACTTAACTCTCTGTCCAAGAACAGCTGCATCAGCTCCACCTTCATGTTCACCAGCAGCCTGGTCTGTCTGGCCCACACCGAGGGCAACGGTGCCTGCAATGGTGACTCTGGTGGCCCAGCTATCTTCAACGGTGAGCTCGTCGGCATCGCTGGCTTTGTCATGGGCGGCTGTGGCACCACCAATCCCGATGGCTATGCCAAGGTCTTCTACCACCGCGACTGGATCGTTAAGAACGCCAATTTGTAATCGAGTTCAAGTTTTTCTTACAAATATACATTGAGAACATTTTAAATGTGATTGTTTTAATATCCATACAGATGGGAATATAGTTGGTGGTCAGTTAAGAGTCCCTAAAAAGTTTAATACAAATTAATCTATTTAATTTTGCTAACAATTTGTTGTGCTGATTTATTGCGATCATGGTAAAACTATACTAATTTCCCGTTCGTCATTATAATGTATATCTTTGATTTAACCGTTCCGTTAAGCGTAATATGATGCTGCCCCTTAGGAAACAATCGCATAATCACAAGGCCCACGAACGGTACCTGGAATGATACCCAAAACGTGGCTTTGGGTAACCAACTCTCTGTATGACAATGCAAAAACATAACTAAATTTGTTTTTTGGTTTCGACGTTAAGGTGGGGCTCGGCGGACGAAGTGGGTTCTGTCTCTTGAGGGACAACATTAGCATCATCACCGCCAGTTGATGCATTTTTTGTTGGCTTCTTAAATGGACAGACGCCTCCCTTGCACTCGAACGGGAATTCGGGCTCCTTATTGATTACATTGCCCTGTGCATCTTTCACTGCCCAAGGATTCCAATAGCGCAGCACAATCGGTTGGATAAATTTGTGCCAAATGAACAGCAACAGAGGAATGATGAAGCAGGGTACGCAAACCATATTGTTGCAGCTATTGCCTGATGGGATATATATATTAGATCATAATTATTTAATAAACGTAATTTGCATGCAAACTCACCTTGTCAGTAATTGTTTTGTTTTCTGCGAGCAGTGTGCCCAAATGCAACTTGGTATATTTGGCGTATTTAAAAATACCAACAACGGTTGATGGGACACAAGAAGTCAATTTTCAGTTGCCTCAAAATTGTTTTCTTAGCTGTAGTAATGTATTTAAAAATAAAATAATTTTAATTATTTGAGTTATGCCTCGAAATAAACCAAATTCAAAATGTAATATTACCTGGCAGCAAACTATATAATAATTATAATTTCCAGGGCTACTTTATATAAGTAGAAGTAATCGATAAATGGTAGCACTGTATATTTACCTAATATATACATCTGGCAACTCTGCGCCGTCATAATGCCGTTATATTTTATAAATTAAGCGCGTCACTGCAAATTGTACACGTTGCCAATTAGAAAATCAGGTAAAATATTAATAAACATAGTTAAAACAGTCAAATAATATAATTAACATATACATGATAATGAAGTTTATATTGAACAATTGCTAGGTCACTGAAATATGTCGAAAATAAAACAGCAAACAAAAGAAAGTGTTCGTGTACCCAAGGCAGGGTGGGCTGATCCAACACACATTGAAAATGTCGTGAAAAGCGTGATAAAAAATCAGATGAAATGTGCGGAATCGTTTAAGAAAGAGTCCAAAAAAAGTGAAGAAAAAGTACAAAAACTGAATATTTCAATTAGCGATCAAAATCAGCAAATAGCTCAGCTAAGGAAGCGGTGAGTTGCACTAACCCAATTAAAAACTATATATCTAACGTTTATTTCTCTTAGATTAAAGGACCTAGAACAGAAAACACAAGAATTAGAATCTCAGAACAGCGAACTCACAAAAACTAATCAATTGCTGAACGAGAAAAGTGCTACGGTTTATGGAAAATATGTGTCACTCGAGGTCGACTATGACAAAAAAATTGAAAGGCTTCAGTTTGAATTGAACAAACAGAAAATATCATTTTTGACACAACAAAAACAAATTGAGGATCTTTTAAATGAGGTAATCAATCAATTAAAGCTGCTTGTCTGCGGATAATTTATTATTTATTTTCATAGTTAAAAACTAAGGAACAAGAACACCAACAAACGTTGGCTCAATATGAAACTAATGTGGAGGAGAAGCTTAAAGAGGTGGCTGATCTTAAACTGCAAGTAACACAGCTACAGGAACATGCAGCACAGTTGGATGCCGCCTTTAAACAGAAGGAACTGCAACTGGAGCAGAAATTTGATTCACAGTTACAGCTTGAGAAGGTGAGTAGGTTCTTGAGCATAGTGTGTGATCTCTTTTTTTTTATTAACCTCTCATTTTGCAGGAGACACAAGCTAATCTAGAGACTAAGATGCAGGAAATAAGTGTTTCACTCGATCAGCAAGTGCAGAAAAAAGTTCACTTGGAGATGGAATTGCAGGCAAAGGTGCAGAAAGTCAAGGAGTGTGAGATGAAAAATTTTGAGCTTCAGCAGCAACAGCAAAAATTGACGATTGAGTCGTCAGAGTCGACGCGGCGTCTTGAGGCCTCCATTGAGCTACAAAAAACCAAGATTGACGAGCTGCAAAAAGCAAATGTGGAAATGAAAGCTCGTTTCGAGGCTGATATGATAATTCAGCAAGCCAATATTGAAGAGCTTAAAGCGGCAAACGAAGAGCTAAAAGCCAAAATTACACAGAACGATGCAGAATCACAAAAACAGCTAAATAAGCAGGAAGAACAGATGACAGATTTGAAGAGCAAATGGGATGAACTGGATAAGCAGCATTTAAATACGATTCAGCTGTTGTCGGATGAAAAATCCAACTTGGCAGAACAGTTTGAAAAGCTGAATGAACTTCATGAGGTCTGCTGGCTAAGATTTTATATAGTAATGTGTTAGTTGCATTAACTTTGCTCAATATTTTAGACAAAATCAGCCGAACTTCATGAACAATTGAAGGAGATGAAAGATGAGATTGCTGCCAGCAATAAGAAATATTTTGATTTAGAAAAAGAAAAGAATGTAAGTGTCCATTTTTGGTATTTTCAATTTTAAGCTGCTTTAATTTTTATTTGCATAGAACATCATAATGCAACTGAATCAGAAAATCACCTGTATTGGCAACGTAGTTGAGTGTGGCAAAGATAAAGGTGAGGAGAATGCCACAAGCCCAGAAGCTGTCACGGAATTAAAAAAAGGGAAATCTGTCGCTGCCATTAAAACCAGAGCGATAAGGAGACCAGTTAAACGCGCTGCGGCTGAAATTTACAAACGATATGCCTATGACTTTAATTCTGACTCTGAAGATGAAGACGCTTCTACAAATTATCAACCCCCCCCACAAAAGAAACAGGTGAGCTGCACTAAAACCAAATAATTTCCGCAATTTGTACTATAAGCTTTTGTATTTATTTTAAACAGATTACCAAAAGCAACGTCAAACGCGTAGAGCCACTAAAAACTTTCGATCAATTGAAAGAATCGGATGTCTAATATTATTTAAAAAAAAAAAAAAACACTATCCAAGAAGGATATCATTTTCAGTTGAGAAGCATTGAATATTTATGACAAGCTCCTAAATACTTAATGGATTCGACTTTCAGTACTTTTTTCAAAGTATCATAAAAAGTAATAATACATTTCAATATTAATCGGTTATATGTAAAAATGATCTTGTGATCGCTTATTGAATTTGATTGCATTGCATTATTTTAATTGAACTGTAATTAATTGAATTGTGCATTTCTAGTTGGAAACCAATTCGGTTCAAGATCGATGCATAATTCAATTAATTAAAGTTCAATTAAATTGACAATCTAATGCAGATGAATTCAATCAAAACGATCAAAAGATTATTTGTATAGTTGATTTAATATGAATACCCTATAAATATTTGTCGATCTTGAAAATATAGTATATTTTTGTTATTTTTGGTTTTGTTTTACAAGTCGGAAGTCTCGTTGGGTTAATCAATCAGTACAGGTAAAAACTTTAAAATAAAAGCAACTATTTGATTTATTTAGTTTATTTATTTTATGATATTTTTATTTTCAGCGGCTGCTGCTGCTGATGCTTGGCGAGCTGCTTATAAGGCGGTCGAACGTTGCGATGCGACGACATTATTATATTGCATATTACATATTTACAGTTAACATACGAGTAGGGGGGTACGGAATAGAGCACACAAGCATGGGGAATAGACACTTCTCAGTATACAACCATCAAAATAGTTTAGTTTAAGTGGAAGGGGGAGACAAAGAAAACATTAAAAAAACAATATGCACGTTATTCACATGGACGATAAACACAAGTTCAGGCTTTGCTATAATAATCATGAATCGTTGAGAATATCCTTCAATATTGAACTGGAGTTTCGTGTCGGCACAAATTCGTTGCTGTTCATAAGAAGTGACTGCATCGGTGGCGTTGGCGGCGTTGCTGTTGTGCTTCGTGCTCCGGTTTGTTCACCTCCAACTGCTGCTCCCGCTGCTGCTGCTGGTGTAGTAGCCATGGATGCAGCCGTTCCTACTGTTGCTTCAATTGGCATCGCTGTGGGAACGCTCGTTGCAGGCGATGCCTCCACCTGTTTGCCCATGCTCAACAACGTGGGTCGCGTCTGCGCATTCGTTTGTGGCTGTGATTCCTGCTCCAAGAATTGTACAAAGGCCTGCAGCAGATTATCGTTGCCTGGCAAGTAATAGAAATAGTTCGAGATTAATTCAGAGCATTCTTTCTAATATATATTTCCATTTTCCAAACTTACCTGTGCCCGGACCGGAGACAGCATTGCTGGCGCTGCCCAATATGCTGCCCAGCCAACTACTCTGCGGCTTATTCAGCCCCACCTTATCGGCCTCTTGTGCATTGAAGTCCAGCACGGAAGATATCATGCGCAAAACCTGCTGCTTATCACCCGCATGGCCGCTGACCACATACCCGATGAGCAGGCTCTTGATGAGACTCTTGTCAATCTTGTCCGTCTGGCTGGACTCGCTGCTGCTGAGTCTCTGCTCCAACTTGCTGTTGGCATCCTTCAGACTGTCCACTGTGCCAACAAAAAAGAATATCAGATCATACTATGTGTCAGAAGGGCAGGGCGTTTATATATACACATATATGTAATATAAATCATCTTGGACTATTTTATTATATGTATGTAAGCTAAACTTAGAGTTAAGATACGGTTTTTTTAACGCGATCGCGTTTCGGTTTTATCGGTAGGCTTGGTTGGCATGCGGTTAGTGCGATCACTGCACGGCGTAGTATGACATAAGTACTGGTTGTTGGTTAAATGGCACACCAGTACCTGATGTAATACTCAACCGTACAGACGCTGATGCTGGATGCAGTAGTGGAGTTGTTGCGGGTTGCGGATTACGGATGCGACGACGTTGGCGTGACACTCTTTTTTTTTGGCTGTGATGGACTGCGACTTGTGGCTGCTCATGCACCTGACCAAGGTGACAAAGGTCTAATTACGTTAGGTCTATATGTGGTTCGTCTGGTCAGTTGGTCTGGTTAGCTTGAGGCTTTCTTTTTATGCGTAATCGAAATCAAATTCGAAAGTAAAAAAAAAAAACGAAATCAAAATACAAAACTAATAAAAACGGGCAGAGAACAACAACATCGACAGCAACAGAGATCTATATTATATATACGAGCATAGACAGTAGTATGTTTTGTATGTGTATATTGTATACTGTATTTTATATCTGATAATATGTACTACTTCAAGCACAGGCATAACGATGCGTGTGTGTGTGTTTGTGTGTGTGTAAGGAGTATAGAGAAAACAACTTTTATGTAGTATATATATATATATATATGTATAGTAGTAGAGCATATAATAGTAGTGGGATCTGTTTTATACAGAATGTGGCACATGCTGCAATCTCGAGCAATCTCCAATTGCAAAGTGAGTGCGTCAAATCTTTTAAAATCGCTCACATTTACAAATTGAGATTAATCAATGCTGCAGATATATAGATAGATAAACAACAATATAAGGTACACATAGTACACACATTTATAGATGTTTGTACATTGTACATATGTGGGGGAGAGGGAGTTGTCCCTCTCTCTCTCTTAATTTTGCTCGGTTTTACGAATATACGGATACTTTTTTCGATCTTACGGGCAAACGTAATTAAATAAAGAGAATACATACAGTACAAAGAAAAAAAATTAAAAATAAAATCATATAATCAATGTTAAAAATAAATTTAAAGTAAATTCTAGAAAAAAAAAACTAAAACAAGGAACTTAGCTAGATTATACAAATTGCAGGCGACACAACAAATATACAATAGAATAAAAAGTGAAACAACAATAATAAACTGCATAACACAAATAGATATGATTAAAACTAGTGCTACATAAAGCTATATAGAGAAGTGTTCGCAAGGATCCTTTGCAGACATAAGCTTTTTCTTAGTATGCAAAGGATGCTCGGGAATGCTGTCTATAGATCAACAAAATCTTTGCTAATTTACAAACCAATATTGAAGCTTTCAAGCGTTTTATTTAGTACACAACATATATAAGGCAGGTAGGTCAAAGCTGTGTGTGTGTGTGTGTGTGTGTGTACCAAAAGCAACCAGTTTGTAAGTGATGAGTCCGAGGATTCCAGGCAGTTATTATTCAGTTAGTGCAGCTTTATAAAACACAAGCACACACACACACGCACATACTATATTTACACTATCACACAGACACTATATATAATGCAACGGACGGACCCGGAAGGGTTGTTGGGTAGGGTAGCTAATTGAGGTTATGTGTTCGATTTTTGGTTTTACCTGCTTTTGCGGTGTGTTCAGCCAATATATATTTGCCACATGTCGTAGGTGCGATCTTACGAATATTTTTTTTTTTTTTTTGTCTCGATTATTTGTGTTTTCTTTTTGGTTTTTCTTGTTTTTCGATTGATGATAAAATGCAATTCAAAAAAGTCGATACCAACTGAAATTCCGAGTGTTTCATATTTGGCATTTCTCCCAGAATTACCAGCTGATATTTACCTTTAAGAATCGGGGTGAACGTGTGACGTCTCTCTCTCCCTCACACTCGCTCTGTCGCACCCTCTCAATCACACACACACACACTCATGCACACGATCTCTCACTCTCTCTCTTAAAAAAAGTACCATACGTATTTAACATTTAAGTATAACTTTGGTGCGGGATTTATGCGTGTTCCATAGATAAATAACAGGGTATTATATCGTTAATTATTATTATTATAATCGTTATTATTAATGTTGCATTTGCTTTTGCAGGCTGATGATTTGTGATCGTGATCATGATCGTGTGGGTTAAGTACATGCCGCAGTTAATAAGAGGTATATAGGGTATTTGCTAGTCAGTAAACTGCTTGGCATACTATGGCGAGAAGGTGAGGCGAGGCGAGGCGAGGTGCGTATTTGATTGGGTTTTTTTAGATACACACGGAACATACGAGTTTCGGGTTAGTCATAGTCAAAACTTTCAACCCATATCCATATGTAGAATCGTAGATAATGTGAATGATCATAATGATAATGATGATGATGTGCATATTGATACCCGTTGGGTGTTTTGCACTCACCTTCGTCCCGCAGCACTGCTATGGTCTGCTGTCCCGCCTCCAGCTGATCGGATAGACGCGCCGCAGCACGTATACCCTGATTGGCATCCGAGAGCTTTTGCTGCAGTGCAGCCACATCGTTGCGCAGCGCCGTCTCCCGCTCCAGCTGCTGCTGCAGTTCACGTCGCATGCGCTGCATGGCCAGCTCGATGTCGTGCTCCTTGTCTGCGATTATATATAGAGGGTAAGCTATGTTTCCCCCCTCTTAATATCAACGTTTCTCTTACCATTCTGAAACTGTTCCAGCGCACACTGCAGATTGGTCAGTGCCGCCTGCTGCTTGAGCTCACGATCCTCATATTGTCCCAGTTTGGCCAGCAGCTCATCCCGCTGTTGCAGCAGCAGCACGTGTTGTGCCTGCAACGTTTCCGCCTGCTGATTGGCACGAATGCTGCGGGCGAGAAGAGCGGAGGATTAAATGGAATCACTTGGAGAGCTTGCAAAGCTTTTTTCGAGTGCGACCCGGAAACATTTTCTAACATGATTTTGCACACCTCTGGGAGGGACGAGCGAGTACAGTTATGCGTGAAAATACAAAACAACTGACAGATGGCACACTGAAAAAAAGTTATCGATAACAATCGCAACGTTTTATGACACCATTAGCCATGGGGCCGGTGCGGTCTGGCAAGGCACGGCATGGCATGGCACGGCATGGCATGGCGAATGCAATTAGCATAACCAGACGACGTTGCTTTCGTCTCGGAGTCGCCGCAGCTGCCATCGCCATTGTCGCCGCTGTCGCCGCTTATCGGGAGCGTGACTTGCGGCGAATTGAATTTTGCGCAAAATGGCGTAAGCAACGTTGACTCACGACTTTGCTTATCAGACTAATTAAGTACACAGCCCTCTCCCCTCCCCCCACCTGTCCCCACCTTACCTGGCCGAGGTGTAGGCCGTGCTGGATTTGGACACCTCCTGCTGCAGTGTTGCCAGCTTGCTGCGTGCTTCCTCTAGCTCACGCTGCAGCTCCAGACTCTCCTGTGTATGCATCTCCTCGATCTCGACCAGATGTGCTCGCAATCGTTCCAGATCCCTTTGCACGCTCAGCTGCTGCTCCTGCGCCTCCAGCTGCTGCTGCTGCAATTGCCGCTGATTCGCTTGCTCCGTCAGCAGATTATTGGTTAATATATCGGATTTCTCCTTGAGGAAGTTAATCTGATCGCACAGCTTCTCGCGCTCCTTGCTCAGCTCAATCAATTGTTGCTCCAGCGGCTGCAGCCGTTGGATTTCTGCATAATATTGTGTGTTCTCGGTGTGCTTCTGCTGCAGTGCCTTGATCAGTTCCAGCTTCTCCTGGTTCAGCGTCTCCAGCGATTGTTGCAGCTGTGCCATGGCCTGCTGTTGCTCGGCCATGAGCTGCTCCAGCTGCTGTGCCGACTGTGCGGACTGTTGCGTGTCCTGCTGCTGCTCCAATTGCTCCCTGATCTCCTGCTGCAACTGCTCCAACTGCTGCTGCTGCTGCTCGATCTGCAGCTGTTTCTGCTGCATCTCTACGCTGTGTTCCTTCAAGCTTTGATCCAGTTCCGCCTGCAGCTGCTCCAGTTGCGCCTGCAGCTGCTGCAGTTCCTTCTGCTGCTCCTGCGTTCCCTGCACTTGCGTAGCGAGCAGCTCAGTCTTGGCCTGCTCCTGCTGCTGCTGCTGCTGCTGCTCCTGCTTGATCTGCTGCAGTTCCTCTTTGAGTTCTTGGCTCTCCCGCAGTTGAGTCTCCCTGAGAAGCAGTGCCGCCTGCAGTTCCTCACTCTGCTCCTCGCTGGCCAACTGCAACTGCTTCAATTGCTGCTGCAGTTGCTCCACCTGACTGCCCGCGTCGTGTGCCTCGCTTAATTTCAACTTGAGATTGGTCAACTCCGCCTGCAAGTCATCTACATGTGCTTTGCTCTGCTGCAGCTCAAGCGTTTGCTCCACCAACAGCTCCTTCATTTGCTGCACCTCCAGAAGCTGCTGTTGTTGCTCCTGTTGCAGTTCCTGCTGCTGCTGCAATTGCGCCTGTGCCTCCTCCAATTGCTGCTCCAACTGTGCAATAGTCTCCTCATGATGCTCCTCAATGGTTTCCAGCTTGTTGCGCTTGAACTTGTCCAGCTCGTTGAGCAGCAACTCGTTGTTCTTCATCAGCTCATCGCATTGCAGTATATACTGCGATATGTCCGCCTCGAGTGTCTTCTTGTCGTGCTCCGCAATCATTTGCTGATCCTGCAGCTCAACCATGCGCTGCTCCACGTTGTCCAGACGCTGCCAGCGTTCGTTGAGCATGCGATGGGTGCGTTCCAATGCCTGCTCCGAGTTCTCGGCGAGCAGTGCCTCCAACAGTTGTCGCAGCTTCTGCGGATCCTTCTTGTCAAGTTGATCTGCCGTATCATCCTGCTCAAGATCCATATCCAAATCGGTTATCTCTTGCTTCTCCTCTGCAATGGCTTGTCGGAATTTCGCCTGCGCTATGCTGGCGTCCAGTTCCTGTCGCAACTTACGATTCTCTGCACGCAGTGCACCCAACTGCTGCTCCAGATCATTGGCATGCGTCTCCTGATCCGCCTCGGCGCTCAGCTTCAGCTCCTGATTCTGCAGCATTAGTTGCTGCAGCTTACGCTGCAATTCCAGCTGCAGTTGCTCCTTCTCGCTCTCGCTGATGCGCAGACGTGTCTCCAGCTCGGACAGCTGCTCGCCGAGCACACTGCTGGCCAGCTGCCGTTCCAGTTCGGCATCCTGCAGCTTGACATTCGCCGCACTCAGCTCGGCAATGCGTGCCTCGAGGGAGACGAGTTTATCGCGCAATTTCTCCTTGCTGGGCGGCGCTGTGGCCGTATCCGTATCCGCTGGATCTGGATCGGGATCGGCATCGGGATCTGAACTCGAACCGGCTGCATCGGCATTACGCACCACAATGAACTCATCCTCGCTATGTTTCCCTGTCACGGAACTATTCGATGACTCTGAGGTTTTCTTCTCCTTCACCTGCTTGGCCAATTCATCGAGCTGCCGCTGCAGCTTCTCACGCTCCCCATCCGCTTGACGCACACGCTCAATGAGCTCCGCATTGTCCTGGCCACGTTTCTCCAGCAGCTGCTGCATGTCGGCCAGCTCGAGCAGACCCTGCTGCAGCTCCTTGGCCTGTGCCTCGACACGCTGCTGCAATTGCTGATGCTCTGCTGTCGCCTCCGCACGTGCATCTTGCTCATCCGCCAGTTGAGTCTGTAGACGCGCCATTGCCAACTCATGCGCCACCAGACGCTCCGCCT
Organism: Zaprionus tsacasi; assembly: GCA_018904105.1. NCBI lineage: Eukaryota > Metazoa > Arthropoda > Insecta > Diptera > Drosophilidae > Zaprionus > Zaprionus tsacasi. The sequence continues at coordinate 5,477,912 of JAEIFR010000001.1, forward strand.
GGCCGGCCTTCAGTTCCGTTAGCTGTGTCAGCAGCTGCACCTTGTGCCCCAACACATCCTGCATTGCCTGCTCATGCTGTGCATCCAGTTCCTCTAGAGAGTTACGCAGCTCTGCATTCTCTTCCTCCAGTTGCTCAATGCGGGCATTCAGCTTGGTCGAATCCTCGGAACCTAATGACACGTCTACCATGTGCCCAGAATTGGCTGATGGCGCCGCTGCCGTCGTCGATGCCGCTGACGCCTCTGAGCCCGCTGGCTCCCAGCACCAACTGTCCTCGACATTTTGCTCCTCACCCGTGTGCTGTAAGCGAGAGAGTGAGAGAGAGAATGATTAAACATTAGTTTATATATCTATAACTATATATATATGTACAACTATATAGTATATCAAGGTACCCGATACCATTTGCTGCCTTTTCTCCTGCCTGAAAACAAACTTGTGTATTTTTCTAAACAATCCAATTCAAACTTTCCAGCTACTATGCAGGGTTTTCTAATATAGAAATATTTTTAAAAAGTCTCGAGAACTGTCAGTTTATTTTTCTACTGTTTTTCAACACTACAGAAAAGTTGTAGAATTATAAAACATACATTTCACCAGTATATCTTCACATTTTTCTACCTATACCCTGGATATGCCAGGATAGGAGTATATCAACTTATGCTTTAAGGTTTTTTGAATAACTCAACTCTTGAACTGAAGAGTTATTTATATAGAGAGATACTTATTTTTATTTATTTATTTATTTAACGTCAACTAAGCCAGTCGACTTGAAATTAAAATTAGATTTTTAAAATTAAAATTAAAATTAAATAAAATTAAGATAAAAAATTTAAAAATTTAATAGAGTTATTTATATAGAGAGATATATTTATAAAGAGATATATTTATTTATTTATAATTCAAAGGCAACAATCTACCCCACTAAAGTATACCCTATGATATTTACTCTCAGACATTGTCAGGTGCCTTAGACCCGTTGAGGGTGTTAATGAGTTTATGAAAGAACCGCGTCTGCGTTTGTCATTGAAAGATGGCCGCCGCAAAGCAACCGCATAGACGCGATAAGGTGGGTAAAGGCGCGACAACAACAACAACAACAAAATGGCCATAAAAACGCATGACGACGATGACGACGACGCCGATGACTGGTCGGAACCTTCCGGGCCTCGTTTTGGGCGACCTCAGGGCAAAATGGCCGAAATCATCGGGTAGCAAGGGAAAATTTTTAATTAAAATTTTTGGGCAAAAAAAAAAATATATAATATATATATTGTATGCCAGACTATACAGAATTGTGTCATTACGATAGATGGGCGTAGGCTGTGATAAGGTTGCTGTCTGTATATGGCGGAGTATAGGGTATATCGTATGCCGTATACCGTACACATAGAGAGGTCTTAGACATTAGGGAATATTTTCTACAGACACCTGTGTAAACTGGGCTAACACACACACACACACAGACATGGCTTGTAAACCTGTGTGCGGGTGTGAAAAACACTTGTGTTTCATAAACAAATATTGATCAAATTATTCATGTCCACCGACATAGCTCTATATAACACACACACACACACACTCTACACACAATCGATCATGTTGTGCGTCAGTGGGCCTGGGCATATCTGACGCCGCCGTCAAACAGATAAACCCAGCATATTTCCAACTAAACTGAGGTTGGCCAGGTATTCCAGGTATGTATATAGTTATACCATATATATATATAGAGAGAGAGAGACATATGGCATATGTACTGCGTACTGGGTAAATAGCATAGACAACCGAAATGCAAACACAGCGCGTTGTCTCTAATAACAACAATAAACGAGAGCGACAGCCAACGGAACAGATAAGATAAAGAAAATGCCAACGTCGGGCGGAAAAAAAAACATATATATATATATACATATATATACCGAACAGATACAGAAATTATTTGGGGTGGGAAAGGGCAGGGGAGCAGCGCAAACTCACACCTTACAAACGGAAGTGAAAACTGTAGAGCAAAGAGGGCAAAGATAAAAATGCACAAAGAGAGAGAGAGAGAGAGAGATGAAAGAGATCTGTCAGCCTATAAGTATGTTATAGTAACTTAAGAAGCCAAGGAAATCTGTGCAGATAGATCATACTAGGTTTATGTTCTTGAAAAGACTCGAAGAAGAGAGAATGATATTATTATATATGATATTATTTGATTCCAATAAGGCTCATATCATAATCAAACTTCGTGTATATTATTCAGCTTATACACCCAATTTTTACTTGCCATTCCAGCATTATTTCCAGCATATTTTAACCAACTAAAAATAATATAATTAATTTTTATATCATACTCTGTTCTCGTGTAAAATTCAACAAATTTCTCAAGTAGAATTTTCTTTATCAAGTTTGCGAGCTGTGATGCGGGTTCATTGGCATATGGTATATATATATATATATATAAATCGTTTGGCAGCTGGAAATCTACGAAATTCAATAGAATTCCGAAATTATACCTTATCGATATGGCAGGCAATATCGAGCAACACACACACATTTAATGGAAAGCGTAGTGAGTCAACAATTAAATAAATATATAGTATATACACGACTTAGATATGTATGTGTATGCGTATGTATATCGTATATGTCAGCCATTTCTCTCTAGGCGCATTAATCATACGGGGGGGAATCGGGATCGGGCGAGCGGTGGTTCGTATGGTTCTGCAGCTAATGGTATTGTATGGGGAATGCTTATCTTATCGCCAATGCTGGCGTACCCAAAAAAAAAAAATAACCATATGCGGCGTGGCCCAACAACAGGTCCACAGAAAAAAAGAAAAGGGTATACAGGGTTGTCGATTGTTTATAAATAAATATTGCGCCAAACTGAGTCAGCCCAAAGGGATCCATTGCGCCCATTGGCCATGGCTTTGCCTCATGCAACAACGAGGCCCGGGGGAGCCACAAACCGAGTATCGGTTTTGGGTTCTTCTCTCTGCATATGGTTTGCTCTTAGCTTTATGAGCATTTTTTTTTGAATAGGGTGTACAATTCCATTTCTGTGGAAACGAAATATAATTACAAAACTTGCAAGCGATACCAAGAAATCGTCGAAATGTAAGACAGAACGAGGCATGCAACACATACAGAGCACAGGTTGCAACCCTAGCAGAAGAAAATTCAATGCCAAACAAATTCTTGAAACTTGGAACGGAAGAGTGTGTGATCTCGTTAAGATATTTGCAGTGATTAAGCGATACACTTCGAAATGATATATCAACTCGACTCATTAGAGATACCATATAGTACATAAGATATATATATATATGTATATGTATATGGAGGAATCTCATACAGCTTGCAATTATCGCTTGGTTATAATTACAGAGCTTGCGAGCAAGGCCAGAGTCGAGTAGTCGACAGGTGAGATACCACGCAAAAAAGAGTTGCATGAATTGGCAAAAATAAAAAGAAGGGTAAACAAAATTAAGGAGAAGTTCATAAATTGCCAAAACGAAGTGTTACTGTGTTTATGCCATGACTTTTTCATGAATTGGATGAAAAAAGTGTGTACATAAATATTAAATTTCCTTATGCGGTTCTATACGAAATTTGATTATGATTTGTGACTTAAGGAGTTATATTATAATATAATTATAATAATATCCTTGCTTGAACTAATTTCTATGGCATAAACAGACATTACTCTTATTTTTTTTTTATATTCAAAAATGCAAGTAACTCTTGACAGTGTGTACCTATTATAAGAAACTTTTTAGCCTGTCACTTTGTACAGCTTGTCGAACTTTAGCCATGTTATTTTTTGGTTTTTTTTTATGGGCTACAGGGTATAAAAATGATAATTTAATGCATGCAGTGCTGCAACAACAAAAGAAGCTAATAAGCTAATAAGTGAAGATGTCAAGATGTTGAGACAAAAGTTAAAACAAAAGTCAAAAGTCAAGGCAAACTTAATGACGACGACGACGACGACGACATCTCGCGGCACTTTACAGTCGCAACTATAAGTGCTTGTACCGCATGTAAATAGTAGTAGCAAAAAAAAAAAAAACTTACATTTTTCTGTTTAATTTGAATTTCCCATTTGGCAGCAGAATTTACAGCCGTTGCAATTTAGTGAGCTGCTCTTTTTGCCTTCATGTCGGTTTTTTTTCATATTTCTTTTTTTTTCTGGCGCTCCTTTTCAAAAAGATTCGTCAGAAAAAAAGTTTAGAAAAAAAAACACAAACAGAAATACAAAAAGTGTGTGTACGGAATGTAACTAAATTATATAGTACAGTACGGGGAAAAAAAACCCGGTTAATTTTCACTTGGCACTTGACGACGTCAACGTTGACAGCGAAGGCGACGGTGCGATGTTTGCGGCGGCATCGCGTAAGCGTTTTTTTTTTTTTTTTGCTTATTTTGTTATTATTTATATTGAAATTTGACTGGTTTATTAGAATGTTTGGAAACTTTAGTGTTCAACACAAGAAAAAAAATAGTTTTTTTTTGTAGGTGGAAAAAGTGTGTGTGTGTTTTTTTTTTTCTTTAGTAAAAAGCGCAGCTTTGTTGGGGGAGCCCCCAGACCGTGTTGACGTCTTTCCCGCAACGCGACCGATCGACGAGTGAACGCAACGTGCAATGCGCCATGAGTGGAAATAGTGAAGCGTCGTCGTCGCCGAGAGACCGGAGACTCCGATACCTATACACACACACACACACACATACGTATGCATACACGTACACGTACGTGTACGGGCGAGCGATACCGCCAGTCAGCGAGCAGAGCCAACGTCGACAGCGAAGAGCAGCGCGCTACGATCGACACACACACACACACACACACACACACACACACACACATACAGAGCGATACCTACATATAGCATACTTAGGTATATAGAGAGAGATATATGCATGATCGTACTACAACGACGACGACGACGATGACGCCGATTCCTGTCGGCCAAGCGCCGCCCCGTCAGCACATTGCACCGTAGTAAACTTAAGCGTGTGTGTGTGTGTGTGTGTGTGTGTGTGAGAACGTTGTGTGAAAATGGGGTGTAAATGGATCATCAAACATAGCACTGGGAGAGACCATTAGATATACCTATGTAGGTAAGTTATCCCTACTTATGAAACACTCTTGGAAACTATTTCAATGCTTATCATGAACCGTACACCCAAGCATATTGTGAATCAGAGTCATTGTGAATGCAACGCTATCTCATTTGTATAACACCTTATATCTACAAAGATATCATATTTAAGACCATACGAATTTCAAATTAATAAAATTTTTTTTTAGAAAAATCATTGGATCATAATCAATTTTTACTTAAATTTCCATAATATCGAAAAATTTCAAAAAATCAATTTTGCTATTTTTTAAATGTAGAGTCCCTTAGCTTATTAAAACATAAACAAAATGTCATTCCGCGTGAAAATCGATTGATTTTTAAGAAAGTTACGATCGATGTAAAATGAGTGTACCAGTCCAGTTGAGTGTGTTACATGTCTATTTTTTTGACCATTTCGACATGATTTTTGGGTCAAAATTAAGTATCATTTAAAATCGATTTAAATGATTGTTTATTACTAATTTCGACCTCCGCAATCGATTAAAATTGAAAATTTGCGATTTGAAAATAAAAAAAAAATTTTTGTTGTGAAAAATCATAGGGGGGACCCTTACATAAATTTTCAAAATATCGAAAAATTTCAAAAAATCAATTTTGCTATTTTTTAAAGGTAGAGTCACTCAGCTTATTAAAACATAAACAAAATGTCATTCCGCGTGAAAATCGATTGATTTTTAAGAAAGTTGCGATCGATGTAAAATGAGTGTACCAGGCCAGTTGAAGGTGTTACATGTCTAATTTTTGGAAGATTTCGAGATGATTTTTGGGTCAAAATTAAGTATCGTTTAAAATCGAATTAAACAATTGTTTTATACTAATTTTAACCTCCTCAATCGATTAAAATTAAAAACTCGCGATTTAAAATTTAAAAAAAATAAATGTTGTTAAAAATTCATAGGGGGGACCCTTACCTAAATTTCCATAATATCGAAAAATGTACATATCACTCGATCTATCGCTACGATGCTACGATGGTGTGAGGGATTACCAATCTATTAGATGGACATCTATCATCTAATCATATTCAAACAGCGACGCACTCAAGACATCGTCCAGTTGTGCACACACAATTTCGAGTAACTATCCAAATGGATCTCTCTCTATGCATGTGTGTGTGTGTGTGTGTCTGTGTTTGTGCAGAGTGTATAGCGATACGACTTCGACTTGTGCTCTCCATTTCAAAACTCAAATAATGCGAGTCGGCTATTTAACTTGAAATTAAGTGACGTTTGTTGTTGTTGTTGCTGTTGCCTTTTGGTTAAAAATTGTTGTTGTTTTTTCTCTCAGTGTATGAGTGTGTGTGTGTGTGTGTGTACTTATTTCTGCCTTTTGTTGTTGTTAACGACAACGACGACGACGTCGCTTTTATTTGCTTACTTTGCTCATTTTGTTTGTTCTCAACGCCGGCAACGGCAACGGCAACGACGACGACGACGCTAACGCTGACTGCGACGCCAACGTCAACATCAGCTTCTGCTGCGCTCCGCTTTTTTTTTTGTGTATCCCCACAAATGATCTTAAAATTTTGTTTTATTTCTAGAGATGCCAACATGTTGTTGGTTAAATGAACACGTACACACACACATACGTATTTTTCCCCAGTTTGTAGGATGCATATCCCTCTAAATGTGAAGCCTTTTAGAACTCTAGTGCAACTACACAGCACACTGTGAGAAAAACTTTGGCTAATATTCAGGAAAATTCATAAGGAACTTCAGCTATGACTTAAAACAGTAAAAGAGTTGAGATTTAGTTAGGAATTTCAGTTTCAGCTCACATAACTGAAAAGGTTCTATAACCCTTGCTTTTTAGTTGGTATTATATGCTTGATCATTGTTAAAAATTCTTAAGAATTAATACAGCAGTATTTTTGGAACATAAAGCACATAATTGATCAACTTCTTAAGGTTCTTCTAACTGTGTGTCTTTATAGCTACAATAAAACTTCCAGAAATCAGTAAAATTTAGATATAGTAGGGACTTTTTAGTAGTAAATCTCATAAATGATTAAATATTCAAGTTTATAAATCCCAATTCGACTATATTTCCTTTAAAACTCAAAATATCTTAACTTTGTTTATTTAACTCAGTTCCACAAGAAATTTCATAAATTTCTCTTTACATTTTTTTGCAGTGTAGCCATAGTAACAACTACAGATACAACTTATAGTTAGCAGATGAAAATGGCGGGCTCGCCCTGTTGGATAATACGCTTATAGGATGACAGAGAGAGAGAGAGAGAGAGAGGGAGAGAGAGCCCGTGTGTGAGTCTGTCTATAAGCATATGTTTCTGTATCTTTTAGCACATTCTTTGAACTTACTCATAAGCATGCAAGAATCAGCAAAAATTGTGAAAATTTTTGTAGGCCTGAGAAACCTATGCATAACTCTCTCCCTCTCTCTCTCTCTCTGTCTTTGCATATATCTGGCTATAAGTGTAGATATATATACAGGTAGATATTCACTCTATATGGCCACGTCGTTGACTTTTAAACGGGCTGTTAATGTAGCTGCTGCTTTTGTTGTTGTTGTTGTTGTTGTTGCTATTGTGACTGCCTTTGTTTTTCTGTTATTGCGATCGAGCGTCTGTGTTTAATTAGCAGATAAAAATACAGCCAACCCATGAAGTATACCTGACTCTGCAGCACCCCTCAGCCACCCCCCGCTCTCTCTCTCCCTCTCACTCTCTCTCCCACTTCCACCCACTGCTGTGAAGGCTGGCAATGTTCTTTTCTCTCTTTCGCACCTAAAAGCTGGCACGATATCAGCAGCAGCAACAGCAGCAGCTCCATTTGCCGTTCCAAGCCGAAAAGTCGAAGCGTTGCCATACAACGACCCGCACACACACACCACACACACACCACACACACACACAGCCAACTACACACACGTTGCAGGCGTTAATTAGTTTTGGGGGGCTTTTCTTTTATCAGCAACAGCAACAGTTGCCGCCACAGCAGCAACAGCAGCAGCAGCTACGGAAAACAGTCATGGGTGGCGAAGGAAAGAAGCAGCAGGGGGAGTTAGGGGGGGTTCAACAACAGCATTACTAGTTTTTCTAACGCGTTCCGTTCTGTTACGAATGCAAATCGAATTGTTGCCATGTTCCTTAGTAAAACAAAAATAAAAAAAGCTGAAATATTTCGTTGAAAAGTCACCCCCGCTCACCCCCTCCTCACTTGCCAGCAGCTGCAATCAGTCAAGAATATATGTAAATGTGCCTTACTGGCAGGAAGATACCCTAGAAATTTTGAAATTTGATAACTGATAAAAAAACTGCATATAAAACAAATCTCAAAACTTTGGAGCCAAAATTCGCCGAGATATTTTCCTAATAAACAATCAAATTTGTCCTGAAATTTGATATCCTAGCTAAATAAATGATCAAACGCGCCAGGGTTCCCCGAGATATATCCGAAATTCGATATCTAGCTAAAAAAAAAAAAGCTTAAACTGCATATAAAACTAAGCTCAAAGCTATAGGCTCCAGATATCATGGGATATACGTCTTAAAAGCAATAAACTTGAACTGAAATTTAAGATCTAGCTCAATAAATAAGGAAACTGCATACAAACCAGAGATCAAAGTTATAGCGTCAAGATTCCCCTCGATATCAATCATGATATGCATAGCAAACGCATACTCCTTGCTTGCCTTACAGGGTATACAAAAGGTAGACGTCCCAACGGCGCCAATTGGCGACCCAATTGTATAAATTTTCATTTAATTTAACCGTTTCCAGGAACAGCGTATCGTCTAGGAAAACTTCCATTTAAGCGTAATGGATACTACTCTATACTCTATACATGGTATACTACATACATATGTATGCACAATCGGTAGCCCAAAAAATTGAGGCCAACCCGAGATGAGTGTGTGTGTGTGTGTGTGTGTGTGTGTGCGTAGTGTTTAAACAGATACAAGATGCTAACGAACTGCAAAGTTAATAAATATTTAAATTGTATTTTATTTGCACACGTTCGATCAATATGTGGACGAACGAGCAGCCCCTCCCCCTCCCCCCCTCAGGACAGAAGAAGATCGCATAAGTTAAAGAAAGCTATGAGCTATGATATTGACTGCAGATACCGCCATAGATCGACATGCACAGACGCGGATACGGATGCATAATGATCAATGACAAAAGAAAAGAAAAGAAAAGAAAAGAAAAAAGAAAACAAAAAGTTTGTCTAAGGCAACGATGGCGTCTACGTCTACGTCTACGTATTCCTCTTTGTCTTTGTCGTTAGCAACGAAAATGTTTAAAGTTTATCTAGAGCAGCGCAAACAGAGCTATAGATATACAAAGATATGAGGATACATATAGAAATACATATATATATATGTCTATGTCTAGCTTCGAGTCTATGTATGTCAGTTTTGTGTGCGTTGCGTTGCGTTACCTTGTATATAACACTTGGAATGAACCTCGGTACCTGGTGGCACGTCACGGACTACAACAACAACCAAAAAGAAGAAAAAGAAGATGAAGAAGAAGAAGAAGAAGAAGATGAAGATGAAGAGTAACTGGCGAGCTGCTTTGTATTGTCATCCATTTAACACATTGCTGTTAAAATTCAGACAAGAAATCAAATTCAAATAACGCGCTTCAATTCCAAAATCTCAGACCCAGAGAGAGAGAGAGAGAATATCGTAGAATTGTAGAGATCTACACAACAAAGCCCACTTAATTGAGCACTTCACTCGAAAAGGACGTTAACTCCATATACTTTTCAGTTACTCTATTTGTTCTCTTATTATAACAGATTTGAAAATATATTTCCAGACTCTTAACTTGCTTTACAATGAGTCTAGAAAAATATAATGATATTACATTTGGGCTTAGTAATCAAATTTATGCTATATAGAAATCGAAAAAAGTTGTTTGCAGGGTATTTGCGAGTCAGGAACAGGCAAACCTTGCTTTCTTCTCTTTATTGATCTTGCGCTCTTGCTAATTCTATTTATTATTTAAGTCTCCCTCTCTCTATATATATTAATATATATTATCTAGCTTCTACTACCCAAATAACTCTCTATAACTCTTTCTCTCTTTCTACTCACTTTCTCTATAGTTTAGAAAGAGATGGCGTATACAATTTAGAGGGCATTTAGCATCCATCATACACGCGTTGTCTGGGCTCATCGAACAGGATATCCGGCAGAAACTCAAATATTATAAAGATCTATTTTATATACTACTTTCTTCATAAGATCAGCTGCCTGCAGACGCTGCAAACTATGCTGTGATCTTTTTCTTTTTTTCTTTTTTGTTTTCTTTGCTTTCGTTTTGACCCACTGGCCAGACATGGCTCTCTCTCTCTCTCTCTCTCTCTGCCTCTATTATTTCTGGCCAGAATCCGGCACTGACTAATTGGAAAAATTGTAAGAAATGCGTTGGCATCGTAACGTCAACTTTGCTGGCGATGACGTTGGTTTTGCACAATTTGTCTGGTTACTTTATGTTCGTTCGACGGGGTTATTTGGGCGTTATAGTTTCTGGCATTTTCGATTTTTGCCTCCGAGACAACAACTGAAACTACAACTATACCTAGAGAGAGAGACGGAGAGAGACAGAGAAAATAACTTAAAACATTTTTATTTTTGTTTTTTTTTTTCTATTTCAGTTTTGTTTTGTTTGTGTGTTTATGCAACTGCGCGACTTGCCAGTTAAATCAACCGCAGTCTCTAAGCGCTGCACCTCCTCCTCGTCCTCCGCCTTCTGGCCCACGCCCCCTCGTTGAGTTACCATGCGAAAATCTCGCACGTAGTTTTTCCAGTGCAAAAAGTCTGGGCTATAAACATGGGCGCTTAAATTTCGTCATTTATGGCCCGACTGGCCTGGCAAACGAAAATCTTTTCATAATTTAATGCTTATTAGCATTTGCCTGACTGGGCAACACCACACCACAGCTCCCCCCCCCCTCAAAGTGGGGGAGGAGGAGGAGTAGGTGGCAGCTAATAAGTAAGAGGAGATGGCAATAGTATGTCTGCCGATAACTGGCAATAATTGCCAAAGCTATAGCACAAAAAATATGACGTGTGAAGCAAGGGGAGAGAGAGAGGGAGAGAAGAAGAGTTAGTTTTGCGACTAGCAACAGTGTAAACTTCACTTGAACGGGAAATACCTTAAATATAGCTCTACTCAACGAAAAGAGTACTATAGAAGCCGAAGTGAAGATGGCAACAATGTAAATTTCACTGGCAACAGTGTAAATTGCACATTGAACTAAACAAACGACTAGCAACAGTGTAAATTGCACACTGAAGTGTAATCTCGATTAGCAACAGTGTAAATTTCACTGCCAACAGTGTAAATTGCACATTGAACTAACTAACAACTAGCAACAGTGTAAATTTCACAGGCAACAGTATAAATTGCAAATTGAGCTAAACAAACGACTAGCAACAGTGTAAATTGCACACTAAAGTGTAATCTCTATTAGCAACAGTGTAAATTTCACTGGAACAAGAATTAACTTACGCGACAACTCCACTGAAGACTGCATCGGTTAGAGAACTATCGAAACCGAAGCAAAAACAGCAACATCGCAAATTTCACCGACAATAGCGCAATTTGAATGCACTCAAGTGAAATTTACACTGTTGCTCTTGCATATTTACACTGAAAATACACAGAGAACTCTACGCTACCAGCTGAACTTTAGATAGTATCGCTGCACTCACGATACTATCGCGTGCACACAGGTACAGTACAGCTTATTGTTCGACTGCCGGACTGAGGTACGACAGCGCTGTGTGGCAACAATGAGATGCATGCACATGCACGTCTCTGTGTACACGTATGTACCCATATAATTTAAGACGAAGGTTAAACACACACACACACACACACACACATGAAAAGCTACTGAGAAATGGAATACAACACTAAAAAAAAAAAAAGAACGAAACGAAATGAAACGAAGTGCAGCCTCAGAGAATCGAGCACATGTCAAGCTGCAGCAACAGCTGGACAGTGGGCGGAGGGGGAGAGGGAGCGAGGGGTGGGCTGCGGTGGGTGGTATGTGAGCTGTGCTTAGTACTAAAGCGTCGTTTAGGCTGCGCTCTGAGCCTCGTTACACACACGCGACGTGGCGCAAAAAAAAAAAAAAAAAAAAAACACATGTGTGTCTGATAGTACAACGGAAGTTGCTGCTGCTACTGCAGCGCCATCTGTGTGTAAGTTATGACAATGTGTGTGTCACTGTGTGCCCGTGTGTGTGTGTGTGTGCGTTCACAGGCCCAAATTGATTTCAACTCGGATTGGGACACTGTGCAATGGCATTGTTAGCTTCTCAGTTGGGCAGTTAGTGAAAATTGCCGCTCGCTTCGTTGATTGTTTATAAAAAACTTACAACAGCAGCAGCAACTAATACTACAACAACAGCAACAGCAACAACGACAATGACAATAACAACCATAACAACAACAACAACAGCAGCGCACAATGTCAGCCATCAAATTTCGAAAAGTTAAAAAAAAAAAAATTGTAATAAAATAATTGCAGGTCTTTGCGACAACAACAACATATCTAACAACAACAACAACAACAACAAGCAGAGGTAACAACTGCACTTAGCGACATGCAACGTTTTGCTGCCCATCGGACGCGGGGGTCAGTTCCATGTGGACCAAGCTGCTACGGGGTGGCTCAATGAGAGGCAAAAAAAAAAAAAAACGATCTTAAATATATTGTCATTCTCATTTGAAGGCAGGCAGCAAGGGAAGTTGGGCTGGGGGGGGAGGTAAGGCTGCTCTACGCTACTGACTGTGGTAATAACTTCCATAAATGCAGCTCCATTCATTGGGTACACACGCTGCTTGACCAATTGAGCATCTGTTTTAGGCTCTAAATGGCAAGTGGGACACAGCAGGGGCACGGGGCAGGGTAGGCACGGGAGTCGGCTAGAAAGTAACTGCTGACTAGGTAGAAAACTGGGTGTTCCTTAATGGTTTCATGGGAGTCACCAAGCCAACGATTCTGAATGAAAGTCTAACTCGAACTTGTTTTCACTCGATTACCGAACCGCGTGCAGAAAAATATATAAAAGAAAGAAAGTATATAAAATATAATAATATACTCGTATATAAGTATCATATAATCTTGCTCTACATTTTCCTAGTTAGGTCTTAGGATTTCCTTACTCTATCCTTATCATTCCAGCGCCCTCTCTCCCTCTTTTTTCACCCCTCTCTCTGTCTTCCTCCCTTCTTCATCTCCTTCTTCACCTACACTTTCAGAACACACCTGAACACACGAAAACACACACACACACACACACACTGAGAGCAATATGCGATGATCGACGATTGACACGCAAATTGGACAAGGCTTCTCTGATCGATCCATGGCTAACAGGCAGAACCAATGTCGCTCCGCCAGCCGTCAGCCGCCAGTCGCCAGCAACGCCTCCAACAGCAGCAACAGCAACAACAACAAGAAAAACAACAACAACGATCGCAATAACAACAAGTGCAGCTGAAAGCCATTTGACACAGTTTGACCGAGCGTAACAAATCAACTTTGTCAAATGGAACACGCTTCGCTTTTCGAGGTCTGACGTGGCCCCAAAAAAAATTTAAAAAAAAAATACTAGCCAGGCATCCCAACTACCCAACTAACTACATAACTAACCAACTCAAGCGGGCATGGGGGGGGGGGAGACATCCCTAACCCATCATGCGGTTCTGGCTCGGGAACTTTTTTTTTTTTTTTTTTTGTGATGATCTAACGCAATCGTTAGAAACGATATCGAGTACAGCACCCTCCTCCCAGCTGCCATATTACATTAGTTACTAATGTTCAAATACATTTATATTTGTTGTTGGAACGCGACGATGCCAACCAACATGGCGTGCTTCCGGCCCTGTGCATGATGACACTCTCTCCCACTCTCTCTCTCTCTCTCTCTCTCTGCCAACTGATCTCCTTGATGCTGTTACTCCCCCCTTTCCATCCTGACGCTCATTATCAACGCCAGCATGGTGCGTGGGCAGTGGCGGAGGCAGAAGGGGTATCCAGCCGTATACCCCCCCTTTTCCCGCCGTCTAATCATTGCGTTTAAATTGAACAATTAAACTAATTTTAGTTTTGTGTTGACTGGCGCATGGCAAATACGCTTTTCATATCTAAAATATTATCGCTTTTACTACTCACCTCAACTGGGGAACTGCAGTTGCCACTTCCGGTGTGACAAAAGGAACAAAAAAAACGAAAAAAAAAAGAAAAAACCGATACAAAAAGAAAAACTTGTTATCGTTCGACCTTCTTTTTTTTTTTTTTATGAAAATTTCACACGATTTTCGAATGCAAATTGCGTTGAGTTTTTTCTTTGTCTTTAAAGCGGGGCCGCACTTGGTTGGAAAAAAGGCAAAAAAAAAAAAAACAAATAAATAGTTAAAGAATTTACAAAAAAATTAACACTTTATGCGGGCTGAGTTCGGTTGAGACCGTAGGAAGTCGTAACCGGTCGACGATCGCACGGAATTGAAATGAATGACAGCGAGCAGGTGGGTACGCCTTTTATAGGCAGGCACCCCTAGCGGGACCCATGCCGCCCCCACAGCACTTTCCGTAACCCCTTTCGATCCCTTCGATTCCCTTTTGCAACCCCCGCCACACGCGTTCTGGCGATAAGCCCCGGCATAGCATCCTATCCTGGTGCTGCCCGGATAAGATAACAATCGACCACGCCACGCCAAAAAAAAAAAAAAAAAAAAAAATACTCCTGCAAATGGGGGCACTAATGGGGTTGACTCCCGTGTCCCTAACCTTATCGTATCGCTGCTAGCCTAGAGCAATTATGCAAAACAATATGGCGGCTACTATCGATCCAATCGATAGATAAACAAAATGACAAAGCAGATACAGATGGAGAGAGAGAGAATCCATAGATAACACACACAAATAGTATTTCGGCACCTGGATAGTTTTTCATCCCATTTTAATAGATATAATACTTTGATTTCACTAAAATCGCTTTTGGATTAGCTTAAGCCACAAGATCTCGATTGGAACTGATAACTTTACGTAGCTTAATGCAGTCTGTACTCAGACAATACTTCGGTCTATATATTATATTGAAAGCTTAGGGCTTTTTCATTAAAAAAAAGAAGAAATTTTCTAAAATTATTAAAGTTACTTATAAAATTATATTATTAATCGTATTCAGTAAATTCAAGTCGGTATACCCTGCTCAATGATATAAAAACCAAACATTTTTACTAGATATTATACGATATCATATATCAGGCAAGTACATCATCATTAGTCATTGAAATACCCATTTAATGGCAGCCATCTCTATCAGTAAATATCGGATATTGGATTTTAATCTGTAACAATCAATAAATTATCGAATAATCCTGCTTCAGGTCGCCAGGATAGTTAAGATCAATGGGTTCCTGCATTTTTCATCACCTTTTCGAAATATTTCACACAGGGTACAGTTGCGTTTAAACATCGCACGGCACACCCTACCCGAAAAAAGCATGATATCACAGGCAGGTCGCAGGTCCCTGTGGGTTAGGGCAAAATCGAGAATGGGAAGTGGGTACAAATAGGTTTGATAGTAGACCTAATCAGAAATAATTCGGTAAATTAAACAAACAGGGTGGTGGCGGTGGGCAGATGCCGAGGATACAGCTCTATGGCCATATACTAGGCAATACGTATGGGTCTATGTAGGTGTAAATATCACTATATATAGCAATAGATATGGCCTAAGCAGGAGTGGAGCATATGGACGCAAAAAACAAAAAAGGGAAAACAAAGAACCAAAAACCTCATCCGATTTATGATATGAGGGTAATTTGAAATCAAATAGAAAATTTCGTAAAGTTCTTTTACCATATACCATATATACAAACATATGTATATATATATATATATCATAGAACTGGAGCTGGTGGTGCTGTACGCGGGGACGCATAGACAAGCTGCCTGCTGCTTATCTGCGTACGCAACATAATGTGGCAGCAGGTAAAAAATTGATAAGGCCGCAAGTTGTCGTCGTTGTTGCCACAAGGCGCAGAGAGTATGGGGAGAGATAAGCCTGCTCCTGGGTTGAGTTCACCTTCGCTTATCACAATTTAAATATTAATTTAGGGATATGGGCGAGAGAACATTTGACGTGCAACCGATGCCGCAGCCGATGGCGATGGCGATGGCGATGAGGTTTGCTTATCGCCGCCTGCAAACAGTGCGAGCAAACAGCAAACGATATGGCACACTAAATTTCCCACAAACTATATACATAGGGTACCTATACGACTATATATACAATGTAACTATTCATACATATACTAGGAAAGGAAAACCTAATGTGGACTTTGCTGCAAACCGGAAATGCTGCAGCAACAACAACTTGAAAAAAACCAATTGACGCGTCTCGTCTCTTGCCACACGCTGCCAAAGAGGCAGCTGACCAGGCAGTTGGCTGGCCTGTTAACCAGGTTGCAATCGTTTGCTCAACTCACCGACAACTTGGCGCGTTGTTGTTCATTGTGCTTGGCTGCTCCGATGCCGATGTCAACGTTCCCTTTGCCGTTTCCATCTGGTTCGCTAATTTTTCGGCTTTTCAGTGTGGTAATCTGCTTGCGTAGTGCGGCAATCTGTTGGGCAAAAGATGCGATATGTTAGCACAAATGTTTCACTTCGATTGTTGTTGTTGCTGCAGGTTGTTTGGGGTGTGCAGGAAAGCCAGGCAGGAAGTCCTATAAGTGCAAGTGTATGATGCCACTGCAACATGCTGCAAGGCGGCAGCCACACACATACAGACCCAGACTCCAAACCTGCCACAACAATTGCAACAGACAACAACAACAACAACATCTGATGGGGGATTCCCCTCCCCTTTCCAGTTGCTGAGGTACGCACCTCACGATCTTTATCCTCGCATGCCTTGTCCAGCTGCTCCTTTTGCATTTGCGTCTCGGTGAGCAACTCCAGTGCCGTCTTGGTGTTTACCTCATCACCGCGATACTCATCATCGCCGGGTCCAGCCGTATCGGCCAACACCTCCTGGGCCAAATTCGTCAGTTGTCCTTTGATGGTGTTCAGGCTGTTGTTTAGCCACGACATGCTGCCTGCTGTCTTTGTGCCGCTTTTGCGTGCTCTCTTCCACAATATCCGTTATTCGCCTTGGCCGTATATGTCTTAAATTAATAAAAATAACTAATTAAATATTTTGCGTGGCACAAGAGCTGCTTCAGCTGATTATTGTTATTGTCATCGTGGCTATCGATAGACGGCGCATTCGATATATCGCCAACGCATGCATGCCAAAATGCTCGATGCTGTGAGACGCAGCAGCCGTCTTTAGCCATTTAAATGCCAGATCTAGCTTTTCTTTTACAAAATTATTTGAAAATTGGAATACAAAATAATTATGTTTTTTATTTATAAAAATAAATTGTACTGAAACTAACTAGCAGCAATCCATAATATTATAAGAGTTAATCATATATTTTTAAGAATCTTACTTGTGGGAGATGCGTATCAGTTAAAGCTAAATTGAATAAAACATAAATAATTTTCTATATAATCTGCATACGTCACTATACTGTACTGTACATCCAGTTTGCTACAAAAACCCTCCACTATTTCCCCAGATAAGCGGGCATTATATGGTACATTTATGTTTCCATTATCAAGCATATGCTCATTATATCCAGAAGCAAGCCGCAATCTACTGATATACTACATAAGCATAGAAGTTTTACTTTCAACTTTAACTTCTCCATAAAATATATATATATAGCCCCATGAAAACAAAAATAGATTCGTTTTAAAACTTGGAAACATTGGAACATTTGTTGATAATTTATTTGAAATGATAAAAAAAAAGTCGAATAGTATTTTATTAAAACAAATAAATATTGCTAAACCAGAAGAGGTCTCCGATTGATGCGTTTGCTTTAGGAGTCAATATGGTGGCGGCGGCGACGACGTACATCATCATCGTCATCGTCAACGTCGTTCTATTTACAGCATGCCTCTCTCTCTCCGTAGAATTCCATATTCCAAAAAATGCTTTAATAGCTGCGCGGCTGTGATCCGAAACCGAGTCCAACGCCTCGCATTGTGTGCGTGGCGGCGCGTGCCACCTCGTACTGCTGTTCCATGGTGGAGAACATGCGCTGGCGCAGCTGGACATCGGCGGGCACTGGAGTGGTGCCAGTGGTGCTGCCATTACTGCCACCGGGCTCGGCGTGCGTTGAGTCTGCCATCTTGCCATCGGGTTTGTTGTTGCTGCTGCCATGGCTGCTGCTATTGTTGTTGCTGTTGCCCATGCCGGCAACTCCGACTCCGACTGCGCTGCTGGTATTGTTGTTGCTGCTGCTGTTGCTACTGTTATTATTGTTGGCATTCTTAATGCCCATGAGCCGCATAAACTTGGAGGCCACCTTGCCATCCGAATCCTGGGAGAAATGCGCATTGCCCCATTTGTTTGCAGAGTCCTCGTTCTTTTTGGATCCCCAGATTAACTTGCGCTTCTGCTGCTGCTCCGCATAGCGATTGGCATTGATAATGCCCGGATTATAGTACTTGGGTAGCTGTAGGGTAGCAGGAGGCTGTGGTTCGGCTAATGCCATCGGCGTAGGATTCAGCTCTAGCGACATTAGTGATGGTATTTTCGGGGCATAGATGGGCGTGGGCAGCAATCCACCTCCTCCTCCGCCGCCTGCAGCTGCGGCAACAGCTCCAGCTGCAATCGCAGCAGCAGCATTCAATCCAACTCCAACTGCTGCTGGAGCCAACGTGCCAGGAGGAGCAGACCTGACCAGTGATGTCGGATGACTAAGCAAACCTCTTGGCAAGGAATCAACATCACCAGAACGTTTTACATTGACGCTGGAACGCTCTGGCGGCGATCGCGAACGACTGCTCGAACCGCGGGACTCACGTCTGCGATATTTGCGCGATAGCTGAGCAATTGTCGTGGCGGACGACGAAGCTGGCGCAGCAGGACGTCGGCGATGTGGCGGCGTTCCATTGGGTGTGCGCGAGCGAGAGCGCGTACGAGAGCGTGAATCCCGTCGATGGCGACTGCGCTCGTCATAGGAACGACGCTGCTGCTGCGACGACGTGTGCTGCGACTGAGATTTGTACGTCGATGATGCTGATGCTGAGGATGAGTTATGGGAGCGTGAGCTCGTCGTGTCGCTATAGCGACTCTCCTTATTGTGATGTCGCGAACCTCTCTCTCTCTCTCGCTCCCGCTCCCGATCTCTCCCGCTGCCGTGTCGTCGATCATCACGTTCACGATCACGATCACGTTCCCGTTCACGCTTGTGCTCGCTCTCCTTGTTGCTATCTTTGGTGCGATGATGGCGATCGTTCTGCAAAGTGGAGGAATATATAAATGAATAACAAATCTATACAAGCTGCATGAAATGCCAATGACACCACCAGGCTACAGGCTACTCCACGTGGATACGAGCGAGAGGCAAGACACTGTAGGCACCAATTAGAGAGAGACAGAGATACTCCTAGTTGGTGTCATATTGGCATTCCATCCTAATCATAACTCACGTTGCTATAGTCTTTATCACGTTCCTTTTCCCTGTTGCGTTCCGTATCCCGATGGCGTCCGCGTCCCTGTGTAGTATCCTGAAACGAAAAGAACCAAGCAGCAGAATTGTATATTAATGAATGGAATCGGTATATATAATTCAGACATGTTTTTAAAAAGAAAATTTGATAATTTGAACCAAAGATAAATGCGTTAAGTCGTTGTGGGCAATCTGAGCGAAACCCAACGTAAGATTCAGTCCCGTGTTCTTTTCCGGTGTTGGTGGAATATGATGATAGATGTGGATGCGGATGCGAATCGATATGGTGACTACGCCTGCGGCTGCTCAGCTACTCCTCCATCCTTCTTCAACTTGGGCTCATCTCGTGGCGATTTAATTAGTTGTGTTTGTGTGTGTGTTTGTTGGGTTTGGATTTGGTAGATTAAATATGCTAAGTAGTTTTGGTTTTTTATTGTTATTATTTATTTGTTGCAATACTCACATTGTTGCGTCTCGATCTCATCGTTCTCTCTCACTCTTTGTGTGTCGCAACCATATGCGGTCTACATGTGTGTGTGTTGTTCTTGTTGTTGTTTCAGAGGAGTTAAAGAGGAGTTGGGACACACGTACACACACACACACACACGCACGCACAAACACACGGACACAGCTCTATAGATAGATACCCTGTTGGTTCTCTCTAAACTCTCAGTCCCGTTAAACGTTGTTGTCGTTTATCGTTTCTAGACGTAGTATTAGTATTAACGGTCCATGTCCATCTAGTATTTTTTAGGTCTATGTTTTCGGGTTCGTCGTCGTCGTGTGTCACGCGCCGGTCGAGGTCGAGACTCTTTTCATTTTTCTTTTGCTTTTTTTTTTAGTTTTTGGTTTTTGGTTTTGTTTTGGTTTGTTTACATAATAATAACAATAATAAAATGGTATATTTTAGTTATTTGTAATCATAAAGTTTGCATAAAGTTTAAATATTAAAGGCAAATTACGATTAAAAAATTGAGAAAAATAAAAACCGCCACCAGAATCTCATCTATTTCTACTAACTAATTTCCCAATTCCACGTACAACACACAGAAAGGGATAGAGAGACATAAATTCTCTTAAGGGAACGACGGACAATGGATACAAATTTGAAACTAGAAAAAGTCATTCTACTATCGACAGCTAACTCTAGTATATCCCATATAAATATTTGAAATGTGCGTGCATTGTATAAGGACAAACTTATGTCTTGCTTTTCAAAAGTCTATACATTTTTAATAGGCAAAGTTTCAGGAGGTTCTATAAATTTATAATAACTAAATGTGCAACAATGCAGCCTTGAGCTCTGTAAAGAGTATATTGGAGTAACTATTCTAGATCTACCTTTAAAAGAGGTAAATGCTGTTTCCAGCCTACATTTAATGCCTCCTATAAACATACATGATCGAAAATCATCATGGCATCAAAAGATCTACATAATTCACAATTTTATCCTCAAGGTATTTGAGTAGCTTTACAACGTATAACTTAGTAACTATTCTGGAACTACCTTTAAAAAGGTATATACTGTTTCCAGCCTACATTTAATGCCTCCTATAAACATACAGAATAGCCCAGAGATCAAAAGATCTACATAATTCACAATTTTATCCTCAAGGTATGAGCACATTATAATAATAAATGTTTATATATATATATCGACTATGTGTGACTATTTTGAAGACAGAAATACAACAAAATTTTACCTCATCATTGTTGTTGTTGTTGCTGCTACGGCGACTGCTCTTGTTCCTGTGATGTCGATGACGATGATGATGGTGACCATGTCGTCCGCCGCCTGCAGTCGATGATGATGGCGGCGATGTTTGAGCATGATCTATGGCCGCCGCCTTGGACGATGATGATGCTGGTGCCGACGACGTTGGGGACGACGACAAATGTTTTTTCGCCTTCTCTTTGCTTTTCTCACTGTCTACGCTGCTGTCGCTATCGTCGCTAGCACTGGCGGCGCTGCTCGACCGACGACGCCGGCTGCGCTTGTGGCGTTCGTTGTTCTTGTTGTTTTTGGTTTTCTGTTGCTTTACAATCGTCGATGATGACGATGATGGTGTTGTTGTATCCGCGGATGCTGCAACTGGCGGCGTGCTGGAGCGTGAAGCCTCTGCCGGGCTGCGTTTATGTGAAAATGTGGACGCACCTCCTGGTTGTGCTCCTGTCGATGATGATGATGGTTGTTGTTGTTGTGGTGGTGGTGGTGGTGCCTAGGGGAATTTTGTAACTATTCAGAAACAGCAAATTCGCATTATTTTACTAAAGCACTAGGTACAACTACACATATATATGTATGTATATAAGGCATGGGAGGAGACGTGGTGGGTGTGCGTATTTTTGAGAGTAGGGGGGCAGGCGGGAAGATTAATCGTTACGGTGTGCACTTGTTTTGATTGTAAAATGACCCGCCATACACATTACATACACATACTTATTTATATACATATATTTGCATGCATATATATGTACATATGTGCACAGCAACACACACAGCGTACACATACATACTTATATACACACGGGGGCACGCACGCCTTGGCAAAATGTATACACAAAAAAAAAAAATGCGCTGACATTCGGCATTATGATTTTTCTTCCTATCTCTTCATATGGACTATTTACCCTTATTTCGTAGCCTTCGTCATCATCGTGCTCATCCTCGCTGCTATAATTGACCAGCGCCTCCATAATTGCGAGAATTTAATTGATTTCAATGCGTAGTTTTGCCAAATAGTTCGATATTAAAATCAATAAATCTATCCCAGTTCTTCTGCAACTTTTCTTCTTTTTTGCTTTATAGACAGTCTGTCAGTTAAACGATTATTACTGGTGAATGACAATATATCGATATATAAATGCAGCTGTTTATATTGCTGCAATATATATCAAAATTGAATGGACCGTGTTGGCAATGAAGTATGTAATTATTAAAAATATTTCTTGTTAAGCATTTATTCAGAATACATTAAAAATTAATATTTCACAATTTTTATTTAAATTAAAAGTTATCGATATTTGTATTATATAAATTCGGGTAACGAACAACACTGAAGTTTTACTGATATGGTCACACTTTTGACTGAGCAACTCTGCAGAGAAGCGCCATTTTCAAAATACTTACATTATGTTAGATAATCATGTAATAATGTAATATTCCATTATGTCACCTGTCTCTCTCATGCAAATGCCAAAACCCCCGCCCGCGGCCACTTCTTAAGCAAAACAAACATCCATCATTTTGTAAGTGGCCCCAAATTATAAGCAGATAAGTACATGCTTGAAAGTTCGGGAGACTTGTTGTTTACTTTCTTGCCTTTGTTATTGTGTTTTTTTTTTTACAATGTTGTTTACGCACATTTTGTTGTTTTGGCTAACGTGCCGGCTCCAACGTCGCCGACTTTACACATTACCCTTATTTTTCAGTTGAGAGATAAAGCACAACACAATTCGACAGCTAAAAATAGCTATAAATTTACAGTGTGGCTGCCGAAGGGCCATCAGATCGGGGAGTTGGCATTTACCACTTAGCACTTGTCCGGTTCGTGGGAGGGGCTATTATGATTTGCTACAGTGCACGCTGGCTACAATGATCATTCGGCTACTCAGAATAAAATCCACATATGTAGTTGTAGAATATTTAATACACCCATACATACCTATTTTTATTTCTTACTAAGAGCTTATATTTATCCCGCACAGAACTGTCTCGTAATCAACGGAACCTTATCAAAAGTGTCCACTGTGCGACGAAGCCTTTTAATCGCCGCAGACGTTCAGGGTTACCACACAGTGCTCACTTTCGGTATGGATTACAGCAAAAGTGTTGCCATCCATATACAAAACGCATACACCCGCAGATGCTTATTTACAGATGCGTGCGTGAGTGTGTGTGTGTGTGTGTGTGTTGTGCTCTCTGTGCAATGTTTGTTTAGATTTTTTCACATGTTATTTTGATTTTGTATGGTTTTGTTTTGATTTTTTGCCTTTTTAGAATGTTGTTGTTTGTTGGGCAAGGTCAATTGCTCTTCGCACATACACACACACACTTACCTATCTATTGTTTGTAGACCCGTCGTCTTTCGTTGCTTCTTTTAATCGTTCATTAGCAACCGATTTAGCATAATTTTCGCCCCATTCTCGGGCAAAGTGTCGCGGGGTAAACAAAGTTGAACTTTGGCAGCTCAATGCAAACAACACACACACACGCACACATAGAGGCACAGACTGCACACACACGCACACCGGCGCACATAAATTAAAATTTTGTTTACCAGTTTTGCTCCTTATTTACCCAATTCTTGAAGAATGATTTCCAAATCAGTTTGTGGTAATCATTATATTGCGAGGGTTGACACGTTCATAAATTCAGCGATAAATCTAACCTCGTTGCAATGTTCCTAAATTTGTATTTATTTATTTAGGCAGACATAACCACAAAACAAAGACGACACAGTTAAGTAATTTTATTATATAATTATGTTTATGTTGGCTTATGCAATAAATTACTATAAATCTGCAGTTTTATTTTATTTTATGATCTACTATTACTACTAAAGCTACCCTCGCCTATCTGTTTATTATTTTTTTTTGGCCTAATCTCTTTACACAAAGCGACCGACCGTGCCACATTACAAAATTATGATGGACAAAAAAATCGTTGCTTTTTATCAATTACAACAACTGAAAGAAAAAGAAAAACAAAAATAATAAGAAATGAAAAATAGCATAAACAGGTCGCTGATAAGGCGATAGTTTCATTTTCAGCTGTCCATGAATAACTGTAAGACGCACACACACACACTTACAGAACTCCAATGCATGCACACACACACATGCATATACACATACAATGTTCGCCATGTTGAACTTGTGACGTCGCAATTAGAAGTTTTTCTACCCCGCCTAGAACCTACCACAACGCAAAAGGACACGTTGCATGCCGCACGTAGACGTTGCAGATGCCTGGCACATAGACACGCAAGCACACACACAAGCATACGCACACATACACGAGAAACGAAAACACTTTGTGTCACTTTATGCAAGAGGCAAATTGAAAGGGAACGGTAAAAAAAAAAAGCGGGCGCAGCGCCAACTGAGGCTAGTGACTCCGTTAGTCGCTGCCACAACCGGCGCATGCCGGTGTCGACGTGCCAAAATCCGCATACAAAAACGGCAGCAGCAGCAGCAGCAGCAGCGGCAGAGAGCATAAGCCGACGGCGACAACGACCGATGTCGCGCACGCCCTCATCGGCAGCAGCAGCATGCTGCATCGTGCGAGAGCGCTCACGCTCACGCTCACTTAGCTCTTCTCTATTTGTGCTCGCCAGAGCGCAGCATCAATGAAATTGATACACGCACACACAGAGACAAACAGGCACGCATGCATGCAATGAGTATGCCAGTATACCAGTATGAGAAACTATCCGTTGCTCTTGTTGTTGTTGTTGTCGCGCTCGATTGGAGCCGGCGGCGGCAGACGACAATGAGGCGCAACACGTACGCCAAAATAATAATGGCGTTGCGGAAATCTCGATTATACGAAAAGGAAAACCTTGGAAAGAGCGCCAAACGAGAATGAGGCGCAAAAACACACAAAACAAAAATAATAACATATGTCGAATCAAAAGAGACGCTGCGAAAACAGAGATTGAGCTTAGGTTCTGCTAAAACAAAAGCAACAACAACAATAGCGATTACATGTACACACTGGTCGCGTGTGTGTACGTATGTAACGCATTTAAATAAGCCGGGTAACAGATTAAAAAGACACACTTACAAACTGACAGCTGTACACATACATACGCACGCACTTAAAATTATATACCAAAACCAGACCAGACTTTTTTTTTCATTCCCATTTATGTACAATTCACATGTAAATGTTAATTTTTTAAAATTACGCAGTTCTTTCTTCGTGTATTTTGGCAACTCCCGGCTCGCGCCTGTGACGTAGTGCGCAGTATGCTGATCACGTAGCTGGCCAGCAAAATGGTTCGCGGTTAGTGTGAATTTTTAATAAGTTTTTATAAACCAGATGGAATTTAATTATATATCTCAACTCTTTGTCTTTCATTGCTATTGACAGAAATTTGCATTAGAAAAATAGGTACATCAATATTTACGTGCCAGTAATTTGAGAAGCTCGCGCTACCATGTGAAAATTCGATCAAATTACAACAATTTGCTACCCTGCCGAGAGAATAGAATTTTGCCAGAGCGGCGTGTGCTGCGTACCAAACTCAGACTTGAAATTTGATCGTGTGCCCAGCTTGGTGTGTGTATTGGATAAGCGTGACTTTGCTGTAACCAACCAACAATTGGACAATTGATAGACACACACACACGCACACATGTGCGTACATTAGATATGTGTACAATGTGCATTGTACAAGTTTGCTTCATTGTGTGCCCGCATGGCACATGACCCTAAAGATTGCAACGCATGTTTACATTTTGCAAGGTAACTAATGCACTTTCTCGAACCTGTTGTTGTTGTTTGTTTAATTTAAATTGTTTGCATGCGATGGCGCTTGGAAGTTACGTGACGCTTTGGCAGTCAGCCGCTCTCGCGATGCGCGTGTTGTTCTTGTACACGTCCACATGCAGGCGCGCACACACACAGACAGACACACCCGGCCAGAGAGACTCACCAATACATTCAAATTAAGCTCGAGTGCAATGCACTCCGAGACTATGGCAAAAGCAACAAAAACAACAATAAACTAGAGGCAAAGTTTCGCTGCTGGGGGCCATTTGGAGTCTGAGCCAACATGCATCTTCGTGCACATGTTGTCTAGAAAAATGTACAAATGTGTATCCACATACATACATATGTATCTATGTTAACACACATGTTGTACACACGAATGCATAACAGCTGATGCATCTGTTAACTTTAGCCAATCCAATTGCCTCCCACATGTGCAGGATAACAGTATGTTATGTATTATGTTGCTGGTAACTGCACCTGCTGCAGGATCGCTGTTAGCAACGTGGAATGGAGGGGGTGGGGGGGGGTCTGTTATTTGAACTAGACGAATTATACAACATAAACACACTTGCATGATACATACATATTTACGTACATGTGTATGTGCTACTGTGCGTGTGCGTGAGGCAATGTTGTAGAAGTAGAACAAAAACAGAAAACTCGCTCGACCGTTCGGCCGTTTGTTACATATTTCTGTAATTGTATGCGTACATGTTTGTAAATACACACACACATACATTTGTGAACGTGTACATTTGTGTGTGTGTGAATTCGTAAGCGACCGCGCGTACGTTCTTCATACAGTTTGTCACACCGACCTAAATAAGGTTTCGTTTACTTTATCAATAAACATACAAACTACCGTAAATTTACATGGATATGCACACAAAGGCACATGCATACAAATGCATGGTGAATTTCTCTTCATTCAATTGCATAGCAGAAGATGTGAAATGGTTTGATGAGCATTGGGCCGGTCTGTAACATCTGCTGTGGCTGTTGCTGTTGACTGTGTGTATGCGTGTGTGTTTGTATTTGTGTTGTATTTTTCTGGCAACGTCGCCGTCGCCGCACAGCCCTTCTATGCTTAAACTCCCCGCTCTCCACACATATACCAATGCGCAGAACGCACGCACACACACACACAGGCTTACAGCGAGAGTGCTGCTGCTGCTGCTGCTGTTACAGCGTCGTCGTCGTCGCCGTTGGCGCAGCCGTTGTTTTCATTTCTTTTCGCCGCAACGGCCGTTGTCAAAACGAATTCGAACGCGCCAGTGAACGGATGTGTTGAACGGAAAGCAAAATCGAAAGAAGCTAAAAAGAAGCCAAGCAAGAAACATACAAAGAAGAAGAAGAAGAACAAGTTAAAGAGGAGCAGCAAAGTGTAATACGCAAAAGCAAACAAAACTGCAACTTTTTTTTTGTCTTTCTTGAACTCATAAAAGAAAACAAGAGAGTGAAGTGTGTGTGTGTCTGTCTGTGTGCCGCCAGTGACTTTAAAACCGGTTGTTAAATGCACGCTGCAACTGCAACAATAAATTCAAAGACAACAACAACAACAACATTTGCAGCAGCTAACACACACTATTTTTCGCTTGCCTGATAGAGAGCGCAGCAAGACCAAAAACTGAAAGAAAAGAAAAGAGAGTGCAAATCTCTAAGCTGTTACCGTTAATCGAAAAACAACAACAACAACAAATAATACAAAAATGGCATTCAACATTGTGAGCCGCGGTCTTTTGCGCACTTCGAGAGAAATCCTGGAACGCAATATGGCCGCAACGGTGGGCGCACTGCAACATCAACAGCAGCAGCAGCCCCTCTCCACCTTGCCGCTTTCGACGGGCGATTACAATAATAATGTAAGCGTCTGTGTATGTGTGTGTTTTCGTATTTGTATTCGTTTTTTTTTCTCTGTGTTAATTTAATTTACAATGAGCTCCAAAAAGAGAGCGTTTAACAAATGCAAGGCTGATGAGAGGGGTTCGGTCGGGGAAGTAGGAGGAGGGGGGCATCAGTTATAGTTGTAAGAAATGAGGCCACATTGTGTGTGTGTGTGTTTGCGTGTGTACGTGTGCTATAGAGAGGAGTGCGAAGAGCGAGATATAGAGTTAGGTTTGAGAGGCACTTGGCAAAGTATGGTGCGGGGTGGGAAACAGGGAAATTGGGACAGTGTGTATACACACACGTACACAAACACACACATATATGCAAAGATAAATAATTTTATACGTTGCACAGATCAGTTTTCGCAGACTTTCATATGCCTGTCTCCCATTTCCGTTTCACAATTCATATTCCCCACTCCCCAATCAATAACTGCAAAAGACGCACATCTTTCAGTGCAACTACAACAACAACAACAACAATGTTTTGCCGCTGAGTGAAGACAAGTTTCAAATCATCCCCAAGAAAAAAAAAACCAAAAAATAGAGGGCGTCTCGAAACTGCGCAAATTCTGCCAAACTCGACGGGCAACTAAACCATGCGCAAAGCGCCGAAAAGCAATAACAACAACAACACAAAGAGCAATGCGTTCTGTGTGTGCGTGTGTGTGTGTGTTTACCTGTGTCCATCGTAGCGATGGTCAACGGAAATTACCGACAACAGACAGCTGAGAGCCTTGTACAGTTTGGCAGTCACGCAAACACGTGCCTTTCTCTATTTCTCTCTCCCACTGCGCTTAGTCGCGACGCAAACCACTAAAGTGGTAAAGTGTGTTCTAGCAAATGCCAGCACCTTCTTCTTCTTCTTTGCCCTTAGCCCGCATTGAAGAAGTTTTTTTTGTTTTTGGTTTTTTTGTTTTCACCTCGCTTCTCTTATGTTGTTGTGACCTGTTGCTCGACTTCCTTTGCGCTTTTGTTTTGTTTGCCTGCAAGCAGCAGTAAACATAAATCAAATGTTATTTGTGAACTTGTTTTTTTGTTCAGTTTCAGACTCTCAATTAGTTAAATTCGTTATGCCTGTGTGTGTGTGTGTGTGGTAGAAAGAAGAGGCTTGCGATGGTCATTTGCATATATATGTATGTATGTGTGTATGTATGGTATGGCCAAGCGATATTTGGAACTTGTTTCGGTTTCAAAAGGTTTCGATGATAATAATGATATCATCATCATTATCATATTGAAAACAGGCACTGTCTGGGCCAAAATTCCATTATCTTTGAGCTCCCTGAAGTTGTTGACAAGTTTTCGTGTTGTAATTAAAATGTGGAAGGAAAAACGAAAACAATAGAGAGACAGAAGATACCGAAAATGCAGTTATCTCGTAACAAAACTGTCAACAACAATCACAAATCGAAAACTCATTAAAAATGTACAAATACACACACACACACACACATAATATCAAAGAAAAGCGGCTAATGAGCTTTACTTCCATGTGTGTGTGTGTGTGTGTGTTGTTGATCTGCGATCATTCCTCTCTCATTCGCCAGCACAAGGTCAGAAAGGAGAGAGACAAAGAAGAAAAGAACAGCTTCAACTTCAACTCTTTTTTGGTTTGAGATGCACTGCAGGCTGCCACGTGGTGAATACAACACGACTGGGTGACTCTCAAACTTTAGCGACAGTTACAGAGACTTACACAGCTAGAGCTGGGTGCGGGCTCAGGGCCGCTGTTAAGTCTTTGTGGGGGAAACCGAAACCGGTCCCAAACAAGAATCCAGAACTGACCTTAGCAATAACAACAACAACAACAACAACAAAGTGTGCACATCGCACACGGCTGTAATTAAGAGCATGTTGTTATTATTTATTTTTACGCACATACACACACACATACATACATATTTATACAGCTGAAGGGCACGGCGCAGCATGGGCAGCAGAAATTGTGTAACAGCGCACTGTTAATGCAACAGTAAACACAAACAACAACAACGGACGAAAACAACACATTAACAGACTTGATTTATGGTGGTGCGTGAGCGCGATAGAGAGAGAGAGCATAAAATTCAAAATGGCGCGTGTGCAAGCAGTGTGTGTGTGTGGGTGGACTGCGGCAAGCAGTATAGAAATGCCAATTCCTTACAAACTGTAACTTAACCAATGTGGCAACAAAACTGTTTTTTTTTAATTTTTAAAAATTAATTTATATTTTTATTTTTTTCTTGCAGCGCCTTGTGATACACTCAAATGGTGCAACACACGCGCCGTGGCATCTAATGTCCGGCCGCACAGCTGTGGTGCAAGCCGTGCGTCAATATTCAAAGAAAAATGCGAGTGCGGCCACATTGCGCCGCGAGGAGGAAAGCGACAGCGATTCCGATTCGGATGATGAGTTCGAGCGACGTCGCCAAAATGCTAATGTTAAGCGCAGCGAGCGGGTAAGTTAACGAACCCGAGCCCCGAGCCGGGCCACGTGGCAGTAAAACTTGATTTGTTGTTGTGTACAGCTTGAAACGTGTTTTTCCAAATTCGGATTTGAATTTCTTTTCGCTCAATGTCGTTTTTTGAACTCACAATTGATTGTTGTAGTTGTTTTTTTTTTGTAAATTGTAAATGAGCCGCTTACACAGCGAGTGGCGCATGCGCTGCAGACGGCACAGTTTGTTGTGCATTGTGTCTTGACTGCATGTGTTTGTGTCTCGGCTAACGACTTTCGTTGAGTGCGAATCAAGCTGTTGCACAGTTTGAAATGTACGTTATGTTAATCGGCTTATCGATTTATCTTCTTACAGGGCGACTCTGAGTTCTGGCGCCGCAAGATGCGCACATTGCATCGCATCATGGACGTAAATCACGATGGCGTCATCTCGTACGATGATTTTACATTGCTGGCCAAACGTTTTATCGATTTGGGTCACTTGTCACCCAAGGTGGCTGACGAATTTAATGATGTCATACGTCAGACATGGGAGGAACAATTTGGCGAAATAACTCCATATAATCTGGTTAATGCAGAACAATTCTTGGCCGATTTGCATCATCGCTTGAATGATAAGAAAATGGCCAAACGTATGGGACGTTTTCTGCCCTATTTGTTTAAGGTAAGAGAGGGAGAGAGATAGTTTGAATTGAATTGTGGCTAATAGATATTTCTCCCGTCTTTTAGGCCGTTGACTTTGATCATACCGGCCACTTGGATCTCGAACAATATAAGCTCTTCTTCCGCTGTCTGGGACTCTCTGAAGATGATGCTGCCGTTTCATTCGCTGTGATAGACAAGAATGGCGATGGCCAATTGTCGCTCAAGGAGTTTGTACATTTGGGACGTCAATTCTTTTTAACCGAAGACGATACTAAGATATCGAAAATGTTCTGGGGACCGCTAATCACTGATCATTGACGGGTTGCAGTCACAGCTGTAGATCAACAATGTGTTCACGATGAAGACAGACAGAATGAGCCAATGCTAATAAAAAAAACAATTGAAACTAACCAAACGAATCCAACGATAATACGCGCGCAGGTGGCGTGCGGCAGTTGTTGGCCGAATCTACAGCATGTGGCGACGCATAAATTGGGACTACTCAACAACAACAACAACAACAAGACGACAATCGACAGTACTAACAACAACAACATCATCATGAGCAACAGCAACAACAACATCAACAACAACACCAACAACACCATCAACTGCATCAATTTGATAACGATTAGAAAGATGAGCATATACGGTTATTTACATCAACATTTCAACCTGGCCAACAGCAAACGGAATCGTCGCTACTCGGACAGCGATGATGATGAGCAGCAGCAATTGCCCTCGCCCAAGATACGTAAACATAATTTCTCCTACTATCAGCAGCAGCAGCAGCGACAGCAGCAGCGACAGCAGCAGCAGCAGCGACAGCAGCAGCAGCAGCAGCAGCAGGGGCGGGGCAAGAGCAAGTGGCAGCAGCAGGGGGGCGGCAGCCAGCAG
The DNA here is from genome assembly GCA_018904105.1 of Zaprionus tsacasi. Classification (NCBI taxonomy): domain Eukaryota; kingdom Metazoa; phylum Arthropoda; class Insecta; order Diptera; family Drosophilidae; genus Zaprionus; species Zaprionus tsacasi. The sequence goes on from JAEIFR010000001.1 coordinate 5,509,972, forward strand.
GGCGCTAATTCTACTATGGATAATTATGATATAAGATTTTTTTTCTATATTAATTCGCTAATATTATTCACAATGTCGTGTCGTCAATACGAGGGCGATGACTTCAAGCATTTCATTTGTAATCATATAAGGGAATTCGATCGGATGCGACGCAAGGCGCGTAAGCGACGCAAGCGCAAGACAACAAAGATGCCAGGAGAGACGGCAGGGAACAGCAGCAGCAGCAGCAGCTGCCACGGCAACAACTGCCACACAGACCCAGCATTTGCATCTGTAGAGAGAGTGTCGCATTCGAGAAATAATGTCTTAACTGATACTATATATACTACAAAACTGATATATACACATTAAATGATATGATAACAAAATAAAACGAAAATACTTTTAAATATGATTGTTGTGTGTTATCGATTTGAGATCAGAAAAAACGTGGGATATGACTTTTTCTGCAATATCGATATTCTTAATCTGTGATCGATTCCAGTATGCAAGTATGGTATATATCGATAGCAGGCAGTGCGTCTAAAAAAAAACGTGGCATATGTATGACACTCTGCAATATCGATATTTTATTCTGTAGATATCAATCAGTATACAAGAATGGTATATCGATAACAGGCAGGCAGTGCGTCTATCGAGCCACAGTGCACTGCTTGCAGCTTTTGTTTGAATTAAATTCAACTGCTTTACCAATCAGTTAAAAAGGAGTACACAGAGTTGCCACCATTTGAAATTCAAGGAAAATGTGTCCTTATCCAAGTTATCGTCCTTTTTAGTGCAGACACGAACCAAGCAAACGCGTGACAAAAAAAAAAAAAAAAAAAGATACCCTACAATTTTTGCGCTTTTCGGGCATGCCCGTGAAGCAACGAACTTGGAAATTTTACTGAGCATGCTTGAAAGTACAATAAACAGTTTGCAAAAGATTTGAAAATCATAACACACGCCAATTTTTAGCGAAAATTCGGTAAACACAGAGTTGGTTTGGGCGCTTGTGCAGACCACAATTTGCAACTTTTCGGGAAACCCTCGCGCACACACGAAGCTGCGGCTTTTCTGAAACGGAGAAAATTCGAATTTTCCATTTTCACTTTTCCGTTTTTGAGAAAACTGGCGAAAACTTTGACCCCCTGCCAAGGTCGTCGTGCACACGCTGTGACCTTGTGGGGGTGGCTCATAAGGGACAAAGGAAAACTGAATCCGTTTCAAAAAACCGCATTGCGCTAGCTGCGTGCGTTTTCGAAAAATTCAAAATTTAAATTTAAAAAAAAATGCCGTTACTCGAAATTAAAAACTGCTTTATTTTTTTCGAAAAAATTACAGTCGGTAATGCAGGACAGCGCACGATGCTCCTTCCTTGCACTGCTTGCTGGAGAACAAATAAAAAAATATTTAATTTTTTTAATTAAAAAAAAATAAATAAATAAAATATAAAAATATAATATCAAAATCTTATTTGTAATAAATAAATATATATAATTATATATACATATATTATAATAGACGTGCAACTACTGGGGCATCTCAGGATCTATCTACTCCAACAAATTATGGGCCTTGTAGGAGGAGTACTTTAAAATAGTTCTTCCCTATATGACATACTATACAGGCTTTGTGGCCAATATACTACTAGCACAAAGGACCGCTTTAATGGCAAATCGTCTCGTTTGCAACAAAGGAATTATATCCTGGCCGGCTCGCAAATGTATGGGCTGCAGTGAAGTAGGAGGAGATCCACTTCCGTACTACTATATATCTTCAGGGGGGTATATATATATATATAGAATATATATGACCCCACTGCGACTACCCAGACTCATCAGGACCTCGTAAAGCGAAATGCCTTGGAAGCCCCCTGCATTTAAGCATCACTGAAGGAAAGCAGCTTGGGCCCAGCCACCAGGTCATCGACGGAAACGAGACCCCAAAAACTCTTGGCGAAGAGGAGGAGGGGCAATCAATCTAGACCAACACACTTGAAGACTGAAGGACGATAATATAAGCCACATCTTAAAGAAAAAGCGCTCCAGTCACTAATCCAGCAGGACAGTAAGGATCATACCTGATCACTATGTGAGGGCACCCACTTGGGAACCTGCCGAAATTAGCCTAACCTAACAACCTGAGTGATTCAGCTCCCGATTAAAATAATAGTAGAATGGATGGGTATTTCAAGGTTTTTCAAAATGTTTGGAAATTGCAGGTAAAGGTCGGCAACCTATGAAAATTAAAACAAACTTTTAGTACCCTCCAGAGGCGTAATAATGGGTTAAAAGCTTAATTTAATTAATGCCTGGGTTTTGCCAGAACGATAACCAGGATCGGTCTAGACTGGGAAATTAAATGCTGAAAGCTTAGAAGATCATAATTTAAGTATCGCCGATATTATCAAACCTATCTCTTATGAAGCTGTATTAGTAACAAGGCGGTTTTTAATATGTTCTTTTTATGTATATATGGATATATGTACACATATCCCAAAAAAATCGGATATTTTATATATCGTCCAAAACCAGAGTCATTCTTGCGTCATATCATTTATTGTTGATTTGAAAAAATATATCGATTCGATATATCGATATTTTGATATATTTTCCGACATCCCTAATCTTTAAACTGGCGACAATTTCGACAATTTCGATCATTTCTGTTTTTTTTTTAAGCAGCAGCAATAGTTAGTTGTTTTTTCTGTGAGTTTCCCTTGAGTTTACGCTGACATTTTGCGGCTTCTTATCGCCTCGAGGGCTGCAACAACGCAAATTGCATGCAAATATGCGCAGGTAAATCCGCCCACACACACACACACACAGGGCAAGGCTGAGCGACCGCAGCAGCAGCAGCAGCAGCAGCAGCGGCGGCGTAGCAGAAAAAAAGCCACTGGCCACATATCATTACGTAAGCGCCGTGAAAAAGGATTTGCGATATCAACTGAAAAGCGTTTAGTCCTCGGAAAAAAAGTAAATAAAACCAGGGACGCAAAAAAAAAAAAGAAAACCAAACTGTCGCGCGTAAATCTCGGCAAGGACTCGCCCCCCGTGCCAGCCCCTCCTCAATGTCTGTGAATTTGACCAGAGCTCATTATACACATTTGTTGCAGGGCTACGCCCATGTTCTTTTTTTTTTTTGCCTCTACATTTGTAGCTAATAATTTTAATGTTATTCAAAATTATGTTGGACAAAAAAATAGAGCGAGAGAGAGAGAGAGAGGGAGAGAGAGAAAAAGATGCTGCTATGTGAAAGCATTTTTTGGGGCGTCTCGCACACATGGCGCGAAAGGGAGGGGGGAGACGCGTTTGGTCTGCGCTTTATAAATTGCATTTGTATCTAAAAGGACATTAATTCTGTGTGTGTGAGTGTGCACGGTAAGTGTGGTTCACAGGGCCCCTGTATACGGTGTGTGTGTGTGTGTGTGTCCTTTGCGCATTTCTTACTCGCCTCAATATTTTATAATTTCATTTTTTTGCCCCCCTTTTTTTTTTCTTGTTGAAGCCACGCACATGATGTCCCATTGCTGCTTATCCCTTTGCCGGACACACACACACACACACACACTCGCGCAGGAAACACTGTGTGTGAGAGAGAGAGAGAGAGCGAGTGCACATACAGTCACATATTGCTACATCTTTCATTATGTAAATGCACGCTTTACACCATTTTTTTTCGCCGCTGCCTCAGCTGTTGTTGTTGCTTTTTGCACTCGCCTCTTCTCTATTTGTTCTCTTCTTTTTTTTGCACTCTTCTTCTTCTTGTGCTGCTGCTGCTGCTGCTCTCTCATCAGTGGCTTGGGATTTGCGCGCGTTATATAAAAAATATTGCTCCATATATAAATATACTAGCATATATTACTCAGCTATGCATGTGTGTGTAAGTTTTTTGTCTTTTGCAACTATTTGCAGTTTCAACGTGTTTTATCACGTTTTTAAAAGCAGTTTTTAAAAATTAAAAGCACGTCCTAAGTCCACATTTGGTCAACACAGCTGCTGCTGCCGTTTGTCTGGTGTGTTGTGGTGTGCGACCCCTTGTCAACTCCTACCCCTACACATGACGCGCTCGAGTTGAGTTGAAAACGCTTTTTTTATTTTATTTTAACAATTTAAATTTAAAAATAACAAAAATATCAATTCAATTTCTGTCACAGCGCTTTCACATTTATCGATAGGCAAGGGGGCAGTTCACGAGTGAACGCGTGATCGTAGCCAGCGATCGACTAGTTCGCTCAATTGAATTAAAACAGAGTTCGATTGCTGCTCGCGCTGTTCATTTGAGTTGGTGCAACGAACTTGTTGTTGTTATCGCTTTTACAGTATTTAAAATTTGCACATACTTTTGCTTTATTATGAATTTAAGGAAAAATGTAATCAGAGTACTGAAAAATGTTCATTGTTATAGTGTGTGCTCCGGCTGCAGTGTTGTCGTTGATGCCGCAAATGTCTTTGCGGCTGGCATAAATTCTAACGCTAATCATAGAGATGCGACAACAGCATGAGCACAACAACAACAACAACAAAAACAACAACAAGGCGCACTTATCCAGCGCGGGTCATAAAAAGTGCGCTAATGTTAACCCGTTGCTGCCGTTTGAATTACAACATACAGTAGCTCAGACCACATGTGTGTGTGGGTGTTCGCTCTCGCTCTCTCTCGCCGCCATCTTTACACGCGCAGGCTACAATGTCTTCTCAGCCTAAAAGTAGGCAACTTAACGTAGCTCGCATGATAATTTAATTACGGCACTGGGATTGCGTTCCATGCTGCCAAGAAGGGGAGGGGGAGCGTGTTGTTAGGCGGTTTGCTGGCGTGTTATGTCGCAGCAGCAGCGCCAAGCATCAATCTCTGGCTTAGACAAGACAATCTGCGCGCATTTACGCATTTACTCGCTCACACACACACACACACGCAGATGCAGATATTCATACACATACACCTATGCAAAGTTACACCCATACACATACAGACATTATCCTTAGCACCTTGGGCCAGGCCAAGTGCCAGCTAGAGTGCAATAGCAAGCAGGATTTGTGCGGCACAGGGAATACCCTTTGTAAAATAATTCTCTCAAATCAGTGAGCTTTTATCAAGCAGGCAGGCTTGTAGCATGCAGCCTCTTGTATAGCTGCTGAATATGTAGAAATCTGTAATAAAAAAAATAAATAAAAAGCTTTGTTGTCGAAATTATTTAACTTCTCTTACACAAAAATTGTACAGGGTATAATTATATATTAAATTAAGCCATTTGCATGCGCGTATTTTTCGGTACAGGGAGCCTCCCTAAACTCCAGAGGTTCCTCAGCCTGTGCTCAGACCCGGTCGTGTTGTAGATTATTAAAAATTATGTCTCACAGTAGGACATGCAACGCCGGCAACTGCCAACAGTTGCTGCTGCCTCTCCCCAACCCCCCTCTACTCTACCCCTTTGGCGTTCCAACTACGGTCACATAGGCCACATTAATGTGCTGTCTCTGCCTCAGCGACGCTGGCAGCGCTGCGATAAGCAGCAGGCAGCAGTTTTCTATTTTCCATTTTCCTGTTTTCCATTTTGTTGTTGTTGTTGCTGTTGTTCCTGTTGTTGCCGCAAATCCACGCAAAAATTATATTTTGACATTTGTCAGGGGTGAGAAGGGGGGGGGCAGTGTAAGACGCAGGCAACAAGGGGTTAAGGTGGGCGGTGCATGTGCACTTGTTTTTTGCAGGCACTGTGTGCTTACACTGCCCAAAAAAAAGAAACAAAATAGAAGAGACATAAGATAAACGAACCACATCGCCTAAAACGGACCGAATGCACTTCGGGGACCTTGGGCGGGGTCAACTTTTGGGTTGCTCTACACCAAATACGCTGGTTCTATCGATATCGATATATATAAGACGCAATAAATGTTTATCTGGCAATACGAGTCACATTTTTAATATAAATTAATTTTGCAGAAATTATTATTGTACAAATATTAAGTTCAAAATAATATAGCTTTCAATTTAAAAAAAACAAGTGGGTAGGGCTACAGTCGAGCGCTCGACAGTAGGATACCCTTCTCCCAATTTTTAAAATCCGTTACAAACGTGTAACCACACTCATAATTTCAAACAGAAATTTTGCACAAATACTTCTACTACATATAGCTTTCTCGCTCACACTCACACAGCGACGCACGTTAAGAGTAACGTCGACGTCGACGTCAACTGCTAAAGTAGCGCGCAGGCTTCTGCTCGTACATTTGTACTGAAAACGTTGACTTGAATAACTCCTGTGTTATTGGTCCGATCGAATTGTAATTTGGAGAATATGTTTGTATGATATATAGCTTTATACATACCAAAGCAGAACTTTATAAGTTTAATAGTTTGCTTAATAATCGTAAATTACCGATTTGCGGGGGCGGTGGGCGTGTCATCAAACATTTGAAATAAACTTTGTCTGCTTGGGAAATATAGGAACCTCCATGCCAATTTTTGGAGTCTCTAGCTCTTTTAATAGCTGAGATCCGGTGTCTCAAACAAACAGACGGACAGCCGGACAGACGGACAGACGGACTGACGGACAGACGGACGACAGACGGACATGTCTCAATCGACTCGGCTAGTGATCCTGAGCAAGATATATATACTTTTGGGGTCTGCCAGCCTCCTTATGCCTGTTACATACATTGAAGTTAGTTCCTTTTTGACCATTTTCAATGGTCGAAGGGTATAAAAATGTGTACACACTCTCACATCTTATGCCTTGCTGCTCTAGATTAATCGATATTTTCGATAGCTTTCAAACGTGTTTTTTATTTGCCTGCCGAAACGTAGCGCTGCTGTTGGTAGCCCTGGTTTGCCTAACCTCCCAGCCTGCCAGCCCTGTCTCTCTGCCTGCCCTGGTTAACTCGATCCTTGTTCCCTGGAGAGGCTGAGCCTGCATGTTCTAAATGTTCGCGACATGGCATAAGCTGCGCTGCTTACTTTTTTTTTTTTTAATGAATTGCTGTCAGGACAGCTGTGTGCCTGGAATACCCTTAATACAATTAGAAAATGTGCAAAACACTGCGATTTTAGTTATCGAAAGACGCATGAGAAGCAGTACAAATACTTTTTAATTTCTGAAATAATAATTTTGACACTACACTCTCTTAACGTCTCCAACAAAAGCAGGCTGTGTGGATACCCTTTAATTTGAAACGCAATTCTTTGTATGTGAATTGTGTGTGAAAAACGAACAATAAAAAATATATGTAAGAAGATGAACTGGAGTAGGTGTTGCTGGTGCTGGAGTAGTTAGTAGTCGGGGAGGATGAGGAGAACGAGGTGAAGGTAGCAGCATCAGCTCCTCTCACATACGACGCTTGAGCAGACCAAGGAATGTCTGCCAACGTCCGATCAGTTTTCGTGTTCTCTTTAGCAGCTCATTGGGCGATTTTGCTATATCATGCGGCGGCATGGGCAACATAGCCTCATCGGGCATCATCTGGGGTCCATGATAGATCTCGACAACAGCACGACGATCACGTGAGGCTGGCGAACGCACAGCGCCGCTGCTGCTCAGCGGTCCCATGCGTGGTTGTGCAGTTTCCTTGTACTTATTCATCTGGGGGGAGGGGGAGGTAATCACAAGGATTATTCAGGCTCTTAAAAGTCCTTTCCCTTCCCTACCTTTTTTTTTTTTTTTTTTTGTACAAATCGTTTTAGGTTTCTAGCAAAATATAATAATAATATATATATTTACGAATTTAACTTTTTTACTTTTTTCAGAAGCACTTTCTCCGAGTTTCAAATGATATATGAATTTTTCTCATAGACTGTGAGAGCTTAGGTCGGCGAGGGCAACGAAAACTATTGCCCAGGCGACTAGATTGGAAAAATTGACTGGGTATTATATAAAAAAAATATAAATATAAAAATAAGTGACTAAACTACTAGATTGGAAAGATTGAATGGGTATTATATAAAAATAAAATAAAAATATAAAAATAAGTCTGCTCATATTGTATTAGATTTAAATCGTTTTTTTTTTTTTTTGGTATATTATAAGTTAAGATCCTTAAACGTTTCACTGGCAAATTATGAAAAGAGTAGAAAAAAGTAGGAAAGAGCAGCATATAGATTGTTGAAGAACTCTCTATGTAGAAATAATGATAGAGTTAGGGAGAACACAATTATAATATTTAGCTAGAATCTTAAGTCTATCACTTTCTACGTTATTCCCAACGTTTCGCTGGCAAATAATGAAAAGAGAGGGCGCAAAGTAGGGAAGAAAGGAGTAAAGATCGTTGTCTCTAGAGAGGAGAAAGAGAGAGAGAGAGAGACTACGCCATTCCTAAGGGAAAACAAAAATAACTTTCACTGCAAGTGTTGTGCCAGCCACTTTCTTCTTCTTCTTTTTTTTAATATGGTTTCCCATTCGTACTGTCCATAGATCATATCATATACACGCAAAAGCCGCCGTACTGAATCAACAAACGCTCAAAACGGCTGAGCTGCCTTCTCTCTCTCTCTCCCCCTCTCTTTCTCTCTGTTTTTTTTTATACCCTGTACACCCTGTGGTTTAGCGCAAATACACATTTAGATGCTGATTTTGTTAGGGGGCGTGTGGCGAGGGGCATGGTCTCGGGTTCGCCCTGGCTAATGCATTTCTAACATGGCAAAAAGTGCGTTCCTGCCTGAAGTTGGATGGGGCAACATCATGTTGGGGGTTACGGTTTGGGATCGGGCAAACCGGATCCACGGGGCGATTTGTTGACACAACGTTGCCACAAAAACATTGGCGGCCGCGTTAAATGAAACGAAAAGCCAAACGCGCGACCGCGAAAATCAAACAACAATAAAAAATAAAGAGTCGAGAGTGAAGCGAAAAAGGGACGACAGGTGCAAAGGGACGAGGCTGGAGTGGAGAGAGAGAGGGGGGGGTGGAGGTAAGAGGCAGCTGTAATGTGCACTGGCGACCGCAGGCAGCCGCAGCCTGGGTCCAAAACGCGGTGGCAGCATAAAAAATAGTAGTTAAACCCAATTTGTAATTTGTTTGGCCAAATCGCGCGAGAGGCGATAAAAGACAACAATAGCAGCAGCAACAGCAACAGCAGCAACAGCAGCAACAGCAGCAACAACAACAGCAACAGCAGCAGCAGCAGCTAAACGCCGCCACAAAGCTAAAAGCGGTTGCTGAATCCTTTTACACACCAACACAAGCACACAGGCAATACCTGTGCATAACATGGTGTGTATATGTGTGTGTGTGTGTTAGCCAGCGCGATGAGAAACGTGCCGATGCATAATCATTGAGGCCATTATCATTTATTTTACTCAAAGGCTGCGTGGTTGTTGCTGCTGCTGCTGTTGCTGCTGCTGCTGCTGTTGCTGCTGTTGCTGCTGTTGCTGCTGCCCACCTGCAATAGAAAAATCAAAAACACACGCAACGCCAACAACAGCAACACAAACTGGAACAAGTGAAACAAACAGTTGCCTGGTTAGCTCCCAGCTCGCATCTATAAGAAATTAAAAAAAAAAAAAAAAAAAAAACAAAAAGTTTTTAAAGGCTTCTGCCTTGATAGTTGATTTTCAGGCATGGAAAGATCGAACTAATTGTTAGATTTATAACTAATAAAGAGTTAGGAGCTAACATAATAATATCTGCAGAATTATATCTAATATAAATGAAAATATTGCAGAGGAAATTGGTAATCTCTAAAAGCAAAGAAGCTATCAAATTTTTAAGCCCAAAAAAAACTCATATAGGCAGAAAGGAAGAGGCAGAGAGAAGGGCACAAAGAAAGAGGGAGAGAGAAGGATAGAGAAGTGCAGAGAGAGCGCTGTGCTGTGCCGGAAGCGAGGCACCCTCTGGACTGGCATCAGGGTACTATAATATAGTATATATGTAGTATGATGTGGGACCCAAATGTGCCAGCGATTAACAAATGACCCAACAACTGGCACAACAAGCGGACGTAGGCAGCGCAAACAGCATCCGGGACTAAATTTACGGCCCCCACTCACAAAAAAAAACCCCTTACACACCCCCAACACTTTGGTACCTTAAGCAAACCAACAACTGCACTGCTTGTGCACTTGCGATTTTCATATTATTTGTTAGTTTAACCATAGCAAACTCATTGGGGAAACTATATATATTTTTTTAATTTATTATACCTTATATTATTATAGCATATAGTTGTTGGAATGCAATCAAATTTTGACAGCATATTAAATGGATAAAAAGGAGAAGTTGTGGTGAATTTGATTATGATAACTTGAAAAATAAGGAAAATAAATGATATATTGCATTGATTTTGCTTGTATGACAAGCTTAAACGGATACACTCCCAGATAGGCGGTACAAACAGTTTTAGAATAGATCAGAAAATATTGAAAATATAATAGACCCTATTGCAAGGGTATAAAAAATATAAAGTAAACCAAGAAATGTTTGTCGTTTGCCTTTTTTCATTAGGCACGCAGAAATATTCTTCGTATAAATTTCATAAATTCATAAATTAATTAATTAAAAGCGAAAACACAAAGCGTACTGAATCATGTCGACCCGCCGCCAAACGTGTTACCTGAGATCCTAACTCTAACCCCCACCCCCCCTCGTAGCAACATCTGAACATTGAATAAGCATTACGAGTACTGTAAGATATTGTGGAGATACCTGTGAGAGGTAAGGGAGGCAGGGGAGCCTGGGTAGGGGTACTGAAAGGTCGCTTAGCGAAATCAAGGTAATTTTATAAAATGCCATTGGCCCCGAGCCTCCCTAGGGGTTATTAGTCTTAATTAGGCAAGAGACTGGCCTACCTGGTAGGAGTTCTAATCAAATGACAGTTGGTAATATACGAAAATTTATTTCTGTTATTTTCTGTTTGAAATTATTTATTTGTTTAACCTGAAAAAATAGCAAAATGGGTTTTTGAAATTGTTTCGATATTTTGAAAATTTATGTAATTTATTAAGTTTAAGTCGCGAGTTTTTAGTTTTAATCGATTGCGGAGGTCAAAATTAGTACTAAACAGTCGTTTAAATCGATTTTTAACGATACATAATTTTGGCCCAAAAATCATGTCGAAATGGTCAAAAAATTAGACATGTAACACCCTCAACTGGCCTAGTATCCTCATTTTACATCGATCGTAACTTTTTTAAAAATCAATCGATTTTCACGCGGAATGACATTTTGTTTATGTTTTAATAAGCTGAGTGACTCTACATTTAAAAAATAGCAAAATTGATTTTTTGAAATTTTTCGATATTTTGAAAATTTATGCAAGGGTCCCCCCTATGATTTTTCAAAAAAATTTTTTTTTTTATTTTAAATCGTGAGTTTTTAGTTTTAATCGATTGCGGAGGTCAAAATTAGTACTAAACAGTCGTTTAAATCGATTTTTAACGATACTTAATTTTGGCCCAAAAATCATGTCGAAATGGTCAAAAAATTAGACATGTAACACCCTCAACTGGCCTAGTATCCTCATTTTACATCGATCGTAACTTTCTTAAAAATCAATCGATTTTCACGCGGAATGACATTTTGTTTATGTTTTAATAAGCTAGGTGACTCTACATTTAAAAAATAGCAAAATTGATTTTTTGAAATTTTTCGATATTTTGAAAATTTATGCAAGGGTCCCCCCTATGATTTTTCAAAAAATTTTTTTTTTTTTATTTTAAATCGTGAGTTTTTAGTTTTAATCGATTGCTGAGGTCAAAATTAGTACTAAACAGTCGTTTAAATCGATTTTTAACGATACTTAATTTTGGCCCAAAAATCATGTCGAAATGGTCAAAAAATTAGACATGTAACACCCTCAACTGGCCTAGTATCCTCATTTTACATCGATCGTAACTTTCTTAAAAATCAATCGATTTTCACGCGGAATGACATTTTGTTTATGTTTTAATAAGCTAGGTGACTCTACATTTAAAAAATAGCAAAATTGATTTTTTGAAATTTTTCGATATTTTGAAAATTTATGCAAGGGTCCCCCCTATGATTTTTCAAAAAAAAATTTTTTTTTTTATTTTAAATCGTGAGTTTTTAGTTTTAATCGATTGCGGAGGTCAAAATTAGTACTAAACAGTCGTTTAAATCGATTTTTAACGATACTTAATTTTGGCCCAAAAATCATGTCGAAATGGTCAAAAAATTAGACATGTAACATCCTCAACTGGCCTAGTATCCTCATTTTACATCGATCGTAACTTTTTTAAAAATCAATCGATTTTCACGCGGAATGACATTTTGTTTATGTTTTAAGAACATGAGTGATTCTATATTTAAATAATATCATAATAGACCTTTTGAAAATTTTTGATATCTTGGAAATTCAGACAATGGTCCCCTATAATAATAACAACATTTTTTATTTGTTTTTTTTTTTATTCATTCTTCTTGATTTTACTCCTTTTTGTTCTATCTTTGCCTCTCTTTTTCCATACATCTAACTCTGCTTTCTTTTACTTGCTTAATTTTAGCACTAATCTCATGATTCTCATTTAATATCGATTATATAACTATTACTAAATTCTTTCCGTCTCTTTTTCTTTCCGCTCGTGACTTCTCCCCCTCCCCCACCTTTCCCTTACCCTTCCAAAATGGAGTCTTATATCAATTCAGTATGCAAAAGAAAAATCCCGAATGAAGGCAAAGGCCAGTCCCCCTCCCCCAACCCACTTGAGGAAGGGGGGGAGGGGGGGGATAGCAGCGCACAAAGAGAAAGAAGAAAGAAACGGCTAGAAAAAAATGCAGAACACACATAAATTTTATAGTCATTTGCGCATTTAATTAAAATTATGATAAAAGCATGCAAAATATTTCACAAGCACATGCGAACGCGACTTACACGTACGCACGCGTCTCTCTCTCTCTCTCTCTCTTTCTCTCTGTGTGTGTGTGATTGTGTATACGCCCTGCTGCACATATGTATAGGGCATGTAAGTACAGACTGTGTGTGTGTGTGTGTGGGTCACATATAGCAAAAAAAAAAGTAGAAAAACGGGACAACATGGCAAGGAATAAATGTAGACAAAGTGCGAGAGAGTGAGAGAGAAAACTGAGGAGAGAGGAGAGAGAGCGTAGAAAAAAAAGGAATTAAAATAAAAATTGCTTATAGCAAAAATCTTGCGCTGTAATTACATCATTTATGCAGGACGAATATGTCGTTTTGTTGGCCCGGGCTATCCGCAGAGTTATCCCCCCCCCCTCCCCCGAGAAGGAGAAGCACGCGCGTCCATGTGTGCCTGTGTGTGTGTGTGTGAGTGTGTGTGTGCTGCTGCCACTAAGCGAGCGTGTGGCAAATGCCTTTCAAATAAATACGAAATGGTCAGCGGAATAATAATCAGCTGCAACGCCGCCAGCCGCCGCCGCCGTCGCTGCTGTCTCGCTGACAAGGCGACACGTACCAAAAGAGAGAGAGAGAGAGAGAGAGAACGCAAAAAAAATTTAGCACAGCAATAGAGAGAGAGAAGGGGGAGGAGATCAGCATTACGTTGTCTACAACAGGAAACGGATATGCGCAGCACACACACACACACACAGAGAGAGAGAGAGAGAGAGAGAAAGGAACGAGCATGGCGGCCAAAGCGAGTTGCACCATATAAACTCAGTCAGTTCTCACTGCCTGAAGACGTTATCAATGATCTATAAAACTCTATAGAGACCTACTAAATATTTAAGCTAATTTTTCTAGAATTTAGTTGGTTTTTAGAAATATTTTCATCGTGTAAACAACTCGCACTGCAAGTAGTAAGGTTTCTCTCTTTTCTTAATATTATTTCATCGTGTAAACATCTTATAATGCAGGTAATAGGTTTTCGGATTGTAAGATAGTTTTTTAGGCTTATTTTTAAAAAAATTAATTTTTCCTTAGTGTTTCAAGCTAAGATCTTGTTTTAAAATTGCCAAAATTTAGAGATCTTTGCTTTCTTTAGCATATATTTTTGCATTAATTTAATTTTTTGCTTATAATAACTTAAGATCTTGCGCTTGAAATAGTATACTCAATCCTCAATCTCATTTTTTCTAGCTTTTTCTTTGACTCACACGCGCCCACACTAATTTTATGTTGCTCTCTCTCTCTCTCTCTCTCTCTCTCTCTCTGCCTCATTCCCTTCATTATTAACTGCTGCTCGTGCCACGCCCTCCACGCCCACCGCATACGCTGCACTCGGCACACATTTAATATGAGAAAGCATTTTCAATTTTTTATGCGCTCGAAAGACAGAGGCAGCAACTCGTGGGGGGGTAGGCAAAAAAAAATGTACCGCCACTGTGTGATGGGTGGGCATCTTTGGCGGGTATCCTGGCCAGCGCGCTGGCCACACACACACACACACACATGGCAGTCGCAGTCCAGAGATTCGCTGATGTCGCTGCGATACTTCCGCCAATGTGGCACAAACAAAGCGGGCGACACATGTGGCAAAGCGAATACACTTCTAAAATTGAGTTGGCAGCGCCAACTATCGATATCAGCACTAGCGTTGCTATCGATTGGCAGCACGCTGTTGTGGGCATGCATAAAAATTTTAATAACTTTATTTCTAATTTAAATTATATATATTTTTTTTAATTTAAATTTATATTTGTAGTTTTCAATTTTTTTTTTAATCTTTGAGTCGACTGCTCTAAGTTGACGTTAAATTAATAAATAATAAATACAAAATATCGATAGTAGCGATAGTATGGAATTAAAGTTCAGTGATCTAGACTTATTTCTAGATATATTAAGAACATTATATTGCTGGACTATTCTATTTAAAAACTTTTAGTAGCAACTGTGTCAAATTTCAGAGCAGTTACTCGACTTTAAGGAGAGAGAAAGTAAGATCGATTAAATAATTCGATAAATATGATACACCTATTCCACAGGAATTACAAATCTCGTATGCTCTAAGCTAGTGTATGCCAGGGTAGACGGGCAGGGGTGCAGGGATTTAAAAAAGCGCTCAGCATTGCATTTTTTTTTTGGAGGGGGGCATGGCCGGGAAACCCGAAAGAAACGTTGGAAAAAATGCTAAAAAATAGAAAAATTAAAATAATAAAATGTATTGCAAAAAAATTGCTATATATTTTTATACTCGTACATACAAATGTAAAGGAGCACTAATTTTGTAAGGACACGCGCGAAGGACGGACACAGAGAGAGAGAGAGAGAGAGGAGAGGGAGAGATATAGAGAGATAGAAAGCGAGAAAGAAGGGCAGGGGAAAGAGTGAGAGGGAAACAGCAGCAGCATAGGAGGAGCATGTGGCGCATAAGTAGACGATGGCGACGTTGACATAAAAAACGCTTGTCGCACACACACACACACACATGTAGTCGTAGGGGGCGGGGGGAGGAGGCTGCTCATGCTAAATGGCCGCTGGTCAGCAGCAGCAGCAGCGGCGGCGTACAAATGACGGCTTCCGCTTGTGCATATTAAGCGTGAAGGATAATAATTTTGCCACACACACACACACACACGGATGTATGTGTATGCGACATTTATAAAGCATAATTTTTTCATAGTGCTCTCTCTGTTTTTTTTTTATTTTTTTCGACAAAATGGGTATTAATATTACTTACGGTTAAAAATAAAAGCGCGACTTCTGTCTGACATGTTGCCTGGAATGGGGTGGGGCATGTGCACTGGCATGGATTGTCAAGGAAGGAGGAGGGGGAGGTGCAGGCTAAGGGGCTGCCAACTGAAGTCGAAATGCAGCTGCAGCAAAATAGTTGCGCATTTTGTGGCCAACAACAGCTTCGCAGGATGCTGCTGTCACATCTTTGCCGCTTGACGCTATCATCAAACAGAGGCGCAGCGCGAGACCTTGTGCAGTGACACACACACACACACACACACACGGGCAGAGCCAACGCAGGTGTTGGTTAACGCCCGAATGCGAGAAATTAAAAAAAAAAAAAAAGTGTGCATTAGTTGCCCATTTTTTATTTTTGCTTGCCTGTCTTTAGAAAACCTTCTTAACTTTTAATTTCCTATATGTGCTATATTTCCTATATTTGCTATATTTCCTAAATTTTCTATATTTTCTATATTTTCTATATTTTCTATATTTTCTATATTTTTTATATTTTCTATATTTTCTATATTTTCTATATTTTCTATATTTTCTATATTTTCTATATTTTCTATATTTTCTATATTTTCTATATTTTCTATATTTCCTATATTTCCCATATTTCCTATATTTCCTATATTTTTTATATTTCCTATATTTCCTATAGTTCTTATATTTCCTATATTTCCTATATCTTCTATATTTTCTATATTGATTTGCAAGCGGCCTCTTAACTCTACATTTTCTAAACCTTTCTGATCCAACTTTTACGTCTTTATCTTTTCCTTTGCTAACTTCTATATTTACTTTATAATTCTTACTTTAATATCATTTAATTCCCTTCAAAATTCGCTTCCAGACTCTTTACTTCCTTATCCTTGTTTATTTCTAAATTTTCTCTATTTCTTCTCATCTTCATCGTTTTATCTTTTTTAACTCCCAGATTATTTTCTTGCCTTTCCCTCTTAACTCTTCAATTTTATCGTTCCCATGCTTTCCTGCCTTTGCTTCATACTCACACAGTGAATATGATATTCTATTGTTGAATCTTCTCATCTCTCCCTCTCTCTCTTCTATCTTCCAACCCAACCCACACTCCTAACTAATCCGAGTAAGTGAAAAACCCCCGACTACGCACTTGCAGACCTTTACCGGATCAGGTAATGGGAATGAAGAGATAGACCGAACCCGAACCCGAACCCGAACCCGAACCCAATTCAGATACCAAAACTCAAAGCAAGGTAGCGCCGCTTTTCCCCATTTCCATTTAGCCAATTGGAGAATGTTCCGGCTAATCACATAGAATTCAATTCGTTTTACAATTTCAACTAATTTCCATTTCAATTAACTTGCTAAAATGTAATTTAGAGAGCGCTGTGAGTGAGCGAGAAAGAGAACGCAGCCAGTGCCCGAAAACCGCGCTACCAAGGCCAGCAAGGGGGAGAGGGGAGGGGGCTAGGTTGAGGGGGTAGAAGAGAAGGGAGTAGGAGAAGCATTCTCCTGGTTGCGCCACAATGACGATGCTGCTGCTGCTGGTGATGCACTGACAGCGCCAGTATAGTCCGAGAATATAGCAGGGGCGTAGAGCAGAAGGGGGGGAACTGGCATATATAGCTAACGGCAAAAATCTGTGCGGTTGGTAAGCGCTCAAAATCGTAATTGGACTACAACTGTAAAATCAAACAACTGACTACTCAACGAAAGACTCGCCCAGTTAACTGACGAACTGACTAGGCGAAGGACAGACAGGCAGACGGAGAGACGAAGAGACAGACAGGCAGACCGACAGACAGACCGACAGGCAGAGAGACCGATGAACAGACGAGGCGCACGGACAGGTGAATCGCACACAGCGCAGCGTCGTCGTCGTCGTCGTCGTGTTTTCGGCTTTCCCTGACTGACGAAACTGACAAAAGCATAAACGAATCATTCACATGGCTGCATTTTGCAGGCACTGTATATGACCAGGTACCTAGGCAGGTACCCCCTACCCCCCCTAATAGTTCCCAGCCTGCCTGCCTGCAAGGCAACTGCGCGCAACAGTTGCAAATAGTCATTAAGCCCCTCCCCCCACTCCATTTGCGGTGTGTCTGCTGTAACTGGGCCAAATGCTTCGTTGATCACTAAGATTAAGATTTGGAATTACTGCCGCAGCCCCTGGCGTGCTCTATAACATTATAAATTGCCCAAAATCGGTAACATCTTAAGAAAAGTAGTTGAAATCCGGCAAGAAACGGGTTAGTTTTAAAATACTTCGATTTCTTATGTGTTAGAAGGCGTAACTAGATTACTGAGTGCATACTCAGTTGGGTATTATAATAAGTTATATTGTGGCCAAATTTGATAGCTCCAGCTAGCATAGTCTCTGAGATATAGATGTTCATACAGACAAAAAATCTTCGAACTTATCGTTGCCTGTTCTTGTGCTTTATCGTTGCAGCTAGTACAGTTTTCTGTTGCCGTAGGCTCCCATTAGGCCCTAGACTAAGCAGTGAAAGATAGAGAAAGATGCAGAGAGAGAGAGAGAGAGATGGAAAAAAGAAGAAGAATTATAAAACGCAAAGTTTTGCCGAGCTGGCAACGGCAATGACAACGTTTCCTCTGCGTGTAACTTTTGCTCAAGGATTTATAGTAGTAGACTCTGGATGTGCAGTGCCGGGGAAGCATGGACGGAGAGGGGGCAGGGGGCAGGGTAGGCTAGGAGGGATAGCTCCGGCTACGGTTGCGACTAAACCGAGAGTTGTCATGGGGACTACGCGCGCATCATAGACATCGCATTCACTTGGAAGCTGGATATGGATATGGATGTGGAAGTGGATGTGTATGTGCCGAGCACCGAGCCAGGGTCCTGCTACCAACTGGGGTGCTCCCAGAGAGTGAGAGAGAGAGAGAGAGATACTGCCTGCTCTACGTGTGCGTGCGCCGACGTCGCCGCCTCAAAAGCCATTTGTGCTTAATTGCGTGTAGGGCAACTAATGAGCGGAGTTATATACCGGAGCCACACTCGGAGTGGGATGCGGAAGCGGTACCAAGAGAGGGAGACAGAGAGAGAGAGAGGGGGACAGTTAGAGCGGAAGCAGAAGCCGAAGCCGAAGCAAAAGAGCGTAGCGACAACGTGCGGCTGTTTATAATTTTCGAAAGCGACAGAGAGAGAGAGAGAGAGAGAGAGGGAGAGATAAATTTTATAATATACACATTTATATAGCTCCAGCATAGAGTACTATATAGTCAAGCTGGCAAGCCTGAGGTGTGGGCCAGCTCGGCGACACTGTGAATTTATTTATAACTCGGCGGCGACAGCAGCGCAGCGAAATATTTTTTCAAAATAAAATGTAACATTCATTTGCGAACGGGTTGGACCCCTTTTTCGAAAGTTTCGCATTTGAATTATGCGTGCCAAAGGGTTTGCCAGCAGGTGTGAGAGAGAGAGAGAGAGAGAGAGAGATACCGAGTCCCGTTGTGGACTAAACCATTAAGCCAGAAAATATACACATAAATTGGCCACACGGGCTAAAAGGGGAGTGAGAGTCGCCAAGTCCAAGCAAGTCAAGGTGTAAATATCGAAATGTGTGGCAACCCTGTGCAGACTTATTAACTGCATAGTAGCCTTAGTTCTGTTACAACTGATATGAAACTGGGTGTTTAGCTAGTTCTAAGCTCCTTCTGTTAGGATCTTCACTGGGTTTTCAAAAGAAAGAAGGAAAACTTGTAAGATAGTAGGTTCTAAACAATGATTATAAGGAATTTCAGTTAGGAACATGTCTTAGTTAAGCTGACGAATAGGGTAGTTGAAGTAGGGTACCCCGTTCTGTTACAACTGATATGAAACTGGGTGTTTAGCTAGTTCTAAACTCTTTCTCTAAGGATCTTCACTGGGTTTTCAAAAGAAAGAAGGAAAACTTGTAAGATAGTAGGTTCTGCACAATGTATATAAGGAATTTCAGTTAGGAACATGTCTTAGTTGAGCTGACGAATAGGGTAGTTGAAGTAGGGTACCTCATGCAGTCAGTAATGTGTGATATATAGTGTTAAGGGCAGATTCCAATGGGTTTGGGCAGAAAGTTGGGTAACTAGGTAAATATAAGATTAAAATATATGCTTATACAGAATTTCAGTTAGGAACCTAACCTAGAAGAGCTGACGAATAGGGTAGTTGATGTGCGATCTATAGGAAGAAAGCTGTGATAGTGTCAATAACAGGTTATAATCGATGCTTATGCCAGGTTTCAGTTAGGAAACTTTCTTAGACGGGCTTACGAATAGGGTAAAGACTTGGTAGTGCATTCCTGTTCCTTGGATCTCAGCTATAGCTAGACTGCATGGAGTCTCAGGCCACTAACCTAATCGAAAAAACTGCAGCTGTTTCGCACCGCCCCCAACCCTGGACGAACTCTCTGTACAGTAGGTACAGTTGTGCTTAAGCCTAGTTAGGAATTCATGAGCGTGCTTCCACGGGGCAGACAAACACCATCATCACTTGCGGTCACTCACGGAAGTGGGAGGAGGAGGGTCGACTGGGTTAGGCCTTGGCCAACGTCGACGTCGCACTGATTCATGTCGCCTGGTTTAGTCGGGGAGGTGGCGGACTGGCGATAGCAGCTGCTGTTCAGTTGGACCAGACCTTCTTACGAATGTAATTTTTATTTACACAATTTTAAGCTAATATTACGTTTCAGCCACGCCCAAAGCCGGAAGGGGTGGGAGGAGGGGGGAAAAGCGAGAAAAAAGCGACGGCGAATTTGTCCCAAAAAAGGATTAATGAAATAAAATTATCTCTTTTTCGGCGTAACGCGAACCAACTCGCATTGGATGTTGGCATGTGGGGGGCGCGGGAGGCGGTTGTAGGGCGTGGCCGCGAGAGAGGTCGCGAGAAGGGATGCCAGGGGAGGCGGGGGGGTGGTACGGAAGGCTGGTCGTGTAATGCGGCAGCCTTCTGTTTTTTGTATGTTGCGAGTTGTTGTTGGTTTCTGTTTCTTTTTTTTTTCTTTTTTTTTCTTTTTTTTTCCTACTTTTCTTTCCCTTTAATTGTAATGCCTATTTACGCCCTCTCTTTCCCACTCTCTCTCTCTCTCCTGCTTTCTTTGGGCATCGTGTGTCGCTGGAATTTTTGGTTAAGCTGAAAAGATGCGTAGAACGGGTCGAGGGGGGGGTATGTTGCAGCCGCCCGACGTGGACCTCATCAAGTAACAACACGTACAAATCTTTTGTGTGCCTCGTCTGCTGTCTCGCTCGCACGCGCGTGTCTTTGTAGACAATTTAAGTTGTTTTTTTTTATTCTCTCTCTAAAATGTTCTCATATTTTAACATTTTTAAATGCATTCAAATTAAGTAGCACGCGATGGCTAAGCCAGCAGGGGGGGCGGGTAGAAAGTGGGGTTATGTGCACAGGTAACGGTAATGACACTCACAGGGTTGCACGACAAAAAAGAGAGAAAAAATATAAGCAAACAAAACAAACTAAATTGCATATAAATAAAAAAGTCTATGGCCTTCAAGAATTCTTGTTGTTTCTCGAGAAACGTGGAAGAGTTACCTGGCTGGGGTAGGGTAGGGTAGCGGGGTAGCGCAGGTTGACAGGGTGTCGTTAATTACCTTTCCATTTCGACAATTAAAGCAAAAGGGCAGCTGCAAGTCGTGACTTTTTTTTTTTTTTTTTTTTATGCGCCTATAATGGAGAAAAGAAAGCTTGGCGATGCTGTGGCTACCCTGTCAGCGAATTTTGGCAACCCTAGACAGTCTAGACTAAGGGCTAAGCGCATATCGGTTTAATTGTTACAGCTGCACAATAATATATATATGCTTGGTAGAGTTGCCTATTCGCAATAAATAAATAGATTTACAATAACATTATTATTATTATTATATATTATTATATTATAAATAGATTTACGTTATAAGTGGAAAAAATGCTAATAGAACTCGTTAAAATTTTGTACAAGTACTACGTGGGTACCCGTTGAGCTTAACACCTTCTTCAAAATGGAAAACTTCTTTGGCAAATTAATTCAATTAGGGCTGAAAATGCGGTCGGATCGAAATGTGCTGACACCCAACAACAACTTATACAGTATCTCTCTCTCTTTCTCTCTCTTACTCATTCTCTATCTGTCTCACTCACCTTAAGCCTAAAGTCAGCTAACGATTTGAGTTGAGGTCGCTGTGCGAAGTTTATCAAACAATGCGCAAAATGATGCGAATGGAAACTCTGGCGGGCAGCACAGGGTAGTGCAAGTGAGACAGACAGACACACAGGGTGACACTTTTTTGGCTGTGCTGGCTAAATGGAACAAATAAATGTCATTCATTCATTCATTTATGCAAAACTTGTAATAATGACAAGTCTCTTGTGAGACAGCGGGGGAAGGGGGTGGGGTGATTCGGGACAGTTAAGAAATCCCCTTGAAATCCCGCTAAAAATTCTGTTGACTCTGAAAGATTTTCATTTTGATGGGGCGCCCTGTCAACATTTTGTGTGTACGCGGGCGAAAAATTTTTGCGCTGCCAAGGTGTGCAGGAGGAGTAGGATGGAGTTGGATGGAGATGGAGATGATGATGCTGCTGCCTGGCAACTGACTATTAAGCTCACCTCTCCCTCTCTCTCTCTCTCTCTGTCTGTCCCGCTCGCACTCTGCATATTTCGTATTTCGTTGTTGTTGTTGTGCGGTAATAAAATTCTTAATGTGCCATTAAATCCTTCCACTGGCAACGTCATCAGCGCATCATGACTTTTGTGAGCTGCCAGCAGTAACAGCAGCAACCCTGGCCAAGGGGAACCGTAGGAACGTCGACAACTCTGGCTGTCTTGGAATTCCGCCAAGCCAAAGAAATCTAACGAAAATTTTGCTACGAAATGGCACGTAAATAAATTGCAAAGATTTGTCGTCTGTGTTGGGGCTACAACAATAACTTGGTAGCTGGAGGAGCACAGCACAGTACAGGACGCACCTGCCCCACCTTGAGTGCGGTTTTCATTCGTCTCTCTGACCTGCCCCCTTCCTCCCTCTCACCCTTCCCCACTGATCTCTCCTGCCCAAAAAGAAGGACAACAAATGAGTTAACATTTTTGGCGTCGCTCTGCGAGAGCTTTGGCAATCGTTGTGTGCCCGCGCTGATGACATGCCCAGGAGCAGGCCCAATTCTCCAGCCCCCCCTTAACCCCCCTCTACACCCTGCAGAGCAGAAGTTCTTTGCCTGGGCTGCTGTCATTATGATTATTGTCATTTGGTTGAGGTGATTCAATGCATTTAGATTGCATAATTAAGTAACGCGCGTATTTTATGGAAATTCCTAAGTCGGATTTTTGGAACATGAACGCGAATATGGACAGGGGGGGGTAGTAGGGGAATTAAACATCATATTTTGTGGGCTCAGCAATGTCTGAGTAGGAAATCTGTAGATTCTTCAATCTAGTGATGCAATTTGGGAGTTTATATTAAAAATACTTAAAAAATTTGAAGATTTTTGTAGAAATTCAATGAGTATAAAAGCAAAGGGTATACTCAGCAGCAAAGGGTATACTCAGCAGCGATAGCCAAGTCTTTTAACAATGTCCAACAGGATCTTAAGCACAATACTAAGAGCTAGAGCTGCCAAATACAATATAAAAAAAACTTTAAGCCATAGCTAGAACAAATTTATATAAAATTCTGTTTTTGTTTTAAATAATTGCGATTATTAGGCAAAGTATAGAAGTCTTAATACGCATCTTTGACACACATATGGACGTAGACTATCTTCATATATGTTTCAAATTTCAAATTGATGGGATTATAAATATAGAAGTTATGCGCAATAATGTTTTGCGCTCCTACGAACAGCGCTGCCTGTGCTGAGTTTGTCACTTTGCTGTGCTGCAGCTGAAGAGGGGCAGGGCAGGGTAGGCAGGTCAGGTCAGGTCACTTCACCCAGTTAGCTTGAGGCTGCCAAAACAAAGGAATCCCCCTGCCACTTGCCTACCCCCCTCCCTCACGCAGTGAAACCTTTCGATTGTTGCATGTTGCAAGTTGCTGCTGCTGCTGCTGCTGCCACTTCGAGTATTTAATATTCGTCGTCGTCGTCATTAATATTCGTGTGAGTCGGCACAACAAAAGCATCTTGTGGCCACTTGTCGATATTTAACATAATTGTGCAATTGTGTGGCACACACACACACACACACACACATACGAGTGCAGCCTGTGTGTGTGTGTGTGTGTGAAATCAAAAAGAGTTCAAGCCGCAACAATTTAAGTCTCGCTGCAAGTGCTGCCCTGCTGCGCTGAGGTAGTTAATGGTTCTCCATGCAACGGATGTACAATTGCAGCCAGCCCCCTCTCCTAACCCTCTCCTAACCCTCTCCTAACCCTCTCCATATAGCACTCGACCCAAACTTATAATTACAGCATAGTACGTAGTATGTGGCATATGTGGGAATCTGCAATCTGCATATTACCAGATCATGCATGGCAGGATTAAACTATTAGCCATACTCACTACTTTGATTTAGATATGTTAAAGTGATACAAAATTGATTGGAATTTGAAGAACAATTCATGGTACCCTCTTGGGAACCCTATAGACCCTTCCAAGCCCATATCTTGTTCAAAAATCATCAGACTCTCATGGGAGATGGCATTTTCTTACTTATTTGGCTTCAAGATCGATTCTGCTTCAAAATATTATGAATTCAACATTTTAAAAAATGTGGACCTTACGCAAGTCTTTCATATTACCCCCTGGCTCGACTTCAGTACCCCTGAAAAATCTCAAGTATGGAAAACTTAGCCAAAAATGATCAGATTTTCTTGGGATAGGACTTTTTATCTATTATTTGGCCTGTAGATTAATTCTGCATCCAAATATTGTGAATCTAAGATTTTAAAAATTTGGACCTTCCGCATGTCTTTCATATTACCCCCTGGCTCGACTTCAGTACCCCTGAAAAATCTCTAGTATGGAAAACTTAGCCAAAAATGATCAGATTTTCTTGGGATAGGACTTTTTATCTATTATTTGGCCTGTAGATTAATTCTGCATCCAAATATTGTGAATCTAAGATTTCAAAAATTTGGACCTTACGCATGTCTTTCATATTACCCCCTGACTCGATTTCAGTACCCCTATAAAATCTCTAGTATGGAGAACTTTGTCAAAAATCATCCGATTTCGTTGGGAGAGGAATTGTTATCCTCTTTTTGGCCTCTAGATTGATTTTGCATCAGAATATTATGCGTTTACAATTTCCCAAAATTCAGACCTTCAATATTTTGGTGTCCATATAGACCTATACAAAACTATAACTTGGTTATCAGTATCGATAGGTAGATTATACAGATTACTTACGTATTCGCAGCTTAACGTATTCACTGCTTGATACCTTGAGCTCTTCCAGGGTCTTGGGTCTCGTTCCCTTCAACCTACCGCATCATCCACCAGGTAGATTAAGCACGATAACGACGCAGTCAGCCACATCGTTCTCATCGTGCTCATCGTGTGCTCTCATCGTCATCCTCGCCCATTTGGTTATATTAAAACCATTTTTCGCTTATTACCAAAAAATTTAAATATTTTGAAAATAATAAACTGCGGGTGAGTTACTAAGTGCCTGCCAGCCGCCCCGTTGGGTTGTGCTTCGGACGGGGAGCAGGTGGAGAGGGGGGGGGGGGGGTGTCTAGGTGGGATCAGCCGCATCGTAAGCATCGGCATCGCCAACACAAATCGACAAGACTCGCAACAGCCGCCACAGAGGACTCGCCCACAAGAGAGCAAACAACAAGGAATGGGGATAGGAGGCAGGGAGGTAGTTGGGCGGGGTAGGGGCTTAAAATGATGCTAAGCATGCGCTGGCCCACCTTTTTTTGGGGCGGCATTACTAATCCTCCAACCCGACAAAACGAAACCAAACCAAACCAAACTGAAACCGTCGCTGTGCGCTATCAGCGCGTCGCGCCTCGTGTTGATTGTCGCGCGTTGTTGTTGCCATCAATGTAGTCAGAGTGGGTTACCCCATGCTCCTCCATCCATCCACATCCCACTCCCAGCTAGCTGAATATCCATTTAGCCGGGTGTTGCGGGTCGTCTTTGTGCGCGTAATGAGCATCATGCGTTCGCTCCTCCAACTGAGGCTGAGGCTGCGATGCCTCTCCTGCTGCTGCTGCTGCTGATGATGATGATGATGATGATGGTGGGAATGCTCATAGCGATGATGATGATTATGAAGTCGCATAGTGTCATATTTTTATGATTTTTATGTTAATTCGGAAGCAGCCCAGAACAGACCAGGCGGTTGCTCCTTCCCTGCGTTCCTTCTTCTTCTTCGGTTCGGTTCGGTTCGGTTTGCCAAATGCTTTTTAATCCTTTTAATGAAAATTAGTTCCTCTCAATATCATTTAATATATTTTCTTTCGCTTGGGTTTCATTACCCCAGCTACCTACCTACCCCCTTCCTGCCCTGCTCTTGTTTTCACAGGCATTATCATAATTTCTGTTTGCAACCCTAAATCAACACTTGCCCCATGCTGCGCGTCTCGATAAAGGGTTACTGACTGAGGTCCCCCCTGCCCCCTGCTCCTGCTCCTGCTCCTACTTCACCTTGCCTGCTCCACTGGTTTTTGGCATATATCACCAGTCGCTTCTGCCACAGCTTCGGCTTCGGCTCCAGCTCCAGCTCCAGCTCCAGCTGCGGGTGCGACTGCTACCTCCTGTTGCCTTCGCCTTTCTCTTTGTCTTTGTCTTTGTCTCTGACCTTTTCCGTTTGATTTTCTATGCGGCGTTAAATGGCGTCGCCGTCGCCGTCGACGTTCACGTGGCTTCTTAGGCAAATTGAAAACCCAAAAGCAGTAAAAATTAATGTCCGTAGCGAAGGTGTTGCCATATTTCTTCCACCGACTACCCCACAACACTCGCTTCCAGCACAAAATGTTTCCAGCAGAAGAGTTCTTGATGCAGTAGTACGTTGGCTATAGGACTCTAAAGATATATAGTATATTTCTGTATTAAACGAAACCATATAGAAACTGTCGTGGCGTAAAGTCTAATCAGTCCTAGCTAGGACTTTTCTTTCAAATTTGGATTCTCTCTTTGCTTGAACCTTTCTAGACGTTTAAACCGACGCCTATTAATATATATATATACATATATATAATATATATATAAGATATATACTTTAATTTGGTATAAATCGGATCCATATAGAAGCTATCATGCAACATAGTCTAATCAGTCCTAGCTAGGACTTTTCTTTCAAATTGGATTCTCTCTTTGCTTGAACCTTTCTAAACGTTTAAACAGACGCCTATAAATATATAAATAATATATATAAGATATATACTTTACTTCGGTATTAATCGAAACCATATAGAAACTATCGTGGCATATAGTCTAATCAGTCCTAGCTAGGACTTTTCTTTCAAATTGGATTCTCTCTTTGCTTGAACCTTTCTAGACGTTTAAACAGACGCCTATAAATATATAAATAATAAATAATATATATACTTTACTTCGGTATAAATCGAAACCATATGGAAACTATCGTGCAACATAGTCTAATCAGTCCTAGCTAGGACTTTTCTTTCAAATTGGATTCTGTCTTTGTAAACGTTGAAGCCAACGCCTTCTTTTCCTGATATCGTAATGGAACTCAGCAAATATAATTATTAGGTATACTACGCTTATGTAGAGGTACGTAGGTGCCCAGGGTTCCTTTCCAGGTCTAAATACATGAAATGCTTAGACGCAGCCAACTTCACTTTGGTGCAGAACCGGCGCTACTTTTATTTCTAGTGTTATTTTTGAAAAACTTTTTTTTTTTTTTTTGTATCGTATACGCAGGCGTTTTGTATTTATTTCACATTTTCAAAAATTCATAAAATACATAGCATTATTATCCTTGTATTTAAATTAAAAAAATAATGCAAATCATATAGAACATTCTGTTTATTGCTATGAAAAAAAAAAAAAAATGGTTATTGCATATCCATAACCTAATCTACCGAAACTGGAACTTTTTTTTTACTAAAATATAGATCCCTTAAGCCTATTTTTCACTTGTGACACTTGTGACTTGTCGCGCTGAGCGCGTTCTGAATATTGTGACCCAAATTACATACATCATATAGACTGTGTGTGTGTGTGTGTAGCTGATTGAGAATTGTATATATACAACTATATACATATATGTAAATATAAACATGTATATATATAGTATATGTATATGGTTTCCTATATGCCTACACAGTTTTCTATGCAATGCAACGTTTGCTTCTGCAATTATCGCTTGGGTTAGTTAGGGTTAGTTTACAGGCAATATAAAGGGATGCTGCGGCGGCTTCGAAGGGGGCTTTTTTCGGGGTGGGGGAGGAGGGTAGCAGGTTTTGGGTAGGGGGGTTATTGTGAAAAAAGTATTTGCTAAATGTATACAGCTTTTTCAGTTAGGAAGTTGCCCTATAAATGTCTTCTTTCACTCTCCCACTCTCCCGCTCTCGCTCTCTCTCTCTCTTCATGCCGCTTCTTATTTGTTTCTTCTTATTTTGTTTCTAATTTTTGTTATGCTCTCTTAACCTCTGCTCCATATTGGTTTGAAGATCTCAATCCAGGTCATCGCTCTCCTCACCCTTCGCTTTAGGTCGCTTCTTTGCCTTCTTCTCGTCCTTCTCATCCTGACTGCCAATGTCACCCAATGGTGCATTACCTCGCCTATGCTTGCGCGCCGCCAACTCGAACTGCAGACGCATCTTCTTGGCCACTCGCATTGCCTGATTCCAGTCCCGAGACAATGCATCCCGTGTCCGTTCGTCGGGGCTGCGCATGAATTGTTTGCGCAATGAGACGGGTTCGGTTTGTGCGAAATCGGGACGATATCGCTGTGGATCACGCGGACGTAGCCATTTGGTATCGGATGAATGCGATGCCTGCCACATGTTCTCCTCCCGCATGATGCGCATTGGTGCACTGGGCGGAGGTCTCAATGTGACACCCGGTTGAGGTGTTCCCGCTTGATGGTAGGGCGGGGTCCCCACTGTATGCCGACTGCCCGATGTGGATGTCGCTGCTGGTATTCCACGCATCTGATGATGTGCTATCCTACCCGATCCTGTTGCTGTAGCTCCTGTTGCTGCTGCTGCTCCTGTTGCTGCTGCTGCTCCTGTTGCTGCTGCTCCTGTTGCTGCAGCAGCTGCTGCTGTTGCCGTTGCTGTTGCTGTCGGCTTTGTTGTTGCCGGTGTCGTCGTCGTCGCTGTCGTCGCTGTCGTCGCTGTCGTCGCTGTCGGTGATGATGATGATGATGATGTTTCCGGTGTCGTTGGTTTTTGTATCCTACTCGATCCTCGCGTTGCTAGATTGCAACAGCAGATGGCGCCAGTTGCGTCCGGCAGATGGCGCCGCAACGTTAACAATTGCTGCACAAACGGTTGCCGATAGACGCAGCCAACGAACTGACTCGATGTACGCTGCATCCTCTCTCTCTGTCTCTGTCTCTCTCTCTCTCTAGCACGATCTCTCTCTCTGACTGGGTCACTACTTCGTCTGTCCTTTTTTCTTACTTACAACAATCTATGTGCACATCAATTTAGATTCACGTTTTTTTATTTTTTTTTTTTTTATTGAAAAAACCGAAAATTTGGAAAAAATTTATTAACTTTATCAATTTTCTGAAATTTTTTGTTACATGTGCTGTGTGCTTTTTATGGAAACCGAATGAAATATGCCTACAATGATATTGGTCCAATCCAAGCCTCTCAGTCAAGGCCTGCTCAGTTGATGGAAAAACTTGTATTTCGATTAGGCCTACTCACAGAGGGAAGATTCCGATAATAATAGAGTTTTTTCTAGGTGGGGTGGAAAACGTGTACTGCGAATTTTCCATCCAGAAATGCCAAAATGCTGTGCAGTTTTCGAATACTATTAAGTCTAGAAGGAACCAGCTTTATTAGCATTATTGTCATGACTCAGAACAGGTATCCCTCTCTCTCTACCTCTCTTTCAGTGTGAATTATGCAATACAGCAAGTCAGGGGGGAGGGATGGGGGGGTCACACTGCCAACCCGTTCGTTGTCGCAGCGAAATGCAAAAATCGCGAGGCGAATTTCCTTTTCCTTTCACTGTGAAATTTTCCAAAAATTCTATTATTATTAATACTGGCCAGGGAGAGGGGGGAAGCAGGGAAATGAATACCGTGACTGGGCTGCTCTAGGCTCGACTCGAGCGACCATGACGACTGTCGGGGCGGGGAGCAGGGGGGACAGGGCACTGCCGACTGTCGTCGTGGTATGCGATTGTCTTGTAGTCCGACTACAATAACCCGAAAAATGCACACAGTTTGCATTATAATGCGAAATTTTCGATTGCTCATTTGTGGCATTTACTTTTTACTATAAAAGTTTTATAGCCAGCCAGGCTGAAGATGCCGCGACCAGCGACAGCAGCAACAGCAGCAGCAGCAACAGCAGCAGCAGCAACACGATGACAACAACAGCAACAACGACGACGACAGCTACAAAATTTTATACAATGTCATCAACATGGCTGACAATGTTGGGTTGTTCCACACTCCTCCCCTCCGCCTCCCCCCCCTCTACACCATCCTGCTGTCGCTGTCTGTGTCTGCCTATGCCTCGCCTGCAATTTTTGCGCACTAAACTTAAAGGATTACTTTTGGCTAATTTTGCAAGAGATCCCCTCACACCTCCCCCCCAGGGGCTGCATAACAATTGCCTTTGGCCAGTTCCATTCTGAAGAACTTGAGAAACCTTTCAGGCAGCGCCTTATTTAACCATTTGCACAGTCACAGTGACTGTAACTGTGACTGTGAAACGCTTTGATGTTGCCTGAATGTATTGCACGAAAAGTTCCTTCATTCACTTGGGCAGGGGAACTGCTATATAAGTAAATACTATATAATAATAATATATAATACAATTATAAAGAACTAGATTTGTGGAGTGAGGATTCTGTGACGTTAGATTCTTAGAGAGAATGATTAATAAATAATAAATAAATATAAATAAATAAATAAATTCCTTAGGATAGTGAGAAGTATTGATATTAATAGATAATTGATTAATTGACAATGGGAAACATTATCATAAAGTTATCAAGATTTCAGGTATTTTATATACTAATATTTTCTGGTATTAAAAAAATTTGGTATAGAGGATATTACTATTTACCACGAGGTTTTTGTGCTGTATACCTAAAAACAGAAACTTTATAAAGCCTACATATCGTTCTATATTTTAAGAGGTTATGTTGAACATTTTTCAACCTTTCAACAGAAACCTAAGGACTCTCTGAAAAGTTTGTAAAGAAACTGTGATATATTTACCATATAATATATTATAAAATATTGTGTGGAAACAGTTGAAGATACAAAAAAACCATTAGGTTGGTAAGTTTACCCTGGCAACTTATTAAGTGCTCTCTGGCCTTTGACTATACAAGAAGGGTAAGGGGGTAGCTTAACGGGGGTGCCATAAAAATGCCAAAAACTCATTGACTTATGGGCCTGGCCACTTGTGACGCTGCGACGGCGTCTCTCTAATTGCAACGTGGCGAAGTTAATGTCCCTCGGGGCAGGGGTGGGAGCGGGAGCATATTAAAATTGGATTTCTGCACGTCTACGCGGCGTATACTTATTATTATTATTATTATTATTACTATATCTATCTATATGCTTATAAATTAGCATTTCGCATTTCGGTCGTCCGTTCGTTCCTTTCGGAATGCGTTATTAATGGCAAATTAAAAGCAATAAAAAACAGATGTGCTTAACGTAGCACATTTTGCGCGACTTCCCCTCCCCTCCTCCCCTCGAAAGCCCTCTCCCACACACACTCCCCCCTCCTTCAGTAGCAACATCAATGCAAGTGAAGGTGGAAAATGGCGATGGGAAAAGGTGCTGGGTTTGGAGGCAGAGACTGGGCCAGGACTTTCTACTGCGGCTCATCAGTTGGGTAGCAAGAGGAGGAGGAGGCAGAGGAGCAGGCAGCAGGAGGCAGGAGAGGGAGGCCAGTCGCGCTCCTTAGTCAAGAAGTTGGCGTCGTTGTCGTTATGAAAATGACTTTGCTCTTTGCTGTATTCAGTGGGAGAGGGGAGTGAGGAGAGGGGGGTAGGTAGTAGCCAGGGGTAGGATAGTAGCCAGGGACAGGGCACACACACACTGAGAGAGAGAGAGCGCTGCTCACACACTTGTGCAAAAAAGTTTTGCATTCAAAATTTTTGGTCTGTTGCGCTGCCTCAGTCGGTGCTGCCTTTGGCTTATGCAGTTTATCATTTCGCTCCATCCAGGTGGGTAATTTTAATTTTAAGCTTGAGTAATGACAATATTTACTTCCACTTAAGCGACAACGTCACACGCTTTAATGGCATTTTGATTTGAGCTTTTCTTCCTCATCTTCCTCATCTTCCCCATCTTCCTCATCTTCATCTTCATCCTGCTGCTGCCCTTCGCCTTTTTAGCAGTTACTTTTTGTTGTGACCATCATATTCCGAGACGAACAGCTGGCGACAGTACAGTCGACCTCCCCCCTTTACACGCAACTACATGGAGAGGCTAATGCTTTGTACATCATTTGGATTATCATTACCTCCCCCCCCCCCACTGGCACTCGCTTTCCAGCAAGGTGTCTCAATAACCAATAGGGGAGGTAGAGAATAGGTTAGAAGTGACAGCCTAGATCAGCAAAGGCAGCTAAGTTTAGCTTTCTTAACTGTTTTCCCCATTGAATGTCTGTATGAACGCGCAGATCTCAGCTATTTGAAAAGTTAGGGACATCAAATTTGAGCTGGATGTGTCTGCATGCCATACGCATATAAAGCTATTTTCATATCTAGAGTGTCACAGTAATTTAATTTTTAATTCGATTTTAAAGTTAAATGTTGCAGCTAAAACTTAAAGCTTTGGCAAACAATAAGCTAGCTTTAATTTGCAACGATACATCAAATTTCAATTCAATCGAGCTATAAATAGATAAGTTTTTAAAGTAAAATTACAGTTTTCACATAGGCTCAGGGTAATAAACCCCTTTAGGTTAGCTAGCCCCCTTCTACGCCTTTTTGTTAGGTTGTTAAAATAAGAAAATAATACGATACGATGATAAAGCTGTAAAACATAAACAAGCAACTTGCCAGGCTCGTTAAGATGTGGCCCAACCCTTTTCTCTTATACAGGGCTGCCAAGATCAACAGAAAGTCATAAAAAATATAGATATGTGAGTGTAGTATGGAGTGCTCGTATAAGCAGTCTCTCCCCCTCCTCCCTCTCTCACTCTTTCTCTCTATAAATTCTCTTGTATAACAAAAGATGTGCAAAATTTGCGCTTGTTAACAATGCACACACACACACCCACACACACATACGCCCGATAAACAGCCAACAATAGTAGAGGTAGAGGGGGGAGAAAGAGTAGAAAGAGGGTGAGGAAGGGAGGGAGAAAAAAAGTTCAAGGCAAGTAAAAAACAAAAGCAATTGACGCTGCCTGCAAGTCTCAAACTCAACGCGTATCTATCTCTCAGTCTCTCCCTCTCTTTCTCTTAGCCAAGTTGCGTCTAGGCTAAAAGAGGTACGGTGGGTAGCACTGTTAATGGGGCTGATGTTGCGCGCATCGTGTGGCATTGTGTCAAAAGAAGTTAGGCAAAAGTAAGCGACGCACTAATCTCGTTTATGTAGCGTGAAATGCATGTAATTGTGTAAACATGCCAAAGGCGGGCGCCCAACGTGGGGCCGGGCTAACACCAATGCACAGATAGAGAGAGAAGGAGCGCGAAGGAGAGAGGGAATAGGAGAGAGAGAGAGAGTGAAATTGATGCAGATGATTTGGAGTTGGATTTGCAGAAGAAATCGCCGGGTTTCCCAAACAAGTTCCGAAAGGTTACTGGTTGCTTTTATCTTTCTTCCTATTGAAGAGGTAAAGCTTTCTCTCTGGTAACTTCTTATCCCTTTCTTATAGGGTTATACAGCTAACTCTCTCTTTGCTCACTCCATCCATCATTCTTCGAGGACTATTCAGCTAATTCACGCTCTGCTAACTCCTTCTTTCTTCTTGGACTAACCAGCTAACTGTCTTCTCTACGATGTCTTAGTCTCTGTCTTCTAGGACTTTCCAGCTAGTTCTATATTTAGTTAAAGAATGTTTCAGAAGAGTTATCTATATTAAAAATACACTCTCTTCCTTTGCCTTCCAGCTTCCCTGCCTTCTATACCTCATAAAGCTTGTCTTCATGCCTTGCTGAAACCATCATATATGCCTCTCTAACTGTCATCGATTATTAGCGTAAATTTCTTTCATTCTCCTCTCTCCCTGGACCGAGTCTTATCTGCGTTACGTCTTCAAATTGTGCAAATTAGTTGAGTTCTCCTCAGTCATCTAGGCTGAGCAGTAAATAGCGCGTGTAACTGGAAGATGGTAGGTTTTTGGGGGGTAGGACTACCCTTTCTTGAGAGCAGGATGAGAACTTACTTTCAAAGTGATGATATGAGTGGGAACGTCAATGAGCAGCAAAAATTATGAAGCTCATCAAAATGTGCGCTGAATTGTAAAATTGCCGCTTGCCTTTCTTCTACATATATATATTTTTTATGCCTTATATAGGGGGGTAGGGGGATGGGGGTTGCCTTGCAAGTTATGTGTGCTGTGTCTTATCTGAAGCAATTAAAAAATGTTTTTTGTTTTCGACTTCCGCTGCGATGTCGTCGTCATCCTCATCATCGTCTTCTACAGACAAAACCCGAGCACATATGAAGGGGATTATCATTAGAGGATTGGGTGAGCTCCTGTAGCACGGCAATGTCACGGCAGAGCACATAGAGCGAGTGGGTTGAGTTGGAGATGAAGATGGAGACGTAGATGGAGTGTGAGTGCCTGCCGTGGGGCAAGAAAACTTTTGCCTTTGTGTTGATGTGTTTATTTATGCTGCCTTTCTTCTTATGATTTTCACTGATTCCTCGAGTATTTCTCGTGTCCAAATCTCGAGCCTTTCTTTTCCATTGTTCGCATATTTTTATGATACGCGCACCAAGTGGAGAAAGGGAAAAAGAGAACTGAACTGTATATAAAATGTGAGAGCAGAGCTTATCAATGTGCTCTGCTATGTTAAGGAACTGTTTTATATACGATATTTTATGATATATTATAATACAGGCATAATATTATATTATATATGAGAAAGACTTGGGAACTTCATCACCAAGAAAGGTATTCTACACTAATTTTGTTTAAAACTTGGAATTGCTCCGGAGAGTTGAAAGAATCGATAGAATTGCGTCTTGATCTCGGAGACTATAAAAGCTAGGGCTATCAAATTGGGTGACAATATGTCTTATAACTATACGCAACTTATGTTTGTTTTGAAATGTGGCCACGCCTTTCTGCGCCTTCAAAAACCGGGATTTAGTAGCAGCGTTCAAAAGAATACAATACAAAATATTAAGTATAGCTTTCTAGTTTTCTTTCCCAACTCTTAAGCTTAGCTAGCTTTAGTTCTGAACTGATTTCCCTATTGTTAACTTAAAAAATATTTCCATTTTTATTTACTCACACTAGTTTTTAGAACTCTCCTTGAAATCTGATTAGCTAAGTTCCGTTTTTTTCCCGTTTTCCTGTTTGTTTTTTTTTTCAGTTCTTCTTGCCTAATCGTACGATCTATGGCCTGCCATAAATCGTGCATTTAAGCGCGTCCCGGACTCGGGTCCCAGCGTATTACCCCGGCCCCGGTCGGGGCGACAGTGACCCGCTCTGATTGATTGAAATGTCACGTTGAGTGCGACGCAACCGACAAAAAAAAAAAAAAAATTAAAAAATAAAACGCATCAAAAATGCCAAATGAAACATAAATGCCACAAGCAGCCCCCAGCAAACCGCAGCCGTAACCCTGCCCGACCCCGACCCCACCCAGACCCGAGTCCGAGTTCTACCCAAGCCCCCTGACTGAAGTCAACCCTCGTGTGCGTTTGTTTTGTATTTGATAAGCATGAAAAACGCACAGAAAATAAAATTGTTTTAGATGTGATGCGCCCCGTCCCCATGCCAAGGCAAGGTTAGGGGGCGCCCAAAACAGAATCCTTAAAAAATAGTGCTACTTAAAAGCAACAAAAGCAAAAAAAAAAAAAAAGAAATACGAAAAGAACCAACGGGAAAAAATGCGAAAAAATGTAAAATAAATGTTGACTGGGATGGAGGCGGGGCAGGGTACAAAGTGGCCGGGGGGAGTGTGTGCTGCAGAAGGCAAAGGCAGTCAGCAAATGTTTTATCGCTTATACTTTTTTCACTGCGTTTTGTTAAGTTGGAAAAATGAGCGTCGATTAATTTAATAGAGACAAAAAGCCTTCGCACACAGAGAGAGAGAGAGAGAGAGAGAGAGAGGGAAGGGAAGTCCAGTAAAAAGTCTGAAATGGATATGGAAATACGTTCCCGTTTTCCGACTTTCAAAATGACATGCGAATCCGGCAAGAGTCTCTTTGCGCAAGCTGTAGCAACAAGTGGTGTGACTGTACTTGGGATTTTTACCTCACTTTTTTCTTGTGTTGCAAAGTGTCACAAATTTTTTTCAACTGCAATTTTTTACATACTTATTTGGGTTTTCGTTGAACTATTTCATGTAGAAATATAGCACATCTGTATATAATAAACTATGTATTCAAATGTTGCATGGTATCGGGTTTTTATCATAACTATCAAGATATGTTAATTAAACTTATGATTGGATTTTTTTTGGAAACGAAATGTGTATAATACTTTTGAAATATTATGTCTAGCTTAGTTTATAAGATTTATGTGACCAAAATAAAAAAAATAATACAAATATTAAAAAAAAAATGCTTTGCTTTAAATTTGTTTACAACTCTATAAAAACCATAAAGATTACAGGGTATATGGCTAGTCATGACACCACTCACTTGCTCGAATTATGAAGCGTTTTTGTCTGATTGATCCCCGCTGAATGCATGTTGACTTTTGAGGCCATCCCAACCCCCTCCGTGGAAACCTTAGATAAATATGTGTATTACAGCAACTGACCTGCGAGTGCCCTCTCTTTCTCTCTTTCTCCCTCTGTCTCTCAACTTTTCATATCAAACAAACTACGATAATACAAAATAACAGACATTTATCTAAACGTTTAGCCATTTATTAGAGTCGGCAATGGAGCAGGGTGTGTGTGTGTGTGTTTGTAAAAAAAAATAAAAAGTATCGACCCATTACTGTGTGTGTGTGTGTGTGTGTGAGTGTTGTAAAACAAAGAAAAAAAAACAAAACGAAACGAAACGAAACGTATAAAACTAATGAAATCCTTATTAATATGCTCTGGACCTTTGCTGTTTGTTTGCATTGTTGTAGAGTTTATTGTTGTTGTAGAGATTGTTGTTGTTGTTGTTGGGTGCTCTTGTCGACCCAAGCAAATTGAATATGCAATGAATTGTAAAACGCAAAAGTTTTGCATAAAAAAAAAAAAAAAAAAAAAACAGAGACCCCAAACTCGACTCGACTCGTCTCGCAGCTACTCAGCAAATGGTCAGTGCGAAGCAGAAGGAGAATAGAAAATGGAAGAAGAAGAAGAAGACGGGAAGAGAGCAAAGAAAAAATGTACGCACATTTTTCAGCGCATATTATGTAATTTTTCACATTTTCCAACAGCTTACAACGATCCATTCGACTGACTTCGGGACATGCTTTAGGTTTTTTTTATTTTTTTTGTTTTTTATCGTTTCTTTTGCCTCTTCCCTTTTGCTCGCCCCTTCGCTGGCTGCGCCTCTGTCCATTTTGGGCCACTCGAATTTGTCCAATCAGCTGGCTGCAGCTTTGCGATTGGCCACACTGCGGCACCGAAATCGAATCTCGCCGCACATAGGGTAAGTCCTCCTCCCCCGCACCCAGACACGTCTCTCTCACTCGCACATATGCAGGCATGCATGCGCGAATGTGTGTGTGTGTGTGCGTGCCAGTGTGGCCGAGTGTATCGATATCTGATGCGTATTCAATAAGCTTCGACGCGCGCACACGCATCCGGGGGATGGAAACGCGCCGCCGCCTGTCACGCAGCAACCCTTTCGCACACTCACACCAACACACACACACACACACACATAACTTACGCAAGTGCGTGCGTAGTGCCTGCATGTGAGTGCGAGTGTGAGTGTAAGTGTGAGTGCATTTGAGTGCAATGTGAAGAGCTGAGCACCTTTTGCGGTCAGACAGGGCGAATGAGTAATTTTTCGTAGAGCCAATTGAGCTTAGGCCTGCAGCGAACGATTGCTGATTGATTAGGAATATATTGATAAAAAAATATAACAAAACTGAATAATATTAATATAATTACTATTAATTAAAATATTATTTAACTCAGACAGCTTAAAAAGCAAGACAAAGTTGAATACACTCAAATGTTTATGCTTCAATTATATAAAAATCATGTAAGAATTAATATGTGGTGGAATTATTTAGGTATACCGATCTTATTTAGAATATAGGGAATTTATAAATATATTTTAAGTTAATTTAAGGGCATATGTAATGTGGATTTTAACGTTTTATCCTCTGCCAAGCCTAAGCTTGGGAGATCTGTCTGCTTCGTAAAGGCAGCCTTATTTCACCCTGTACAACACTGTTCTAACGATAGTTTTATCGATAACTCTGTCAGTTAAATATACTAAAGTGTTGCGAATGCGGTCACACTCAAA
The DNA here is from genome assembly GCA_018904105.1 of Zaprionus tsacasi. Classification (NCBI taxonomy): domain Eukaryota; kingdom Metazoa; phylum Arthropoda; class Insecta; order Diptera; family Drosophilidae; genus Zaprionus; species Zaprionus tsacasi. The sequence continues at coordinate 5,548,132 of JAEIFR010000001.1, forward strand.
TAAAATAATAATACCAATGAAATGAAAATAAATATGATTAAATACGATTCTTTGGAGAAGAAGATTTTTTCTTTAGGGGAAAAAATAATGAAGTGAAACTTTGCTATATCTTAAACTATTATACAATATCTCTAGCTCTTAGCTTGGCATAAACTGTTCAGGAAAAGGCCAAGTTAAGGGCACTGCCAATAAAAATACTCATAGTTCATTAATAAACAATTATGTGCGGCATTATTGCGCGCTAAGCGCAACGAATTAATGGCTTTCCATGCTCAACTTCAATAATTTTAATGTGAGAGAGAGGCCCGATTCCGACATGAATATACTGGCCCCAACCCCTCGTACTACCCAACTGGCATATAGAGTCAGTCGCTTCGCACGATGCCATTAATGCCCATTAAAATGCCAAAGTGGAGGAAGCGCCACAATGTTGCCAGCCATAAATAACCCAAGGAAGGAGTAAGAAAAATACTAAAAACAACAACAACAAAAACAAAAAATTATTAACGCCTCAGAGGCGTGTGTGTTAGAGGGGGATGGATAGGGGGGAGAGGGTAGAATATTTGCGAGTCGGCGGCGCGACAACAAAAACTATAAGCGGCTCCTCCATCTCCATGCCAGATGATAATACATTATCAGAGCGAGCCATAAATGAGCTGGGATGTGCCAGCGTGCGTGAGCCAAAGGGTTTAATGTGTGTATGTGTGTGTGTGTGTGTGTGTAGGGTGTAGAGGGTCCTGGGTCCACATAAAATTTATGTGCCGCAAAAAGGACAAAACGAACCAAAAATCAACCGACAGCTGAGCTGACTGACTATCAATGCAATGAAGTCTAACCTCCTCCCTCACACTTGCTCTCTCCCCTTTCCTCTTTCCCTTTTGCATACCTCTTCCTCTTCGCTTTCACTTTCTATCCACTAAATCTACTCACGCCGCCTGTCTCCAACTCTTTCACACATTCGCTGCGTAGCCCATTAAGCAGCAGCGCAGCTAGAGATGGTCGATAGTTCGTGCTTTTTCAAGTGACTCACGACACGATTATAAATATTTAAATACGTGTGTTTTTTTTGTTTCAAATGATTTGAAGATTTGCTTTAAATAACAAATATTGCCTTAATAATAATAAATAAATAAATAAATAATGTGCATTAAAAAAAAAAAAAAAAAAGAAAACAAAGTAACCATCGTATTTATATATTTTATTTAAAGAAAAGTTGAATTTGAAATGTTTTCTGAATATGTACTTTTCTTAAATAAATCTGATATAATCTAACTTCATTCCTAGCATATCTCAAAAATGATTTGAATATTTTATTTAAATTCTTTGAACTGTCTTAATAATAAAATAACAAATATTGCCTTAATAATAATAAATAAATAAATAATGTGCATTCAAAAAAAAAAAAAAAATAAGAAAGAAAAGAGAAACAAAAAAACTATCGTATTTATATATTTTATTTAAATAAATTTGAATTTGAAATGTTTTCTAAATTTGTACTTTTCTAAAATACATCTTATATATAACATAACTTAATTCCTAGCTAATTCATATCTCAAAAATGTATTTAATCCCATAAATATGCAATAAAAGCATTTTCGAAACAAAGAAAAATATAGAAATAAAATAAATATCAGTTCATACGTACCGAAATTAGAATCATTCGAACGATGAAATTATCGAGCTTAGTGTCATCACTAGCAACAAGTTTCATAGCCTGCTGCTGCTGCTGTTGCGGCTCAAAATAATTTTATAGCATATTTTTCGGCTGTTTTTATATTTATTACATTGGGGAGTTTTCATTGTTACGCATCGGTCGTTTTGCCCAAGCAGCAGCAGCAGCAGCAGCGCCAAGAAACTAGGCGACAAAATTTGTCTTACACCGAGAGAGACTGCTATAAGGCTTCTTCACCACCCATTAGACCCTTTCCCACTCTCTCTCTCTCTCTCTCTGTCTCTCTGCCTCCATCTTCGGCTCATACATTTTGGAGTCGTTGTTTGGCTTCGTGTTTGTTTTAGCTTAAATTAACAAATGTGCTTTGTGTGATAATTATAATTTTACATTACCTTTTGTTAATTGTTCAACGGCACACGATGTCGACAGTTGTGTGTGTGTGTGTGCGGGTGTGTGTGTGTGTGTGGGCGGGCATATGCCTTGAGTAGTGGGACTGTCGTACCTCCCCCCCAGCTAAGGTGTTAAAAAGACGTAAATAAGATGATGATGTTTTCGCCAGAGTTGTCGTTATTAGTTTACCAACCTTAGCTGCAACCCTACCCGGCCTGGCTAAGCCTCCCCCCCCCCCCCTCTCTGGCTACACCTACCTGCCCGACTGTTACCCACGTCGCATTGTTCATTCAGTCAACCCCAACGGGTGTGTCTGTGTGACATATTGGCAATTTGATCATGTTGTGCGTGCCAGAGTGTGTGTGTGTGTGCGAGTGTGTGTGTGTGTTATGCATTAATGGCACAAAATTTTTAATGATGTGCTACGTGTTAAGTCATCTCCAGAGTGTAGCAAAAAGCCAGGCCTAATAAGAACAACAATGAGAGAGAGAGAGAGAGAGAGCCGCATATTGTCACGGTAATAATCGTAAGCAACAAAATTGGTAATTTTCGGAATATGTTTTGCCTCTTGGTACCAGCCCCGCCCCCTCCCATCCGCCCCTCACTCCATGGAATATATATAAAATCGTAATAAGTAAAATGATGCGCAACCTGCGAATTGAACGAGTAACGAGTGAAGAGTAGCGAGTAACGAGTGAAGAGTAACGAGTAGAAGTAGCAGGTTGGGGGAATTCCATCGCTAAAAGCTGTTGAATGTTTTTAGCCAAGTTTGGGCTAATCATAAAATAGTGTTGCACGGTGCAGAGAGAGAGAGGGAGAGAGAGAGAGAGAGAGGGGAGAGGGTACCCCATTTTATACCTTTGTCGCCATAATAGACCTGCGGTAATAGGCTTTTTGCCTAATTGGACATTTTATGCGCGTGTAAGTACCCCGTTGAATGGGTACAAGCAACACGACATTGGATGGAGAGTGTACGTATACTATATTATATAGGGGAGGGGATGGATAAGCAGTAGCTAGAGCAGAAACGGTAATAATCGAATGTTGATCAAGTTAACTGAATTTTCCTAGGTATATGTAAAGATTCCAGGAAGATATACTGCATAAAATAAGCTGAAAACTTTGGAAAAACTAAAGGATTGAGTAAAATATATAAAACAATCTATAAAGTATGCCAGGCTAAACAGGAAAAAGCCTCTAGTTTCAGCTGAAAGTTTTATCCTCAACTTTGATTAACTATCGAAGCTTTAGAGCTTTTTCAGTCTTCGCTTAATCGAAAGCTTTATCTACTAGAAAAGCGACCTTAGACTTAAATTAATTTATGAAGAAAGATGAAACTAAGTATAAATTAAGCTAACCTAACCCAACCCAACCTAACCTAGAAATCAACCTAACTCAACCTTACCCAGAAATCAATCTAATCCAACCTATTCAAGCTAATGCTAACCAGAACTTACCCAAGAAAAAGTCTTTTTTTTTCCAACACTTGCATCACAGTCAGTCGATAAGGTCATAAATGGTATATGGCTCTGCCTCTGCGCGCTGCAGCAGGTGGCAAAGAGGGGGTAAAAGGGTTGAAAAGGGGAGAGGGGAAGGCAGAACGAGATGCTTGAATTATTTGCAAGTTTTGTACAAATTAACTTTATGACCGCCGGCTAAATATAGTCAAACATAGGTAGAAGAGTAACCAGTTAGTAGCAGTTACTCGGTACCGGGTACTTGGGTACTTGGGTACTTGGTTTGCTTGGGTACTGACTGGTTAGCAGGTACAATGTGTATACAATATACACAAAGCATAACAAGGCAAACAGAGAAAGAACTGAAAAAATAAGAGAGACTGCAAGAGACTGTCACGATGGAGCAGGAGGAGGATAAGGGAGAGGTATGTAGATATATGTGTATGTATATAGTAGTGTAGCTAGAGTATATCTCTAGGTATATTTGTAGTGGAAATTGTAAACATTGTTTCCGCTTCATTGTTAGGGAACTGGTGCGCCTGCTGGGCCAACACCGCCAGCAACTGTCACTGTGCATTGCGATGGGCCGACAATGACGAGGACGATGACGCCTTGATGACGATGATGCCGCCGCCGCCAGAGATGGGCTGAGCTGAGGAGCTGAGAGAGAGATACAGATACAGATACAGACAGTCAGTTAGCCAGGCAGAGCCGGGCACAGTCCAACCAATCAGCCACCAAATCAGACTAACAAGCTGCAGCAGGACCCTGCTCTGCCCCCAGTCAGGATCAGGGCGGGCTTGGGCTCTGGCTTGCATTTAAAAGCAGCTATCCATAGGGGTAGGAGCATTTTCCATATTTTGTTTTCTTACTGCCAACTGACTTTGTTTACACGAACAGGAAGGAAGCATCCATCCATCCATCCATCCATCCATCGTACCATCATATCTCTCTGGCCTTCTTTCTACACGTCTTCACAAATTGAGGTTGGAATGGCAGCTCGAAGCTCGTCGAATCCCGTTGCCAAACTGCAGCAAAAACCGAATGATTTAACAATGAATGCAGCCCCCTTTCCCCTTGCCCCTTATACAAACATTGTCGATGCTAAAAAAGAGGAAAAAAAGAAGAAAAAAAAAAACATTGACTGACAACGCACAGGCCACTGTCGAAGGACACTCTGGACCGACCCAGTGCTCCGCAGAAATATGAACGCCTCACCGGTTCAAAATGAATTAATAATCAGTAATTCGTAACAGAACAGAACAGAGAGAACTGCAGAGGAAAAAAATGTGAAATACAGAGAAAAAAAGGTAACAAAAAAGTATGATGAGTAACAGTCGGGAATACCCTGCAAAAAGCTTGAAAACTCAACTGAAGTTGAGATAAGTTAAGATTCTACTCAGACAGATCCTAAATAGACTGTAAGTATTTATATAAATATAAAGCTAATGGGATATTTTCCATCGGGTATACCCTCTTGTTAGGGTAGGGTATTTTGCATATAGCGCATGCAGCCTGGACACGAGGACTGACTGACTGAATGGGTTCGCCTTTGGGGTCTCTGCTGCAGTGTGACAAGTGCAGCGGGCTGCCCAGAATCGGTAGTATGTAGTGGGTTGTCACATGGGTTTGGGTTGGGTTGGTTCACTCGGGTTTGGGTGGGGGTGGGATGCTTCGGTTGTTGTCTCGGTGGTTGACTCCGACTGTGACTGATTGGCGCAGCTGAGCACCTGACTGAGTCTCGGGTTGACTGAAAAGGCCATGGATTTTAATTACAAGAAATTGTTTGCTTTATTTTTTATTTATCTTCTATTTTATATTTTCTGTGTGTGAGGCTAAAACAAAAGACCTCTTTATATACGGTATACACATATAAGTAGAGCTGGCAACATGAAAGTAAAGTCAAATTTAAGATATAAAATTAAAGAGCAAGCTATGCGGTCTGAAAGTGTGCAAATCGTTTGAATTTGTCAGCTTGAACAAGAATATATATGTTTAATAGGTTTAACGTAGGCTTACTCGCTCTAAAGCTCTACTTAAGCTTTGCCAAAGCTCTCTAAAGCTTTGCGGTCTGAAAGTGTTGCAATTATATATGCAAATCGTTTGAATTTGTCAGCTTGAACAGGAATATATATGTTTAATAGGGTTAACGTAGGCTTACTTGCTCTAAAGCTCTGCTTAAGCTTTGTCAAAGCTCTATAAAGCTCTCTGCTTCTCCCTACTGCGATCAGTGTTGCCCTAACGATTTCCCCCTTTGGCCAGTGTGACCCCACGTCACAGCCTGTTGCGCAGCAGCTTCGATATAAGGGTTGGCAATACTAACCATAAAACAAATTGCGTTTTATTAGCAAACAATAAAGCAGAAAACAGAAAACAGAAAAGAATAAAAAACGAGGCAAATAAAGCAACTATTGTCACATGATTTCGCTGGGGCGCGAGCGAGCGAAGAGCTACAACTCTGGCAGGACTCTCCTGAGGCATTTATTCTTTTTTCTTCCTTTTCTTTTTTTTTTTTTTTTTTTTTTTTGTGTACTGCGACCACAATGAAAAGGGTTCGACGTGGCTGCGACAGGGATGCGAGACACAAAAGGCGACTGCCACAATGCCGCATAAAAAGGTGTCTCACAGCATAAAAATGGCAAAATTTATTGGACAGTTGCATGCCACCCATTTAATTTATATTTATAGAAAGCAAACACTGGACTGATTTGCCCCAAAGACGCACAAAGAAATGAGAATGAAATGATTTGGGAGAGAGAGAGGCGAGAATAAATAAGGGCCAATATTGAGTGTAGAGTCGGGTATACTCTAACTGGGCGTGAATTCTATCACTTAAGTGGGGTTATATTTAGGGTTAGATAGATCATATTGCTTACAATACAGTCTACTCAAGAGCCTTAAGATTTGTAGTTTAAAGATAATCATAGATCATACAACTATATGTTGCCCTGCACATACCCTAACCTCAGCTGGATGTAAAACATTACCGCCTTGTAAGATCTATAGCAATCGAAGAAGCTGCCAAGTCTTTGGCTAACTTTCTTTTCTATTAGATTGGCCAGGCTAATAAATTAGCTCGCGACCCTGTCTCGACACAAAAGCGCAACAAATTAAATGTCAACTTTGTGGGCGGCCTTCGAGGGGAAGCCGAAAAAAAAACAACGTTCTCACTTTCCCACAGCTTACCCCAACTCCGATACCAACCCACCTCATCCTTCTGCGTATTAAAAAAACAATTTCCACACACACGCACAGCAAATGCTCGTAAAACTTGCGACACGCGCCATACACCAAAAAAAAAAAAAAAAAAAAAAACTGGGGAACCCAACACCAATAAAAAAAGAAAAGCAAAGAAGTGGGAAAAAGGAAAAAAAGGCAAGAAAATTGGCTACAAAAGATGCTAATGATTTATTTAATCGATTTGACCATGAACATATGTATAAGGACCGTGTCCAGCGTGTGAAAAATGACAGTGTCCTAGCTAGGACAGTCAGCCAGTTTCAGCTGTCCTAGCTAGGACAGTCAGCCAGTTTCAGCTGTCCTAGCTAGGACTTTTAGCAGTTGCACCACTTCTTGGGGCATTTTTATCAAGTATCTCTGTTGATATTTTTAATAGTTTCGGTTACGCAACGTTGACAAGGGTTTGACCAGGCCAAAGGGTCAATATTTTGGGGCAAATTCCATTGGGTTTCGAGAGGTCGGGGCACTGTGGTCAAGTCCAAGTCATTTTGTTCTTGGGCGTGTAAATTATGTTAAACGTTTGTCAATTTGTGTGTGATTTGTCTTGTCGTTGTTGTCGGTTGTGGCACAAGGTGCGAAAGGGTTGACTGGCGTGTCCTGGTCACGCGCTATTAACTTCTCCCCCTCTCCCTCTCCCTCTCCCTTACCCTCTCTCTCTGTCTGTCCTAGCCTAGGTTAGCTGAGCAGTTGTGGAACATTTATCATTGCTCTTTTGGCGTATCCTCATCTCTAGCTGACCGAAACATTGACATTGGCAATCAGTGTCAATCTTGATCCCTGTAAGTACCTTGGTACGGACATTCCTATCGTATCGGGGGAAACACTTCAAGCAATCTACATACATATTTCTGTTCTTGGGAAAGTTCTATGTTTGTGATGCTATATCGATTTGTAGGTGGATTTGATGAGTTTAATAAAAGATATTTGAAGTTCTGTTATGGGGAACCTTGTGTAGTGAGATACCTTTAGAATTTCTGAGAAATTTAAGTTTTCCAGGTCTTTCTTCTTTAGTTATATAAAGGAAACTTCTTAGCCAGAGAAGAAATAGAGGTTCTCATGCTAGTTTTGCTTCAGATCTCAAAAAAACGCCTTACCTTTTGCAAAAAATAGAGTTTCTTAAGCCAGTTTTTCTTTAGACCTTCAGAAAATTTCTAACTCACATAAGAAATACAGTTTCTTAAGCCAGTTTTAGTTCAGATCTCAAGGAAACTCTTAACTAACATAGGAAAAAATAGTTTTCTAAGCTCATATGATCTTTCTTTCACTAGATCTAATAGTTAACCTCATTCGGACTGACTTTAGATCAACTAAAGTCAGGAAACCTAAACTAATTTGCATAAAGGAATGAAACTGTAGTCCCCTGTCTGTCAGAAGATAAAGATGCAGTGAAGAAGAAGAGCAGGAAAGAAGAAGAAGGAGAAGAAGAAAGGGCAGAACAATGGCTACACTAGTGTCAGACAATGAGCCTCGGGCGGGGGGGTAGGGAAAAGGGAGAAGGAATTGGTCAAGTTGGTAAAGAAATGACGCACGCTGATGGTTGGAAGGTATGGGGGGTTGTGGGATGGGGTGGATGGGGGGCGTCAAATAAATCGACTTTCATATATCAAAGACTTAAATTTCAATTTTTTTCAAATTTCCTGCCATTTAAATGCACTCGTTCGGCCAAGTGGCCAGGGCGGCGGCGTGGGGGAGGGGAGGAGTATCCCTCCCCTGGCCATGCCTCACGAGCTTATTGTCTGGCAAGGACTCGGGCGGGGGGGTCGGTCTGAGGCTGGGCGTGGCAACGTTGCAGAAATTGTGCCACGAATTGAAATTTTTTTCTGCTGCTTCTCAGCAACAACAACAAGAAGAAGAAGAAGAAGAAGCGCAGACGAGCGATGCCAAAGACGACGCAATTCTTTAGCATTTTATTTCAATTTTTTTTTTTTTTTTTCTCATCTCACTTTGCATTTCACAGCGCTTGACGGGAAGGGGGAGAGGGTGTGGGAGAGTGAAGACAACGCCAGGGTACAGCACATTTACTGCCTCATCTATTTAATACCATAAATAATTGCATCTAATTAAATATGCTCAAATGAAAATGTCCGCTTTTTTTTCGCCTTCGCCTTCGCTGCCTCTGCCGACTACTACTACGTGCTCTGCCGACGCTGGCTGCAGTTGACGCGTGATGGAGCGAATGTCATTCGAAATGAAATTCAAGTTCCAATTTGGACCAAACGAACGAACGACAGGCACTTAAGGAGAGCAAGAGAGAGCGGCAGAGAGCGGGAGAGCGGCAGACCCTGAGAGAGCTGCAGAGCAGCAGAGCGGCAGAGCGAGCGCGCGACTGAGAGCGAGAGCGCGTGCAGAGAGCGGCGGGTGACGCGTGCGAGAGTGTGGGCGAAGGCGAGTGCAAAGAAGAAATTAAGTAGCAGCGCAGAGAGAAGAAGAAGAAGCAGAAGAAGCAAATAACAGAAGCATGAAAAAAAGGCAGAATTTAATAGTTTTCAATTAGGAATCGTTTGCAGCCTTTTCTTAGCGCGACGCCACCCCACCCCACTCCAACACCTTTTTTTATGGCACACACTTGACGCCACAGCAGCAGCAGCCTTCGTCGTCGTCGTCGTCGTCAGCGTCGGCCGCGCTGTCAACTTTTTTTTTCTTTTTTTTGCTCTGCAAGTGTCAGGCAAATGAAGTCACGACTCGTCGTTTCAGTTATTTGTTTCGCTTCGTTGTTTGTGTTGTTTCTTTTGCTGCTCCATCTCCTCCTCCTCTTCCTACTCCCTCTCTGCTGCTGCTGCTGCTTGCGTGTTTTTAATTCAACGTAAATTTTATTTTATTTTAATTTCGCTGCAATTCTTTTAATACTCACACACACACACACATTCGTTCGTTCGCTTCTCTTGTCTCTTCATTTCGCCTGTGTCTGCTTTTATGAACCCCACAGTAGCAGAAACGCAGTAAGCAGCAGCAGCCGCAGCGCTGCCCACGTTGCTGGCAGCGGCGCAAGCGGCTTTTATCGAAATGACGCGCCGTGCATTTGCTTACGTGACTCCTATTTAACCGCTGCCTTTTCGCCTTGTTTCGCCCCATTCGCCGCGTTCTGCTTTTAAGTACATACTCAGTATGTACTTGTAATTATTGCACACACACTGCACAGTGGGCCAGAAAGCGCATCTCAGCGGCATATGTGCGTTGGGTTATGTCAATTAAATTACATACACTGAAAAAAATATATTTGAATAGTGGACTTTAATTGTTGCTCGCTTAAAAAAATATACTAAATATAACATGATAATTTTCCTTTTTAAATAATATATTTTCGTTATATATTAAATACTATTAAGTATGTATTTTAAATTTGTTGTTAAAACATATATCATAACATTTTATTTATTTATTTTATTTTATTTTATTTAACGTCAACTAAGCCGGTCGACATGAAATTAAAATTAGATTTTTATTTAAAAATTAAAATTAAATTAAATTAAATAATAAATAATAATTAAATAAGATTAAAAATTTAATAGAGTAAAAGAAAAAAAAAAATTATTATATTATTATACACAAAGTGTTTCTATTTTATATATATGTATTATAACAAAAATTGTATTTATTTATTAACAACGTATTTTAAGCTTTTAATATAATATTTTTTTAGGGAGTACCTCAGATGTGTTATTTTCTTTTTATTCCCTTTTGATTTAAGCTTGTAAATTTGGCTAGAAAATAGATGAAAGTAAAACTAGCCGCACTACAAAATATTCGAACGATCCATAAATTCCTTTGCCCACACATTGCTCTCTCTCTCTCTCTCTCTCTTCCCGAATGAGTATGAATATTTATGGGGACTATGCTACCAAGATATCTACCCTCTCCCCACTGTTGCAAGCACAATCAATGCAAAGGCGAAAACAAGTCAAGACAGTTGCTTAAATAACTTTCTAGCAGGCGGTACGATGGGAGAGGCAAGAAATAAACGACAGGCAGGCAGGGGGGGGGGGGCATCCGGCGGAAGTTATTGAGTACGGCAAAGGCGCGACCTAAAACAACAACGAGTAGAGTTGCCACCTGACGTCGCCATTGTTGGCGTGCTAAATTTTGGTTCGATGAATTTATTACTTTTGATGTTCAAACACGGAAAACTGCTGCAGGCCATAAAACAAGCCGAGAGCGCCAAACTTTCGACAAGAGAAACCCCCTCCTACCTCCCCAACCAGTCGGGACGGCCAACTAGCCAAAACCCAAACCGTACCCCCCCATCTAAGCAGGCAAATGGAAGGCGGCTGAGCCGAGTTTTGGCACAGCAAATGCTATTAAAAGTTTACATGTCTCAATAGAGTGTTAAGAGATTAGTTGGCATAAAATATTTCGGGAATTCCGGCAGAAAGCGAGCGGCCTTGTTGAAAAGTTAAGTCGACTGTGCGACGGAGACGGCAATGGGAACGGAAAAAAGGGAGAATGCCACGACGATGGAACGATGAACGATGGCAATTTTATGATTCTCGTTTGTATTTTGCAGTGAGCGTTGAGAAAATCTGAAAATTTGAGCAGAAAACTGCAATGGAAACCAAAAAAATCACGATTGACAATAGAGCTGAAAAAAGATTCATATATACCCTTCCCAACTCATAATTTGGTCAAAAATCGTCCGATTTCCTTGAGAGAGGACTTTTTATCCATTATTTGGCCTCTATATTGATTCTGGATCAAAATATTGTGAATTTAAAATTTTAAAAATTTGGACCTTACGCATGTTTTTCATATTACCCCCCGGCTCGATTTCAGTACCCCTATAAAACCTCTAGTATGGAAAACTTCGTCAAAAATCATCCGATTTCCTTGGGAGAGGACTTTTTATTTATTATTTGGCCTCTAGATTGATTCTCGATCAAAATATTGTGAATCTAAAATTTAAAAAATTTTGACCCTTACGCATGTCTTTTATTTCATCCCCTGGCTCGCTTTCAGTACCCCTATAAAACCTCTAGTATGGAAAACTTCGTCAAAAATCATCCGATTTCCTTGGGAGAGGACTTTTTATCCATTATTTGGCCTCTAGATTGATTCTGGATCAAAATATTGTGAATCTAAGATTTCAAAAATTTGGACCTTACGCATGTCTTTCATCTTAACCCCCTGGTCGATTTTAGTACCCCTATAAAACCTCTAGTACGGACAACTTCGTCAAAAATCATCCGATTTCCTTGGGAGACGACTTTTTATTTATTATTTGGCCTCTAGATTGATTCTGCATCAAAATATTGTGAATCTAAAATTTTATATTTTTAGACCTTCCGCATGTCTTTCATATTACCCTCTGGCTCGATTTCAGTACCCCTATAAAACCGCTAGTATGGAAAACTTCGTCAAAAATCATCCGATTTCCTTGGGAGAGGACTTTTTATCCATTATTTGGCCTCTAGATTGATTCTGGATCAAAAATATTGAATTTAAGATTTTAAAAAATTTGGACCTTACGCATGTCTTTCATATTACCCCCTGGCTCGATTTCAGTACTCCTATAAAACCTCTAGTATGAAAAACTTTTTCAAAAATCATCCGATTTCCTTGGGAGAGGACTTTTTATCCATTATTTGGCCTCTAGATTGATTCTGGATCAAAATATTGTGAATCTAAAATTTAAAAAATTTGGACCTTACGCATGTTTTTCATATTACCCCCGGCTCGATTTCAGTACCCCTATAAAACCTCTAGTATGGAAAACTTCGTCAAAAATCATCCGATTTCCTTGGGAGAGGACTTTTTATCCATTATTTGGCCTCTAGATTGATTCTGCATCAAAATATTGTGAATCTAAAATTTTCAAAAATTTGGACATTACGCATGTCCCTCATATTACCCCCTGGCTCGATTTCAGTACCCCTATAAAACCTCTAGTATGGAAAACTTCGTCAAAAATCATCCGATTTCCTTGGGAGAGGACTTTTTATCCATTATTTGGCCTCTAGATTGATTCTGGATCAAAAAATAATAAATTTAAGATTTTTAAAAATTTTGACCTTTTATATTGGTTTAGAGGTCTTATTGTTGAGATGCATATAAATCCATAATTGGACAACAATTTTCAGATTTTTCCATGACTTAAAAACCATGATGTGGAAACATAATTGATCCAACTGAATAACATGAGATACATATTTAGTACTTGTACTAACAAACAATGAGGTCGACATGTGTTAACAATGTCTAAATACAACAAGGTTGCATATAATTATATTTATTCAGGTTCCGAAAACAATGATATTGCATGTTAGATAGGTAGATGAAAAATATGCTATATATAAAGCACGCAGAGCAGATCGGATTGGTCAGTTGGTCAGTTGGAACAAGTAGTATGACTAAACTCATTAGTCTATTTGGGGCTTGGCTTATGCTGCTGGCGTTGGCCCACGCCCAGGAGAAGAGTTACAACGTAGAGCTGAATTCCTTTGAGATGAACACAAATATCGATGATGATTCGAATTGGATCGATTGGGGTGATTTGCGTATGAAGAAGGTGTCGAAGAATAAGTTCGTTGTGACGGGCAGCTATGAGTTCAAAAGGAATATGGGGGATGAGCAGAAGGTAAGCTAAATGGAGACAATATATATCAAGTGTTTCCTGTTTAACTATTTATCGATAGTTATCGATGCAAGTGTTTGCCTACGATGAACGCAGCAAAGATAAGGGTCCCATGGTGATGAATGTGAACAAACCTTTCTGTCAGTTTATCAACGAAGATCAGGATACATATCCGTATCTGCTGAAGGTCTCCGATATGCCCGAACAGGGCACTTGCCCATTTCCCAAGGGCAAATATACTATCGATAAATATGAGCTGGAGACAACATTCTTACCCGACGACGCACCCAAGGGGGATTATTTGCTGGAATTGAATATACTGGATAAGGAGGTTCCCGTGACAGGCCTAGTTGCATCTGTCACACTGACCTAAGGCCATCGAAGTTGAACCAGTAGTACCCATATCATATCATATTATCTTTAATCTTGTTTCTTACATTGTTAACTTTTAGTTCTTTCTTTCTTTCCTTCTTTTGGGTGGATCCCCTTGACACTGCAAGCGTTTTACATAGATGTATTTGTTTTTTTTTTTATATATATCTTCGTTATTATCGTATTGCTTTAATCTGTTGATAAACAATAAAATTGCATACGCTTTCAAAGACCTAGAAGTGATGTAGGTTGCTTGCTTGAACTGCTAGAAGTAGAAGAATTGAAAGAAGAAACTTCTATATATTATAATTCTTCAGCTAAGCCTACTAGCTTGAAGCTGGGTATATCTCTGGATTCAGCTTTATTTATGTATTTCTTATATAAAGTTATGTATTTTTTTTTTAAAAGAACCTTTATTTTTACAGGAAACTGCATTTCATAAAGTAATTGTATGGGATTCTATCATATATGCCTCTTTCTGCCACACAAAAACCCTTGAGAAGGCCCTCTTAAAGGTTTTGTGGGGTTTGGGCAAGGGTTAAGGGTGTCTATAAGTATCATATCCAATACGAGTTTCTGCATCAACACCTCGTCTAATTGAAATTCGCAAAATTTATCTCTCTCCTTATCTCTCTCTCTCTCTTTCTCTCTCTCTTTTCGTATTATGCCATTCTTCCGTTCCGATTCCGATTTGGATTCTGCGTTACGTCACTTCACGCTGTGCCATTTGTCATTGACAAGCAGAGTGGCAACGCCCAAACGTGCAGCATATGCCGCAGCTTGCCAACTGTCAAATACGCGCATAATGCAGTGGCGTAGGGGGTGCGAGGGGGGGGTTAGGGTTGTCTGTGCAAAAAGGGTTGTGTTTTTGCTAAAAATGATTATCTGTGCATTACAATCCATTGATTCCACTTAAGCACCGTTACAATTGCATACAGGGCACACACACACAGAGAGAGAAAGAGAGAGAGAGAGAGAGAGAGAGAGAGAGACAGCGGCACAGTGGGACAGAGCGACAGCCACACACGACACTTAATTAACAAATATGCATTACAAACACCCGCAACGAGTTGGCAATTGGTTGGTCATGTCATCAGCTTGGCCCCCCCCTGGCTGCAACCCGCCCCCTTCTGGCTGCGCCTCTGCTTTTATTTGCCTCGTCAGCGTGGTGTGTGTGGCAGCAGCAGCAGCCGACGCCGCCGCCGCATTTGGGGAGTTGCATGTTGCATGTGTTTAATTGAAAAATCATATGCAACGCGCATAATTATGTTTATTGCAATAATCGTGATGCAAATTCGCCCGACTCAATGCTGAAATGCTTTAGACATCAGGCAACGCCCCCTACCCCTCCCTCTCCCACAGCAGCCTGGCAACCCTTTTCGCCTGCAGTGATTGTTGTTGTTGTTGTTTTTGGCTGTTGGTGCACATTAAATTGCACTTGAAATTGCACATTTCAACGCCTACTGATTATGACAGATAATTATGTTATCGAGTGCTGCCACACGCGACCCCTCTCCCCGTTACCCGCGCGCCCATGTCTAACCCCATTGCAGAAGCTTTACCTGGCTGCGTCGTTGCGCATCTTGTGCAGCATACGCAACCACAGGGAGTGAGAGAGAAGGCAGAGAAAAAGGCAGAGAAAGAGATAAGAGAGATAGAGAAATAAAAGTAGAAATAGAATGAGATATAGAAGATATAGTAAGCGATTGCTTTGATCTAACTTAAGCTAACGATACATATACCAAGTATTTTCAGTTTTTAATAATTTCAAACATTTCTGGCTCTAAGTATTATCAACATCATAATGAACAATAATTCTATAGCCAAATATTAATTATCAAAACAATTGTGGTAGATTAAAATTGTCTTGGAAAAACCAAAACGAAACAAATATTAAAAACATACATATTTACATATATTTATTATTATGAATTATGAGTTATGAATTATCGCGAACGTCAGAATTCAAAATTTTTCAGAATACAATTATTTAATAAGCATTAAAACAATACAAAATAAAAATAATAAATCTCAAGCTCACCTAATTATCTCATCAATCGTTTCCAAACATAATCCCAAACTTTAGTTATAAGAACAAGTATAAGTAAATATAATATAAGTATAAGCGACATTCTTGTCTGATTAGGTTAGGTTGGCTACGTAATGGATGCAGAAGAAGAGGGCGAGACACAACAGCTTATCAGCACATATGTATATGTATGTATATTTATATTATACATACATAGTTGAAAACATTATGAAGAAACGCATAACGAAACGACTTATAGCTACCCTATGGATACAGCTGGTACGTCTTTAGGAATACAATTTTATTATAAAATAAATATTCTATTTAATTTTAGTATGCATAAATGATCTGTCGTCTTTGAAGTCTCGTATGCTAGTCTAGCATACCCTACTGTGTACGCATATATATACAGGGTATATAAACGCTGTGCTCTCATGACTTTATTTTGTTTTTTTCGGAAGCTTAGTTGAGATTAACTTGAGCTGCGCGACAGTCAAAATCGGCATCAAGTGCGTTCTACAATGATCTACAAAGTGATCATTTTGTTATTGTTTGCGATAAGTTTGGATAGTGCGAGTGCTGTCGTAGCTCCCGTAAATCCCATAAATCCCATAACTCCGGCTAATCTGACAACGGAGAATAAACTGAAATGTTTAACAATTATAACACCTTTGGTGCAGGATCTCGCTGTGAAGAAGAGTAAGATCGATGAATGTGATGGAACGATAAGTGAGCTAAGGACTCTGAACAATCAGCTGCAAATCGATTTGACTGTCTCGCAGGCCTTAGCCAAGGAGAAGGAACAACGAATTGCAGATCATCAGGATTGGTATACCTCGTTCAAGAACGAAAGTCTTATCAAGGATGAGTTGCTAACGTCGACAAGGTCACAGATTGCCGCACAAGCGACAACGATCGAGGAGAATGTGAAACAGATAGAAAGATTGCGGCGAGAGGCAGCAGAGACTCAAGGAACTCTCGATCAAAAGGCCAAAGAATTGCAGGAGAGTGAGCTTAGGATTCTTCAGCTTGAGAGCAGTCTTCAAGAGAAGAATACTCAGCTGCAGAATGTGTCAGCGCAACTATCGATAGCCGATAAACAAGTGAAGGAGCAACAAAACGAGATCGATCAGTTGCAGAGGGAGAAAAAAGAAAGTGAAGATCAGCTTAGTCAGCGCGAGAAGACACTGGGTGAATTGGATAAGCAGTTAGCCATAGGGCGGGAGGAGAAAGTGGTTTCCAAACTGAGGATCGGCGAGCTCGAGAAGACTCTGAATGAAAAGAACAACGAGTTGGATAATTTACGTAAAGAAAAACAGAATGTATCGGAACAAGTATCGATATACAAGAGGCAGCAGGAGATTGCCGAAGCACAGCAAGCCGATTACCGATTAACGATTAATCGCACACAAACCGAAGTCAATCAATTGCAATCACAGTTATTTGATTATCAATCGACCAGTTGCTATGGATATGGCAATACGTCGGGCATAAGGCAGATACGTGCTCTGGGTATCGATCCCTTCGAGGTCGCCTGCGATTCCAGTATCGCGGGACCGGGTTGGACTGTCATCCAGCGTCGTATAAATGGTTCCGTAAATTTCTATCGAAACTGGACCGAATATCGCAATGGTTTCGGTGATCTGCACGGTGAATTCTTCATCGGCATGGAGAAACTCTATCGCATGACACTTACCCAGACTACCGAGCTATATATACAACTGGAGACCTTTGCTGGCGAAATCCTATATGCTCGCTACACAGAATTCGGTATTGGGAGCGAGAACGACGCATATGCCTTGATCCGTCTGGGGAAATACTCGGGCACGGCGGGCGATGCCCTCTTCTATTGTAATACCCGGAAGTTCTCCGCCTATGATAGGGATAACGATCGTCATCGTGAGGACAATTGTGCGGTAAAGCGAAAGGGTGCCTGGTGGTACGATCGTTGTGGTCTCAGGTAAGTAAAGATACTTTCGCACTCTCTCATACTCTCTCTCTTCATAATCTCCCTTTTCTTCTCTCACTCTTCCCATAGCAATCTCAATGGAGAATATTTACATAATCCTGTTAGGGATGAGGGTATACTTTGGCTAGCTGGAAATCGAGATAATCGAGATTACTCTCTGAAATCGGTGCAAATGATGCTGCGACCCATATGGGCGCAATATGTATAAGACCAACTTGATGTGAGTTTTCTATAGAATTTACGGTTCCTAAAACTCTAATCTATTTTCTTTTTTTCTTTTTTTGATAGAACTCATCATAGTACGCGTTTATATGTTTTATAATACTCAAACTTCTTTTTTTTTGTAATCTCTTATTATATATATAATAAAACTACTTTATTCTAGATGCTCATCGAATTAAGGGAATTAAATAGAGAGTTCTAGGGTATGCTGAGGCATATCAGTTGTGTGCTAGAGGCTTTCCCCCTTTCGGTTAACATATTAATATTAAGTCGACTCCCAACTCGCTTCGGGTCAAAGACGACGTCGACGACGTTTGGGGAAAAGCTGCGCCGCAAAGCCGCAAAATCTGTTTGTGATTATGCCCACACGATGTCGCTGCTGTTGTGCGAGTGTGTGTGTGTGTGTGTGTGTGTGTGTTGAGGTGTGCTGCGTGTTATGTGGGTACACAGATTTTTAATCATCATTAACAATAATTCGAGAAATACTTTTAATTTTTTTTCTCCTTCGCTCGCGCAGGGCTCAAGACGACGTGGAGCATGGCTTGGCTTGGCTTGGCTTGGCTTGGGTTATGTCTTCTGGAAGGCATAACTGGTTGGGTGTGTGCGAGTGTGTGTTCTTGTTTTTTTTTTTTTTTTTTTTTTTTTTTGCTTATATTCCCCTTGCCACTTCTGCCTCAATGACATTGCACTTACTGCCACGTCGCGTCGCGTGAGAGAGATTTATGAAAAAATTGCGTTTCCCCCTCCCCCCCCTTTCAGCTCTCTCCTCTCTCGGGGATTGTGTTGCCTTCTTAGTGAAGTTGTGTGCCAGAGGGGAGGGGGGAGGGTGGGTACTCCCCCCTTTTGCTGTCTCTCTCTCTCTCGCGCATTGCGTGCAATATTAATTATTATAGGCGAGCCACCCACACAAATAAATCATAAATTAAAAGCCAAGACGTAGCGCCGGCCAAGTAGAAAGTCCCCCCCTTCCCCCTTCCCTGCGCTCTTCGACTCTGCCTCAATACCCGCAGAAATTTTTATCATTAAACGCATTTGATAATTAAAAATTGTCATTTTTTAACAGCGCTCGCTTCTAGCTGAAATATCATTTTTCTCATATATTTTTTTGTCGCCT
Organism: Zaprionus tsacasi; assembly: GCA_018904105.1. Classification (NCBI taxonomy): domain Eukaryota; kingdom Metazoa; phylum Arthropoda; class Insecta; order Diptera; family Drosophilidae; genus Zaprionus; species Zaprionus tsacasi. Next base: position 5,567,162 of record JAEIFR010000001.1, read on the forward strand.
TTTTCTTTGGCCAAAAAAAAAAAAATATTAAATTACCAAATGGGTGTGCATGCGGCGGGGGGGTTGGAAAGGAACTGGGGCTGGGCCCGGCGAGGGTTAGGGACATGTACAAAGGCAGCGGCATTTATCATTTTGCCAACTGTTTGTTTGATAAGGGGAAAAACGCAGCAGCAAAAAAAAAAAAAAAAAAAAAAAAAAACACATAAATAAAAATTAATTGGTCACCAGAAGAAACAAAAAATTATGAAAAGAAGCGAAAAAAGGCCACATAAATATTATTTAAAATATATTTGAAAAAGCAAAAGTGACGCAAATGAAATGAAGAAGCTGCCTTGCTCTCTCTCACTCGCTCTCTCTTCCTCTCCCGCTCTTTTGTTTTCCTCTCTAACTTTCTCTAGCCTGCTCAAGTTTTGGCCAAAAACTTGCAGCATTTTTGCGGTTTCATTTCATTAAATTTTATTACCACTTTTTCGATTCGCAAGGAATACTACACCAGGGCAGGGAAGGAAGGGGGAAGCTAGGGCATATAATGGATTCGCTACTTACATTTACAGTTGTTAATTGAACCTACCCCCCGCCCAGACCGCCCCCTTCCCCCCCTCAGCTAGCCATGTGAAGCCAGACATCATAACAATAAGCAGCGAACTCGTTACGGACAGACGAATTTGCCGGACACAGCGACAGGACGGATAAATGTGAGAGAGAGCGAGAGAGAAGGAATGCAAGAAAAGAGTGTAAATGAGATGCCAATATAAGTAGCTATAAGTATAGCTATAAGTATCCCCCAAGTATCTACAACAAACTATGAACAGTCTCCCCCATTTCTATAGCATACTTAAGTGGATGCTAATGCAAGCCAAGCACATCACATTATCATTTTTCGACATGTAGAACGCGTTATCCATAGAAATCTATGGGTAATAGTTGCAGCATACTCGACTAGGTGATGCTGTATCTCAAGTTTTGCCTGCTTTTCATTTATTATCATAGAGTGTTAGAGATCTTTAAGTATTACAAGAAATATGCAAGAAAAATCGTTCCACATGTGCTAAGCCAGTAAATATGTTTGTATGAGCAACTATATCTCAGAGACTACGAAAGCTAGAGCTATTAAATATAGGGATAATGTAACTTATAGCTGCAGCTTCAGTTTAAAATTTTGCCACGCCCACTGCTGCGCCCATAAGCTAAAGAAAACGACTTGCAGGCAAACTTTTAATGCTGGGTAAATTAGAAATTAAATTTACATCATATTGTATAGAGTGTATTACTCCATTACCCTATCAGTTCCATCAGCTTTCAGACTGTGCAAAATGTATCGTTAATTCGTTACAGATCTACCGTGTTATATGCTGTCAGCACCTTCTACAATCGTATTACCATGCGTATGCGTATTGCGACTTGGCATTTTACGCGCTATTACCACTTTTTCGAAGCAATAAAATATTATTAAAATGATATTCGGATGAGGAAGCTGGCACAGTGCGAGCCACAGTCGCAGTCGCAGTCGCATTCGCCATGGCACAGTGGCGGCTGTAAATCAACGTCTCGATGACATTAAAATAAAATTTTAATGCCATGAATAAGTGGCGCGTCGCGGCGCAGCGAAGTCGCTTTTCCATTTTACCATTTTCCATGCAATTTTCCTCAACGCTTTTTGATCGAAAACTTTTACCTTTGCCTGCTTAGAGAGAGAGGGAGAGAGAGAGAGAGGGAGGAAAGGGAAGCCGGCTATCATTTTCACCTTGGTTACACTGCACAATTTATTTGAATTTATCAGCATGCACACGCCCATCCGCCCATCCGCCCATCTGCCCGCCTATCCGTAGCATCCTCCTCCATTCCATGCTCTTCCATCCATCGTCTGGGCTGGAATGGCTCATTTTCATGGCTCATGGCAAATAATTGTAAATATTTGATACACAATAAGGCAATAAAAATAAAATTGAAATTTTCGCTTTGTGCTCGACGTGCTCTCTCCCTCTCTCTCCCTCTCTCTCTCCAGCTCTCTCTGCTTGTTGCTGTTGCCTTTTATTATTATCATCGTCCTGCCGAGTCGTCGTAAAGGAAATTGATACATAAGTCATTTTTATTGGCATATTCTTTTGTGTAATTACGGCTCAGGTAATTTAAATTTCCCCATTTTTTTTTTTTTTTTTTTTTGTTTGCCTTTTTCCGCTTTGCATTCTTCTTAGTTCTTCGTTCTCCTTCTTCTTTTGCCCTTGAAATTCGCTTTGAGCTCGTTGACTGTCTGCAATTGTATTACATGATATTCAATTTGTGGGAATTCTTTGGAGAACTTGAGAGCTTGCTAAAAGTTACTTTAAATAAATATGGGAAGTTTTTCGTATATTTGAAAAATAGAAGCTTATGCTTTTTAAGTAGAATGATTTGAGTATTTTATTAGTATAGTTTAAGACACTTAAGCGTAGTAGATTCAAAGAAGAATTAGTAGAAGAAGGATAGCTGAAGACAGTTCATAGAAGTTTGGTTATATTATTATATTGTTTAGAAAAAGTTCAAAAAGAGAGAGCTGAAAAATAGTTATATTAAGATGAAAGAACCCTAAGCAGCTTAAGATTATCTACAATATATTTTTTTTATTTCTATTTAAACTTAGTTCTATTCTATATTAACTGATGAAGATGAAAAAGTAACTCAAAATAAAATAATATTAAAATGTAAGTAGAAACTCAAGACTAACTTTATTTCCCTATTGTTTAACTGGTTAAATCTAGCTACTAATACTAATATAATACCCTGATTTATATATAATAATATACTATATCTATATACTATATACACCCAACAAACTACGCAATCAATTAACCTGTTGAACCTGTTGCCCCTAAGGGAAGTGCAGACCTAACATTATATATAGTGCTAATAAGTCAATAAATCCATTTAGTATGGGTCTGTACCGTGCTCTGGGGGTGGGGAGGGGTTGGAAGAGGGGCGTGGTAACAGAGAACATATTCCCAAATTGCGAAGCAGGTGGGGAAAACTTTTGCCAGTCGCCACTTAACCGTTCAATTTGGGCTGCCGACCTGCCTGGAGTTTTTTGTTGGCATCTTAGACGGCTACGGGCCACGTGTGTGTGTGAGAGAGTGTGTGTGTGGGAGAGAGAGGGGAGAGTGTGTGTGTGTGCTTCTCTGCTGGCGTTGCCGGAGCGTCGTCGTGGCCTGTGTGCCACGTTTTTTGGTGCAAAGTTTTTGCGGCTTTTTCAATATTTTATGAGTCAAGCTTTTGCGTTAACACCTTAAGTACGCAGGGCATTGCGGTCAGGGGGAGGGGAGAGGCAAAAGCTGAGGGGGGTAGGGGGTAGCTATGAGCAAACAGTAAGCAGTGCAAAGGGGGGGGGGGTGGCAGCAAGTGCTCTACGTGTGGCAGGAAATAACGCGCAAGTTGTAAGTTTTAACTAGCAGCAAACAAGTTAGTAGCTCGTAGGAGTAGGGGGAGGGGGAGTGGGAGGGGGAGGAGGCCTGTTGAACGAGCTGTGGTTGCAATGAAGCATCGAATATTGCACACACACACACAGGGAGGGAGTGGGAGGGGGGGGCAGCACCCACAATGTCGACTAGGATTTATTTCCCAAGCAACTGAAGCGCGCGCCTGGAACAATGCGCCCAGCCCTGGGCAGACACGCCCACTCAACACACACACACACACACATACACATAGAGACACGCCTGTGGCTTGCCTGTTTGTTTAGGCAAGTGTGTGTGTGTGTGTGTGTGTGTGTGGCATTTTTGGCGGCGCCAACTCAATGAGTCGAAATTAAACAATGCTAAAGATTAAGTGCAGATTTGGGGACTTTATCTGCTTGTGCCATAAATTGGTATTTAAGGGATACCTCACAAATGTCTATAACACACACACACACACACACAGAGAGAGTAGAAACGAGCCATAGAGGGCGCTCGCTTAGCTGCTGCGCCTTGAAGTATGCAGCAAAAGTTTGCGCTGCCAAGAGGAGACAATAGATCAGAGCGCGCACACACACACACACACACACACACACATTGAGAGAGCTTAAGCTGTCCACTATACACACTACTGTCTCACCCCCTGCCCCTCCCCCTCCCTCTCCCACGCTGCCAAAACAAATGCGGCGCAAACTTTTGTTGTTTACCAATAAACTGAAGCTGCCACCTGCACAGTGGCGTCTACAAGGGGGGTTGGGAGCGTGGGGGGTATAGGTAGGGTGTCTAAAAGCGGGTAGTGCTGCTGGTAGTGCTGCAGCGGGGGCAGGACATGCACAAGATTAATTGCAATCGGTGTTTTGGCATATGTTTTCAGCTCTCTCCCTCTCCTTCTCCCTCTCTGTCTCTCCTCCTCCCCCCCCGTCCATGTCTTGCAGTTTTCTTTTGCTGCATTGTTTCGGGCAAGTTTTTTGTTCCTGCTAGCCTGGGTGCACTTGGCACTTGAGAAGGTAATTAAGCAACTATTTATGGTCTGAGGGAGTCGCCCCACCAGAGCCAGAGCCACAGCCAGACAAGACACCGAACACATGTTCCACAGACTTTTCGATTTAATGAAGCGCGTAAATTGCGCCAGCTTCAGCTTGGGTTAGTTAGCATAAAGTTCAATTTGAGATGGGTAATACGCCGGTTAGTTATTATAGGCGTGTGGGAAATTATTGCGTGCATCTTTCTGGCCAATTTTAGCTATATTGGAGTAATAGAGCCAGAGATCTATGAGTTTAAATGATCAAGTGAAATTTTCCTGAATATTTGAAGCATCTTTCTTCCGATTTTCAGCAGCTAGCATGAACTCTTCTTTCCAATTTCAGCATTTCAGGAGCGACACAGCCCGAGATCTAAGAGTTTTTATGAAAGAGCAAACTTTACGTGAGTCTTTGAGTTGATAAGCATCTTTCTCAAAAATTTCAGCACTCTTGAAGCGATAGAGCCAGAGATCTTATAGTTTTACTGATAAAGTGAACCTTTTTTGACTATATAAGTTAGCAGCAATCTTTCTACCCACTTTCAGCATACTAACAGCTCTCAATCCAGAGATCTAACAGTTTACTTAATTTGCCAAAGAAAAAACAAGCTTTATTTTTGTTATTTTAGATACCACGATAAGAAATATGTGAAAATCTATAAAGAAACATAAAAGTGTTGCTGTCTGAGCAGCTTAAGATTATTACTCTCTAGTTTGGGGTAGTTAAACGATGAGTTAACTGGAGTAATAATCCCTATTGATACGCAGCATTGTCTGTTTGTCTGTATTATCTGTTTCTTGGGCAATATTTTTTCCATCTTGACAACAAAGCGCGTGCTTAATTCGATTGGATGGGGAGGATGAGTAACATCTTAATGGCATAATCACATGGCAGAAGACACTACACAGATGCAGACACACACACACACACACACACACTCACACATGGACATATGTGGCATGGCAACAACAATAGGCGAGGCACAGGCACTTCCCAGACTCTCCCCTTATCAACACCATATCACTTTGATTACTTTATTATTGGAAGCAGACACGAGTTTACCTTGCCTGATGTTCCCCTTAACCCCTGGCTGCCCTGCCCCCCCTTCCCCCACTTGTCTCCAGTCTCCCTGCTCCGCCTGCTCCGCCTGCCGCCTCCTGCTGGCGCACTCACAATGATTGTGCTCTGCCTTATCCCGCTTTTGCCACTTTTCTTATTAGAAGCAATCATATTCCAGTTGGCTATACTTGTTTCCCTTCCTTCCTCTCCTTCCTCTCTCTCTCTCTCTCTCTATCTCTCTCTCGCCTTTCCTTTCCTTGAGTAAAAATAAATCATTTTTCTGTTTTTGTTGTTGATTTATGCGTTTATTCGATGTGTTCTCTGTCTGCCTACCTCCCCTAACTATCTGTATCTCTATCTCTCTCTCTCTCTCTCTCTCTCTCCTGCTTGCACTTTGGCTGCTGTTGATAATGAGCCAAATCATTTTTCGTGAGATAAATTTGCCGACTCCTTTGGCCATATAAGTAGCTGCAAAACTTATGTTTGCAACCCACCGTGCCTTCGCTTTGTCTGCCAAGTCATCATCAAGTGGGGCAACCCTGCCCCCCATCTGCACATCTCCTCCTTCTGCCCATAGACTCACCTCAGTGCGACTCCTCGGTGCCGTCGACAACTTCGAGTCTTGGCGCGCTCCTTGAAAGCGTTATAAATCATTGACATGATTAAGCGACGGCACGACACGACAAGCTTTTGTTGTAGCTGTAGTTATAGTAGTTGTGGCAGGCAACACTGGCAGGGGGGCAACACTGGCGTCTGTGCAGCACTCTCTCTCTATCTCTCTCTCACTCACTCGCTCTCTTATGCACAGATGGGGCGGGGAAAGTTCTGCTAGTTAGGATGGGGCTGGGGTGAAATATGTTAATTTAATATCGAAAATTGCTTTTATTGAGTTGATTTGTAAGCTAAGAAGAGTGGGATGGAGAGCAGGGAGAAGATATAAAGAAAGGAAGAGAGAGAGAGAGGTAGTAAAAAGACTAGAGAGCTTTCGAGCTACATCTAGAGTGTGATCATTACACTGAGCGAGCTTGTCTAAGAAGGAAAGAGAAATGTAGAGCTTGTAAAGCTGAATTTGAGCTTAAAGCTTCATAAAGAGAGCAAGGAGAGAGGGAGAGAGGAACAGAGAGAGTCAAGGAAAGCTTGCAAGCTCTTTTTTTGTATCCCTCGATCTTTGATTAGCTTAAATAAAGGGAAAGTGAGAGAGAACAGACAGAGAGAGAAAGAGAAAAAGCTTGGCTGTGATCGTTATTTAAATTTTGGATTAAAAGCTTCTAAAAGAGTGAGAAGAGAGGTAAGAAGAGAGCAAGAGCGAGCAAGAAAGAGCAAGAGAGAGCAAGAAAAGAGCAAGAGAGAGAGAGCGGAAAAGTGAGTTGAAGACGCAGAGAGAGCTTTCAAAGCTGTGGCTTGATCGTGCAAAGCTCTCATAGCCGACATCTCTCTCTCTCTCTCTCTCTCTTTAATAATCACTATAAAAACATATATATATGTATGTATGCATATGATTAATATATATTCTTGTGCCATAAGCCTGATATCTTAAGCTGTTTTAGAAAACTGAAAAAGCACCTTTATTTATTTTGTTTGCACCAACATTACATTCCAGCCCAGAGAGACTTTACCTTGCAGCCCATCCACACTTTGCTCTGCATATACGTATCTTTAACTAAATACGATCTTAACTTAGAATTTCCCTAACAGCATTCTGCCTGGACGCTCTGCCCTGCTTGCTGTGCTTCAAGGGATCACTTGAATGCCACTTGGCAGGCTTTCATTAAGGCATCTTACATAATTTGCGTTGACTTAACACACACACACACACAGCCAATACAGCTACGTGTGTGTGTGTGTGTGTGTGTGCCCTGCTCGACTGCAAACACACATCAAACATATTTTCTGTGTACTTTAAGAAACTTTGCTAATATGTTAAAACTGTTCATTGACACCAAAAAATGAGCAAAAATTCTCAGCTAGCAGGGGGGGGGGGGAAGGATTGCAGAAGAAGTGGGTAAGGGGAGGGTAAGGTTAGGGTAGGGGCGGGGGTAGGGTTAGGACAAGCAGGGAAGGCAGTCGAGTGGCTGGAAAAAAGGCCAAGCCAAAGCTCAAGTGTCAGCTCGATGTGCGAGTGTGCACAGTCATGTGGGAGACTGAGACTGAGTGTGTGTGCGAGTGTGTGTGCGTGTGTGTGTGCGTGTGTGTGTGTGCGAGTGTGTTTGAGTTTTGCCAGCGAGTTGAGCCATGGCGCGGCTCATATGAGTCGCTGCTGCGCCTGCTGCCTGTTTGCAGTGTTGGAAAACACAAACAAAAACTGTGAGCTTATTAAACGGCAGATTTTGCTGCCTCAGCCCCTCTCTCTCTCTCTCTCTCTCTCTTCTTCTCTCTCTCTCTTTCCTCCCTTCGCTTCTAGTCAAATAGCACAAATAGAAATAAACTGAGGCGCAAAGGGAGCCGAAGTGAAAAACTTTTGCTGCATTGCAATATTAACTGCTAATTATGGCGAAGCGAAGCCCGTGAAAGACCCCAACTGCAGTCGACCCACTTCGTAGCACTCCCCACTCCCCCTCGCTATCAACCCCCTCCTGGCAGCAGTCTGTCAATATTTGTTGAAACACTTTTTGATAGGCAAATGGTTTTTGAATATGCCAAAAGTTGTGCCAAAATTGCAATTGCCCTCTGCCCAGCAGCTAAAGCTAGAGAGAGCTAGCGAGAAACCCGCTAAAAACAGCCGAAAAACAGACGATGAAAAACAACACGGGGTTTCCACTATTTTATTAGAAAAGTTTTCCGGCCTGCTGCTGCTGCGGCTGCTTCTTTTTTTTTTACTATCGTCGGAAAATGCATCCGAAAACAGTTAACTGTGAACTGTGAAACTGTGAACTGTGAAAATTGTGAACTGGCCAGAGAGAGAGAGAGAGAGAGAGAGAGAGAGAGAGAGTGGGGGAGCACTCCCCAATGTTTGAGTTTATGCGCTATTTTTAATATTTATTATGACTGATTGCGGTCGCATTTTCCATTTCCCGCAACCATTTCTCTCTTTCTCTTTCTCTTACCTCCTCCTCCTTCCTCAGCCTTCCCCTTTGTTTGCTCTGCTGCTGCTGCTGCCTGAAAATGGAATAAAAAATGTTTAGACAAGGGGCTGGCTGCATTCACGCATTATAATTTAAGTGAAACATAAATATTGATGTAATAAATTAATTTTTGCTAAATTGAAAGATTGAGCGCAAGTCGAACGTGCTGGAGAAGGAAGAGAGAGAGAGAGTAGGAGCAGGAGAAAGGTCGGAGAGGAGCAGAAGTAAGGTAGGCAAGGTAGAAACGTGTTATTGGGGAAGTTTGACAGATTTGCCATTATTTTTAAGGTCTTGGGTTGTTTTTATAATGCAGTTTTTTTATTTCAATTTATATCGATAAAAAAACAAGATTTATCGGCAGTGTGAACACACTGAATGTGGGTAAAACCTGTGGAAATAATTACTTTATTAATATTAATTATAAATTATAAATCCATATCAATAAAATAATATATTTTTGATTGGACTTAAGCTATTTCTTATTTATAAAATTGAATCTTTTAATAGAATAAAGAGTTTTCGAATTTTGTTTTTCCTGTTTTCTTCAAATTGTGTTTGATATTTCCCATTTTTTTCTTTCTCTATTTTTGAATTTATATTTCTACTTCTTTTTTTTGTTTTTTCTTGTAATTTTATTTTTTTTTTTTCTTTTTATTTTCATTTTCATTTTCAATTTTTTTTTTTCATTTTCATTTTTTTTCTTTTATTTTCATTTTATTTTCATTTTATTTTCTTTTCATTTTCATTTTCATTTTCATTTTCATTTTCATTTTCATTTTCTTTTTCTTTTTCTTTTCTTTTTCTTTTTCTTTTCTTTTTCTTTTCTTTTTCTTTTTCTTTTTCTTTTTCTTTTTCTTTTTCTTTTTCTTTTTCTTTTTCTTTTTCTTTTTCTTTTTCTTTTTCTTTTTCTTTTTCTTTTTCTTCTTCATTTTATTTTTATTTTTCTTTTACTAATTTTAATCGATCTTTAATTTTCTACTTACAGCGCATCTGCTAGTTCATCAAGCCTGTTGTTTCTGCTTCTCTTTCTTTTTTTCCTACTGCTTTCTTTGTCCTTCCTTTCGTCTCTCCGTCCGTCTGTCTGTCACTTCCGGCAAATGTCTACCACGCTGCGCTGCTGGTGCTGCTGCTGTCTATGCAGTTCATTTTCATTGTCTATTGTGACTTACACTAACGGCTCCCCCTCCATTCCCTGAACTCTCGTTCGGTTTACCGTTACCTCGCTGCCAACTTCAACGACGACGACAGCAGAGACGTCGGCATCGACTTTGGCATTGGTCCGCTGCGCTGATAACCCGCTGGGAATTAATATTTTCATTTTTCGACAAAATAACAAACGTCGACAATGGCGAGCGCTCTCCCGCTCTCTCTCTCGCTCTCTCTCTCTCTCTCTCGCTGCCCAATTCGCCTTTGTCTTTAAGTAGAAAATTCAATTTATTTATATTTTGCCCGCTGCCGAAAAGTATGCAATGCTTTTTGTTTGCTCACATTTCGCATTCGCCATGTTTGTGGAACGAGTGGAACGGGTGTGGATTGTGGATTGCATTAGTATTAGTGTGTACTGCCACGACATTTGATGCCCCCCATTGCATTTGCTTAATACAAAAGACGCCCCTGCGCCGCCTCTGCCTCTGCCAAATAGAGTCGCAAATATTGCGAGTTATCCCAAATTATTTCTCTAGAGTTGCCACCCCACGCGCTGCCAGCGCGCTTTATGTTAATTTGAAATTCAAATTGATTTGTGTGGGCGAGAGGGCGTGGCAGCAGCCGCCCTTAGTCTCTAATGTTTGTTTGCTTTTCGTTAAGCGCATTGAAAGTGTTTTTTTTTTCTTTCTACTGTTTGCACTGTAAATTAATTGGTGTAAAATGCAATTAGCCACGGCTTAAAGATCCCCAGCAGCAGCAGCAGCAGCAGCGACAGCAGACCATGCTCATGCCTCGACCCGAATAGTTTATGAACTATTCAAGCACTTCATGCCCCCAGGCAAAGGCTGCTGCCCGCCCCCCGCCGGCCGGGTCTAAGGTCAATGTTGTCAACCAACTGTCGGGGCCGCAGCTATGCGAACTTTTTGTGCCAAAGGGAGGGAGAGAGGGGGAGGTCCACATAACTTCGATGAAGCGCCTTCGACAGCGCATCCCGGGCGAGACAACAAAGATAGCCCGGCTCCTGGCTTCCTGCTTCCTGCTCCCTGCTCCATCCAGCTGAAAAAAGCGCAAAAAAAGGAACCAGCAGGTACGGGCTGAAAAAAAAAAAAAAAACTGCAGCCCGGGTCGAAAGTTTGCAATTCTTGTGGGAACACTTGATCATAAGTTGCACATTTTTCCCTGATTTATTCTGTCTTGGCAAGTTCTTGGGCAACTGCGTCGCATAGTTGGCCCCGAACCCGGCTCCAGCTTGGGCTCGCCTGCTTCTCGGGGACTTGGCTTGCAATCTGAGTCGAGCTATTGAGGTTAAGTATGCTCTGAGGGGATATAAATATTGACTTAATCAATTCCTTAGATTCTCAGCATGCTAAACTAGTTGCCATTAAAATATGATATGGGTTTACCATGGTAAGTATGAAGAAAACTTTAGTTTAAATAAGCTTTTTTCTAGCTAGCTAGGAAGTGGCTTGTAAGCCTTTTTAAATAGATTTATTTTAGGTAGCTTTGAAATATATATCGAAAGTTGTTGGGTTCTTCAGCTGCTGGAAGTTCATTTAAGCTTATGAAAGCTTATTAAGATTTACACAATTTCATTAAAGCTTCCATAAACCTATTTTAGTTACTACAAGCTCATTCAAGCTTATGTGTGATCATTAAAGCTTCTGCAAGCTCATTAAGCTTTATAAAATTTCACTAAAGCTCGCCCAAGTTCATACAAGCTTATTAAAGCGTTTATATTATCAGTAAAGCTTTTGTAAGCTCATTTAAGCTTCTCATTTAATGTCATCCTCTCCCATCATAATGCACACACTAAGCAAAAGCTTCTGCTCTCACTCCCCTCTTCCAGCTGCTTTTACTATCCAATTAATCCAGCCAAACCATAAGTTGCTTGCCTCAGATGAATCTCCAGCTCATGTCCTTCGATCCACCATACTTGCAACATGCCGCATGCCGCATGCAAAAGACAACGAACGCTTCCTTCTGCGCAAATCAATTCCCTTTAGTGGCATTTCTCAGCGTATATACGCTCACTTAATCCAAGCCCAACCCGTACCAAGGAGAGAGAAAGAGAGAGAGAGAGAGAGAGAGAGGGAGAGAGAGAGCGAGGAAGCATCTACCTGGGTCGCCTGGTCGCCTGCTTGCAACAAGCCACGCAACATGCCGCTGATATGCCACAAATTTGTCGTTGTTGTTGTAAAAACAAACATGCCTTCGGGTGCGCTTTCAGCAGGGGCAGAGAGAGAGAGGGAGAGAGAGAGAGAGAGCAAAGGTAAAGTGTTGCTCATATGACAAACCGTCTAGGATTGGGTAGACGAGCGGGTTGGGCAGGCCAGCTCGGTAGATAAAACTTAGTTTTTTGTTGACTTCAAATGCACGCTCGTCTTGCCTTGTCGTCTCAGACTGCTCCTCCTCCCCCTCCTCCTGCTCCTGCTGCTCCTGCTGCTCCTTCTCCAACTTGGCTCGCCTGTCATGCGTCTTCTTCAGGTATCCACACACACACACACACTCGCACACACGCTGAATCGTGTGAATTATTAAAATCTAATAAACCACAAGATTTTATGTTACACAAAACTCGTTCGTCTCCCTGTCTCTCTCTCTCTCCCTCTCTCTCCCTCTCTCTCTCTCTCTCTCGGCAAAGTTTTTGCGGTTTTCTTTGGTTACGCTATTGAACCTTAAATTAAGTTTGAACATAACTTCCGCACTGCTCTTCCGCCCACACACACACACACACTCGCACACACACACTCGCACACACACACACACACGCAGTGCGGGAAAGACCATTTTCTTGGGCTTGTCTTGTTTACATAGGTAAGTTTAATTTTCCTGTAGCGCACTTTTCGGGGCCGCATGCATGAAACATGTGCGTCGTCCTCTCTCTCTCTCTTGCTCCCTCTCTCTCTCTCTCTCTCACACTGTGTGTGTGTTCATAAATTTCCTTAATGTTCAAGTGTGAAAATCTTTGCCGTTCGATGGTGCTTTTCACACTTTCCCAGCTCGCCTCCTGCTGCCCCCCTTACACCCCCTCTCCCAGCTACGTCCATGGCACAAGTTTCTGGCGCCCGGCGAAATCAAGCGGCAATGTGTAAACTTTCAATAGGTTCGTTAAAATTTTATGATTTTCCCAGTCGGATACGTGTGTGTGTGTGTGTGTGTGTGTGTGTCGGTGTGTAGATACCTGTGTGTGCGTGTGTGTCGGTGTGTGTGTGCGCGCGTGTGTGATAAAAAAGTCGTAGCCAACCGACAAACGTGTTGAAAATTGTTTAGCTACTTCCGCTCTGCCTCGCTCTCTCTCCCTCTCTCTCTTCCCTTTCTTCCACTTCCTTTGAAGTTGCTTAACGCTCTAAAATTCTGGGCTGGCTTCTTGTTTATTTATTGACACGATAATATATATATATAGATTTTTAAGCCATTTCGTCAAAGTTTTTAATGCGCTTTTATTGTTTTTTATTGAATATTTATGAGTTTCCTTTGGGTTTTCTGTTTAGATTCGACTAGGGATAGATAGATATATGATAAGAAGTTGGGTATTGCAGGCATATCAATATTAACTGAGATTGCTGGGGTCAATTTGTTGGGTAGACTATATATAATATATAGATTACTAGGGCATTTAGCAGTGATCTCAGCCTGCTTTTCTTATGCAATTTTGTTGGGTAGACTGTGTGTGCATAATATCTATAAAGATGTCAGCTGTAACTGGCTGATATTGATATATATATTTTTTAGCTGTTTATAGCTAGATTCCTAGGGCATTCAGCTGTGATTTCAGCCTGCTTTTCTTATGCAAGGTTGTCGGGCAGACTGTGTGTGCATAATATCTATAAAGAAGGCAGCTGTAACTGGCTGATATTGATATATATTTTTTAGCCGTTTATAGCTAGATTACTAGCGCATTTAGCTGTGATTTTAGCCTGCTTTTGTTATGCATCATAGGGAGTTTTTTTGACTGCTTTACCTAGCTGGCAAGTTTCTTGCCTGAGAGGGAGCTATCTTCTCTTTCCCTCTTTCTCTTCCTGTCTCTCCCCCTCTTCTTGTTCATCTGTAATTTTGCAACTTTTAAACTGCAGTGCACAAGTTGGTGGCGGCGCTTTGACAGCTGCATATACAGGCCCAATGCAGGCTCAACTTGTGCTGCCTGGAGCGGGGGGGTGTGTGTTGGCAGTGGCGTAGGTAGAGAGGGGCTACGCAACTTGCAACTTGAATTCAAGACAGCACAGCTGATGTCATCTTCTTTTTCTCTCTCTCTCTCACTCTCTCTTTCTCTGCAGTTTTGGGCTGCTTCTTTTACATGCAGTCAGTCAAGTTGGCAGCAAAAAAACTTGGGGCCAAGCGCAAGGTGTAACATGTCTGTGCTTGCAACAGCAGCAGCAGCAGCAGCTGTCAAAATGACAGTTGAAAAAACAACGAGGCGTCGGCAGGTGCCTTTGAGAGGGGTGTCAGAGCAGCATTTGATAAACTTTTCACACACACACACCCCCAGTTAACCCTGCCCCTCCCTCTGGTCCGTGCGCCTGCTTGTATGCTGCACTTTTTTTTTTTTTTTTTTTTGCTTTCTTTGGACGCATGTGCCGGCAGCAGGAACAAGCTGTGCTGCCTGCCTGCCTGCCTGCAAGTTTTTGCCAACTCCAAGCTGCAGCTGCCACGCCCCTCCGTACTGGCCGCCTCCTTCCGCCCCTCACTTGCCACAAGTCAAGTTTTTGACTAAACTAATTATATGCGCAAAGAAATCAAAGCTCCACTTCGGCTCTGCCACTTGAGAATTCATGCACACACACGCACACAAGTGCAGGCACAGGGTGCACCTCCCCGCACCCCTCACCCCACCCCACCCCACTTCTTCTACAACCCCCGCAACAGCTTTGGCTTTTGATGTGAAGCTGGCAAAAAGGCGATCGCCAGCGAAGCATCGAAACAAAGCCAAAATCAAAGGCGACTACCTCTCTCTCTCTCTTTCTAACTTCTTCTGCCTGTCTCCCTCTCTCTCTCTCTCTCTCTCTCTCTCTCTTTCCAGAGTCCTTGGCTAAGCACTTCACATCGACGTCGGCTGTGAAAAATTCTCAAGTGTTTTTTCGCACGCATTTCCAATAATTTCCTTGTGCTTTCTCCTTCGTCTTTTGTTCTCTTTCATTTGCATTCTCTCTCATTCTTTGTGTAGTTCTTTCGCTTTGTTCGTTATTGTATTATTGTTATTTTGCTTGGGTTGGTTTGGGTTTCTCTAGGGTATTGTATTGAATGTGATTTGTTTTTGGGCGGTATCAAAACAATTGTGCAACTTCGAGTGATCCATGGTTAATTGTGGGTTGTCTGGGAGGATTTTCTGTATTCTCTATCTCTCTCTCTCTTTTGCTTTTCTGCTTTGTGCCGCTATTCTTAAACGTTTCAAGCCTTTTAGTTAGCTTCTTCTTGGCATCACCTTTTAGTTCTTTGCTTTCTGCTCTTATCTTTGCTCTTCTTCTATTCCTGCCTTACTTCACTTTCGTAAACGTTTCGCTGGCTGCCTTCCATCCATTTCCTTTTGCTTTTTCTTTCGTAAAAGTTCCTTAAGTTCTGCTGAATCTTTTATTGCTGTAGATAGGATTAGACCTGTCGCAAATCTCTTCTAACTTATATTCTTAAACTCTTCTATCACAGCCTAGGCATATCCTAAGTTGTTTAACTTTTCTTGGATCTATTATCAGCTTCGTAAACGTTTCACTGCCTTCCCTCTTTCTCTCTCTTAGATCTTAAACACTTCTATGGATTATATTTGAGTTTCGTTTCCTTTTCTGCTCTTGACTTCTCTCATTCTCATTTACCAACACTGGGCGATGATAAGCCTGCCCGCAATTCTCACGCATTTTGGCACCTGTTGTTTACCTACCCCCCCTTCTCTCGCAGCCCCTGCTTGTGCTCCCTACTTTGTCTCGAAGTTAACACCAAATCAACCATGCAAATTTCCTAAGCTTACCACAAGACGTTGCCCCTGCTCCTGCTCCTGCTCCTCCTCCTGCCACATTCTGTGCTGGCTTCCCGCGAGGCATGAGAGGAGGCTTGGGGTAGGGGGCGGGGGCGTGGCTGAGGCTGCTACAAAGTAAAATAACGGCACAGTCAGCCAGGCAGCAAATGCGTCAACTTAATTAGCAGCGTCACGTTTATAGAGAGAGAGAGAGAGAGAGAGAGAGAGAGAGGGATGGAAGCTGTTGGCCAGAGGGGATGAGAGAGGGAGGGGGCTGGCACTGCCAGGCATATTGTTTAATATTGTTTTTTTTTTTTTTTTTTTTTCCATTTCGCTCGCTTCGGTTTCGTGTTAATTGTTGCGCCTCACACAAAATTAATGAACTCGACTTGTTTGTTGTTGTTTTGTTTTGTTTTTATTTTTCGGGGCCCCAGAAATTCCTTAACGGAAATTGATACGCTTCATGTGAATGGGGAAGGGGAGGGGTTGCTGGGGGAGTGGCTGGACAAGGCTTGTCATTGCCTTGAATGACATAATCTAATTGAAAAGCCATTTAAGCGTGCTGCATGATAATTCTTTTTCTCTCTCTCTCTCTTACTTCTTCTCTCCCTCTCTTCTCCCTCTTCGCTTGTGGGGGTTCCTTAACGTGATTTGAATTGATAATTTGCAACAATTAGGCAATTGACGGGGGGGGGGCGGAGAGGGCACTGAAATTTGTCTTGAAGTTAGTCAAAAATTTCGCGCATGTTTAATTGAATCGAATGAAGTTTGACATGGGCGTACATGGCAAGGGGGGATACTGTAAATAACTGGAGGGTTGTGTGTGCGCATCGACAGCCAAATGAGTCAAATCGAGACGAGTCAAGGCGTCGAGTTAACCTTAAGTGCACAAGTTGTTAAAGAAGTTACTCGAATGACATACGAATTGTCGTAATACTTGGCAAGCCCCCCTGCCACGCCACTGCTTTACGCACGCTACGTGCACAGAGACGCCACCTGCCGGCCATTGGCTGTGACGTGACATACGATATTTGAGTTCTTCAGTTTTTCGAGTTCTCTTTTTGGAGTTTCGACTTTTGTGCTGCTTTTAACTAGATTTCTGCTTTGCTTTTGCCCTTTGTAGCCCCCATTGACCTTCTCCTGCTGCTGCTCCTCCCTTCTGGCTAAGTTGCTGTTCCGCTTTGTCTCTGCTTCGTCCCCATCTTCATCGTCCTCGTCCTCGTCATCGTCATCGTTGTTTCATCTTGTATGAGGTGTTAATGCTTTGTAAAGTTTACACAGCAAAGCGCTGCAAAAAGTTAAAGCACAACGTATGAGTGCGACTTCAGGAGCGAAAGAGAGAGAGAGAAGGAGGGGGAGAGAGAGAGAAGGAGGGTGCTGAGAACCTCAGGACCCACACGATGAGCTTGCCACAAAAAGCTCGTCGAGCTGCACAATAAAAAATGCCAACCACAAAGCATTTTTATGAGTTTCGTGTATGTGTCTGTTGCTCTTTTCTTTGCCACTCTCCCTGCTCTCTTCCTCTCCCTCTCTCTCTCTGTATCTTTCTCCTCTTTGTTTGCTTTTTTTTTGTTGCTGCTCTGTTGTTGTTTAAGTGGCTTTTACTTAGTATGCCAAAAGTTTTTTCCACATTTCTGATATACGAGTCGCCAGCTCAGTTGGTAAGCTTCGGATTTCGGTTTGAGAAGTGCAGAGAAAGGTGCAGATAAGTGAGAGAAGTGCAACAGAATAAGTAGCCAAGCACACTGAGCAAAAGCTCTGCAAAAGCTGAGAAAGCTTTTTCATTTTAATCAAGCTGAAAGCTGCACAAGCTGATCGAGCTGAGGCAGGAAGTAGTTGGAAAGCTTTGGGTTTATAGAAAGCTTGGTAAAAATTGGAAGAAAGCTTGCAAATTAGTAAAGTGATCAGCTGAGTTAGCTAGAGAGCTTTTAGACTGAGGAAACCCTAGACAAAAGCTCAATAAAAGAAGCTAGGTTAGATTGAAGAAGTATTTCGATTATTAAACAGTTTAATATAAATATCTATACTAATCCCTCTTTATTATTATAAAATTTTATGATATGCTGTCAAAAAATATAGGAAATTTGTATATATTTATTCAGTAACCTGGCAACCCTATGCGTAGTTGTCAGAAAATCAAAAAGGAATAACTTTAAGTCCTTCTACCGAGTGAATTATTTAATAAACTCAGCGCGTACGACTCGCTCATTCATTCGCACAAGGCACGAATTAAAATGGTTGGATAGGATGCTGAAGGGGCAGTTGTAGCTGGGTATTCATAGAGTCACACACACACACACACAGTCGCACACTTAAAATAGTTTTATTTCAATTAACAACAGAAATTCGATGAGTTTATTTGGTGTTGTTGCGTTTTATGCGAGACAAGATAAGAGCGATGGCGACGGCGACGGCGACGGCAACGGCGACGGCAGAACATTTTATACTCCATGCTTGAGCAGGGCTACGGCTACGGCTGCGGGTCCGGGTCCGGGTCTGGGTCTGCCGATGCTGCCCCTTGCCGTAGAGCAGCAGCAAAGGGTTGGGGGGGCTGCGTGTTTAACTGCTGTACAGTTACGCGTACCAAATGCTTCTCTCTCTCTCTCGCTCTCTGTGTGTGTGTGTGTGATAATGTTGACAGATAATAAACTCGGAAAATTACAAAATTACAATCAACATACACACACACACACACTCGCACAAAGAGGGACATTTGCAAAAATGTCACATGCATGGGACGCTGCTAATGGCGCAGCCCGCAATGTCCTACCCCCCTGCCCCTGCCCCCGTCTAGCCTGTGCCTGGTCCATTTTATAGCCGGGTTTGGCTGCCCGGCTGACTGGCTTGGCTTGGTTTGGCTGCCTTTTGCCGGGGCATTTTGGCGTCATGGCGTACGTAAATTTGCCACCACAAAACTATTCAATTGAAAGTTATTTACGTTTATTGTTTCATTTCATTGCCAGTTGGCAAACATTTCGAGCGACCCTCTACACCCATAGAAAGAGACACACACACACACACACACACAGAGACAACCCTATACACAGTCAAAAGTCGCGTAGCTTTTGCATAACAAAGCGATCGGCGCCACATTGTGCGTACGTGAAAATTCGCGTTGTTTGTGTCTGTATGAACCCGTCTCTGTGTGTGTGTGTGTTTCGTATGTGTGTGTGTGTGTTGGAGTATTTATTTGTAGCTTAGCTGCATGTGAATCAAGAGCGAACACATTGATTTATGGCCCAATGCCATTAGGCTTGGCCATTGCCCATCGATTAGCCACAGTTGGTGAGGCTGCTCTGCTCCGCTCTGTCTCTCTCTCTCTCTCTCTCTCTAAATCTATACTTCCGTTCTTAATCATTGGCATCACTTAATGGCCCCTTCCGTTTGTCGACAGCCAGACAAGCACACAGTGTCAGCGAGAGAGAGAGAGAGAGAGAGGGAGGGAGAGGGCAGCTAGAATGCAATGAAGTAGACATAGTCGCCGTCAAGTGGTTCTAGCTGTGGGGCAGAGCAGAGAACACGCCCTTCAATTACAAATCTATGCGGCCTGCTCTATACTCTACACCCTCCCCCCCTCTCCTCTTACCCTACCCCCCGCTCGTGCAGATAATCTGCTAAAGGACTTCCGCCCGGTGCGTGCGCTGCGTGCAAAAAAAAAAGTGTCCATAGAAGAAAATGCCTGAATGGAGCCAGGCAAAGCAAAGAAACGAATGAAAAGAAAGACAGCAAAGGGGGAGTGAGAGAGAGAGAAAGTGGAGAGAGAGAGAGAGAGAGAGAAAGGCAGTGCGACGTTGTCGAGCACTGTAACTGAAAACGCAATGATATACGGCCGTGAAATCGAATCGCGGCATGGGGTAGGCTAGGACAACTCAGACGAGGAAGGCTTTAAGTGCCGTCTTGGTCTTCGTCTGTCTCGCTTCCTCCTTCGTCCTGCTTTGTGTGTGTGTGTGTGTGTGTGTGTGTGTGCATTGACTTGGATTTCTTGGCGCTGCAGCCAAAATTTATTGCGCCGCGATGCCTTGTTGCGTGTCCGCATACAGACGAAGACATCCTCGCTGGGCACCAGCCCAGCATGGGTTGCATGTACCCCAACAACCTTCCCAACCGTACCGTGCTGAGCCTGGTCCTGCTCCTGGTCCTGCATTCGGGTAGGCGTTGGCATTGCGTTTTCGCCGGCCGTGTTGAAATTGACAGCAAAATAATTGGTTGATTATTTATGAGACAAACGAGCGAGACGACCAGCGGACAGACCTGAGGACCGGCTTGAAAAAGGAGTGAGAGGAAGTGTCGAGGAGTGAGTTCTTTCTGGCCAAAGTTTGTTTAGGCCGCATTTAAATCAATGCCAAAAGAAAGAAGAATGTTTATAGAGAACTGCCTCTGCATTCCTCGTGTCGCTTGAAACCGCAATATGCAAATGCTTTAGGACCTCGCAGATTATGGAAGCTAATGTCGGTAAGGTTCTGGGAATGATACGATATGGGTTTCGCTTTTGATGCTTCTAAATATTTACTAGAGATTGCTTGGAAAGTGAAACGGGTACAGGAGATCCAGAAAGCATTACTCTTTTTATAGATGTGAAGCTGAGTGTGATCTCTGCTGGAAGCGTATTAGGATATCGAGTTGAGAAGAGATTAGGGATACCTTGTTCATGGTGTAGCATAGCTTTAGCTAACCTATTTCAAAACGGTAAAGGGGTTTTCTTCTACGGTTTCCAACTAGGGTTTCCTTCTAGGGTTTCCATTTAGGGTTTCCATTTAGGGTTTCCATCGAGGGTTTCCATCTAGGATTTCCATCTAGGATTTCCATCTAGGGTTTCCATCGAGGGTTTCCATCTAGTGCTTTCTTGCACTTGCCAAGTATGATCTCTGTTGTTATCTGAGATATGTAGCTTTTCGTATACCTAACGCATCTTGGGAACCTATTATGATCTCGAGTTGAGAAGAGATCATATTAAGGTATAGCTGGTTCATGTTGTAGCAGAGCTTTAGCTAACCTATTTCAAAACGATTAAGGGGTTTCCATCTAGGGTTTCCTTCAAGGGTTTCCATCGGGAGTTTCCATCGAGGGTTTCCATCATGGGATTCCAACAAGGATTTCCATCTAGGATTTCCATCGAGGGTTTGCATCTAGGGTTTCTGCTCTTTTGCGCTATACTAGCTATACTACCTCACTCTCCACCCTGCCTAAGACTAACTGCAAGTGATCTCTGCTGTTCCTATGATGCGACTATGGATCATGCCCCAATATGAATGCTTTAGTCGGCTAGCAAGTTCATTAGTTAAATAGAAGCTACGCTTCTACTAGTATCTAGCTGCCCTGGCCTCGGTGGCATCTGTGAAGTGCCTGGCCTAAGCCCGAGGGAGAGAGAGATAGAGAGAGAAGGAGCAGGGCTTTGTGTCTTTTGTCCAGGGGGGTGCAACGTACGGGTGTGGCACGCCCTGGCAGTTTTGGCTTTGATGTTGCACGACGCATAAGGCAACTGATTGTTATCCAAATAGTTATTTAAGCAATTCAAATTGTGGTAATTAAAAATGGCCAGCAGGCCGTAGCCGCCCACACACACACACTCACGCACACACTCACGCACACACGGGTACATGCCAAGCGGGGCTCTACCTAGTGCATGGCCGAGGCAGGCACTTGACATATGGAGCCGGGGTCCTGGACATGAATAAGAGCCACTGCTTGGGCTTGGGCCCATGGCTCGAGGCGGACTGGGACTGTTATTATTTTTGTCACTGACAAAGCAAATCACCGAAAACCAACAAAGGCAAAGAGAGAGAGAGAGATAGGGGAGGGGCAGGGTAACAAACGATGTACGTACTGGGTTGGGTTGCCTTCTCTAGGCCTCTAGGCCTACTACGAATCTCCTCCAGCCATGCAACCAGGCGAGGCAATTTTCCTGTTGAATTATGAGGATATTTGTTTCGTCATGAAAGATTGGCCCGGTCCGGCCCGGTACCAGTTCCATCCAGAACCAGTACCCAGTACCGTCCCAGTCCCATTCTGGATCCGGCATTCAACGTTCTCTCGCATTGTGTAATCCTTGCTCAACGGGCAACTGCAGGCGTGTTGCTCCTGTTTTCTTTTTTTTTTTCGTTTCGTTTTGTGTCCCATTGCTCCTCTGTTCCTTGTTACGGATTTGTTGCACTGTTGTTTCTTCTTGCCACGAGGATGACGTCGACGCTGGCGGTGCTGGCGGGGTGCGTTTTCAATTTGGTGCCGCAGGCCGCAGCAGCAAACAGAGAATCGTCAACTTTGCCTTCGTCTGGAGCTTACACTAAATGCACTGGCTGCTGGCGCTGCAAGTGAAATGCACTCCAAGTGGAGGAGCAGGGAGGAGGAGGGAGACTGGGGGAGAGACTGGAGTATCTGTGCAACTGTGACTGTAACACATGAGTCTTAGCCGGGCCACGGACTGGCCCGATTGCATCTACAATTCATAGAAATTTCAAACGATGCGTAAACGAAAACGGAAAATGCACAGCAGCAGCAGCAGAAGAGGAAGAGGGACAGAGAGAGGGGTAGGGAGATGAGGGAGCCACTAGCGACTGGCACTGGTCATCCTTCTACTTTGGATGCCCGGGTCAAAGTAAACGAAATTGCTGAACCCATCGCAATGGGAAGTTCTGGCAAGAAGCAACTGCACGACCAAAAATTGCGTTTTTGAAATGCATGCGATGCCCCCAGTGCGGCAGACAGAGATGGCAACTCTGCACAGTAGCATGAGAGAGAGAGAGAGAGAGAGTGAGACAGAGAGACAGTGAGGTTGCATGCAAGATGAAAAAGGGTAAAGGAGCTGGCAAATCCGACTTTGGTTGATGATGAGTGTCGTTATCGCTTTTGTGGAGTTTCGTTTTGTCAGAGCTGCCACCCGCTCTCGCTTGCCATCCTTATACCCCCCTCTCTCTCTCCCCCGCCCTCTCTCTCTCTCTCTCGCTCACTCTTCTTGTGCAACTACAAGTTGAATTTACATTTCGATAGGGTCGGGCCCCAAGCACAACTGGCTCACACACAAAACAATCAAGAAAAGCAATTGCTGCAGTCGTACTCTCTCTCTCTCTCTCTCTCTCTCTCGCTCTCTGTGTGTGTGTGTGGCAACCCTGGCTTCGCTCATGCTGTGCCGGAACAAACGCAGTCGGACGATGATGTAGCTGCACGGATTGATTTACGTTCGAAAAGATTTCTCCAGTGCGACACTGTGTGCGTCGTTGCACAAGCTGCAGCCAGGGTTGCCACCTCTCCCTCTCTCTCTCTGTTGCATTTTTCTATATGTTTTGCATTTTGCCAAGCAGCAGACGAGCACGATGAGGATGACTGAGACTGAGATTTATCAAAAGGTAATTTATATATGTGGGTGTGTGCTTTATTTATATATAGATATATGCACAGGGTGACCCCCCTCCCACTCCCTCTAACCCACCCCCCTTGCTTACTGTTTGCAGTTGCTGCAAATGCAACTTACGCAACACTTTTAAGAGAATAAATCGCCTGCCCAAGCATGACGTATGACCAAAAACCCGGACCGGCCTCCAGCTCCAGCTCCAGCTCCAGCTCCGTCTCCAAATTCCAGTTTGGTGGCTGGCGAGGAACATGATGTTCATGTCGGATTACCCAAAGGCTTTGACACAACTTGACTTCAAGTGGGAAGAGAGAGATACAACTCTGAGAACTGTTTGCAACTTATCCTATAATATCGAGAGCAGCTGAGCCAGCACCATCATCATAATAGCCATATCAATGCTCGAGCATGTCAGCTGCAGATGGGTATCAGTTCTCCTCATCCCCCCCTCGAGAGGTCTAACCCGCTCGAGGTCTAACCCGCTTGGAATGCGTATGCATAAATTCAATTTTCGCGAGGGAAAATAGAAAAAGTTGCATAATTTTAGGCGGGTCGCTGCACGAGACTGGACTGTATCGATGTCTGTGTGTGTGGAGGAGGAGGAGGAGGAGGAGCAGGAGGAGGAGGAGCAGGCGTGTGCTCTGCTGCTGTGACGTAAAAAATTGCAAATCGAATCGAGCAGCCAAACGAATGTCGCGCCCATTGAATGCCACCAGGCAGCATGAGGATTCATAGGTGGAGAAGGGGGGAGAAGGATAGGTAGGGCTGGCAGAGGGTACGGTCTGCATACCGAAACGTCAAGCGCACTCGCACGACAGTTACACGCCTAAGCCTCTCTCTCTCTCTCTCTCTTTCTCTGGAGCGAGCAGATAACCAACGCCACCTTCGAACCAATGACTCTCCTGCCCTCCAATCTGCCCTGCTCCCTGCTCTACACTTCTCCAACCTCTCGTAGCACCCGCAGCCGTGGCGTAGCCATGCAATGGCCACGGCGTAAACATTGTTGACATTTGCCAAACCTACTTTAATCACTTTTTAACCCCATTTGATACAGTGTCAACATGCACGAGGGCACGAGGGCAGTTGGGGGCGATGGCGGCTCATAAAATGGACAGTCGACAGTCTGCCCCCCCTCCCTTTCCCCTTTTCCCCTCTTCAGGCAAATGCAGCAGCAAATACCAAAAAAAAAGAAAAGCAGGCAAACTTCGCCGAGTGACAAAAAATGCCAATGACAAACGTCGAAAGGGAACAAAAAGCCGAAAGCAAAAAAAAAAAAAAAAAAAAACACAAAGCAAACAGCGCAGGCAGAGCAGTGCAGACTACAGGGCAGAATGGGTTGGACCCGTACCCGGACACGGACCCGGGCCTGGTCAAACGGGGCGAGCTGCCAAAGCAATTGATTTACTGCACTTTGTTTGCCAAAAATTAATTGAGTTGATGACAAGTGCAATTGATTTATGCGGGACTCAAATGAGTGTGGACAAACGCATGGATGGCTCGACGAGCAGAAGAAGGGACAGACGAGCAGACAGATGGAGGGGCAGACAGACAGACAGACAGTCGGGCGGAGAGCGGAGAGACGAGCAGACAGGATGTTGCAAGTAGATGTTGGCCAGGCCAGGCCTGCCTAAGCAAAGCACAGGCCTAACTTGAGGTAACTTGGAAAATAAAAACACGATCGATTTGAGAGACTTATCGAAATTAAAGCCAAGCATATTTATCGATCAAGTTTATCGACTTCTTTAAAAT
The DNA here is from genome assembly GCA_018904105.1 of Zaprionus tsacasi. Lineage (NCBI taxonomy): Eukaryota > Metazoa > Arthropoda > Insecta > Diptera > Drosophilidae > Zaprionus > Zaprionus tsacasi. The sequence continues at coordinate 5,591,908 of JAEIFR010000001.1, forward strand.
TTCAACTGTGATTTATTTCGTGTTGGAATTTCGATAATATTGTACAGGAATTGGAAATAACTTATTTATTTTATTTTATTTATTGTGCTTTATATTCGCTTAAAATTTATTTTAGTTTCACTAAAGCTTATGATATAATATTATAATTTTTCAGAGTCTATTTTTTTTTTTTTAACAATTTGTTGTCCTGGAATTTTTTACATTTTAAATTTTCAAGGAAAAGTGATTGGAGATAACTTTAATCTAGTTGAAATAACCTTTTGTTTATGGTTATATGAAGGAAAACTTTCAAATAGGATCAGCTATATTTATCGCCTTTAAAAGCTGCATACAGTCTTAGTCCTAGCTAGGCAGCCATTTTGATAGCTGAACTACCTTAACGTATTTGAGTGCCTTATACTGATTTATATGATCGTGTTTTCTTTCTTATTTATTCAACTATTTATCGATAGTGTTTCCTAAGGTTATACACAGTTTCAGCTCGAAATATCATCTATAACACATAGATGTGCTTCCTCTAAAATTGCTGCGAACATTCATCATGTTGTCAGCATTTGTCGCTTCAGTTGATTCTCCCCGGTCTGCCCGGTCTTACCCGTTACCCGGTACCCGCTACCGGTTCGCGTATATCGCAGGTGTCAATGGCAACGCTGTAAAAATGCTACCTGTAACGGGGTATCCCCTTAACCCTCTCTCATTTCCCTCCTGCTCATCCCAGTCTGCTGTATTTTTTGACTGCGTGTTCCGTCACGGAAGCGTGCCGCGCACACATGTCAGGCCTCCAGGCCAGTGTCTCTCCCGCTCTCTCCCTCCCCTCCCCCCTCTCTCTCTCTCTCTTTCTCTCTCTCTTGGCCAGTCCGTCCGCCGCTTGCGCAGGGTTTAGGCCAAAAACGAGCGACGCAACGGAAATAAGCGCCAAGCGGATGCCGACAAACGAAGCAAATGATTCATTTCCGATGATGCGACAGTGTTTCACGTTTCATCCGTCCATCCGTCCATCCGTCCCGTGCCTGTGCCTGCTCCCCTGTACTCCATGACTCCTGTGTCCTTTGCTGTCATCGTCGAGGTCTGCCGCCAAAAATTTGCATGAAATGCAAAATCAAACTGGTCGCGGCCATTCGGCAACATTGCCACAGTCCTATGGCACACCTAGGCAGGGCGGGGCAGGGCAGGGCAGGAGGGGGCTGGGATGGGCTCCTGGCTGGGTTGGACTGTGCGGCATCACGCGTCACGTTCCGTGGGCCCGTGCAGAGAGGCTGGACGCTGCCCTTGCCGCTGCCTTTGCCATATTTTATGAGTCCGGTCTGTGGCGCAGCGTGTGTTATTGATATGCTAACGGTAAATGTCATTGGCGGCGCAGAGGGGGGAACAGAAGGGGCGCACACAGACGCCAACAGCAGCAGCAGCAGTCTCTGCATTTGACGGCTCTGTGCCCTGTGCGGAAGTGGTTAAACCGAGCCACAGTGCGCCCTGCTACCTTACCCTGTTCCACTCCTCCTCCTCCTCCTCCTCCTCTTTCAGCCCCTTTACCACCAATGGAGGCGACATATGTCGCCGCCAAACGTGTGAAATTTTAAGCCAAAATTTTGTACTGGGCGCGCCCCATTTATAATGCTAACGCCTCCCCCTTGTTTTTGTGAGGGAGGGGGGTTACGAAAGACCGCGGATTCATGTGGCGGACAACATATTGGAAATCAAAATGTTGACATGCAGCAGGCAACATTTTTCAATTAAGCTGACAACAACAAGATGGATTCTAGTCTAGTTGCGGAATGTTATTCTGTTAGAGAGAGAGAGAGAGAGAGAGGGGTAGAGGGAGGGAAAAAAGAGAGGAGGGAAGAGTTGAAGCTAAAAGAGAATCCTAGTGATGCTGCCAATTAAAGGTGAGCTCAGTTTGCCAGAGATAAACCATATTTATGACGGTAGTCTCATGGGTTGGGGAAAAGAATATATTGAATTTAAGACGTGATAGCTCTAGATCTTAAAAGGAAGTAGTTTTGATTGCCTTAAAAGAGCTGCTTTCCGAATTTCAAGCTAAAATCCTTACTATTTGCCGAGTTATACGTTGAATACTCCACTTTACCGTAAATGATCTTAGGGTATGGGGTAACTCAATTACCCTAATCTGCAGTTTTTCCTAACGTATTCGGCAACCAATCTACAAAGTTTCACTATGCACAAGCTCAATTTGCCAGAGATAATCCATATTTATGATAATAGTCTCATGGGTTTGGAAAATAATATATTGAATTAAAAGAGGTGCTAGCTCTAGATCTTAAAAGATAGTAGTTGTAATTGCCTTAAAGAAGCTTTCCGAATTTCAAGCTAAAATCCTTACTATTTGCCGAGTTATTATAGGTTGATGATCTTAGGGTATGGGGTAACTCAATTACCCTAATCTGCAGTTTTTCCTAACGTATTCGGCAACCAATCTACAAAGTTTCACTATGCACAAGCAACTCCCCGCTGAGATCTAGCTGTCCAATATGAAACCCATTGATCATACCTTCAGATAGGCTGAGAGGAAGTAGCTAAGTCTTTCTTTCCATGTCTCCCCCTACTAGTAAAACTGCAATCCGTACTTTTTTTATCCAAGACAAATGGAACACTTTAATCCTTTGAGGATATTTCAACATTAATTTAGTGCAAAATGTGGTCGATTGAAGGGTTTGTGTGTTGTGTTTTGTTGTTGAGTGTGAGCTGGCATGGAATGGGGTATGGTACGGGATGGGAGGGGTGTTGTGTTTTCTTTTGTCCGAGTGATATGTCGTGTATGGAGAGAGCGTAGTACATGCGGTTTGCGTATGTGTGAGCGTATGTGTTGTACAATCGAGGTTCCTTCTCTATCGCGAGCGATCCGATTCCGGTTCCGATTCCAGGTCTCACGATGCTCACCGGCAACACTCACTGGCAATTGCCCACAACACTTGGCTGGCAGATCGAGCTGGCTGTGCACAACTGTCAGTGATTGCGCAGGTTGCAGCTCGGAGGGGATCCAGGGGGGGGCTTCATCAGTTTCTAATCATCAACCACATCTTCTACACAGGGACAGATAGACAGACACACACAGACAGACAGCTATACATACACTCACAGCACGCACACAGTGAAACATATAGACATATATATGTAGACGGATCATCCCGAGCTGCTAGACAACACTCGCCAATATGACCGTAATGTCATCCGGCTTGCCTCCAGGTGCATTGATATTATGTCGCTTGGCATGCTGACTAAAGGGTGAATCATGGTTGGGATTGAAGCTGAGTGAGCGTGCTATGAGAGCCACCGAATTCGCATACAACTGCAGCTTGACAGGATCAACAGTACCGCTGGCCGAGCTAAGCGTCTGCAGCAGCATCTCCTCGGAGACATTGTCGTACACACCGTCTGTGGCCAGGATCACAATGTCACCGCGTTTCATATCGAATTGCAGGAGCGCTGCACACTCGGGTCCATCGGTTAGCACATTCAGCTCGTGTCCCGGCGGTGCCACAGCCAGCTGATATGGCGTATTGAAGTGATGCTGTTGCTCCATGGATCGGCAGACTATATACCCGTCTCGTATCACCAGCAGACCGCTATCACCGATATTGGCCGCATGCAGCGTGTTGCTATCGCGATGCAGCGCCATCACACAGGCAGTGCAGCTGCCCAGGATCGGTTGCTTCTGTTCCAGCAGATTGCAGTAGGCTCGTGCCAGCAGCTCCTCCGGCCTGCCTGTATCGTATTCACCGCTGCGCACGAGACGCTCGCAGGAGCGCATCAGGAAGCCACTGAATTGTCCCGGATCGATGCCATAGATGCGCCAGCCGCCGACACCATCGGCCACGCCCAGTGTATCGCATCTTGGGGAGGAGGTCTTGAACCAGGCATCTTCACCGAACTGGCCACGTGAGTAGTTGGGATACCTGCTCATGTCCTTGGCGAAGCCACAGACAACGCTGACCAGACGCAGCTGGGATGGCAGCTCTGCGGGCGTGGCAGCTGTTGGTAACTGTTGGGGAACTGTTGCCGGGGTCCCAGCTGGATTGGATGAAGTCAACGCCTTGGTATCCCCCTTCAAATCGCCAGTTTCACCCAATACTTGCCCCTTCAACTGTATCAGGGTGTTCAATAGATGATTGCCAAAGGTTATGGCCAGACTGCCGGCCAGATAGGATGCTTCCGATAGGGAGTTATAGCTGCTCTGCAGGCTTAGCCTGACGGTCTCCAGATACTCATTCATTCTGCTCGTTTGGTGTATTGCGAATTTTACGCATATGTATGTATGTAGGTGGGTTGTAATCTTGATTATGTTCCTATTAATATATATACATATACATACATATATATATATATATATATATATATAAACATTTACACGTATCTGCTATTCATGTGCGGGAAAAGTTTAGAAAGGTAGCGAAACGGACACATAAACACGAAATCTTAAACACGACGAGAAAAATTAAAAATATTTGTTGTGTGTATGTGTAACTATCAAAAACCGAAGTAAAACTGACTATACGAAACTGGCACTATATTCCTTATACGGTGAAAAAAGGCGGAGACTACTACGATACGGATAGGTCGAAACTTGGAGTATTTTTTTTTATTTCGATACAAGTGCAGCTCGATACTGTTCTATGGTAAATCTGGGAAGAAGTATCTCTCTCTCTCTCTCCCTCTCTCTCTCTCTCTCTCTCTCTTTCTCTCTCTCTTTAGTTTAATAAATAGAGAACTACTAGCTGCTGTATTCTGTCTCTAGTTTAAAGTAGAGTTCTTAAGTGGCATGTGGAGAGAAACTTACTTCAGATCTCTTCCTGCTCCTGCCCCGAGGGAAGCTCCCGAAATTCTACAGAAATTTTGAGTATTTTTTATTTCGATACAAGTGCAGCTCGATACTGTTCTATGGTAAATCTGGGAAGAATTCAAGCAGGTTTTCAATTTCATATCATTAGGAAAGTATCTCTCTCTCTCTCTCTCTATAGCTTAATATATAGGGAACTACTAGCTGCTGTATTCTATCTCCAGTTTAAAGTAGAGTTCTTAAGTGGCATGTGGAGAGAAACTTACTAGAGATCTCTTCCTTCTGCTGCTCCGAGGGAACCTCCCGAAATTCTACAGATTTTCAGGCTTTGTAAAAAGTAATTTAGTTGTTGTTGTTGCTGATGATGTTGTATGGCAGCTGTCATTCAAAATGCATTTCGTGCTGAGTGTTTGCTCTTCTCTCTCACCCAGTCTCTCCCTCTCTCTCTCTCCTATCTCTCTGTCTCCCTTCTCTCTCTCTCTCTCAACTCCTAGTCAGGCACACAAAAAGTCTGCTGCCTACTTACAGGCGCAGTCAATCAGGAGTTACTCAATGGCGCCCTGCTCAACTCCGGCAACAGGCACAGCTGCTCCAGGAACGACAGAGCAATAGCATCAGCTAATAGCTCCAGCTCCAGCACCAGCTCCATACCGACTCCCAGCCCGACTGACTGGCTTCCTTACTTGCCTGCCTGCCTGCTCTGGCTGGCTGCGTATCTGTTTGTCGCTCTATTTGCTTCAACACCCACTGCAAATTAAATTCATTAGTCAACTTCCGGTTTTGCAAGCACACACACACACACACACACATACACATACAATGAGAGAGGCATGCGGCGTTGCCATGTGCTGTGGCAGACTCTGCCTCAGCTGGCTGCCTGCCTGTCAATTCAGACGGATTTGAAGTCAACTCAATTTGAAATCAATAGTGTGTGAATAATCCTTTCACACCGACGCACCTAAACAGGGGGGTAGAGAGTGTGTGTGTGTGTGCGAGAGAGAGAGAGAGAGAGAGAGAGAGAGATATACATATCTCTGGCTGTGCATCTGCTGCAACTGTCTGTCCATCTGTCTCAGTGCCTCAGCCCGTTGGCCACTTGAAGCAGACATTTTTGCATTGATTGCACTTCATATCATTCCCTCACTCACTCATTCATTCATTCATTCGAGCCTGCATGCATTCGCCAGAGCGTTTATTCATGCCATTCCCGGCATTGGCATCTGTTGTTGCATCATCGTTGGCAGCCCAAAAAACGTGGCTGGCAGCCATTAAGCGGACAAGGACAACGCCAGCGATGCTGCCACACATATCCAAAGTATTTAAGCAATTCAATGGCATTTTGACAGCAGTTGCCATGAGTGTGCCACGCCTCCATCCCACTCGCAACCCCTCCTACTCTCTGCCCGGCCCGCAGCATCGCGGCCACTTCAGCCGCACGTCGAGTGGCAAGCAATGAGCTATGCATGCAATTTGTGCCTGCCTCTTGCCACTGCCCCACTCCCCTCTCCCTATCAACCCCTCCAACCTTATAGAGAGGCACCCGAAAAAAGACTGCAAAATGCCGTCCAGCAACAGCAGCAACAACAAGCTCAAAAAAAAAGAGAGAAGCAGGAGGAGCAGGAGGAGCAGCATCATCATTGGGATGCGCAGTTAAGTTGCCTGGTGCCTCCTATTAAGGTCGTTGGCTATTAAATAGGCGCAGGCAGAGCTGGAGAAGAAGCAGGAGCCAGAGCATGCATGCTCCACACCTCCCCCGCCCCCCGCCCTACTTGGCACTTGCTCTGTTTGTGTCTGTAATTGTGCATAATTGAGTTGAGTTTGGCTGCCCCACTTGATGGCGCTGCATGTGCAGTTGGAGAGCCTCTGCCTTGGGGTTTGAGCCAGCTGGAAAATCCCTAGATGATACTATTCTTCAATAAACGATTGCAAATTGAGGAACTCAGTAAACTCAGCTTAAAAATCAAAGTTGCTATCGATAAACGATTGGCAATCGATACTGCAATTAGCTCATGATTCTACCCTGCAAAAAGAGATCATCCAAAGAAAAATCGATTGATTTATGACAGATTTATTTATCTATAATAATTTCCTGCATAACTTTAGTATTTCCATTTGAATTGTATTGAAATTTGTAGGAAAGTTAAACATGATATTAAGCTAAGTAAACAACTAAGTATAGTCTGTTCCGACCCTATAGGCATGATGAAAAAGCCAATACTCCTAACTACACTGACCCACAGAGGGGTTGCAGTAAGTGCAGCAATCAATGAAAGAGAACATCCAAAGCAAAATCGATTGATTTTTGACAGAGCTCGATAATAATTTCCTGCATAACTTTAGTATTTCTACTCGGATTGTATTGAAATTTGTAGGAAAGTTAAACATGATAATAAGCTAAGTAAATAACTAAGTATAGTCTGTTCCAACCCTATAGGCATGATGAAAACCCCAGTAATCCTAACTACTCTAACCCACAGAGAGGTTGCAGTAAGTGCAGCAATCAATTTGAATTGAGTGTGGGAGCGGGAAAGCCGATATGAAAAGCTGCATAGGCTCGACTGTACTTGTGGGCAGGGGGAGGGGGGGAGTGCGGGAGGGGAATTGATTGACAGTTGAGACCAGTAGCCATTTGCCTGTTAGCCACACGTGCAACATGCCACATGCCACAACATGGTTGCAGTCAATGCAATAGCCAAAGGCAATGCTAGACGTTGCACAAAGACTCGCTTCGACATTCGTATTCACACTCGCTTTCACAGACGTATTCAGACACACACACTCACACACACACTCACACACACACTCACACTCTCCTATTCAGAGCATTCGTCCAAGCATTTCAATTAATTTCATTAGATTCGAACAATTAATGCACAAAAGTGGCCAGTCGGACGTGGACGTGGACGTGGAGACGGGCACGGGCTCCCTTGGGCTGCCACTCAACGCAGCCCAGACAAAGGGAAGAAGGGGCGTGGCCAAATGGGCCACTCGAGCGTCCACTTGTGTGCGCCTTGGCCACAATTGTTGCTGACCAATGATCAATTTAATAGGAAAACAATATTGATAGCCCAAGCCCAAGGACGCAGTCGCAGACTTGGACGTAGACGTCACCAGGGACCGGACAGGACACTTGAAGTTGAAGTTGGCAGCGGAAGTGTTGTGGTTCGGTTTGGATGCCCGTTGCCCGTTGGCCCCAGGCCTGAGGGCAGGCAGGGAGGCAGTTGGGTTGGGATTGGGCAATGGGTTCGAGTTTGGGTTTGGGTTCGAGCTGAAAGTGCAGGCATTTTGTGTGCTTTGTTTGTTTGCAAAACTTGCTAAACTTTTGGTGTTGTGTTGTAACTAAATTTTAAAACAGCCACACACGCACACACACACACACACACTCACACACAGCTAGTTGGCAACACTTTCACTTGTGCGTTGTCTTTGGGGCCCGAGTCGAGTCTCGAGTCTGTTTGGTTTCTTGTGGTTTATTATTCACGCCTGAATTGATTGTAAATTAAAGTTTGCCTGGACCTGGAACCTGGACCTTGGAGCTGCTGCTAACAGCTTCCCCTTCCCCTTTCCCCCACTCACAATCCCCTCTCTACAGCACCGCAATGCTGCTCGTTGTGCATTTTGAGGTCAGCCTATGGCAAAGTTTTCTTTTGTGTGCGAATTGGTTACTCAGCCTCAGCCTCAGCTCCAGCTTCAGCTTGGGCCTTTTGTCCGTTGCCACTTGTCGTGCCTGGCCTACGACCCACGCTGGCTACCCTCCCCCTCCCCCTCCCATGATCCCCTCGCTTCGTGTCGATTCCTGCAGGTCCTCCTTGTCGCCAGTGTTGTCTGTCGCCTCGCTGCCCATATTAGAAGCCAAAAGGCATTCAAGTGCACATAAGACGATTACACATCATTTAACCGACGCACTGCAAAACTATGAGGAGCACCCTCTGCCCCCCTTCGTACTCCCCGCCTGGACCAAGCAAGGTCCTTGTAATTGTTGCTCCTTGGTGAGCCGAGTGCGCTCCTTCCTTTATTGACTGCTGCATATTGATTATTGTTACAATGCCTTCCTTGCGTCCTAACCGAGTGCGTCCTTTCATGCGCCCCGTGTGCCCTCCGCTTGCCTCTTCCCCCTCCCTCCATCCCTCCTTCCATCCTTCCTTCCCACTTTGGGCGAGTTCATTTTGCCGCTCTTTTAACATGACTTCACTTGATTGCCGGCATTTGTCCGTCTTGTTTAAAATTCAATCGCCCTCAGCCAGCACCCTCACACACACACACACACTCGCACATGTCTGCGTCTTTGTCTCACACTCTCTCCCTCTCTCTCTTGCTCACTCTGCCTGCCTCTCAAGACAAAATTAATTTGGTGTTAATACATTGAAAGTGTTGTCAAGTTGAGGGCAATTTCTTCTTGTTCTCGATAACTTTAAGACGCAACTTTAATTTACATCGAATCTTGAGTTCTGTTCGAGCAGTTCTAATTGGCATTTTCGAGCACTGTTTTTGGGGATAGGGTAGAGGGGTAATTGGCTTGGATGTATCTATGTTGATTCGAATGTAACCTGAAATAGAGGTTGGGTAAGACTAGGGCTAGACTAGGATTTGCCTAGATCAAGCTTAGTTAAGACTAGAGTTGGGCTTAGATTGGGCACAGGTGAGGCTAAAGCTTAGGTTTCGCTTGGGTTAGGCTTGGGTTAAGCTTAGTTTATACTAGGGTTGGGCTTAGATTGGGATCAGAAAAGGCTTAAGGTTAGTTGGGGCTTGGGTTAGGCTTAGGTTGGGCTTAGGTTAGACTTTGGTTAGCCTTAGGTTGGGCTTAGGTTAGACTTTGGTTAAAATAACGCTAGGCTAAGGTTCGACTTGGGTTAGGCTTAGATTAGGCATGGGTTTGACTAGGATAGACTTCGTTTGAAAAGGGTCAGCCCTAAATTAGGTTAGGTTAGACTAGGATAGATTAGGGTTACGCTTGGATTAGGCTAAGCTTAGGCTTGGGTTAGGCTTAGGTTAGACTAGGGTTAGACTAGGATAGACTAGGGCTAGCTTAGTTAGAATAGGGCCAGACTTAGGTTAGGTTATGTTAGATTAGGGTTACGCTTGGATTAGGCTTAGCTTAGGCTTAGGTTAGACTAGGGTAAGTCTAGTCTAGGTTCAGCCTAGTTTATGCTTAGGTTAGCCTTGGGTTATGCTTAGGTTGGGCTAGACTTTCCTTCTGAAACTCATCGATATTAAAACACAAACTCTATCTAAACTGAAGTATATCATGCTGATTCCAAGCTACTTCGCAGAACATTAGAGGAAAATAAATGGATGACACGGTCAGGCAGCCAGAAGACAGGCAGGCAGTCAAAGGGGGCTGCTAGGGTGACCATGCCATGACCACGACTCGAGGTGTACTTAACTCTTAAGCTGCTGCCTGTGCACTACACATATACGACGGTATGTGTGTGTGTGTGTGTGTGCTTGGGTCAACTGCTTGGGCAAGAAACTTTTGCCACTTGGCCACATTGCTCAAGTGGCAACTGGCAACTGGCCCCTGTCCAGGCATGCACTTGGCGGCAGGTACTCATCGTCTTCCCATCTTCCCGAGCAACGCATGCCGCCATCCTCGTTGCATACTTTGTGGAGTGCAGAGTGTAGGGAGAGTCTGGGGGGAGGGGGAGGCAGGGGGCTACTGAAGACTGGAAGCAGCTTGGACATCAAAGTTGCCAACTTTCAGCTTGAGGAATTTTCGACAAGGCGACTTGGAACTTTTGTTACTTTACAGCTTGCACAGAAGATACCTGAACAACTCGGGAAAATAGAGGAAAGAAAGAGGAAGAGAGACGAGAAAAAGGCTGGCGCCAAGCTGTGGGTTTAATTGTTGTGTTGTGCAGTGTGATGGTCGCCCAACTTGGCTGCCATATATAAATTTCGCCTGGCCAAGGTTTGGGTGGGGGAGGGTTGGCTGGAACTATGGATGGGGCTGGTGCTGGGCAACAGGAGAGCGCTCAGGTGTCCTTAGTGGTGTTCTAATTACTAACAAACTTAATTTGCTTCAAGGTATTTTCGCTTACCACCCTAACCCGAGCGAAACAACTCTTTGACAACTCCATGGGACACGAGAGCCACGTGGCAGTGCGCCGACTTCAAATGGTCTTCATATTGCTCAGCTTGGAGAGGGGAACCCAGCGCAGATCTAGCCGGACTCTGGCTTCCACTAGCATATAGATATAGAATCGATAGTATCCTTAGTATCCTTAGTCTATATTAGCCAGAGGCGTCGATCCTTTTGCCTGCTTGAGCTGGAATCCATGATCGATGGCATTGGATAACCACAGGCTGCAGTGCTTGAGCTAGGCTGGCTGGCTGGCAGGGCAAAGCATATCAATGTCTTGGCCACTCGGACACTGCGTGGAGTCTTCCGTCTCCGGACTGGAGTCTGTCGTGGTCAGTTCTAAGCATCGTCTGACCCAACCAAATGTACGTTGTAAATTATGCGCTTTGGTTTACAAATTGCATGGGCCGAGGCCGAGGACGAGGCACGAAGAATGTGACTTGGACTTGGTCTTGACTTGGACTTGGACCTGCTGCTGCTGCAGCTACCCCCACTCCACTCTCCTCCTCCTCCTCCTGCTCCTGCTGCTGCCGTGTCGTGCTTTTATGTTGTGTTGTGTAACTAATGCGTGGTTAAAGTTGTTGCCTCATGTATTCAAATGAGCAGCGTCGCAGCGTGGCTGCAACTTGTTTTTGGCAACTTCTTAGACATACTTTTCTTGTGCTGCACACCCTCTCCCTCTTCCCTCTCCCCTCTGCCCTCCCTGGACTGGACAACAGGGTGTGGGGGAGATGGCGACTGCACTGCCAGCAAATATTTTATGCTTTACGTGGTTAGGCAACGGCAGCTTGAGAAATTACGTGGTGCACCACACGCACACTTGCCCCCCCTTCTGCCTACCTACCTCCCCCCCTCCCTCCTGCCCAACAACTACTAAGACTCATTGTCTTTTGTGTCGTTGTTGTTGCGGTCTGTATTTAGTATTTTAGTATTTAACATGCGCTGCCTAAAAGTATGCAAAGTTATTTCTTGCCAACCTTTTCGCCCCCTCGCACCCCTAACTAAATGCTGCTGCTGCGTCTAACTCGCCAGTAGGGGGGCCACCCCCCTCGACAGTTGACTTTTTCCCCTCCCCCCAGCTCGTACTGCCACCCACTGTCCGGCCAAAAGCTTTTGTCTACTTAGCCAAAGCGGCGAAAAAAGTTGTAAAAATCGTGTAAAAAATTTGCGCAGGAAAAACGTGCAAAATGCGTTTAGTTGCTACGTAGTTGGGGACCATCTACACTGGACTCTAATAATTTATTTTAATGATAATGCATAGCAGCTATACGAGTGCCCCCATAATGACCATCTACTTCGTTGGAGTGGGAGAGGGGATTCTCTAACTAAGTGACTCGCTAGCTTGCTCACTGTGTCACATTCGTGAGGGTGCCAGAGAGAGAAAGAAAGAGAAAGAAAGAGAAAGAGAGAGAGAGAGAGAGAGAGGGGGGAGAAGGGGCGAGTTAAGGTTAACCGAAAACTTTGGCTAACCCACAAAATGGACCAATAACTAGCCGCTACTCTCTGATATGCGTCTCAAATATTAAGTGCCTGACACGCCCACTTAAGCGAGGCTTGAAGCGTGGGCGGACTAAGCAGGCGAGAGGGAGAGGGAGAGAGGGGGAGAGGGGCAGCTATGCCGCTTGAAGCGCATCATTGTAAAACCCTTTCGGCGGCTACAAGACAAGTGCAAAGTTTTTGCCACAAAAACTTTTATAGAAGCATAAAACTTGTGCATTTTTCTACAAAACAAAGAAGAAACAACCCGAAAAGTACAGAACACAAGAAGCAAGAGAGAGAGAGAGAGAGAGAGAGAGAGAAAAAGAAACCAGAAAAAGGCATGAGCGAAATAGGAACGAGAATAAACAGCATTGGTCGCACTTTTTCTAAGTTCCTCTTGCCGCTGCTTAAAACAAAATGCAAATAAAAAACTTTTCACCAGTGTTTGGGGCGGTATTTTTTTTGTTAGAAGTAATCCCCCCCCCCCCCCCTCCCGATTCCCTCTTAAGTTTCCTACTCTTTTTGAGCACTACAACATGGCCAGGGATCACGTTTGTTTGGAGGTTGGCACGCAAAGTGTATTCCCAAATATCTGATCTGAATCTGTGAGTGAAATATTACAGAAATGTTAGCTACAGTTTAAGCTCAATTTGATCTAACTATCTATAGATATTTATCGATATTTTGTAAGCTTTTATTACAGTTAAGCTTTAGTTCACTTTTTACTATGTTTTAAATATATATTTATAGTAAATTTTACTTTTATAACAATAGATTTCTGTCTAATATTGTTTGAGTATTTTACAGTTCATTTTATCGATTATCGATGTACGAATGCCTGACTTTATATCGTTTTGTATTGCATACGATACCTACTTAATTTCATGCGGTTATTCCGAGCATTGTCTCAGCTAATATACTAATAATATATATGTTATATAGGGTACCATCTCTATCTGCGCTTGATCACCTCCTGCTTCTGCAGCGGCACCTGCTCCCACAGTGTGCGAAAATGTGCATCCTGCTTGTGCGGATTGAAGTTGGCGATGGTGTCCTTGCTGTAGCTATGTAGCGGCAGCTCGGGCAGCTCAGCCGAGTCACCAAGGTCATCAACGTCGCGATCTGCAGCTGACTCATCGCTGTCCATGAACTCCAAGGCAAGGGACTGCATATGGGGTAGATATATATATATGATATACGCTTTTCGATCAGCTGGCCACACTCACCTGTTGGCCAAGGGAGCAGCAGCAGCAGGAGCAGGAGCAGGGGGAGCAGCAGCTGCGGGCGCAGCGCAGAGCAGGGGAAGGCGGCCATCAACACGTTTGGAACAGCGACGGCGACAGAGAATTGGCTAAAAAGCGCTTACAACATTTTCAGTTGACCAACGAAACGCGACTGACGTTGCCACGTTGACTTGTTAGTCTCTCTCCAATTGACGGCCCCCAATTGTCGCACCCGACCGAACCTCGAACCCCCAACCCACACTCTGCCCCCCCTTCCTTCCCTCTCCTGGTGTACTGGCTACACGTGTGCCGCATACCGAAAAGTCAAAGCTGACCCTAACATTTTGGTCTATTTTTAGCGCACCGCGTCATTTGCGACACCCCTGCCCCAGGCCCCTACCCCCCGCTCCCTTACCCTCAGCTAGCTACGAGCTGAGCTTTTGCCAATGCGGGCAATTTTAATGGGCTGCCCTCCCTCTCTCTCTCTCTCTCTCTCTCTCTCTCTCTCTCGTGCTACCAACTTAATGAAAATTGTGTTTGTTATTGTTTTTTTTTTTAGCTATTGTTGTTGTTGTTTTTTATTGCAAAAATATCGCAAAACAAACCGAAATTACCTTTGCTTCGGCTCGTTTCGTTTCGGTTTTGCGAATGACTCAACTCCCCTTCCCCCCTCCCCGTCCTGTATATGATTTCATTGTGAATTTTCGTATTTTCGTATTAATTTCGATTGATGCAGTCGGGAAATTAATAAGCAGAACGCGTCAGAAAGTGACGTATACTAATTGTTCTCAGTGTATTTGCTCGCGCTTGCTCAGCTCATTGAATGATCTACGGATTGAGGAGGTTGGGTGGGGAGAGGATGGGAAAGGCAAGTTTATTTATTAATTTATTTAACGTCAACTAAGCCAGTCGACTTGAAATTAAAATTTGATTTTAAATGAAAATTAAATAAAATTAAGATTAAAAATTTAAAAATTGAATTGAGTAAATTAAAGAAAAACAAAATATTTAAAATTAATTAAGATTATAAATTTTTAAATTAAGGCTGGGGAATGTAAAATAAGAATTAATTAAAATAAGAATTAACAAGTGGGAACAGAAAGTATATATAAGTCGAGACTGTCTCGATGATTTCTTTGGGGATATTATTAGATACATATAAAAGGAAAATCATTGGATATAATAACTGATATCGAATTGAAGCTATAGAAAGACAATTTTATATTTTAAAGTTGCTTCCTAACTCTTTCCCACCACGGCATACCTAGAGAAGACATTTCAACTAGAACTTCTCCGGAATCATTCCTAGAATAAATTGAAGGTTTATCCCATATATTCCCTCACTTAACTAACTGCATATATACCCAACAAAACAGACACTCATCAGTTAACATCATTTGTTAGGAGGAGTGTGTCTAAAGTGTGCCAGGTCTTCCTGCTCTTTCTACAATCATGTCTCTGGGTCGGCGCACGCAAATCACCCGCATTAATTCTCCACACACCTAAGAATTCAATTAATTTGCAGCTTATCAAGTAATGCAATCATTTTGAGGGCAACATATGAACTCATATTGTACTCAAACAGGGTTCAAACTGTAGCATTTGGTTGGCCAGTTGGCCAGTTGGCCAGTTGACCAGGTTAGCGAGATATCCTTCATGTATTTAGTAAACATAGTTAAAGATCGTTATCCAATTAGTCAAAAGCTCATGTAATAAATTGCCTGAATTAAGGTGCGGAATTTTAATTACATAATTTACGCGTGCGGCCCGTTAAGCTCAGTGAGTAGGGAAGGATGAGGGGGTGACTCTCTGTGAGTATTAGCGTAGTGTATTAGTGGACAGAAAATTTGAGCAAGTAATGCTCGAAAACGGAATAGATAAAAAAAAGATAGAGCGCTATGGGGTAGGTCGCACTATGAATGCGCTGTAAATTAATTTAGATAATTTTATCTTTTTTGGTTCTACGGGTTCGAAGATTCAAGGTACTAAGTCAAGACTTTTTTAACTTATTTAATATAATTTTTCTGTTGATATATAGCTTATATTTTAATCATATGATTTTAGAAATATAAGCAAGTAATTAATAAAATATATAAATCATTATGTAGCTTGTTCTTTAATTATTAAGGGGACTCCAAATCAACAAAGACATATATCAGAGCTATAGCCAACCTACCAAACCCATCATGAAAGTGTGCATACCCTCCACACATTGAGTAAAACAAACAGACAAGCGCAAAGAGAGTGAAAAATCAACGGTAAAAAAAAAAAAAAAAAAAAAAAAAAATGGAACGCAGTCAAAGTGCGTTTGATAGCTCATCTTAATAGAAAAGTACACGCAATTTGTGTGTGTGGGCTGTGTGTGTGTGGGTCATTAGAAGGTATGACAGTAATAACGATAATTATGAATTTTATCCGATTAACCTCGGTGAAGCTCCATGAAGGTGCGTGGGCCAAATGGCGGGACATAAGTCAAAACACGGTGGTGTAACCAAGTCAAACCTTCCCCGATCCCCGCCAGGACACATATTCAAATATGAAGTGCAATGCGTGTCATTGAACAATTAATTCTTATCTACTTAGTACAGTCGTAGGAGGAAGATCTAAGGGCACGACTGATGCAACAGTCCACTCGCTGTCTATTTTCCATTTTCCATTTTCTAGTTCGAGTACAAGTACAGGCTGAGCCGCCTTGCAACCGAAGCGTAGAAAATATGGATAGTACCTCCCGTAACTCTCTCCCGTCTCTGCTGACATTTCTCACATGTCATCGTGCGGTCCAATTGCGTGTCAAATGCGCTCAATTCTGTTATGACAATGCGAAGTAATTAGAGGCCACGCATAGGCTCGCCTCTCTCTCTCTCTCTCTCTCTCTGATGATGATGATGATGATGATGATGATGACTCTGACGATGATGATTGCGATAGTGTGGTCGATGGCGTTGCTGTCCATGCGACTAAAGCCCCTAATATATGACGCTACTGCTCCTAGCTGGGTGTGTACACACCGCACACACTTGATAAATATTATTGTAAATGGGCCCGAGATGAGTGTACACTGTACACAGTGCGCCTCGAAAGTCAGCGGACAAGGAGTTGCCACACCATGTGTCGCATTTGCATATGACAACTGACGGATGAGTAATACACTCCATAGACGAAGGGGAAAGTACAGTTGTGTGCTCTGAAGATCTGCTGAAATAGTACAAAAATTAATATTAGGGTATACTCGTATTCCGAGGGAAGAAGAGTGAAAGAAACTTGATCGATCTCAGCTTGTAATTAAAGACTCTTCTCTCTTTTCGTTATGGTATTTCTGCAATATCAAATCTACTCTAGTTTCATAAGAAACAGTCGTTTCTAGCTAGATTAAATTATTAATTATCTTCTAGCACGACTGCAGGTCGTGACTATAGCGACGGGAGTGCAGATAAAGATATAAAAGAAATCCACGTGTTATACCCATAAAACAGCAGCACGTTTAGACTGGCTTCAGTCTCAAGGAGTATATAAGCTTCCCAAGCATCAGGTTGGAGTTATAGAAAGACAATTTTCAACCTCAAAGCAACCAAGATGCATATTAAATCCCTAACAACCTTTGGCTTTGTATTGGCTGTGATCTGCCTGCTGCAGATGCAACCTGGCGTAGAGGTAAATCATAGATATAATTCCAATTCCAAACTGCACCCATAATACTTTCTACGTTCTCCCCGATAGTCCTGTAATGTTACAGCCGTGAGGAACATCTCTAACACCATCTGTCATGCTGTCGATCTCTTTCCGAAAATCCCAGTTTTTGAAATTGTCAGTGAACCAATCCGTAAAGCCTTTATAAAGACTTGTGAGTTCCATTTCGATATAATCATAGGATTCTGCCAGCAATGCGAAACATCCGAATCGACTACAGCAATAGATAGTTCCTCTGGGAATACAACAACAGCAGCAACAGCAGCAACAACAACAACCAAAGCCTGATGGGAATACGATATCTACCATGATGAGAGACGATGACGACGACATTTGCTAGTCCCCCTCCAAAAAATTACTTAATTCCTAATCTGTTTCAATTCTTAGTCAAGCAATAAACTTAACCCTTTTTTCCTGCTGCATATATATATATATAGAGAGAAGACTTTTTTACTGAGAACTGGCCCGGAATCATTCGTAGAACCGCAACAAACCAGACCAAAACAGTTAGGGCAACTAATTAAAACCACTTTAGAAATGCTTTCTCATCTGTAAAGTTAGCTATAAACAACGAACCAACCTCAACGGGGCAGGTGTGTATATACACATGTGTGTATATTCCTCGAGAAAGAGAGAGAGAGAGAGGGAGAGAGAGAGAGAGACATATGCAACTTGAAACAAAATTAAAAAGCAAATAATATTTATGGCATTCCAGTGACGGCCGCGGTAAAAAAAAAATTCCAACATAATTCCAAATAATATTACAACACCTGCAGAAACGTTTCAAGTACGCAACACACACACTCACACACACACACACACACACACTCACTCGCATTCGCACACACTCACCTGTGTGTTAAAATGTGTAAAAAGGGCTTTTCCTTGAAAAATCGCTGCACTGGAATTAATTAATGCGCCGCTTGGTAGCAACGCGAGTAGGAAATAAAAGAGGAAAATCAGCCTGAGAAATCAAAAAAGATATGTGAATCGGATGGCAGCGGGTACTAGGCGACCCGTATAGGGCGCTACAGAGCAGGTACCAGGTGAAGTAGAGACCTAGACAGAGCTTGCAGTAACATATCTTCATATAAACGAATTAGACAACACTGGAAAAGTGTTGTAGGATGCTAGAAGAAGCATAATTTGAGTACAGATAGTTCCCAAGATCAACTAACTGATCAAAAAGTTATAATACCCGATATATATTCCATTTCCCAACACATATAATATATATATAATATAATCATAATTTAAGTACAGATAGTTCCGAAGATCAACTAACTGAGTTATAATACCCGATATATATTCCTTTTCCCAACACATATAATATATATAATATAATCATAATTTAAGTACAGCTGGTTTCGAAGATCAACTAACTGAGTTATAATACCCGATATATATTCCTTTTTCCAACACATATAATATATATAATATAATCATAATTTAAGTACAGATAGTTTCGAAGATCAACTAACTGATCAAAGAGTTATAATACCCGATATATATTCCTTTTCCCAACACATATAATATATAATATATATAATATAATCATAATTTAAGTACAGATAGTTTCGAATATATATATATATTCCTTTTCCCAACACATATGCCCAGCGCTGTCTGTAAAGGTAGCGCAGAGCAGCGCAGCGTGCACACTGAGTATGAGTACACGTATTTGTAGTATTCATTTGCAGGATTCGTGTTCACTGTGCGTCGCATAGAATTTTTGATTCTGATACAGAGGACCCTATGCGACGCCAGCTGCAGCTGCTGCACTCATATTCTCTCTCTCTCTCTCTCTCTGTGTGTGTGTGTGCGTATTTAGATGTGGATGTAGTGGCACTTGCTGCTCATTTTATGCCTCGATTGTCAGCAAAGTGCAGACGCTTTTTGCAGCCACTGTTGCAGGTGCAAGGGGCAGGGGCAGGTGCAGGAAGGAAGCATAAAGCGCGACGCAACGTTAAGGAAAGAGAGCGAGAGAGAGAGTAAATAAACAGACAGTGTTGTGAAATGCATTGCGACAATTTGCAAGCGAATTGCTCAAAGCGAGTAGTGTGAAAACTCAAGTTGCATACTTTCAGGCTGGGCAGCTTAACTTGCATTTAGGGTGACCATACACACGAATTAAAGCGTGCTAGTTTTGGAGTCTTTTTTAAGTGAAATTCCAAATGGAAACAACTCCATATCGATGCTGTATTATTCTGCATGATCTGCCATTCCCAGTCGCAACTCATTTGCTGCCTATTGATGCGTTCCCAGATCGTTTAGGATCGTAAATTATGCAGAACCATCGGTGCTATCAACCTGGGTTGATCTAATGATCGTGTGCTATAAAAGCATGAGCAAACAACCCGCAGTTCACTCAGTCAGTTGTCCATCTAGTGGGTTAGATGGCTTTCAATTGGATTTGTATTACCTTCACGCTGCTGCTTTGTCTGGGCACCTGTGCCTGGGCAGCGCCCGTCGACGAAGAGACGAGCAAGTATAATGAGCTAGAGAGAACCCTCAAGGAGCTGGCGACCACGGTGCTGGCCATGAGTGGAGCTGCTGGTGCACCCAGCTATGCTGCAGGTTCGACCAACATTGCCTATATATTCCCTAGATTAACTGGCTTTCCTTGCAGATGATTCTGGATATAATTTTGAGAATCCCAATGTGGATGTGCTGGGCAGCGAGGCAGCTGCTGCGTTGATGGATCTGCACGAGCTTAGCATATGAGCAAAGTTTCCTCAACTCAGCTCGGATCTACTAAATCCAGTTTAGCAGCTTCGTAGTTCGTACACAAGTTTAATTTCATCTCTAATCTCTTTTTGTCTCGCATTTTTTCCTTCACTTTATTTTCTCTTTTTTTTTTTTTTTTTTTTTGTATATTAATTATTAAAAATGCGAATTCCAGACAGTCTATTTTAGTTAATCACCTCAATAAGATCTAAAACGGGCATGTTCTTTTTTTAAATCGCAGCTAGTTCAAAGTGTACTAGACATTTCATCAAATTGACTCTAATCCTATCTGATAACTAACAAATTACCCATTCCGAACTTTGTTGTCGTCTGTGTTTTTCTCTCGCTCACACTCACACACAGCCCCCTACATATATGGTAGATATACGAGTACATGCAGAAATCGAGGCAGTTACTGAGCTCAATTTGCGCAGTAAATCTAATCAAGTTAATTTACCCAACCAAATCCTACAACACATACAACTCGCTTGGCACCCCGAAATTACGATAGTTCTATCCAGTAAGCTGAGGGAACCCGGGGCTCTTCGTACTTTGTCTACCCCACAAAGACAAAGAACTGCCGCAATGATTGCAGTGATCTACTTAATGATCAAGTGACGGGAGTGTCGGAGTGTCTCAGAGTGTGGGTAGCGGTAGGACGGGGGGGATGAGACGATCAATTGACGCTAAGTTCCTCAATTGGGCGTCGTTCAAGACCAACATCTTTTGGGGGCAGGTGAATTCAGTGCGAACAGCCGAACTTGAAGCTGTCAGCTGTCGCCAAGAAGCAGCCTGCTCGACGGACAGTTACCACGTATATTAGCAATAGGAAGGGTACTTAATATACTCTCTTTTCAATCAGACTCAACTTGTTTAATATCCAATGAAAGAATCCATACTTGCAACCCTTTGCTTGCCCTGATCTTCTCTGAACTATCAATCAACATGCGTTTCCTTCATACTTTTACAGGGTATCTAGCGTCTGCAGTGCCTAGAGCATCATTAATAACAATCATAGAGCTCACTCCGCCCGTTTGTCTGCTGTCCGGGTATGTTAAAACAAATCTAAATCTAAATCAGACTCGCTCGCGTTCAGTTCTCGAGGCAGAGCCGAAGCCAAAGACAGCATGGGCAGATGAGTATGTATCTCGCGGATGCCCCAGTGTATCTGTCAGTTACTTCTGATGCGTACAGCTGTGCGGTGCAACGCGTGACTCGTTACTCGCGACAGTTTCTCGACTCTCTTGATCTCGATCGCATTGTTTTTTTTCTGTGTTGTGTCCTTCTCCTGTGATCTACGCCACGAAATGCACGTGGATGAGCTGAGGACGAGTCTGCAGAGCTTCGGCCTGCCCGACTATATTGTCTTTTGCCTCATGTTGGCCATCTGCGCCGTTATCGGTATATATTTCTGTCTACAGCTGCGTCGGGAGTCCAAACAACTGAAGGCCGGTGATCCGGAGGAGGCGGCCAAGAGTGCTGCCTCCTACCTGGTCGGCGGGCGTAAGATGAAAATCTTTCCCATCACCATGTCGCTGATATCGAGGTGAGTCTATAGAAATTATAGGGATTTCCTTGCTTATCAAGATAGATATTAAAGATAGATAGACTAGCAAGAAAGGTCTAGCTTGCTCTGACTAGTCTCGCATTTAACTAGTCTGAGTAGGAATAACTTTTCCATTGGCGTGTCTGAACTCTTTCGAAGGGGTTACAAGTTCTATAAACAGTTCAAGCACTTTGTGCGAACACTCATGGAATACTGAGTCTAACTGCATCCGGAACCATAGTGTCGCTGTCCAGCCGGGAGCTTGCTCCACTTTCGGCCAGTTATCGCCAGTCGTCGAGTTGTCGAGTCGTGCTGTGCCTATCAACGCACCAAATCAAATTGTTTCATAATTCCTAAATGGATCGTAAGAGTAACGCGACCAGGAAAATGCAACCCGCATATGTGTGAGCGAGGCAGCAATAGATGGGGAGTGAGAGAGAGAGAGCTACCTAGTGCGACGAACTGAGGAATCTGAGAAACTGAGATGACAACTAATTGAATTGCATGAACCGCACTTTGATCTCCAAAGTGCCCCACGAAAGCGTCGTCGTGTGAAGGTCAAGTGTTGATTTGTCTTAGGCTCTTAGGGTTGTCAGTTATAGTTGATGCTGCAATTTCCGTAGCTCCTCAATTTCTTATATGATGCTTGCAGCTTTATATCAGGCATTACCCTGCTGGGCACCCCAACTGAGGTGTATCTCTATGGAGCGCAATATATGTACATTATGGGATCGCTGGTACTGATGGGATTTTGCATGTTCTACATCTTCTTGCCCGTCTTCCACGACCTCAATCTGATATCCACCTACAAGGTAAGTCTGCAGGAATACATTGTAGATCTTATTTAATCAATTATTAATCCCTTCACAGTACCTGGAACAGCGCTACAACCGCAGTCTGCGTCTCTTTGGTTCTGTTATGTTTATTATGGCATCGGTAAGTCTGATGATGGAGGAGGGATCTTACCAGGGTCTAGCCGCTTCTGAAGAGCTCACGCAAGTTGGAGTAGCTTGAAGTAGGGCTGAGGATGATGGATTTTTAGTTTCCTAAAGAGATCTTTAGGGTTTCAAGAGCTAACTCTAACCTGAACTCTTGTCTAACCTGATCCTTCCTTCGCCTCACCCTTCCAGCTCCTCTGGCTGCCCATTGTGATCTACGTGCCGGCAATCGCCTTCAACCAGGCAACTGGTGTGAACATTCACATCGTGACTCCCTGTGTGTGCGTGGTGTGCATCTTCTACACATGCATTGGTGGCCTCAAGGCGGTGGTCTGGACGGATGTTATACAGACGCTCATCATGTTTGGCGCCATGGCGTTGGTGCTGATCAAGGGCACCTTGGATGTTGGTGGACCAAGTGTGGTCTGGCAGCGGGCCAAGCTGACGGAGCGCGTTGAGTTGCCCAATTTCAGTACGGATCTCTCGGAGCGATATACCTTCTACTCCCTGGTGCTGGGTGGTGTGGCGCACTGGCTCAAGTCGAATGCCATCAGTCAGAATATGATACAACGTTATCTATCGTTGCCCACGTTGCGTCATGCGCGGATTGCCATCTGGACATTCATTGCCGGCGTGCTGACGTTCCTGATCATCTGTGGCTATACCGGATTGTTGATCTATGCCACCTATGCTGACTGTGATCCGCTGGAGACGAAGCTGGCACAGCGCAACGATCAACTGCTGCCGCTGCTCGTGATGGAGACACTTGGCTCGTATCCTGGTCTACCCGGGGTCTTTGTAGCTGGTGTATTCAGTGCAGCACTCTCCTCCCTCTCGACGGGCCTGAACTCCCTGTCGGCCGTGGTGCTGGAGGACTTTGTGAAGACCTTTCGCCGTCGTCCGCTTAGCGAGGCTCAGACTGCGTTCGTGATGCGCAGTGTCGTGGTGCTCTTTGGCATCCTGTTTGTTGGCCTGGTCTTTGTGGTCGAGAAACTGGGCGCAGTGCTGCAGCTGACCATCACACTCACCTCGGTGGCCAATGGGCCGCTGCTGGGCATCTTCACGGCTGGCGTCATGTTGCCCTGGGTTAGCTCACGGGGTGCCTTGCTTGGCGGCCTTAGCTCGCTGCTGGTCATGGCTTGGATGTGCATCAGCGCACAGCGGGATCTGGTGACGGGCGACATAGTCTATCAGCGCAAACCGTACTCCACGCTCGGCTGCAATTACACATTCGATGGTGAGCAGCGGAACTTCAGCCCACTGCCGCTAGATGGCGCCATGAGGTAAGCAAGAGGAAACATACTGAATCTCAGGGTGATTCCATTCCATCATTGTCCTCTTTTTAGTCCCGCCTCGGCTGCTCCCTTCCAGCTGTATCGCATCTCGTACCTGTACTTCACATTGTTCGGCGCCTTGATGACCATTGTGGTGGCTCTGCTGACCAGTCTGCTGCTGCGTGAGTCCGACGTGGATGCCGTCGACCCGCGTCTACTGACTCCCTTTGTGCGACGCTGGCTCGAGCGTCGTCGCTGTCGCCGCACTCAGCTGCCGGCGGGGAAGCAGCAGGAGAAGCAGAGGGGAATGCACGAGACGACAACGTAGATTGCAGGCAGGCAGCATCTTCTGTTGGCCAAAATGTTCCTTTGGTAGCTTAGTAAATATTTAAAATTAAATAAAATACAATTTCGAAAATTATTTAGTTTGGGTTCAAAGCATTTCCCATTTCCATTTCCCGGCACTTTTCCCGTCCTGTGTGTAATTAGAAAAATGCCCGCAGTGCTGCTCTTGGAGACTGACTCGGGTCAACCCGTGCCCAGGCGAATCAAAGCAAACTACTCAGTAAATTATAATAAAAAATAAAATATAAAATGAAGGAGACGCAGCACATAAACTAGAATTGTGGCCAGAAATGGTCATTCTCATCTCCTTTTTTTTTTTTTTGGGAGTAACCAAAAGGGTTCTGGGTTCTAGTTCGGTTTCGGTTTGGGGATCGAGTTGGGCATTAGTTCTACTTGTGCTGTTGAATTGAATATTTACTGTTTTTCCTGTGTGGTCAGTCTGAGTTTTCCCCATCTCTTCCCATTCTTAGCTCACTTGGCCCGAGTCTTTGTATGCTTAGGTCGTTTATGCAGCAAATTGAATTGTTAATGAGCTGGCAAAGTGTTTGCCAAATTAGTTTCCCCAGCCTTATAGATACTATAAAGAGATAGAAAGAGAGAGATCACTCCCTATATAGCATAAATACTTTTTTTCGCTACTCACTTTGCACTTTCTAAAACTGTGTTGAAAATTCCAACTTGTCTAACACGTGAGTTCCACTTGTCACTGCAAAGGCAAACCCTGCGCTTCCCTCCCCTCCCCTGCATTCGTGCAGCAACCCTGTATAACGGTACTAATATGCTGTATAGAATTTCCATAGTTAGTTGCCTGACTCTTAATTAGCCGCTACAAAAATAAGCTCGCACAAAAGACAGCGGCGAAATGTCATCAGAATGCATAATGACAACGGTTCGTTATGGACAAGGAGAGTGGGAGAGGAGAGGAGAGAGAGAGATGGCAAGAGAGATAGAGAGAGAGGGAGCGCGCATGACTGAGTGAGTAGGTTGTAAAAAGGAACAGAAGCTGACAACGGGCCAAGCAGGAGGTGGAGCTGCCCAGGTGCAAATCTGAAAAACAGACAGCACATGTGCGCCACCTTGCGGCGCATTCAAAACTAGTCGCATGCATGACAGAGTCACATCCAGAGCCCAAGCCCAAGCCCGAACCAGAGCCAGAGCCAGAGCCCGAGTCAGAGCCAGATCTACTGACAGCGACAGCGACAGTTGTCATATGGGTGGATTGTTTTTCGGCCACGGCGGAAACGGAAGCTGCCCGCCAACGTGCATACGATGCCAGCTCCAATAGCAGCAGCAGCAGCAGCAGCAGCAACAACAGCAACAACAGGTACAACAAGCGCTGCTGCTGCTGCTCAGTTAACTTGTTTATGTCGCTGTTTGCTTTTGTGTTACTTTTTGTGTCGGCATAAAATTTGTTTTTGCAGCAGAAGCAAGGTATATCAGCTATCCGAGCTGCTTTGTCACCTGCTTGCAGAGAGAGAGAGAGAGTAGAGTGGGAAAACTCTAGTGTAGATTGCTGCGACTTGGACAGCCTGTTACAATCTGCTTGGCATAGTCAAGCGACTCTCCGCTGGCAGTGTAACTAACTAGTTGGCATTTTTAACTTCAAACAGAGAACGCTCGTATACAAACGCAGCTGTTGACTGGCTGCCCTGCCCTGGCGGCTATAAATGCCACTGACAATTTGCAGCGGGTCTAACCCGCTGCCTGCAACGGAGTCCTAACCCGGACTCGCTCCCCCTCCCCCTCCCAAACCCCTAACCTATTGCCCGAATGGGGCTGCTGCTGCTGCGGCACAAAAGTCATTTTTGATTGTTTTCATGAAAATGAACATAGAAAAATTATAATTAAAATTCATATGGAAATTGTCGAAAAAAGAGAGCAGAGCAGAGAAATGTCCGAACAATGGAACGTTGCCTGGCTGGCTGGCCGTGTTGTTGTTGTTGTTGTTGGCCCCACTGCAGGCCAAAAAAGATTTCATCTGAAAAACCTAAGACCAAAGAAATGCAACTGGGGGCGATGGTAATGTATGGGGCAGCTGGAGTGTGGGGTAACGGCTTAGCTGCTGCGGGCGTATTGTTTGTGGAACATGTGTTAAGCACACACACACACACACACCTACACACGGACTGGCACACTCGCACAAAGCGACGCACAAAGAGCACATACATGAAACGACAACAATGTCAGGTCTAACAGCATTAGGAGAACGGCCTCTACCTGAGCCAACCGCACGCCCTCAGACCCTGCCTTGGTCCCTGCCCCCTTCCCCCACCCCTTGGTCAGGGCGAACGCATGCCGGCTGCTCATTTTCTTGTTGTCCTTTCATTTTGGCACTTTTCCTACACTTTTATGCGATAAAATATTTAATTATATTTGGCAGCTTGTTTGTGCATTGTGGTGGTTCGCCTTTGCCTTTGCCTTTGCCTTTGCCTTTGCCCACGCCCAATTTACATTGTCCCGCGGGGGGAGTGGGGGGAGTAGGAAAGAGGCGGCCATTTCTAGCTGCATTTCGAGTGCCAGCCCGAAAGTATGCTGTGATATATTCACTGGGGTTTTATTTCTACATATTACAGACTTGCTAGAAATCATTCTAAAATTATGGTATAATAAAGTGCATAAAATGACATGAAACTATTTCAATAATCCTGATAAAGTCGGCAACAAGGCATGAGAGATCGGCTGCAATTTGTATTTATTGCTGCCGCTCAAAAGTATGCAGTGATTTTTTTTCTAACCATCAACTGCGCTTGCATTTCTCACTGCGCTCAAAAGTAGGCAACATTTTTTTTACTTTGCTCTGCCAGAGCGTTTCTTTATTCAAACTTTACATTGACATATTTATATATATCAAATCATTATCCTGGCGCCATGGTGGCCACAGTTGTAGTCGTTGCAGCTGTTGTGGTTGTGGTTGTTGTTGTGGTTGTTGTTGTCGATGTGGTCAAAGGTCGCTTAATGATAGTGACGCGTATACAACCAGCATGATCCTCATGCTCGCCAATCGGTGCCGCCAGCAATGGATCGCATAACAGCGCAGAGCAAATGAGCAGCACGCAGCAGATGTGCCTGAAAGACATGTTCGAGAGCAACACACACTATGTAGACCATACGATAACTCAACTCAGACTAATGTCAATCCCCATTGGAATCCCCCGATTTATAGTCGTGTTTTCTTTGGCCAACGCAGTAATTGCAGTTATAAATGCACACTTTGTCAGCGTATATTTCTGTTTGTATATACTCCACACTATTGTTTACTCACCCCTTTTTTTTATTCCACTGCACTTTCATTCAGTTCAGCCTCCATGCACGTGATATGCAGCGATGATAAGCCAAGGCTTAATGTTTTTTAATTGTTCTGACAGCTCGAGGGCAATCCTATTGTGACCCAAAGAGTTGACCGCAATCAATGATGATGATACGACATACCGGAAGTATTATATACGATGATATCTGTCTGAATAGTTTGCTGTGCGTAGGTGAACCCCTTTTTGCAATAAATACACAAATGAAATTTATTTTAATTACAAAAGAAAAAAAAAGACACCTCATCGTATTTCCCACAATTAACATTAAACTGTGATCTGATTTCCTAATAGGAAAAGTGCTAAAAGTTTTTTGTTCAACTTAGATGCCATCGATGATGTCACATACAAAATTCCCCCCATTACATGCCAGCGAGAAATAATAACTGAAACTGTGAATACAACCTTCAAACGAGACTATGCAGGGGCTTTACAAGATTTACATCTCGCTTTTCGTTTGAAATGAATCTTTATGAAACAAGGAGCAGAGTTGCTGCTCTGAGTTAGGATCCCTTACAGATAAAAGATAAGAGATTTGATTGCTGTTACTGTGACTTTACTTTATTGCGGTGCTTTACATATGATACAGTGCGAGGTTCGTATAGTTTATATATTGTATCTTGTTCCAGTTTCGTGTCAGGGTACGTTCAGCAATAGAGCACGAGCTGCTCAGCCAGAGGATGCAGCTGTGGTGGTGCGTGGTGGTGGAGGTCCTCCACGTGGCGGTGCTCCGGATGGAGGTGAGCCGGCAACCGACGCACTGTCCGCACTCTCCACTTGACCGCCCGCATGATGAGATGACTGTGAGCCATCGAACAAGGTCACTTTCCCAGCGACCACTTGCTGTGTACGGTTGGGGATTAGCTTGAATAGATCGAGGAAAGGAGTCGCTATAGCTTACCAGGAGCACGGCCAGAGCCAGGACAAAGAAGAGAGAGAAACGCATTTTTCGATCGCTACGTTGTGCTACGTATGGTTCCACTTGATGATGCCATCGGTGTCGAGGCTGGCGCTTTTATGGCTGCCCAGCTCAGAGCTGCGTAGAGTTGGGTCAGAGTTGTGCGATATAATTGCATCGTACGACGCAATCAAAGTGTCACATTAAAACCTAATTGAGGCGTCTCCAACTAGAACTATTTTAGTAATAGACTAACCCCTCCAACCCTCTGCAATTAGCATGTGCAGTGGAGCTCTCTTTAATCTGATTTTTGATTTCTGACTGTCACTGTGCACTAGAACGGGTTCTAGAGCAGGGTCGAATGTGATTTTATTGAATCCTATGTGGAGTTTTATACTATGCAAATTGAAGGTCTCTTGTGGAGGCATCTGCAACTCTACGAAGTCGATGGAAGCGTTTTTGTTTGTATGAACTCCCAAATCTCGGAGACTATAAGAGGTAAAGGCTTAAAATTTTAGGACTGCATTCGTATAAATGACAATTTGTTTATAAAAGTTAGCCATACAACTTTCCATTCCTCTAAATTGCCTAAAATGGCATAATAATATATTTTTCTCATAACTCTTTAATGGTTTGCATTTTCATTATGAAATTTGGCGTACTAGTAGCTAATATTTGAATTATTAAATTCATGCTATATACACAAGCAAAATCTATCTGTAAGTCGGTCAAAATACGCCCCACTTAGAGCCCAAATTGAGCCCAGCAGGTTCCCCCCTCCCCGCCCAGTTAGTCCACATTCTGTGAGCATATTGTGCCATAAAAACTTTTGCCAGCTTTATGGCAATGTGTGTGTGTGTGTGCTCATCAATAATGATATCATAATGCCAAACTAATGAAATGTATCCACTGCCACTGAGTCGGGGCTGAGCTACTGCTCCTGCTCCTGCTCCTGCCCCTGCTCCTGCCCTGCTCCTGCCCTACTCCTGCTGCTTATCAGCCATTTGATCTACTGCGGCGGCTGATGATGATGCCCGGACGCGGCATAGATAAACATAAACGTGTCGGGCAACTTTTATTGCGATTTCTCTATGGCATAAGGTGTGCGGTGCACTGTAAAAAATTGTGTGGAATAGCAGAGAAAATATAAATGAAGAAAATTGGGAATTATTGTAAAAAAGATAGCTGAGAATTAATAAATACATAAAGTAGATACGAGTATGCTGAGTACAATTTCTCAAAGCATACACTTATTTCTTGCAGTGCATGAACTTTGATTGTGTTGAGATATGGGGAAAGATGTGGGCAAGTGTCATGTAACTGAACTTTGACAGATTTACCCAAGGATGAAGCACAAACACACACACATGGATGAAAAGGAATGTCGTAAACTACATGGGATGACGATGATGGAGGGTGAAGTCGAAAACCGAATCGTAAAAGGCAAAAGTTGCAAGTGTGTGTACGAGTGTGTGTGTGTGTGTGTGTGTGTGATATCATTTATTGGCTTTTTATGATAAGCAACGACAGGTCGACGACAGTTACTCAAACTTCTTGCTGTTGCTTCTGTTTATTTTTAAGATTTTGATTTTTATTTGTGCCAGGGAATTTCATTTCTCGTTCGCTTCCGTTTTCCTTCTCGGTTTTCCTTGATTTTCCCTTTGTTGTTGTTGTGGGAAAGCACTTAGAGGGCAAATTGTTGCTCTTATCGCCGATAAGATGACAAACAGCCCCCACAGGAAACGTGTGCGAAAAGTGGCTTAAAGTGTGCTCGTCCTGGCCCCCCCCCTCCCCTCCTCTCCAGCTGCATCCTCCCCTGGCTGTCAACTGTTTTGGGGACACACACACAATGCAAATCAAACAAACAATAAATTCAGCGACGGAGACATTGTTGCATGTTACAAGACTCCCTCTATTCCCTCTATCCCCTCTCCACCCCCTCTCCCTGCTGGAGCAGACAATGCTGCACACACCGGCAGTAAAACGCATGCATATCCTATAAACATTAAGGATATCCTTGAGTAGATGCAATTTTCTAACCAATATAATTCATAAATTTATTTTCAATCCTTTCCGCACATAAATTTTCATATTATGCACAAACACACACACACACACACAGGCAGAGACAGTTAGCTGCTATCTCGCTCTTTTTTCCCATAGGCCTATTGTGCTGCAGCTCTAGCTCTCTCTCTCTTTCCTCTCTCTCTCTCTCTCTCTCTGTGTGCATTATTATTTGTCGTCGTGCTTGTCATTATTTATATGGCCGGGCAAGAGATAAGTTGCTGCAACGTTTTGCAGCCAAGGCGCAAGGATGCTCCTGGCAATTACACACACACACACCTACATACACACACACACACACCTTCACACACTCACACACACACACACACTCTGCTGCATTTGGTCTCTCGTCTGCCAAGGTTTGTTGGCCCAACATTTTGATTTATAAATGCCAACGCCGACTCACAGCTCCGACTACGACTCCAATTCCGACCAGGACTACCGAGTTCGTCCTTGTCTGCAACGCAGGAAACTGCAGCTACTTTTGCTGACCAGGCCACTCCCTACCAGACTCCTCCCCATGCTGGGGCCCAGCCCAAGTGGCCATTAATATATCAGTTCAATTCATATTTGAAATTTTGCATATCCAAACACGCCGGCAAGGCAGCTCCCTCTGCTCTTGCCCTGCTGCTGCTCCTACACTCCCCTCCCTGCTCCCTCCTCCTCCTGCTTCTCCTCCTTCAGCTGCTCCTCGTCCAGTTGCCAGTTGCAAGTTCCCATTTGCACACGCACACGATTATGATTTGTGTCTTACTTAATGCACAGACAGATGGGGTCAAGATGGGCTGCTCCTCTGTTTGTTGCACACAGACAGCGAGGGTGGAAGGGAGGGAGAGAGAGCAGAGCAGAGGTAGAGCTGCCTGGCCAGGCACACAGACAGTTGCTACCCAGTCATCGTCTCAATCTGATTGATTTAGAATTCCAATTGAGACTGCATGAAATATGTTTGTCTCTTGTCTCCAACTGCCTACCGACTTGCTAGCTACGTTGTGCCGCTCCTGCTCTGCCTACCCTCCCCTTCCTTCCCTGCCCTGAACTGTCTCCGCTTCTCTCCTTGCCCAGCCCTGCCCTAAACCGTTGTTCAGGCTGCTGCTCCTCCTCCTCCTTGTGCGCCCACTTGGCATTTATGCATGGGCATATCCTTTTGCGAAATTTGCATTTTCCAGCAGTTGCAACCCGACAACAACAGCAACAGCAACATCAGCAACAGCAACAACAGCAACAGCAGCAGCAGCAGCAGCAGCAACGACTTATTGGTATTTCATTGATTTATGACACTTGTGAAACAATTTGGAAAATCACAGATTAGCCCCACTCGGGCAGCAGTTGGGTTCGTGAACTCAACTAATTACACCCAACGCTTCATTGGCCTGGGCAGCACACACACACACACACTCACACACACACACAATTGGCACCTGTGCCCCTCCCCTTTTCCCGAGCAACTTGAACTTTGTCATGTAAATCGCATTGGACAGCAGCAGCAGTAACAAAGAGGGGGATGACGTAGAGGGGAGGAGAGGGAGAGAGGTGGCAATTTAATTACAAATCTGTTTTTGGGCGTCACAAGTAAAAAGTTGAGTCTAAATAGAGGGCACATCTCAATTATGTATTTAGCAATGTATGTTAAATAACTCCAAGAACTTTGGGGTAAATTCTTTTCACGCTTCAGTTGCGATGGGAAGATTCCCATTGAAAGCAATTAGGTCTACTCTGGCTACGACCTGCAAAAATGCAAATATTTGAATGGCATGAGAAAGAGAGGAGAGAAAAAAAACAAACTAGGAAAAAATGTATTTAAAGTTATTCAAGTATTCATACTTAAGAACGCATGATCTTTTGTTTCTAATCTCCTCCTCTGCATGCTTCAAAAATAATCTCTAAAATTCTAATGCTTCTGGCAAACTTTAAACTTAATTGAAACCCTTGTGCAATCGATATCGATGTGTCTTTGACTTGAGAAATTAACTAAAATTAACTCAAGTAATTGCAGTAGTAACCCCTTCTCCCTCTCTCTCTCTCCTCTTCTCTCTCATCTTCGATTGCGTCTCTAATGCTGACTGAGATTTATATGTCAACCCTCAATGGGCAATTCTCTCTATATTGTCCCCAAACCCATAGCCAGTCTCGCACTCGCATTCACATACGTATTCACATTCACATTCACATACGCATTCACATCCTTTTGCCGGGCTTCCGTTGGCCGCTTGAACTAACGTGCAGTGATTAGGCTTCGAGGCAGGCAACGATTTGTTGCATGTTGTTGCAATTGATTGTTGCAATTTCAATTTTGAATTATGAGCCGGGTCCGGGGCCAAGACGAGCCTGGCAACGGCAACTGCATCCTTTGCCATTGCATCCGGCCGCTGCCCGCTTCCGCCTGTGTGTGTGTGTGTGTGTGCTTATGTCGTTTGCATGTTAAGCCCCAGTCTCAGCCGCATGTCCATTGTCCACTCCCACACACACACACTTCCCCTGCCCCTGCCCCATGCCTTGTGCAATGTGTTGCAAGTTGCATTGGCAGCGTCATTCAAGTGTTTAGTGATTTATTGAATGCCGTTAGAGCTGCTGCCCTGGCTGCCTCCTCCCTCCTCCCGCCGCCCCTCTGCGACGCCTTGTCGAGATTAGCACAATGGCTTTGAGCACTTTTGACAGCCAAGATTTGTTTATGCGCCGCCGGCTCCAGAGTCTTATCTTGGCTGCAGTCTGCAGCTGCAGAGAGCTGCAGCAGGAGAGGGGAAGAGGGGCAACAGGCAGTGGGCAGGGGGCAGCTGCTGCTGATTCATGTCTTTGCATATTGGTAACAAATTTGTGGTAATTGATTTGAAATTGATTAATTAAGTTTGACGCACAGCACAGACATGGTTGCTCCTGCCCCTCCTGCCTCTCACTCTGCCCCACTCTGCTGCAGCTGATGGATGCCAAGGTGGCTCAACCGCAAATGGCGGCCTGGCACAGCACACACACACACACAGAGAGAATCCTTCAATCACTCAAGCTCACACCCGACTGGTTTGCGGGTTACGGGTTTGCGGGCTGCGGGCTGCGGGTTGGGCTTGTTTGAACCTTATCGACACGATTTTGACATATTGAATAACAGTAAAACGTTGCCAGGCGGCAGAGACTCTAAACATGTCTGCCAGTCAGCCTGGCAGCCAGTCTGGGTGTCTGGCAGGCTGTGGCTAACCCACTCCCTCCTCCCTCCGACACTGGGGGAGTGCAACTGTCATGGCTTGTATCCTTGTCGGCAGCCTGATGCGCGCGTGTTTGCGGCTGCCTTTGGCATTTGGCTGCCAAATGGTGCATATGGCTGGATACACATGCAAAAATATGGCAAATCGGTTTAACAAGCCAGCTAACAGGCGGCAGCACTCCCAGACGACATCGACATCGGCATCGACATCGACACTGGCATTGGCATCGAAGAGGATGACGACGTCATCAACGAGAATGTTTGTTGACACGCAGACTCTGCTCTGGCTTCCAGGTCACCCGGTGGTTGCGTGTGTGTGTGTGTGTGTGTAGGCACTGGGTGTTAACATACATCAAATATTGACAGTTTACTTAACACACCCGCACAGCGTGCGATGCAGAAGGCAGAAAGGAGTCGCAGCCAGTTGAAGCTGTAGCTGGAGCTGCAAGACGACACTTGCAATCGAGCCACTCTCGAGGCTTTCCCCCGCTACTTTACGCTCTGAAAGTCAGTTTCGGGGTAAGGCTGAAGGTCAAATTCTTTGTGGTTGAGCCAAGTAAATTGAAATTGTGGCCAAGTGTTGCAGTCTTGGGCAGCTTTATGCTGAGCTTTTTTTTAAAGCAATGCAATATTTAATTGTTTTTTTTTTTTAATTGTGTTTTATTGAAATTCAATGAAATTAATAGCTTATTTAAGAAAATAACAAGCATAAATAAATTAAAATAAGTGATTCTTCGACTTGCAAAAAAGTGTTGCCTACTTTTGGGCAGCTGCATTAAATGCCAAGCAAACGCAAGTGGAGTGCAAAATTTTGTTGCCTACTTTTGAGCGGCATATAAAATTGCAATGCATGCAAAAGCTTTTAATGCGATAGAGCAGCACAGCACAGTTTGCCAGTGTTGCCATATTTCACTCATACTCTCTTCTTTTTCTCGTTATCTCAGATATTCGTGCATATGTCGGGGCAATCAGTGAGCGAATCACTTTCTGAGTATCTGTTTCTGCGATTTTTCAATCAATTCAAATGCAAATCAAGCGCCTATTCGCTGAGCCAGTTCTGGGAGTGGGAAGGAGTGGTGGGCGGTGGGCGGGGGGCAATGGCTTCGCGGTCTGTTGTTCTAACAATAAATCTGTGCGGGTGCGGGCATTGTGGTTATGATTTATCAATGCTTTTAACTGCAGCCAATACGTGTCACATTGTGGAGGGGTTGCTCGAGCCTCGCTCGCGAGAGAGAGAGAGAGAGACGGAGTGAGAAGGAGAGGGAGAGAATGTAGCTTGGGCGGGGCAAATTTGCATAAGACGCTGGAAGCTGGCAAATGGAAAATGTCAATTGAAGCTGCAGCCAGGGCTGGGCAGGCGCACAATGATTAATGGTCGTGATTTTATATTTCCGTTTCGTTTGCCACTTTTCCTTTTTTTTTTGCTCCGATTGTCTCCCCCCTTTTTGCCATATTATCTATAGAGAGTTGAAATTGTAATTTAATTTAGAGCGATTCTCTTGAGTAGCCGCTGCCATTTCTGATTCCTTGGCCCTATGCAAATGAGCGGCTTTGCGTCCTAAGCCTACCCTCGGCGAGTGGGGGTAGTAGGGGGGAGGGGGTGGGCGTCCGCCCGGGCGAGACAATTGTCAATTGCATATCCTTTTCGCATTAATATTTCATTAACAACATTTGCGGAAGTTTGATCTTCTGCATCAATGGTTTGTAAAATTGACTTGGGCCCTGGCAGCAGCAGCAGCAGCAACAAAAACAACAACAACAACAACAACAACAGCAAGAGAGGAGCTAACAAAGTTCAAACTTCGAGGCCCGACGACGAAGACGACGACGACAATGTTGCCTTATTAGATTAATTTCATTTCGGTTTTTTGTTCGACTCTCTCTCTCTCTCTCTCTCTCCCTCTCTCTCTATCGCAGCGTAATCATCCTGTTGATTCAAAACACCGCCCCATCCCTTCCTGCTGAATCACTCGAGCCACCCAATGTTATGCAAATTTTTTTTTTCTTCTTTATTTTGCCAACCCTCCTCCGCTCCGCTTTCAATTTTTGCTCCGATTGCGACTCCTGCGTAATTTTCATTATTTATATTTTTTCCATTTTACTGATTATGATTTAAGGCCCGCATCCGCATCCCTGGTATGGGTATTCGGGTATTTGGTTAGCCGGGTACTCTCGGGTACTCGGGGATTGTCGCACTGATTGCCGCGTATCAATTTCCAGCCGCCAGTTTTGCCAATTTCTCAAAATGCGCCTCCACCACCGCCGCCGACACTCCGCAATTTTAAATAAGCCATTAACCGCAGTCGCAGTCGACGGGCCGCCACCGTCGTCGTCGTCGTCGTCGTCGTCGTTGCCGCTGCCGTCAGTCGCCAGTGTTCAATATATCAAAGATGTTTAGACTGGCTTCGACGAGGTGGGGAGTACGTAGAGTTTGCGAGGGAACTTACAGAAATAATTCCGGGCATAAAATATATAAAAGAAAGAAGTTGGAAAATTGTTTAAAAAAAAAACAGATTATTAAAAATCAATTTTATTTTAAGACTATGGTAATTTTATTTTAAAACTATGAAAGGATTAATAATTAAAAAAAACTGCATAGTTCTTGAATAATAATAAAATGAATTCTAAAAAAAATAAATTGATTAATATATGACATTTAATTGATCTAAGCTGCTTTTTATTATAACATACTACATAGCTCTACCTGTTTTTTTTAGCTTGCTGTAGTTTAAATTATAAATATATACTATATAAATATTATATTATATTTTATATATATTTTAATAATAATAAATAATGTGAAGTATACAGAGTTGAAGTACTTCTCATAGATCTGTACGTTTTTATGCACTTTTTCCTCTAGTTTGCTGACTTTTTTTTTATTTTTATTTTTATTTTTTATTTTTCCTTTTATTAAGCTTTATTAAACTGTATTTTACTTCATGCCAAGAAGCGCGTTACAGTGCTGCCAACTGTTGCCAACTACTGTGGCAACCCTCGTTCAGGCAGTTGGCAACATGACTGATATTTGCATGATGCTGATGGCCGCTAACTACGCCTGTCAAGTGGGATTTTCTGCGATTTTTCTTTGCAAGTCGCGCGCGCGCGAGCGTACGCGCCTCAGTCTCACTCTCTCAGCCGCCCCTTGACCCCGCCTGCTCTTGGGTACAGGCAGAGGGGGAGGCAGAGGGTCGCTGCCTTAGACTGGCGGCATGCATGCCGAAAATTGCGTTGTTTTGCGTGTAACCGCGCGTGGTAATCAAACACGCGGCAAGGACGCGGCGGCTGTAGAGCAGGAGGAGAAGGGAATGAGGGGAGGCAGTGGCGGAGGCGGAGGAGGGGTTGGTTTGGCAGTCGCCGAGGGGAGTTTCACATGCTGTCGTTGTGCTCCGTTTTTTTTACATTTCACATTCGCCCCGCGCATATGCCACAGGCTGGCGCCAGTGCAGGGGTAGGAAGAAGGGAGGCTGCAGAGCGGCGCGGCGCGGGGGGTGGGATTCGCGCGTCGTGCTGTTCGCAAATATGTTGCCAATTCGACGGCGCATTGACGTTTGCCTTTTGTTTGACGTCGCTGGCGTCGCTGGCGTCGTCGCTGGCGTCGTCTCTGCCGTCGTCAACAGCTCAACTTAAGTTGCTAACGAGCTGCGCGGCTTTTGGCTGCCGGCGTTGCTTATGCCGCAACATTAATAAAAAATTTCTCAATTTTTTTTCGCCGAGCAGCAGGAGAAGGAGGAGGGGCAGGCCCGTAGGCAGTCGCGGCTTCAATACGCCGTTTCTTCCCCACTTTTTTTTTTTTTTTTGCATAATTTTTCAAATATTGCTCAATTTGCAAACGCGCGTTTAACGATGTGTGCGTAATTTAAGTGCCCGTCGATGCAGCCAGATCGCAGCCAGGCTGAAGGAGTAGGTAGAGGGGCGTGGCCTTTGAATTTTCACTTTGATGCTCCGACGTCGCATACGCTGTGCAATCGCCTGTGCCATCAATTGAAAATATGATTTAATTATTTTGATTAAACATTTTTTAATTGTATTGATATGGAAATGCGCGAACATGAAACGAAAAATGGCAAAGTGCAATCGGATAAGCAGCCGAGCGCAAAGAGAGGTGCGAGAGCGGGAGGGGAGAGTGCGAGGGGGGGGGGGGTTAAAGGTCTCGCTGTCAAAGGTTAACAACAAATGGGGCAGATATCAAGCAGCATATAGGCAGGGCAGGCTGATTGAATGTATGATTGAAAAAAAAAGAGTGTTCAGCTATGAAATGTAATCGAAAACTATCGATATAGTGCAGACAATCGATTGACGATAAGCGATAAGTTTAAACTGTTTCGATATATAGATCTAGATCTGCTCTCTTTTGCCTCACTATTTCTTTCTTCCAATCTCTCCTATTCCCACTCCCTCTCTTCTTCTTTCTAACTATCTCTCTCACTTATTCTCTGCCTCTTTCTCTGTTTGATCTCTCTTTCTCTCTCTCTCTCTCTTTCTCTCTCTGTCTCTCTCTCACTCACTACTCCCGCTAGCTTGCCCAAGCCTTTAGCCAAAGTCAACGCGCCATGCCCGTTTCCGCTTCCGCCGTCGCTGCTGCTGCTGCTTTTGCTGCTGCCTCCATTTGCATCGTTTCCCCTCCGCTCTTCCCTCTACCTTCTTCCCTGCTCCCCCTCCCCCCTCCTGGCAGCATGCAGCGTATCTAGCAACCACTTAAATAGTTTTTATCATGTAATTACCGCCGCTGTCGTCTACCAGACGCATCGTCGTATTCTCGCTCACTGTTCCCCCAACCCCTTCTCCTCCCACCCATCCCCCCTCCCCGCAGCTTCCTTTGACGCCCAACTTTTTCTGCTGCTGCTGCTACTGCTGCGGCGGAGTCGGCTTCCGTGATTTGTGCAACCGACCGCTGTGGCAGCTGCCCCGGACATGGACCCGCACATGAGTCGCATTTGTGGGGTGGGAAGGCGGAGGGATTCGGTGGGATCGGGCGTGGGCGTGGCCAGTTTGCCAGAGTTGCCCATTGCGTGTATTACAATAATTTTTAATTACCGGCGTAAACGTAATTATGAATTTTTATTTCGCATTCGCTTTCGCATTCTGCTGTAATTTTTTTTCTCTCGCAGCTCACGCTCCTCTCTGCCCCAGCTGGGGGCTGGGAACTGGTAGTGGGCCGCTCTTTTGGCCTTTTTTGTTTGGCATCGTTTGCTGGCCGCTTTTTTGTACGTTGTCGCTGTACGACGCGCTGTGGCTGTGGCGCTGATCCGGTTGGCGATATGCACAAAGGCTTCGCGGTTCGTTGAGGCGGCAGTCTAAGGGCTTCGGGTTGCTTCTGTGCCTCTGCAGCGTTGCCTTTTGCATGTGTCACTTGCTTCGCTTGGGCTTGCCTCCTGCCCAGGCTGCCCCTGAACTGCTCTGCCTGCCCCGGCTGCTCTCCTCCTGCTCTGCTCTGCCAGATTTCGTTTCTTAGAAATGCGCGGGGCGGGGGTAGAAGGAGCAGGGGGGCTGTGGCTGCACGCAATTATCACAAGTGACGTGGAGCGGATATGCTGCCATCGTCGCCGTCGTCGTCGTCGTCGTCGTCGTTGCTGGCGAATAAAACAATAAGTGCTGCATGCTTTCAGGCGCACTGCGCCAAATGCTGCTCGCCGGGCAGCCAAATGACGCTGCGCTGCTCTAGGTGTGCTGCTGCTCTATGTGTGTGTGTGTGTGTGTCCCTGTGTGTGTGTGTGTGGGTGGCGGCATAAGATTTTTATGGTTGCCCGCAGCGCTGGGCGCGCTCATTACGCCGACTGCGGGTCGACAGCGTCAGCATCAGCATCAGCATCAGCTCATCAGCCTTAACCCTTTTCCGCCTTTTGGCCCCCAGTCCCAGCCTCAGCTCCTGCCTCAGCCTGCCTTCTTAGCTCTTTTTGTAGTTTAAGCTGTTGTTGTTGCTGTTGTTGTTGTTGCTGCTGCTGCAGCGTTGCATTTTTAGCTTCTTCATTGCGCTTAAGGACTTTTGACTTTTGTTTTATTAGTTGTGAACCCGCTAACCCCGCTGCCCCGCCAGCCCCCCACACCCACTAGGAGGTGACCCCACGCCCAGTTGCCTACCATCTACCCCTGCTCCTCCTTCCCACTGCCCTGTGCCGCTGCGGGCACAGTTATTTAAGCATTTGCCATGGCTACTCGCGGTGCAACTCTGCGCTCCTCTCCTCCTTCTCCTCCTCCTCCTTCCACTGCTCCTCGTGTTGTGTGTGTTTTTTTCTGCTCTTTCTCATTTTTTTTGTGCACTCTCCCTCTCTCTCTCTCCTTCTCTCTCTGTACTATT
Organism: Zaprionus tsacasi; assembly: GCA_018904105.1. Classification (NCBI taxonomy): domain Eukaryota; kingdom Metazoa; phylum Arthropoda; class Insecta; order Diptera; family Drosophilidae; genus Zaprionus; species Zaprionus tsacasi. The sequence continues at coordinate 5,631,756 of JAEIFR010000001.1, forward strand.
TCTCATATTTTTAATTTCTGCACTTTGTCCCTATTTATCCTGGCGTTGGCAGTTTTTAATTTCTCTGCTTTTCCGGTGCAAAGTTAATGAATAATTGTGCGCACTTTTGCGGCAAACGGCGAAGGCGACGGCGACGACGACGACGACGACGCAGATTGCGACGCAGACGGCAATGGCGACAGCGACAGCGACAGCGATGGCAATGGCGATGGCAATGGAGAAGGCAAAGGCGACATTCCCACTGTGTGTTGACGCCATTTTTATAGAGCCTCGCGCTCTCTCTCGTATGACAGAGCACTACAGCAGGAAAGGGGAGGGAGAAGAGGGGCAGATAAGGAGTGAGGGGAGGAAAACATGGTAGAGAGGGAGACCAAGCAGAGAGGCTGCCTGAGAGAAGTAGAAGAAAGACTGCCAGAGAGGAGGGAGAGAGGGAAGAGAAGGAGAACAGGCAGCGGAGAGGGGGAGGAGAGCCAGGAGAGAAGGAGGGGACTGCCTGACAGAGAGGCAACCCATGGAAGAGGCTACCCAGGAGGAGACTGAGAGCGAGTGGCTCGGTGAATAGCGCAAAGTGTGATTGCATCCGGCGCCTTAATGAGTTCTTGATTTAATTCTTTTTTCCAGCTGCGTTTCGTTTGGCTTCATTCTATTTCTCTTTTCCTTTTGCCTGCTTTATTTCTCTACGTTGTTGTTTCTCTTTTTCTCTACTCTTCTCTTCCCTCTTCTCCTCTCCCGCTGCTGCTGCTGAGCTGACGTTGATTTCTTGCCATTTGCAGAGTCCAGCGCGCCAATGCAATGTCGCCTCTCGGTGTCATTGTGACTGGAATTTGGTTGACGCTTCTCTTTGCAGTTGCCAGCGGGGCGTGTGGAAGTAGGGGGAGGTCATGGTAAAATGCTCTCTATGAGGCAGGTGCAGTTTAGGAGCTGAGAATGAGTTGGCAGCTTCGATTGTGGACTGATTGAGCAGGGAATTCATGATACGATCTGGAGTAAAACTTCAAGCGAATTGATGATTATTTTGATAGGGATAGTTGGCAATGATCTTGAGATAAATTCAACGTAGCATTGACTTCGAATTGATGATTATTTTGATAGGGATAGTTGGCAATGATCTTGAGGTACAGTGACTTCCCTAAGTGCCTAATGGTAATCGAATACCTCAACGACTTCAAGGGGTTTCAAGCAATCGGAGAGCATATCGATTTACTGACTTCCTGCCTTGCTGTCGCCTAGCTACAGTGGGCACTCGGCAAGTTGAACCCGTCGACTCCATTGACAGTAATTTGGTTGTCAATGAAGTACGAAATGACAAGCAACAGACTCAAGTGGCGGCATTCTCCTTCTGCTCAGTATTAATTGGGCGAAAAGTGCGTGAAAAGAAGAGTAGAAAAGAGGAGCAGGAGGAGAAAGGGGGCAGGTGAAGGAGCAGCACAGTGGAACAACGTGTACAATGGACACAGAGCGACAAGGCGAGCGACGCAAAAAGGCAGCGCAACAAACGAAATCAAACTGAAGTGCCAAAACGACAACAAATGAAAATGCCAAACAACGTTGGCAGAAAAGAAAGACGCCGCCAGGCTCAGTTGGAGTAGAAGGACCAGGACCAGGAGCTGGAGCTGGAGCTGGAGCTGGAGCTGGAACTGGACTTAACAAGCAGCATAAGGCAGGCAGGCAAAGCCGATGCGTAATCAAAGTGCCAGCGCAGCAGGAGCAGCAGCGTCCCCCTGCGTAACCCACGGCCAGACGACGCCAACCTCCTCTCGACATTGTCGTCGTCATCTTAGGTGTGTGTGGCTCCAGCGGATCAGCAGCAACAGTCCGTGTCCTGGCCCTGGCCCTGGCCCAGACCCAGACACAGCACCGTCTGCAATTCAGTTTAGACCGCCCTCCTCCGCCTCGCCCCTTTTGCCCGCCGCCAGCCTGTCAGACACAATGAGCATCATTGTGTTTTAAGTGCGTTTGTTGTGTCCTGTTCTTGTGAGCCCCCCTCCCTCCCTGCGCCTGCCCCTGCCCATCCCCCACTGCTCTGGCCAGGCGGGTTGTTTATTTATTCTTTTTCTTGTCCCTGCCTCAGTCCGTCCACATTTTTGGCATTGGTTTGCCATGTATTTCCGTTAGCCGTATTGTCTCGCTGTCTCTCGAATTTCTGCTCTGCTTTTTGGCTCGGCAAGAAAGTGGCCAGCGACGGTAGTAGTAGACCCGGTGCCAGCTCCTGCTACTCCTTCTCCTGCTCCTCCTTCTCCTGCCACCTCTTCCTCTGGCCTGCCGAGCCCGTGTCTCTTGCTCGGCGCCAATGAAAAGCGTTTTCAAATTAATTGATTAAAGTCCATTACAAGTTGCTTTCTCTCTATCTCTTTCTCTCTTCCTCTTCATCTACCTCTCCCTCTCTGGTGACATCCAAATGACAGTGGCAATTGTATGAGAAATGACTGCCAAGGACTCGCCCAGGACTCGCTTTGTCTGTCGCTCAAGCTGGACAAGAACTATCTGTGAAGGACTGAAGGCTGGAACTGAAGATGGCTTAAGGCAGAGCAGGGGGCAGGGATACTCTGTGGGGGGAAGGGGCTGGGCAACCCATATGGCAAGCCTCATTGATTTTGTGGGTACGTCTCGAAAGAGACCAGACAAAAGATACCCCTTAAAGAGATGAGACAGTTACTGCAGCTAAGCGATCCTAATCAGTTATTTGTTTATATTACTAAGCTATATCTAGTTTAATCTCTTCTCTCTCTCTTCAACTTCTTCTGCTTTCTAGGCTAATCAAAGCGTGAAGTTTCCCAGACAAAGCTGCGACTTGTGACTTGCCCTAATGAATTCCTATGCCCGCTTCAGCTCCACTTACCTGCTGAGCTGCTGTCCTGAATCTTAAAGTAGTTACCCCTCCAACAAGAGAGAGAGAGAGACGCAGCTACTCACAAAAGTTTTGACCGAAAACGGATCTACCCACAACACGTTAGCTAGAGACAAGACTGAGTTTTATTTATGTTCGGGTAGCCCAAAAGAATGTCCTGGCAATTTCTCAAGATGCTCTGCTGCCCCATGCCCCATGCCCCATGGCAGGAAGCGGAGCGATGGCAGAGAGCGCACAAATCAAACTTGTAAATTAGCAATACTCATTGACAAATATTTCATTCGAGCAGGCGGAGAGACAGACAGACAGGCAGAGAGACAGGCAGAGAGACGGAGAGACAGGCAGACAGGCAGGCTGGGAGGCAGAGGACTAGTCAGTCAGTCAGTCAGTCAGTCCGCCGGGTCACTTCCTGGCGGCTGCGGTGCGCAAACATTTTCCTACTCTTCGCACTCTTCACACAGCTACAGCTGTCTCTCTCACTCTCTCTCTATCTATCTCTCTGCTTCGCTCTGTTTTGTTTTGTTTTCTTCGGCAATATTTCAAACACGAACTTTGCGCGCCAAAGATTAATTAACTTATGTCAAAGTAATTTTCAACGTTCGTTAAGGCGACACGAGCCACGAGCCACGGCCACAGGACACGGCTTGCTCAGCCTCCCCCCCCTGCCTGGTCCTGCCTGCCTCCTCCTTAGCTGCTCCAAATTGATTGTCAGTCATTCAAAGACATTTTTTCTTATTTCGCTGCCTTGGCTGGCTCAAAGATATTGGCCTTTAATGGGGGTTGCGGCTTACGCTAGGTCAGCCAGGGGGCAGGTAGTGGGCAGGACTGGGGGACCGTCTTGAATATTGTTAGTTATGCGGGGAGTCGGCAGCGTCGACACAGTCAATAAGTAAATAGATGAATGTAATTACAAGCTAAATAAACACCAATGCGATTAATGGCTCAACTTGCACACGAATCTGCCGCACTGCGTGTGTGGGAGTCTCTGTGTATGTGTGTGTGTGTGTGTGTGTGCTTTAAGCAGTCGCTCTTTAAGACTTCTTTCAGCTCTCTCTCTCTATCTCTCTCTCTGCGGGCAGCATCAAAGGAAATTTCTGTGCTGCGCCCAAAAGCAGGCAACGCTTTTTTCTCAAACAAACAAATATGCTAAGAAGTCGCACAGCGGCCGAGCCGCAGCTTTTGCATAAAGTAGAAATTTACACATTCTTAGTAAAATAAATACAGCAGCAGCAGCAGCAGCTGAAGCAGTGAGGAAAAAAACCTCATGCATATTTCGCGAATGTTACAAAAAATATAGAAAAAAAAAAAACGAAAGAAAACAACAACAACGAAACGAAAGAAAGCGCAGGCAAACCACACACACACACAGAGCGAGTAAAGAACTTGAGAGCGAAATTCTTATAATTTTTACACATGCCTCATACCGTGGCATATCTGCATACCCCACCCGTGGGGCAACTTACTATAGGCTACCCTGTCCTATTACTGTCCCGAGGTGCGTCGAGGTAAGCGACGCTCTTCATTTTTTTCTTGGTTTTTTTTTTAAAGGCTTAACAAAAAATGCTTTTTAACATGGCTAAGGGATGGGGTCGGAGTGGTAGGGGGAGAGGGGGAGGTACTAGCCAGTTTGGGGTTCAAGAAATGCTACAGCAAAAAGATTTTAGCTCGTCATTTATGCGTTTATCTGCGCGCAGCAACAACATACCACGTTTTGTGGCAAGCTCCGAGGTTGCCCCCCTGCGGCAAGCTTGGCATTTTTTGGTGTGGCAGGAGTGTGTCTGCTTGAGTCTTTGTGGCATAAAGCAGCTGATTGAGTTGCTGCAGCTAACTAATTGATTGAGCAAGAGAGAAAAAGAGTCAGAATTTGCAGGCAAAAAAAAAGCTAAAAATGGCTTGGAAAAAAATAAACAAATTTTCTCATTAATTTTCTCATTTATTTTCTCATTCATTTCCTCATTCACTGCTTCAATTGATTTATTCTACGCACTTTAATTGATCCCACCAATATGCACGCCCAGCGTACTGCGCAGTCGGGCAGACCCCGCTTGGGTTGGCAACACTGGCAGCATTTCACTTGCAGCCTAAAATTATGCAACAGAAAATGTCGCGAGCGAGGAGGCAGCTGCGCCTGCAGCAGATACGGCACAGATAGCGCAAACACATGTGCAAACCGCTTTGCAAATCTTTGCTGCTGCCTCTGCCCCTCTACTCCTCCCCCCCCTGGCACTACCCCGCAAAGTGGCAAACAAACAACACGTAGGCAAAAGAAAAATACGCGAAAATTATATTTAAGATGACATTTTATTTGGCTTTGGCTCAGCCGATTTGGCTGAGCCGCCTGTGGTTGCCTTCCCTCCCCCTTCTCTTCTCTTCCCTTCCCTTCCCTCTCCGTGTGCGTGTCTTGTTAACCTGTTCGTTCCGTTTGTTTACCACTTTTGTCTGTTTCCGTCCGTCCGTCCGTTTCCGTCCGTCCGCGTTGGCCATTGTCTCCTGCTCGCGGCCGGGCAAAAAGAACGCTGGCCAATTAGCTACGCGACCCGGAGGCGAACTTAAAGGCGTATAGCCAGCGGGGTAGGGTGGGGGGAGGGGCCAGGGGAGAGGCCTGCTTAATTAGGACTGTTTATGTGCAGCTTTACGTGGAACGCAGCGCGTGCAAGCTGCAAAAGCAGGCTGTGCACTAAGCCGCATCTTGGCGCTGATTCTTTGGCCAAGCCACGCACACAGTGGCGTATAAAGAGAAAGAGAGAGAGAGATAAGAGAGAGAGAGAGGGAGAGAGCCGCAGTTACAGTTACATTTGCAGCCTCTGCTTTTTAATTAACATTTAACACGTTTGCCGCCCGCCTCCAGTTGCAGCTCCAGCTCTAGCTCCATCTCCGGCTCCATCTACATCTCCGGCTCCAATGACGACCCATGCATGACATACATCAAAAGCCTGGCCTGGACAGCGGGACGGACGCAGAGCAGCAGATTAGCTGCGAAAGGGCCCCGACTGGGATGACAGCTGAGTTTTTTTGTCAGTATGTTAGGGAGGAGTGGGTGGTCAGGGGGGTGCAAGTACACGCGTTAATTTCATTAAAATTAAACACATGCATGGCCAAAAACAAAGGGCGGACTCCCCTCTGCCTCCCCCCTTGGTTTTTAAGTAGCTGCGCGTAATATAAAAATAACATTAGCATGTCCTTGCACAGGACACCTTGTCATAATGTATCCTGCCTGCTGTCCGTTTGACTGTCTCTTTCAGCCCGTTCTCCCTCTCCCTCTCGCAGTCCCCCTGCCTTCATTTGAAGTGCTTTTTGGGCCTGGCCCGCACGTTGAGGCCCGACAATGAGCTGCGTTTTGCTACGTGTGTGCATCCTTCTGTTTCACCTGTCCCTGCCCTTTCCCCCCTCCCTCCCTCTCCCTATGCCGCTGCCACTGCGCTTTTTTGTCAAACGATTCTGTCGGCTGTCAAACGTGCGCTGCATACTTTTAGGCGCACTGTTTCAGCCATATTTTTTTTTGTATCATATTCGACGGAAAAGCCAAAAACCGTAAGCGAAATAGAAACAGTAACAGAGGCCCTAACCTCAAAAGAACTCAGCCTCCCCCCTACCCAGTCGGGGGGTGTATGTAATGCACAGGGATTTAGGCAGTCTTCCACTCCTCCCAAACTGCTTCACAAGTGATCCCAGTGTGGGCTGAGTGGCCTCACAGTGATCTAATCAAGTGACATGGTATAATACTATAAACATGCATGATCAGGTGTGATCAGATTGATCGCTACAGGGTTGTAGCTCCTCTTTTACAGGGTTGTAGCTCCTCTTTTACAGGGTTGTAGCTCCTCTTTTTTAGCTTCAATTAATCCTTGCTTAGCCATAAATCGTTTTGGGACACTCATCGAATACAAATTAAAAAAAAAGAAGATTTTTTTAAATAATATCCTTACTTTCAACTTAAATTATACTTATATTTTTAATTTACATTTATATTTGTAATTTTATTTTATTTTAGTCTTTGAGTCGACTGCTCTTAGTTGACGTTAAATAAATAATAAATAAAAACATATTCGATTATTATCGATATTTTTAAGGATTTTACATGCTTTTTATCTGCTGTCATAGTTATCGCCTCCTTTCCTGCTACAACTCTGGGCACACTGTATAGAAATCAAAGAGCAGCAGAAACTAAAACAATGAATCCGCGGCAAAGTCAGCAGCAACTGTCAAATGCATTCGCCAGTTGCCTAAGCCTCACCCCTCCCCCCCACAACTCCCAGAAAACCCAGCCAAACAAATAGAAAATTATGCTTCAATAAATTAATTTACCTATGTCTGACGGGATCCCAGAGGGAGAGAGGGATGGGGAAGGCTTTGAAAAACAAAAGTTGATTTTACGAGTAGTTTTGCCAGTTTTGATTTGAATTGTGCCATGTGTGTGTGTGTGTGTGCGGCTGTGTGTGTGCGTGTGTGTATGTGTGGGAGTGCGCTGAAAAGGTGCGATTAATTGAAGAGCTGTCGACGTTGCTGGCGGTCGACATTGACTCCGTCTCCGTCTCCGACTCCGTCTCCGGCTCTGCATGCGACTCCGGGTAAACCACTTGTGCAGCGCGTTAATTCAATAGCCCTGCGCATATGTGTGTGTGTGTGTGTATCTGTATGTGTGAGTAGTTGTGCGTGTGTGTGCGGCTGTAAGTCCCTTTTCGGGGCGGCATTTCGCCGGGGATAATAATAATCAGCGCGCTCCAAAGCATTCGGCTAGTTTTTTGTTTGTTTTAAAGCGGTCTGGCAGCCCCTTCCCCTGCATGTGTGTGTGTGTGTGCGCGTGTGTGTGTGAGTATTTTCATTGATAATAAAAGGATAATAATAAAGTGCGCGTCGCGGCAAATATTTGAATGTCGACTTTGCCCGGTGGCATGACGGGAACCCTTTGGCTCCTCATGTCGGTCTGCCAGACCAACCAGCCAGACATATCCATCCTTTCATCTGGCGCGCCCAAAAGTATGCACGAATTTCATGTCTTCCCGCTGTCTGTGTGTGTGTGTGCGTATGTGTGTGTGCGAGTCCTTTGCAATTTATTGTTTTCGACATATTTGCGGCTGTTTATTTGGCGCGCACTCAACATAACCTCTTTGTGCCGCTAACTAACCTCACTTTCGCTTTAAATTCATTAGATCAACTTGCATATTATTTGTTCAATATTTGTGCCGAGGTTGAGCTTGAGTTAGGATGAAAGCAGTCCGGGAAATTGTATGTTTATTATCCAAATTTCTGACTTGATTTTATAATCAAATTGAAGATTTATTTCTTTTAAATTCTACTCTTCTTTTGTGATAAATACACTCTCTCGCACTACATTTAATTTTTATTTTCTTTATCTGCATTTTAATGCTCCCTATCTACCTTAACTTTATTTATTTATTTAACGTCAACTAAGCCAGTCGACTTGAAATTAAAATTTGATTTTAAATTAAAATTAAATAAAATAAGGATTAAAAATTTAAAAATTGAATTGAGTAAATTGAGGAAAAAAAATATTTTAAATTAATTAAGATTATAAATTTTTAAATTAAGGCTGGGAAATATAAAACAAGAGTTAAGAATTAACTTGTACCTATTTTCTATTGATATTGACAACTCTACTCCCGCTCCTTCCCCCTCCTTCTCCTCCAACTTAACCCATTCTGGCGAAGGGAGCAGCCCAATCTGGTTATTCCGCATTGCAGATCATGCGGCAGCTGACCTTTCTCTCTCTCTTACGGTGCATACGGTACATGGGTACAGGGTACAGGGTACAGGGTACACAAGTCGTGTGCCAGAGTTGCCAAATGCGGCAACAATAACGCTGCGTGGCAGGAAGTAAACGCGCTCTCTCGCTCCGTTTGACAGTCGACAACATAAATTAACCAAAGTTGTATTTAAATCAAACGCGATTAGGATCTACAAGTGGCCTCAGGTAATGCGGGAAGCATTTTGACCCATTTTTGGTTGGCTTTGCCTTCTCTCTCTCTCTCTCTCTCTGGCCCATTTTGCAACTCTCTCTCCAGCGACTTATTATGCCTATCGCAGATGCACATTTTGGTTCGGGGCAACATCTATCAGCGCGTCCATTTATGACAAATTGATAATCGTTTACAAGTTGCCACGGGTTGCCACTGGTTGCAAGTAGCCAGTTCCAGGTTGCAAGTTACTTGGGGCACGCACCGCAGCCTTAATTTGCATACAATGCGACCACGCACTTGTCGCAGAACCTTGATCGAGCGAGATAAGCTCGTGCTGAGCAGAACTGAGTAGCCTTTGCTGTCTCTGTGGCCTGCCAAATGCTTCATAAATCGAATGCACTCACTCACTGACTCACTGACTCATGCATTCATTCATTCACTGATTCACTCGCTGGCAGATCGAATGAGGAACCGCCATTTCGATCAATCGCAGCTGCATTTGCTGTCGCCGCTGCTGGCCCTGCCCCGCTAGAGCGAGCGCTCTCTCTCTCTCTCTCTATCTCGCACATGCTCTCTCCCTCCCTCACTGTCTCTCTTTCTCTGCTGCTGCGCTGCCTCACTCGCTTACTCACTCACTCACTCGCACTCACACTCACCCTTGCGCTCTCTCTGCACGCCCCTCATTGAGCGCGTTTTGTGCGCGTTTTGAGTGCGTTTTGAGTGCGACTTGGTGTGTTTTTCGAACTGTCGCTGTTCGAAACGTTTCCCCTTTTCGAAAATGAGAGGAGAAGTTGAGTGAGTCATGCCACAGCAAAGACTGGTTTTCGAGAGTATGCTGCGCACTCACTCAGCATTCAAGAGGCACTCACTTAGCACTCACTCGGCATTCATTTAACACTCACTCAAAGTTTTCCCCTGCTTTAGTGCATTCATTTGGCGATTGATGAAGTATTGCGCTTTGTTTTATTTTTTCTTATAATTTATTATAATATAACAAAAGGAAATATATATGAAAAATATAAATAGATATGTATATCATGTTATATTAAATTAGTTTAATATTTATTTATATATTTTTGTATAATAAATCAAAGCTGCAAATTTAATTAAGCGTGCTGCATATACAAATAGATAAACGTATGTATCTTTAAAATCAGCTTATAGTATACAGTGTATAGTTATTCTTTTTCGACCCCAACTATTCCAAGTTCCAACTAATTCCTTGGCAATTCGATTTATCATAGCGCTGCCCCCTTACGCTCTGAGGACTTGTTGAGCTGCCTCCACTTGGCAAAATGATTGCAAAATGATTACGCTGCAGTCGTGGCAGTGTCAGAGGCAGGGGCGTAGAGAGAGGGGTTACTGTGCGGCATTGCAGGTCATAATTCCGTTGTCAATTGTCGCCGAGGCAAACAAAAGTTCATTAGGCAGCGCGTCCGTCGTGGCACACATATCCAGGCGCTAACGGGAGCCAAGGACGCGAGCAGTGCAGTAGTCAGAGGGCTGGGGGGGGGAGATACTCACTCACTACGCCACTGGACACTGCAGGACACTGTGCACAGAGCAGGAGCAGGACAGTAAACGCGACACAAAATGTCAGCGACATCATTTGTCAAAACAAACTTTTTGACGTAGTCGCGTCGCAGCGAAAGTGCGTGGTCTGCCCCCGTACCGCACCCCCCTCCCCCGCCTTTCCTCCCAGTGTGTCCAGTTCAGCTGCAGTTCTGGCTACGCCTCTGGCTCCCTTGCGTGTGTCGCCCTCTTGTTGTGTCTGCCTGCAAAGCAACAACAACAAACTGCCGCCTCATGCATGACCGCCTTGTGCCCCTTATGTCGCCTGCCTCGTGCCTCCTGGCAGTCGCCTCCTGCCTGACGCCTTCTGCCCTACTGCCTCCTGCTCCTACCTCACGCCTGCTGCCTCCTGCCTGCTGCCTCCTGCCTCACGCCTGCCCAGCTCGCGATGTTTATCATTATTATCGCGACTCGCGTCCAGCAGCGCCAGCAGACAAAATCCTTCTCGTTTCGCGGTACACCCCTACCCACACCCCTCCCCCTCCCCCACTCTGTCATTGTCTGTGTGTGTCACACACTTGCCTGCAAGTTAATCAACTTGTTGCCTGCAATTGGCCACAGTGACGCCTTCTTATCGAGTGCATATTGAGCTTGAAACTGACTAGAAATATACTAAATAAATATACCAAATTGCATAGTAAATATACTGAAATGTATAGATCTTCCCCCTCTCCTACACACACACACACACACACACACACACACTTGTCGCTTTTGCGCTGCACGAGTTGATCAACTTCAGCTCCAACTGCCTCTGTCTCAGTCTCTGCCTCCACACACTGCACTGCCAACTCGTTGCCGAATGTCGCATGCCACACGGACATGCCTCATGCCACAGCTGTCGCGGCGTTGTTGCTGCAGTGTGCGTATGTGTGTGTGTGTGTGTATGTTTTGTGTGTGTTGATTTTTGGTCGCGTTTTTTGCGGCCAGCGCCAATGTTGGCATATTAGCGGTTTTCGTGGCCGATTATTTGGAAGCCCATTTGATTTGGGTGCACACTGGCGGCCAGTGGGGCTGGACGTCTATTAATTAACCAGTGGCAGGGGGGGGCAGTCCCCTCTCTTTCTCTCTCCCTGTGCCGCTCTCTGTTCCTCTTGGAAAAACACTTTTATTTGCTGCCATTTCATTTCATAATTACAACAAAAAAGCAAGTTAGAAATGTGGCTGGGCAAGAGGAGGAGGAGGAGGAGGCGGGCAGGGGGAAACCAGGGGAAGCCAGGGAAAGGCAGCGTTACCCCACGTCCACTTGAGAGTTCGACGGAAGCTGCAAACAGCGTGGAGCTTGGCCAAGAAGGCGACGCGACGGCGAGAGGCGGCGAAAACTATGCGCAGCTCTGGACACGTACCCGCTCGCTCCCACTAGGGGGAGCTTGGGGGGAGCTTGTCCACTTGTGCAAATTATTGTGAAATATACAGCAAAAAGCACAACAACAAAAGCAAAGCTCACACACACACACACGCACACACGGACGAGTAGAACAAGTGGGGGGTGGGGGGACAGAGAAGCGTTGCATACTTTGCGGCATGAAGTCATCGAGGCGCTGAGAGACACACACAGAGAGAGTGAGGGAGAAAGAGTGTGTGTGTGTGTGTGCCACATGGAACCCTTAATTAAATAAATTCAATATGCGCAACGGGCAACCCCCCACTCCCCCTCCCTCCCTGGCGCAACCCTAGACCGAGCAACTACAAAATTATATGGCGAAAATGTTCCGTTGGAAATCGTCATGGATTTTAATATTTAAAAGCGTTTTCAAAAACTGTCCCAGCTAGCCTGGGCAGGCAGAGTGGGCCAGCCAGAGAGACAGAGAGAGAGAGAGAGAGAGAGAGAGAGAGAGAGGGGGAGAGAGGGAGAGGTAGAGCGAATGAACCGTAGAGACTTTTGACCAGGAACGTGGGCTGACCAGAAACTGCCGCAGTTCAGAGGCCAAACGCATCGACTACATAGCCATGTTGGCATGTCCCAAAAGAAGCCCCGGCACCAGAACCCTTCCCCCTCCCTCACCGCACCTCCCCCTAAAGCAGGCACACTCAACCACCAATTGCAGCAGCCCTGTAGCCCTGTAGCCCTGGCCAACCCGTTCGACAGGGCAGCGGCAACATTTTGATAAGCGTCCACTGGCCACTGGACATAGTTGTGTGTGTGTGTGTGTTAGTTGTGGAAGGGGAACAGGCAGAAGGAGGAGGAGGAGTGACCTACTCCCTCCCCGACAAAAAAGGATATTATTTAATGAGCTAAACTTAAAGCGTTGGGCGCGCGCTCCACTGCATCGGCTTGTGGGTTGGCTACCCTCGACTGGCGACCGACCAAATTGAGTTGACCTGCTTCTTTGTGTGAGTGTGTGTGTGTGGGGGAGGGGGAGGGGTGAGGCCCCTTCCCCTGTGTGTGTGTGTGTGTGTGTGCTGCATAGTTTGCAGTGCAGACTCCGTCTGAGTCTCGCTTGGCCTGCATATTCAATTGAAACTGAAGGCTGACCAGACCCAATGCCAGCTTCAGCCCCGACTCCAACTCCTGCTCCAACTCCAAGTCCCGCTCCAGTTTCAGTTCCCAACCCCGACTGGGAGGGGTCAGGCGTGTGCATGATTAAAAATTCAACACCCGAAACGAATGTGGAATTGAACGGCAAATTAAATGAGCACTCAACTGGCCTGGGCCGGAACTTCTCTGTCCGTGTGGGAGTCTGGGGTAGTCCGAGCTAGTCCGGGGTAGTCCGGCTCGGACCCTTTCCCGGTGCGGGACAACAATTTCGTTTAACGAACTTCAATATTGGACTTTGCATTCATAATTGCGAGTACCAATTACAGTTAGATTCAGATACGGTAGGTAGACCCAAGGCTAGATAAGAGTTTTACAGGTTGCCCCTGCCCCTGCCTTTTCCTCTGAAACTTGTGTGGAACTAATCGAGGAACACTACGCTGGCATCGAATTTAAATCAATTTTGAGGCAAGAAATTAGTGTAAGAGAGGTTAGGGATAAAGAGTGAGATTTATACATTTATAGCTAAAGCTAGATAGCTCTGCCTTGCAGAGAAAAACAAGACGATAAGGCTACATTCGAGCGTGCCTGAGAGTAAGGTAACCTTCCACCAATTGCTAAAATCCGTTACAAATGTGTATTCATACATACAATCTAAAACAAAGTATTCTGCTTAACTTATTCCACTACATATGGCTAACTCTCTCTCATAAAAACTCGCGATATAAAATTTAAACTAAAAAAACATTTATTTTCATAGGGGCATAAATTTTCAAAATATCGAAAAATTTCAAAAGGTCTATTATGATATTATTGGAATGTAGAATCACTCAGGTTGTGAAACCATAAACAAAATGTCATTCCGCATGAAAATCGGTTGATTTTTAAGAAAGTTACAGTCGGTGTAAAATGAGGGCACCAGGCTTGTTGAGGGTGTGACATGTCTAATTTTTTGACCACTTTGACATGATTTTTGGGCCAAAATTAAGTATCGTTTAAAATCGATTTAAATGATTGTTTAGTACTAGTTTTAACCTACGCTATCGATTAAATTCAAAAAATCGCGATTTAAAATTTTGAAAAAAAAATTGTTGTTGAAAAATCATAGGGGGGACCCTTACCTAAATTTCCAAATATCGAAAAATTTCAAAAGGTCTATTATGATATTATTTAAATGTAGTATCACTTAGGTTGTTAAAACATAAACAAAATGTCATTCCGCATAAAATTCGGTTGATTTTTAAGAAAGTTACGATCGGTGTAAAATGATGGTACCATCCCTGTAGAGGATGTTGCAAGTCTAATTTTTTGACCATTTCGACATGATTTTTGGACCAAAATTAAGTATCCTTAAAAATCGATTTAAACAACTGTTTAGTACTAACTTTGACCACCGCAATCGATTAAAATTAAAAACTGGCAATTTAAAATTTTGAAAAAAAAATGTTTGTTAAAAAATCATAGGGGGGACCCTTACCTAAATTTTCAAAATATCGAAAAATTTCAAAAGGTCTATTATGATATTATTTGAATGTAGAATCACTCAGGTTGTGAAACCATAAACAAAATGTCATTCCGCATGAAAATGGGTTGGTTTTTAAGAAAGTTACGATCGGTGTAAAATGAGGATACTAGGCCTGTAGAGGGTGTTGCATGTCTAAGTTTTTGACCATTTCGACATGATTTTTGGGCCAAAATTGAGTATCGTTTAAAATCGATTTAAACGACTGTTTAGTACTAATGTTGACCTCCGCAATCGATTAAAATTAAAAACTAGCGATTTAAAAACACAAAAAAAAAATGTTTGTTGAAAAATCATAGGGGGGACCCTTACATAAATTTCCAAAATATCGAAAAATTTCAAATAATCAATTTTGCTATTTTTTCAGCTTAAACACACAAACCACACTTATAATTTTAAACAGAGAATTCCGCACAAATAAATGTACTCCATATAGCTTCCGCTGGAGACGGTAAGACAGAGAGATAACTAATCAATCAATCAAGTCAGACATAGTTTTACTATACCTACAAAAGAAAGAAAAACAAACATTTAGTTTTTTAGTTTTCCTTATTTTTCGTAGATATCATTCCCTTAGAAACCTATGTAAGAAAAATAAAAACAAAACAGAAGGAAGATGGAAGAGAAGAAGCAGCAGCAGCAGCACATAAAAATTTGACAATTTCTTGAGAAATTTATGAGACTTGTGGGAGGCGTCATAGACGCTCATGTCGAGCTGTGCTGCAGATAGGAGAACAGTTAAAGAGTTTATGGCCAACACACACTCGCACACACACACACACACTCATACAGGCACACATATCAAAATGGCAGGCGAGTTATCCCGCTTATCAGGAGGAGGCACACCTTCGCCTCGACTCGACTCGACTCGCCTTGGCAACGTTTACATAAATTCATAAAATTATTGCCCGTAATCAGCATTATGCATTTGTGAGAACCACAAAGCGAGTGGAGAGAGTGGGGAGAGCGGTTCCCCAGCAGGGGAGGGAGAGGGAGGCAGGAACAGGGGATGGGAATGGGAGGCAGGAACAGGGAAGGCGGGCTTCATAATTACAAGATGCGTTGCAGCGCTTCGCGTCTCTTCTCGTCTCCAGTCTGATGCCCAATCCCTTGCTAGAGGTGGGAAGGGCAGGGGATTGGCACAGGGGGGCTCTGCTAGGGTTGAGGATGGGAGGGGAGGGGAGTTATGTGGGGGTGCTGGTGCTGCTGCTGGTTCTCGCTTGATTTGCCAGCAACATTTTCTTTTTAATTATTTATATTTTGGGATTTTTAGCAGGCAGCGCACGATTCAAAGGCTTTGCAAGTTGCTCCTCACACACACACACAGTTACATTACATATGTGTGTGTGTGTGTGTGTGTGTGTGTGCTGGGGGTGTTATTTGCATACATCAGACGCTGATGCCGCTTGTCGACTGCCAACAATATCTTTTTATGCGCCTCTCTCGTTCGCACAGGCTTTTTTAAGTGTGTGTGCGAGTGTGTGTGTGTGTGTGTGTGTATGCGATTGTGTGTTTATCTGCCTATAAGGCAAACCACCCCACACCTGCAGCGGGAAACAGTTGAAACTGCCCCTCTCCTGGGTGCTCAGGCACAGGCCCATTGGCATGTGTTTTATTAGGCATGTTAATTAAAAGACATGAAATGAAAATAATTAAAAATATATATAAAAATATATATATGCACACACACACACACGCACACACACACATGTGAGATACCCCCCAAATGTGCTGGCGTTAAGCAGGCTTTATTGCTCTCGGGGACCTGTTTCGGTTTCGCTTTTCAGATCAGCTTGCTTTTCCCTCAGCCCGCAGGGGCAGCGAAGGGAAGGGAGTTGGGGTAGGGGTAGGGGTAGGTAGGTAGGCAACGGTGTGAGGGTTATGTATCACACTTCAGGTTCGCATATGCGTTAATGGCAGGCGGGGGGAGCAGAGGCAGCAGGGGCACGTCTTGGCGTGTTTTATTAATATTCACTTTGATTTGCAGCTGCCTCAAGGGCTTGGCGACGCAGATACCTCACCCCCTCACCCCTTCATCCCGCTAAGTATTTTGCTCAAGTGCCAAGCTCCCCCCTTACCCTACACCCTCCGCTACACCCCTTTTTTCGCTATGTTTTTATCGCCTTATTAACTCATTGCTGCGGTGTCAACTAACAACAATGCCAAAACGACACAGCAGCAACTCAAGTGAAACAATAGCGAAATTTGTGCCTACCCCCCCCCCCCCTAACTCTGCCTAACCCTGCCCTAGTCCTACCCCCTGCCAACCCACCTAATCAAGCTAGAACTGCCTACTCCATTGTCTCCAGGCCCCTGCCTGCCGTTGCGTAGGTGTTGAAAAAAGCTACTTCCATTTGCCCCCCGCCCCCTGCCAGCTACCCCCTGAGCCATTGCTCTTAAGTGTTGCTAATAACGCCTACAACAACTAAGTAAAACAGCTGCTGGGGGTTACTGTCGGCGGAGGAGGAGGAGGAGCAGGAGGAGAAGGTGCAGGCGAGTCGACACTTTTAAGAAATTGCAAAGTTTTCCCGCTAACAAAAGACGTAATGCGAGGGGGGTGGGGGGTGGCGCCACTCAGCAACAACAATACTTTGATGCGATTTTGCGGATATTAGGTGTTAATTTTTCAAAGCACCCCCCTACTCTCACCCCACATCTCCTCCCCCACATTGCCATGGCGTCGGCTGCCTTTTGTAATTTTAACTGCTTTTGGTTAACACTTTTACGCATTGCCAACTGGGGGGGGGGACTACACGCCCACTTTGGAGGATGTGACATCGATATCACATGGCACTCGGCAGTGTACCCCCTTCTCCCCATCTCCCTACCTTAGCCCAGTCAGGCAGTCACCCAGCCAGCCAGGCCGCTGCCAAGTCATCGATGGCAAAAGTTTTCGTTCAACTTTTTCTTGGCTTGTGCGTTTTTTGGTACGCTTTAATTGCCCCCTCGAGGCGCCACCAACAAGCATTGAGTTACAGCTGAATTACACCTACTCCACACCCCTCTCCCAACCATCCAGCTAGCAGTTCCTCCTCCCCCTCCCCCCTTTTCCACTGCTCGCTGTCATTGAGCGCGTTTCTGGCATTTATTGAGCATTTTAGCCTTTCATCGATGCTTTCGCTTGAAATTATTTTGCTCATTTTAATTATTATAACCGCTAAGTACAGGCGGCAACAACAATGCATACCCCACACACACAGGGGGAAGCACAGGGGGGAGGGGGAGAACCCTTGAAAGGGCCGCAAAACACACAAATTTTAACGGTTATGCGCGACAGCGGCTCGTTCCGCGGGCAGCAGCAGCAAATGATTTTCACTAAGGCAAAGAGGGGGGGGGGGAAAGCAGTAGGGGTGTGTAGAGGAGGGGAAGGTAGTGCTGAAAGTGCTTCCATCAATGTGAAAGCATTGTTTCGAGTAGTGCCACCTCCCTTTGTCCCACACAATCATCTCAACTTGCCATGACAAACCCAGCAAACTTTAGGCCTCATCTCAATTACTCATTGCCTTAGTTGATCATTTATATATATATAAATATAAGCATATAATTTATTTTTAATTTAAGCCCGAAAAAAAAAGGTTCTTGCAATGTGCGTCTTTTTCTACATATTTATCGTTGTCACAATTGTGGTTATTGCCGTTCTGATAATAATGCAAGTTACCGCTAAGAACTAATCAAGCTCCGCTCTAGTGTTGTTTTTTGGGTAAGTATAGGGGGATTAATATTATAATATATATTTACACTCCAGTCTCTCTCTCTCTCTCTCTCTGTTTCTTTTCACTCTACACTCTCTAGTTCTTCTTGGGTTTCCAGCTCAATTCGATCATAATTTTATTTTCTCTCGCATTAGTTCTTCTCAGGCTACGATTCTGTCTGCAAATCGAGTTAGAATAAGGCATGTCTTACCATAGTTGGGAATCTGTGGATTTCTTTACCTAATCGTGCTCTCTATCTCTCTATTCTCTCACTCCTTATCCATCTTGATGCCTAGCTCTCTCTCTCTCTCTCTCCTGGCTGTTCTACAATATCGTTTGGCTTATAACTTTTGCATATCTAAGGGGTGCTCCTACCCCCCCTCCCCTCCCCCTCTCGGGTCCTTGTTGTTGTTGCCATTTTGCTATAATTAACTGGATATTTATTACTGCGGTAGATAAAATGCAATGCGGCTATTATTTTAGTTTTATGGCCAAGCGTGAAGCCAACAAGCCAACAAGCGGAGCAGACAAGCCAACCAGGTGGGCTTAAGCCAAGCCAAGTTAACGGCCAACAACATGGCGACGGATGCTGAATGGCGGCTGCAACTTGAATACACCCATGGAACCCCGCAATGAATCCGAGAGCAGCAAAATGCAGTTACACGCACTGCAAGCGAGCAAGCGCAACCAATTAAGTTAACAAAAATGCACTAAGCCGACGTAGTATTGGGTTACCCCAGTGGGAGAAAGAGAGACCTGAAGGGAATGGGGGAAGGGGGGTGAGAGCGCGGAATAAGAAAACACATCGCTAATTGTTTTAAGGCCGCCAAGAGGAACGCCGGCAATGCAATAAGGTGTGAAATTCAAGCGCATAAATCCAAGTCGACGCCCGAAAACTTTCGCCAGTTGTTGAGTTCCGTTTTGCCCTTCTCTAACCGAGTAACCCCTTACCGGTTCCATCTTACGGTCTTCGGTCTTCGCTTGCGATGCCTTAAGCCAGTTGATAAGGCTAAAAAGTTGGCTCGCTCACTCGCTGGCTCGCTCGCTGGGCCGTAAAATAATAACGACAAGAAAATTACGCATACGCCGTGTTGTTTTACATTGTCTACGTGCGGCGGCCAAATAAGGCGGCTTATTAATATTATTACTCATACGCCGCATAGCCCCAACAGCCACCACAAAGGGCAAGTTGCCTGCCAATGCCTGCTCCTGTTCCCCTCTCCCCTTTCCCCTCTTCCCCTGCCTGCCTGGCTGGCGGCGACTTCTGTTGCCATATAATTATAATTGTTTAATGAACTGCATGAGGCTGTTGCCAACGTTGAGACGGAGACTGCGGGGAGACTGGGGAGATTGGGGCGTCTGTGGCAGCTTGTGGGTGTCGATTGAAGCCAAAGCAGCTGTTGCTCTCTGCGGCAGATGGGGTGTGGGGGAGAGAGAGAGAAAGAGGGGTGTATTTAATTGATATAGGGGCAAATATTTAAGCGGATTCGGGATAAGAAAGCTTTCAAAACACTTTAAAGTTCCCCGAAAACCTTTGACACTCTAAAAAAGCTTTAAGACCGCAAGCTAGTATTAAATTACAATCATGATGTTAATCTGCGGTTATAAAACCGTGAAAAAAACCATTTAACTCATTTAATTCTAAACTGAATTTGGGAAAAACACTTGCTATTGAATTGGGTCGCAAATGTGATGCACGTGATCGCCGCTTCCGGAACTCGAGCTTGACGTGTGCTCTGACAATTCGACAATTGAAAATAAATATGCACGAACTAATCAACTCGCATTGGATAACGAGTAATGACATAATGAGCAATTAAACCCGATTGTAGTACTTTATTTAGTCTATTTTTTTTTCGTATGACTAATTTTCACACTAGAAATAAAAACTCAATTTTCTCTCGATTTTAATTTGCAGCGGTGGCAAAAATTCAACGATAGCAATTTGACATGCAAGGCCAGAGAGCGAACAACAACAACAACAAAAACAAAAACAAACTACTGCCTCCACATTGGGGGCAGCAGTATAAATGGAGCAGGGATCTGGACAGAGGCCATCACACACTCATCGACCGGGAACACAGCGGGAAAGATGCGTTTCAATCTGAGTTTTCTTTTACATCTACTCGTGCTGCTGCTCGGCGGCTACGCGCTTGTGGTGCGTCCCAGATCCTTCTCCTGCCACCTGCCGCCTGTCTCCTGCTCCTGACTAATTCTCTCTATCTTCTTTACAGAGTGCCAGACCGCAGGGTCCTTGCGGCGCACCGCCACCGGGACCACCACCAAGCGGCCCTCCACCGTCGGGACCACCACCCAATGGCGGACGTTGCCCGCCGATGAACTCCACCACCACCACCTCGTCGGGCTAACTCGCTCCCAGACCCAGCAGACAGACCCCTAGACTAGCGCAGCAGACTCCGAACTTTCATTTGGTTATAGTGTTTTTTTTTTTTTCTTGTTTCTACCTCAGCATTTCTGTTGTTCTTTGTAAACAAAAATATATGTAGTTTGTAAATTTGCAAAAACAGACTTTGATCCTTTCCTTTACAGATTGTTAATAACATAACTGATCTGGCTACCCTACTCTACTCCCCTTTAATTATTATTACCCCATTTCTCCCTGCTCCGCTTGCTCGCTGGCTAAACAAATCGCAGAGCTAAATAAATAAATTATTAGAAAATTAACAATTTTTGCAATTAAAACTACAACTAAATTACAAATGCATTAAATTTGCCACACACACACATAGGGACACACACAGTCACACACACTCGCTTAACGAGCAAATAATAATGGCCACGGCATTTGTAATAACAATAATGAAAAGCTATTTGGCCATTTGGTCATTTGGCCATTCTGCTGGCCCGGCCAACGACTATAACAATTAATTAACAAATAAAATGTCAATTAATTTTACAAACACTGCGTGAAAACAACAAAACAGAGCAGAAAGCAAAAAAAAAAAAAATAACAATAAAATTTACAGCACACCGCGCTCCATATAGAGCGGGCTGAAGTCTGACCACGTTACGCATACGCGGCGTGGTACGCGGCGTGGCCAATGCAAATAAACCCGTTCACTCGTTCGCGTACACAGCGAGAAAAAAGTCAGCGCAAATTTGCTCATTTATTTATGATTTCAATTTCAATATTAAAGGTGTGCGAGTGTGTGTGTGCATTGCTTTAAATAAGTTGGACGGTGGTGAAAGCATTTTTTGGATTTTAAATATTTAATTGAATGATAAATAAATTTAACAAAGTGCAACAGAGACAGCGGCAGCATCAAAGATAAAGACAGCGAGAGGGGAAGAGCAAGAGAGAGAGAGAGGGAGAGAAACAGAGAGAGAGGGCGGAAAGCAATAATATTGTAAATTGTGCGGTTCGGCGGCGCAGGAGGCGCGTTTGGTTTGCTCGCAGTCGGAGGAGGCGACAGAGAGAGGCAGAGAAAAAAAAAAAAGGGAAAACCAATGACTGCGCAGCGGTCACATAAATATTTTTACAACACACACACACACACACAGATAGAGGGAGATGTGCCGCCATTTTGTTTGGAGGACAACGGCCGCAGACACACAAATGCAATTTAATTATTACATTCAGGCTTTCAGCCTCGTCCCTTATGCCATCGGTTTTTTATACGTATTTATTTACTTAT
Source organism: Zaprionus tsacasi (assembly GCA_018904105.1). Lineage (NCBI taxonomy): Eukaryota > Metazoa > Arthropoda > Insecta > Diptera > Drosophilidae > Zaprionus > Zaprionus tsacasi. The sequence goes on from JAEIFR010000001.1 coordinate 5,653,440, forward strand.
TTATTTAAACATTTATTTATTATATTTACTCGACTTGCGCACAGCCAGAGTCGATTGTCTCATAATTTCCATTTGCAGGGTATTTCAGAGGGTTATCAGTCATGTGATATCAGACATATCTGCAAGAAGTCAGAGACTGCTTTCTTTCAGGTGTATGTAGAAGAAGAAAAGGGGGAACTACTTAAAATTAATCAGACTGGGTGCAACTTCAGTTAGCTGCGAGTTTAGTTTCACATTAATTTTTGGGGAGGAGAGAGAGAGAGAGATGTCGGAAAAATGTTACCCCACCTATCGACATGTTGCTGTGTTTTTAGTCTACGCCGTGGCTGCTTTTTGTGTGTCATAATGGATATCTGTATACATCTATCATATCTGAACTTTGGCAACAGTAAGCAGCATTTACGAGAATAGCGAAAGATCTTTTAAATCGATCCTGTAAAGCTTCACAGGTGCTCTCTTCTGGCGTCTGGCTCCGCTCATCTATATAATCCATCGGATGAGTTGCCTGCTGCTTGTGGCCGGGAATATTGTGGTAAGTCTGGAATTTATTACATTTCAAATACTTATATATATATATATGGTTTATTATGTAGCGAACATCACTACTGATGCTGCCGTATCTTTTGACAGATTTTATACAGTTCGTATTCTTCTTGGCCTCCACCTTCGTCTGGTTTAAAAGCCCCAAGAACACTCCCTTTTGCAAAGGTGTCGCTTTTCTAAACCTATGCGAGTATTACAATCCTCATACTATCTCAGTTGCCTAACTTTTATTCTGCCCATAGTTCACAGTGTCTACGCCTGGCTGATTGTCTATTCGCATTTCCAAGTTTGCCGAAAAACCGTTCCAGTTCATGTGGAAACCAGTAACGCTGAAATGTCAGTCTGATAAAGGAGGAGTTGAAATTTCAGTCAGATAAAAGTGTATTTATGAAGAAAAACCACTCTTGATTTCTGTTTGAACTTCTGCAATTTGGTTCGTACTTTATTTGCCTCAATAATCGATTGAGATCGACATTAACCCGATGACTTTTGATGATCTCTTGAAATTCAACGCACCTGGCACACACCGATGGGAACCCTTCCGATCTTCATTGTATTCTCGCTGCGGAGTTTCTCAATTGGAACTGCTCCCCTCGCGGACCTGGATCAGCCGCTCCAATATATTCACACACACAAAATATATGTAGATATATTTAAAGCAATACATGCTGAATTTCAGGTAACACAAAAAGTCATCAGACATGCTATAACAGTAATATTTAAAAATTCCAAATGATTTCGACATTTTTTACTTTCTTTATGAGGCAAGCTTGACAAAAATGTATATTACATTTCATTCTAAGAACGATCAAAGCATGAGCTGATTTTCGCATGTTTTCCATTTTCTGTTTGTATGAACATCGCGATCTCTGTAACTACTTATAAGAGCTAGGTAGATAGAATTCGGTATGCAGATTGTTGTATATTATAAGCAAATGAAGCTTATTATATATATCAATTACCACGCCTACTGCCTATGGAAATCAATTATTTGTGTTTATAAAGCGAAGCAAAAATGCGATAACTTTCTGCTTTAGCATATACATAGATGTATGCTATATAAATATATTTCTGAAATTTCAATCAGATCGCACAGGGGGTATCTCAAGTCTGTTGCTCACAATGCATGTCTCTCTAGCTTAATCCCAAAGTTCGCACAGGGGCGAGGGAGCAGTACGTTCCGGGGGAATAGCCGAGGGCCCATCAATTTTTACAACTTTAAATACCAGCAGGAAGTAACTTTAAAACGACCCCCAACCAATTCAAGTCAGTCATGCTCATCTGCATGAGAATCCTCCTGGTGCTGCCTCCGCCCCCCTCCCGCTGCTCACTGCGCCTGCAACAGACAACACATTCGAAATGTGTTCGAGAACGCGACGAACGTCGAATGGCGATGGCGATGGCGATGGCGATGGCAATAAGAAAAAGTCATAACAAAATTTTACGACAACTTTGGCGGCGTTTTCATTTGGAGTCGGTGTACATAGTTGATGCAGGAGGCGGAAGGGGGTGGCAGTGGGGACGGGGGGATTGCCCATTGTCGGTTAGGTGAGCTGCAAAATGCAAAACAAAGGAAAATTACCGAGCGAAGACATACAGAGAGTGAGAGAGAGAGAAAATATTCTAATGCCTGCCTTGCCGCTGCGGGTGGCGCGGGCTGGCGGGGAGTACCGGGGACTTGGCATATAATAATCATCTATATTCATGGATTAGGATTCAATTTTTATGCCACACGCGAAAGCTGTGTGGAAAAAACGTAGCCCAGCACCGGCAGCAACAACAATGAGGGTTAAATTGAAAATAAAGCGAGGACTTCGCCCGCACCCGCGCCCGCTGCCAAATATGAAATTATAAAGACGCCACACGGAGCCAGAGAGGGAGAGAGGGGGCGAATAAGAGATAAAAACAAAAAGCGAAAAGCGAAAAAAAAGAAACAAAATTATTCAAAAATTTATGCAAGAAAATATTACCAAAGAGCTAATAATTTTCTCCATCCTTGCGTCGTCTTTCAAGGTGGCAAAAGCGCCGCGTGAGACAAGCAGGGAGGAGAGCAGGCAGGGGCGGTACAGGGGCAGGGTGTTACGTTAACTGCCGCGACTGAGCCCGGAGACTGTGCCGGGCTTCTATTAATGAATAATATTGCGGCTAAGGCATCGGCAATGGCATTGGCAACGCTGGCTGAGAGGCAGTGGATAATCTGAGGGTGGAGAGGGGGGGCGGGAATAGGATGGAATTGGATGAGGGGTTGGGGTACACCACAGGGGTTAATAAGTAATCTGCATTTTTTGACATTTATTTATGTCTTCAAATATGTGAGACACTCTCATTTCCCTCAGTGCACGATGAGAGTGTGTGCGTGTCTTCGGGGCGGCTACAAAGACCATGAGGACGCTCCAGAGAAATACAACAGCTGTTGAAAGTGTCATTAGAGGAAATATGCCCGGTATCTGTGCCAGGGAACAGATTCCCATTAGCAGCGTCGTCGTCGATGGCAACGAGCGGAGGAGGCGCCACAAAGTGCTCGACAATGTTGCCACACACAGAGAATTTCGGCTTAATCTGTTACATGTCAATATGGCTAATGTTCCATATATGGTCTGTACATATGTGATAGCTCCCACCTGAACTATTAGCCTCGTTTTGCGGGGGCAGGGGGGTCAGCGTCCGCTGTCAGAGATTAAAAACAGTTTTCTTTATAGTCTTACTGCACTCATTGAAGAGGTTTAACCCTCAACTGTCTAAGCGTCTTCAGTGTTGAAAATAACACTGTATACTAACTGGATAAAGAATATCTTCAGTTCTCTTAATTTATAATTTAAATTTAAACTTTAACTTAAATTTAAAAATATATATATAGTCTTGATAATTTTAAATTTTTTATGAAATTAAATTTTAATATCATAATTTTTAATTTTTATTGTTTCCGTTTTTTTAATTTTAATTATATCTTAATTTAAAAATAAAAACTAATCTTAATTTCTAGTCGACTGTCTTAGTTGACGTTAAATAAATATATAAATAAATAATCAAAAAAAAATGAATTACTGGAGGACTATAAAGTTTTAAGTCTGTATAGTTATTCTTTAGATTATAGATAAGGAATAGTTGGCAACTGTCAATAAGGAATGCCGAAACTCATTGAAAACTTACTTTCCGACTACAACTGCCTGCAGAGTATTTCCCGGCCGAGCAGCTTACACTAGCTCCTATTGCTCTCATTTTATAGGGTCCAGCAGAGACTTCTCCCGCTCTCTCGCATACAGCTGGCTGACATTAGCACTGAAAGATGGTTGGCAACTTGTCGGTCATATACACAGGGTGATTAAAGCCTACGCACTTGTTGGACCAACTGAGAGAAGGAGGAGGAGGAGGAGGAAAGGGGAGTCTGCTGAAAGCTACGTGCTGCACAAATCTATATTTACGATTATGGAAGTATATGATGCGCCTTCGACATTTAAGTGTCATTCTGTGCTTGGCTGTAAACGCGACGGTTTGACGACTCTTTGACGAAGTCAGAGGCAGAGGCGGAGGGAGGATGCGGCAGAGGGGGGGGGGGACTGCATATGTAGTAGCGCGTAGTGCGCGCGCTGGGGCGGCCTAATGACAAATGCCCTGCAAAATGGTCACACACGCAACGCACGCATAGACCGACCCTGTCCCCCGTCCCCTGTCTCCCCTGCCCCGCCCACAATCGTTGCCTTTTGGTGAAAGTGAAATTGCCATAAAAAGTGAAAGGCAACTGGGGAATGGCAGCTCCAGCACCAGCACCGGGTACGGTTCCAACACCAACGATGTCGGCGACTTCACATGTCAAGGTAATTTGGACGCACTTTTTGTGCCCGCCTCGTTTTATGAGTGAATTAAAATAGTGTGTATGTGTGTCTGTGTGTGTGTGTGTGCCACGCCCAGTCGCCTACACACACACACACACACCCGCACAGCCGCACACACTTATGTAATTACTTAGTTTATTATATTGTAAGTGCGAGTATCAACGGTCCGAGTTGGACCCCATCGCCTGCTCCGCCTCTTTTCGCCCGGCACGCACCAGTGAGTGGTGGCACCGCCCCCGCCCCCGCCCCCATCCCCTCCCCTCTGCTAGCTGCCCCCTTTTTATAGTTTTGGCAAATCGTAAAAACTTTTACAGCATTTACATGGAACGCAGCAGAAGCAGCTCCGAAAGACGAACGCAGCAACGTTACGTTGCGTTACGTTAGTTGCGCAGGGTTGCTCAGCGCCAGGCGTCAGGGTTGTCGCCACAAAAGTTTGTATGCCACAGTTGTGTGCTCTCTATTTGTCTTTGAAGCAACAGCAGTGGCTGCTTTTTCAATTACCCAGCACTTGTCCCCATGCAGCTCCCTGCCCCGCCCTGCCCTCCCTCTAGGCACTCCTTATACTCCTTACTGGCCAGTGGCTGGACGGGCACACACCCCCATGGAGCCACACTTAAGTCGCCTGACCAAAAAATCATTAACTATTTTAATTTCAGTTTGCAAATTCCATGCAATTTAAATGCGAGAGCACTGGCCAGGGCCAATGGCAAGGGCGTGTTTGAGCAGCGGCCCAGGGATCTATCCCAATCTCTGCTCCTCGCTCTCCCTCGCCCTCTCCCTCTCGCACTCTGATTCGCCAGTGTGCACTTTGTCCAAATGCTGAGCAAATATAATTAAAGCGTCTAAGAAAAAAGCCAATAATTAAAAATGCACAAACCAAAAGTGAACACCGAACTCAGTCCCCCAGCCGCACTAAGCCACCCCCCACCACCCTCCCCCACACAGTTTGTGGACTTAGCCAGCACTTTGGCTCATGTGTGTGGGAGGGATGGCAACTCTGGCAAGCGGCTCGCCGCATGATTACAAAGCATCGGGCTGGGGCAGGCGGGGTTGGAGGGGAAAGCTATCAACTATTTTGCTACTTTTCTATCGCTCTTAATTATTAAAGCAGTCGCTCTAAGGGGATAATGGAATACCATGGATACAAGTGCCCTGTCAGACCTTTCAGAACTGTTCACAAATGTGAAAATATGTAGAAAAATGAGTGTGTTTTTTAAAGAAAGTTAGCAGCATAAATAATAAATAAAAAATAAAGTCCTAGCTAGGATACGCTCTTATCTAGTCACAGGAACCCATTTATCCGCTCTGTAATCCTTTGAACTGCGGTCTAATCAAACGTATCCATCGACGGTCTAACCAAACCGGCGACAGTCGGGCTACTTTGCGTGGCGACAAAGCCGGCATGGATACCGCGAGGAGGTAGACGAGACACCCAGACGTGGACGCGGACGCGGACGTGGACGTGGACACAAACACGGACACGGACATGGCATATTTTCCGCGCAGTTACTTGCGTTAATTTCTAACGCACAACAAGACGGGGCAAGAGAAGAAAAAACGTCGAGAACCTTGGGCCCCGTAATGGAACTGGAACTGGAACTGGAACTGGAACTGGTCGCCCGCCAAAGGGCCAAAAAAAGGGTCGCTGCCGGCGGTTTCCGGTTTTGTCTCACGCGTTTTTACTTTTTATTTACTCAAAGTATTTTTATCCCACACCTCGAGTAGTAGGGCATACCCTGTGTATAGACTACTGCGAGAGGGTATATCCAGCTATCTATCTATCTATCTGGATGCTATTCAAATAGTATGGGCGTCTTGCCACGCCCACGTTAAGGGGCAAACCGGACCAGGCAATAATTTACAATTTTAATTTTATTTTTCTACTTTTTCTGCTCGTTGTTGTTGTTGTTTTTGTCGGTTGCTCGGCTGGTTGGGTAGTTCCTTCTAGGCTGGGGCTTAATCGGATAATACGAGTCTCGTAATCGAAGTTTGCCGAGTCCTTGTAGTTGTTGTCCTGGCGGCTGCGGGTGTACATGACTTGAGTCAATATATGCAGTATTTTATGAAAAGCTAACCCTTTTCGCTTTTTTTTTTTTTGTTTTTGTCTCTTGTCGTACCTCGGGTGGATTTGCATTTGCATGACGACGCGTGCGGCAGAGCGAGAGGGAGAGAGAGCGACTGGGTTAACCCTTCGCTGCCCGCGTCGTGGCTTTTGTTTTAATGTCAGCTCGGCGCGGGCGGCGTCGCTGCTCAATTGTCTAACATTATCTGATTTAGCGTTTAATACTTAACCCTTGGCACTGCCAACGTCGCCCCATCCCCTCCCTCCACACACACCGCATACCCGCCTCCATATCCGCCTCTGCGCTGTCGACACACGCGTTGCCATTAAGCAGGCGAACGAGTAAAAAAAAAAAGAAGCCGAGGCAGAAAGAAGCAGCAGCAGAAAGCAGGCGCAAGGATAACGAATTAAAAAATTAAAAATCGAAAAGCAACGACGACGAGGACGAGCACGCTGAGCAGGACAAGGACAACGACAACGACGAGCGCGACGACAAAAGGTAAAAATGCGAAAGGGGTGAAACATGATTAGGCGTGTGGATGGTTAGCAAGGATGGAGGATGGAGGGTGCAGGAGGTGTGGGCAGGAGTGGGGGGTGGTTTGACTGGCTGATGTGCTGCCGCTGATTAGGCAGCGCCCCGGGGTTAGCGGATGCGGCAACAACGTGGTTAGAGGGGGGAAGGGGCAGCCCAGCTGGTGGGGTGGGGCCAAAGACAACAACGTCAACGACAACGACGACGACGACGGCGGCATAATTAAAACTCCCAACGCCGTGTAATAAATGCCAAGGCAGGCACGGCCAATAAATAGCAACAACAACAGCAACGAGGGCAATAAGAAGGAGAAAAAGTCGAAGCAGCTGAGGAGGAGCAGGAGAAGGCGGAGGAGGAGGCGGAGTAGGAACGCAAGCATAACATTAGCAACCCTTTTGCGACCTTTGCCACAACCACCCCGCGTCAAGGAAATAAAAGAAACAATCGAATTTTAATCAATTCGCGTCAAACCACCGCCCCAACAACGCTTCGCCAGTTTCATTTGCATTTGCATTCAGTCTGCCTCAACCCTGGCCGCCTCAAGTTGCCACGACCTTTTGTTTCTAGGCAGCGAAGCGGCAGCTCAACCAGATCTCCTGCACCGGAAGTTTGCTTTCGTTCTCCACTGCCAATTTCAGAGATCTGACCCCCCACCCTATCTAGCAAACCTGACCAGGTTGATTATTTAACGCGCTGACCCGCACAGCCTGTGAGAAGTTCAATTTTCGTAGCATGCTTTGCGGCGGCCACTCGAAATGTGGCGCAAGGCATTTGCAATAAATTGTTGCATACTTTTAAGCGCGCGCTGATAATTCCACTTGAATGGGAGCTGAATGGGAGCTGATGTGCGCGTTTTAATAATTGTTGCCTACTTTGCAGCGCAACTTAAATATTTTTACATTCCAATCGCGTGTAATTGAACTGACTTCACTCTCAGCTATTTCTAATATATATTTATATATATTTTCTTTATTTTTTTCTTTTGGCTTTGCCCACCTGTCTGCATAGGCGCCTCCAGTGACGACGAGGGCTGCGCTGATGGGACTGTCAGACGCTGACAGCGCCAGCAGCTGCTCCCGCTGTGTGTGAGATTTTTTTGTTTTTTTTTTTGCTTGTCCAATCATCCACTCGCCTGCCTTGAGCTGTCAGCAGATTGAGGCATGGCAGATTGGCTACATTCTCTTCATTCATTTGTTGGGGCTCCTCCTCGAGCCCATTCACATTCACATTCGCATTCTCATTCACCTGAGCCGCCATGTTGCATTGTGCTTGCCATTTGCTTTGGCAATTTCTATTTCTATTCATTGCAACTCATCAGTTTTGTCGCTGCTACTTCATCTTCTTCTGCATTTGCTTCTTCATATTGCACTTTCTTTTTTTTCCCCATTCGTAGCAAGCACACCCAGAGTCTGGGAGAGAGCAAAGTCATCTTTCTGCAGGTAACCTTTCCTCTCGTTTCGGGTTGCATTTGTTGTTCTTGTTATTGCGGCTCATCATCTTTCGGCCGACAACTGTGCCCTCCCCCCCCCTCTCCATCCATATAGCAGCAGTCCCAGACTGCCCCCATCCCTGCTCCATCTTGCAGCCATTACCATTCCCAATTCGCATTCGTTTTTGTTCTCATTCCGTTGCTGCTGTTGCTGCGTTCGTTCGTTCTCTCGACTCGTTCGCCTGACTTGCTCGCTTTGCTGTTATTTATAATTTTCGTTTATTTGCATTCGCATCCAATTTGTTTGTTCGCCTGTGCCCAGAACCTGCTACTGCTCCTGCTGCCTCTACTTCTTTTTTATGCCCTGCTCCTTCCCTTTCTCCCTCTCTCTCACTCTCTCTCTCTCGCCCAGTGCAACAACAAAAGCAGCAGCATCTGCCACCTCCTTCCATTCACAAGCAGCTGAGTCCAAGTCCTAGTTGGCCCTACCAAGATTTCAACTAGTTTTCGCTATACCCTGCAGAGCAGCATCAAGTCTCTCCCTCTTTATAGCCGAGTGCATCCCATTTGCTGCAGGTACTCGTATTCCCACAGTCGGATACTGCCGCCTCGCGTGCGCTTCAACCATTTTACGCCATTATCAACGTCATCGTCGTCGTCGTCGTTGGCATCTTCTGTCCGGCTCCGGGTCGGGTCGGGTCGGTTTGTCCACGGCTGCCATTGTTGGGCTTGACATCATCAGCTCACCTTTGCCAGTTAGCCCATTGTTGTGTCTCTTGTACCACTCACACCGGTGCATGCGCTGCCTCCTCTGTCCCATCCCTCTCTGGGTTGCTCTGCCTGTGCTGCTCCTGCTGCTGCTGCTGCTGTCAGGGCATATTATTGGTGTGCGGAAAATGTTTGCGTAATTGCAATGTTGACATTCGTATTTTTCGCTCACTTGTCGAGCAGGGAGGGAGGTGGGAAGGCTACCACGCCCACTGTCGCCCGCTTTCATTTCGCTTGTCATTTGCGCTAGTTGCGCTGCGTGGGGACAGTGCAAATCCACAATCCAAGTGCATCTATTAGCCACATCCTAACGCCCAACAACACGACGCCTCCGGCCGTCAGGTAAACCAGCGACGACACAAAATCGTTGCCTAAGTGAGACATCACGGATCACGGCGTAGCACAGAAGGTTGTGGAGGAGGAGGGTGCTCTGCCAACTCACGCCTCCTTCCTCATCTCTCCCCCCTCCATCCATCAAGCACGACGTGACATTGCTAAAGCTTCGACAACTTGTCAAATTACCTTAAGCAAGCCGCCGGGCATAGCAGAGGCAGCTCCCCCCGGTTCCTGGTCCCGCTCAATTCACGTGCTTGTCAATATTTAAAATTGAAAAATACGCCAGTCCCCCCCCTCAGTTACGTGTATTTTACATCATTTCAATATCATTTGAAGTAAATGTGGCCCGCGCAGGGCAAGAACAAAAAGCGCGAGTCAATGAAAACCAGAAATATAAATAGAGCAGTCAAGCTACGTTGAGACCGAATTGCGTATACTCTAAGCCACATTGGGGAGAGCTCAGCTCTATAGAGATCTGCCATGTTCGCTTGTCTTCTTGCCTGGCGAACGCGTTCATACAAACATGTGACCCGTAATGAGTGAGGTAGAACGCGACGCAGAGGTGGAGGTGGAGGGGTAAGCGAGGACAATCGCAAGACACCCTCTGATACGGTAAGTTAGCAAGTCACCGGGGGTTACCATTACCGACATTCATCCATCCATCCATCCATCCAGTCAGTCGTCTATCTGTCGTATGTATATTTCATATGCCCTCATGCGACTCCCTCTGTGTGTGTGTGTGTGTGTGTGCGACTGTCGCGTCTTTGCATTTCTCAATGTACTCGAAAACGATTTATTAAAAATATCTTTGGCACGGCATCGAGGCAAAACAACAAGCAAGCTTATTAAAAATTTATTACCAAGCTTAAAAAATGTTACCCCAGTCGCTTGTCCCCTCTCCTTTCTCTCTCTCTCTCTCTCTCTTGCTGCGACAGACCCGCGGGGCAAGGTGCGCACCTTAAGCGAGGATGAGGCAGATTGCCGGAGAAGCAGGAAGAAGCTCGGGCGAAGGCGAATCTGCCGGGGGCATTTGATATTGAAAGGTATTTTGGCTGATTTGTTTGAGTTGGAAATTTAATTTATAACTGTAAATGGTGGAAGAAGGTAATGCAGGAAGAAAGAGAAGAGAGAAAGAGAAGGAAAACGAAAAGAGATTTAGAAAGAGCGCGAGAGAGACTCAGAGAAGTAGGAAGAGACAGGAGCGTAAGAAGGCTCTCTGAAGTGTAATTAGGCAGGGTTTAGAGATAGTTATATAGATTGATAACAGGGTATTCCATGTTACCACATTATGATATGATATAGTCTACATATTATACTAGATATCTATCTATAGTTTGCTTAATTAAAACTCTTAATTTTAGAAGAATAGAGGCGATAATTTCAGAGGTCTAAAGAAAGAGGTCAAGAGTTGCGGTTGCTGAGAATCAAACACGAATCCATATATATTTAAGCTCATTCTCAGTGAACTCAAACTATTCCAACTCCATCTTCAATTGGCAGGCAGTGAGGGGGGGTGGCAACTCTGACGATATAGATAGATAGGCAATTTGATGTCACAGCTGCGCGCTTGGCTGAGTGATGCATCAGCTGATGGTCATCATCATCATTAGCAGTGACCGTAGTGCCCAACCCCTTTACAATAGGCAAGACCCCACTCTCTTCTCTCCTATATCCCCTCCCCTCCCCACCCTTCCCTATCCCTTTTTCTATCTTGAGAGCCTGTTCGCAACGGTAACCGCAAAAAGCCCAAGAGTCGACAGGCAGGCAGGCTCAGGGCCAATGACAAATGATCAAGTGTCACACATGGAATTTAAAGTAGCTCCAGCTGTGTGTACGTGTATGTGTGTGTGTGTCTATGGGTGTGTGTGTGTGTGAGTGTGAGTGTGCCGCAGGGGCAGGTACACGCTTATTAGTTCTTTAGCCCTGCGCCCCTGCATCAAGGGTTGACGGGGCTGCTGTCGCACTATTTGATAACTAAAACTCATCAGGCGTGCCAGCGTACCCATCCCTGGTCGCAACACGTACGCTCTGATTCGCCTGCTCCCGTTTCCCGCTGCCGCTGCCTTTCCCTCTCCCCATCCCCCTGCCGTTTTGCTCGTTGTCCTCGTCATCATTTTTATTATTTAGCCGAAATGATGAAATGAAAGCCCGTGAAGGCTTAAGTGGCACACACACACACACACACACTGGCAGAGACAGTGTGCTTGGTCCTTTTTGCCAGGGCGGCGCACATGTGGCGACACACACACACACTCACACACACACACACATGGCTGGCCCTAAGCCCGACGAGACAGTGGGAAGTCGCCAGCCAAAGCATTTTTCAATATTTGACAACAGGCTAAGACTGACTGTCTGTGTGTGTGTGTCCGTGTGTGTGTGTGAGACTGTGTGTGAAAAATGGCAACTTTGACAGCTTGACACTTCAGCGTTGCCAACCACATCAGTTTCTGCTGCCCCTGCCCCTGCCCCTGCTCCTGCCCAACCCTAGAACGCAGCCCACACACGCTGCCTGCCAGCTCGAGGAATATTTTAATTTAAATGTTTCTTCCAACCAATAATAATCATGTGTGTGTGTGTGTGTGTGCGTATGTGTGTTTGTGTGTATATTAGTATAATAAAAATGTTAGCCCCCTCCCCTACCTAACACCCCCCCCTCTGCCAGCCCACCCAAGCAGCAAACTCTGCACAGTTGGCACAGTTTTTGCAGCGTTCAAATTCCTTTTGAGCCCGATTGGCTGACGTGTATCGTCGCTGCCGCTGCTGCCGTCGCTGCCTCTGCTGACTGTGCCCAATTTGCTGCCGCTGCCGCTGCCGACGCTGACGTCACGGCTATTTTGACAGCTGAACGTCACATTTGACAGCTCAACCATTTGTCATTTGCCATTTGCTCAAGGTTTTGCGGGCACACACGTTCTAATTGGCATGGAGAAAGAGAGGAGGAGTGGGGGAAAGGAGAAACTGACGATAGCAGAGGAGAGAGAGAGAGAGAGAGAGAGAGAGAGTAATTGAGTTGTATTGATAAGACACGCAGTTGAGTTGTTTTCGAGTCGCATTTGACTTGGCTGAGTCACTGCACAAGCGACAACTAATTGACAGGTCTGTACTAGCTGCCTCTCTCTCCCTCCCTTCCTTCCTCCTTCTCTCTCTCTCTCTCTTTTCTTTGCTCCTCAACTAGACACATTGTCACACATTCAGCTCTTTCTGCTGCTGCTGCTGCTGCTGCCCGCGCCTTATATCAACTCATTAATTTCTATTTCTGTTTGTGCAGCAACGAGCTGTCCTCCCCTTTCCCTCTCCCTACCTCCCTCTCTTCCACCCCTCTTGGGGCCTCTTGAGCGCTGCTACATATCTGAAATTGTACTTTGTCCTTTCTATAACAATAATTATTATTTCTTTTTTCAAGCAGCAGCAGCAGAGGCAGCAGCAGCAACACAACAATCAGAGCATCTCTGGCCGGTGTGAAGGCTGCTGCTGTCTAGGCAGGGAGAGGGGGAGGGAACAGCGAGAGGTAGAACGGCTTGGGGTAGTGGGGGCTGGGGGCTGGTTCTGCTGGCAAACACTTAAAAATGCTAAATAAAACATATTCCACTTAGAGCACAGTCGCAGGCTGAGGCAGGCGGGACAGTTGCAGGTCTCAGTCTGAGAGGGGAGCGGGTGGGTAGAGGCTGTAGGGGCGTCAGGCAGGCAGGCTGGCTGGCTGGCTGGCGGGGTTAGGTGCCGGCTCACAGGTGCCGCTTGTTAAGAAACAGAAACAGGCACAGCGAGCGAGGCGGCAAGGCAGCAGGCTGGTCATATTTGCAATTCATATACGACAGACGTCACGCACACACTCGCACACACACACACACACATGGCACAGAAAAAAATAATAATTTGCAAAAGTAGCGTCGTGTGACAATTGCCGAGCCAACCCGCGCCCCATCCCCATCCCCATCCCATCCCATCCGACCCGCACCCGATGCGATCCACGAGTCTTCTGCAGTTCTGAGTCAACGTCTCGCTGCGTGTTGTTGTTGCTGCAGTTGCTATTTGAATTTTGAGGACATTGTGATGAGGCTTTAGTTTGCAAATCTCTTGCACACACAACAACAACAACAACAACAACAGCAGCAGCAGCAGCAGCAACAACAACAGCAGCAACAAAAGCTGTGGCCCCTCTCACAGCGCACACATACACACAGAGCAGAACAACACATAAACAAACGTCAACGAGCGACGGCAACGTCGACTGCGACTGCGACTGCAGCTGTGCTGCTGACTTCGATGGCAGCCATCTTGCTGCTTGCTGCAGCAGCCATGGCCAGCGCCAAAGCCGAAATTGAGGTGAGCTCAAAAAATCGTTGCATACTTTCGAGCGCAGGCTAAAAATCAGCAACGCAAAATCTCAAATAATAAATAAAAAATATAAAAAAATATTTATAATAAATACAATATTTATTAACAACTTTGTTTAGAAATAAATTGAATTTTAGTTTTAAATATAATTAAGGAACTTTAACCATAATATTATCTTTTAAGCTACACATTAGGTTAAGTTCAGATGGAACTGAACGATTTCTAGTGATTATAGAATAATAAATAATTAATGTCTCTGGTTTTGTTTCTGCGGCTTAGCGAAATGGTTCTCCATGAGGTTGAATTTCTTAGAAAAAGAAAAGAATTTTAGTATTTTCAAAATTTTCGCGAAATTTAGCTAGGGTTATCTAGCCCGCCCCATCTGACTGGAAGCCACATGGTCTACACACATATTGTTTGTCCAGAGTAAGAATTTTATTAGCTATTGCATTGTTGGAATTTGAGATTCTTTTGCTTCGCTTTGGCGACGAGCGACAGATTTAGGAGAACAGTCGGGCAGGCTGGGCAGGTTGAGCAGGTGGGGTAGCTAGAGCAGGCATAGTGGGCAGAGCCGTAGGGTGTCAACTAACCAACAACGACGCTGTGTGTTGTGCAGGTGTCACTTGCCTCCACAATTCCCTCCCTGCCCCCCCCACACACTCGTTGTGCACTTCCTATTTAGCACAGCCCTGGCCAAGCTACTGCACATTTGACGCCCCGTCGCCAGCCCCCTTACAGCGCCCATGCTGCCGCTGCTGCTGCTCCTACTAGACCCCTTCCACTCCTCCCACCCCCTCCCCCTTAGACAGTGCGCTGTCAAGTGCGCTTATGGCTGTCATGACGCCCATAACATTGTCATCAACATTAGTTTTGCAATGTGCAGGGCAGGGCAGGGGTAGGGAGGAGGTTAGCATAGAGGTGGGTGAGGAGCAGCCGCTAGGTGGCGTTGCTGTGCTGCGTTTTGCTTTGCTTTGCTCGTTTCTTCTTGCCGTCGCTGCCGTCGCTGCTGTTGTTGCTGTTGACATCGTCACAGAAATTGGTGCAAAATGCTTCAGTTTGTTCGTGTTGTTGTTGCTGTTTCTGCTTTTTTCTCCTCGCACACAGGCAGCATGTGTGCTTAAGATAAATATCTCATGTAGCTGCTACGCTTGTGTGTGTGTTTATGTGTGTGTGTGTGCAAACGCATCCTTCGCTGCTGGCTGCGCTGCTGCTGCTGTCAGCGCAGCTCACCTACAAATTTATTGGTAGCGCCCAAAAGTAGGCTATAGTTAAGCGAGCGCAGCTACTCACACATACATACACACACACATGCACACACACACACACACACATATAATTAAGCGTTGACTATTTGTAATTTTTAATAAGACAGCGGCACAAAGCAACAATATCTTCAGCCTTCCATGCCAGAACCTCTGCCTCAAGCCACGCCCACACTGCAGCGGGAGCAGCTAGGCAGGGCAGAGGGGAGGGTTGAGGGTTGAGGGAGCGCTAGGTGAGCCCGTTGGCTGCTGCACTGACAAAACAATATAAAATAAGCATGAATAATTAGAATATGTTAAGTGTTTTGGGGGCTGGCGCACACACTCGACACGGGCAGCTCTCTCTCTCTCGCTCGGTGTGTGTGTGCGTTAGTGTGTGTGCCCGCATATTGTATATTTATATACAGTCAGTCAGTCAGTCAAGTTGAGGGGGGGCGCACAACACACAACAAGCCACGCCCACACCCCACACACACACACACAATGTGCCCGTCGCTGCATGTTCTGCGCTGGCAGTAAGGACTCGAGTGCCCACCTGACTTTTTGTCATTCAAATGAAAACTGTACGTCGTCATCGTCATCGTCATACACACACACACACACACACACAGAGCTGCTGGCAGTCATCAACAGCACACACACACACACAGCGAGGCAGCTACACCTGCTCTGATTGCTTTGTTCAGCATTTTTCTAACAATTTTTCTGTCGCTGCATCTTTTGCATTGCATACACTTAGGCGCGACTTTTTCACTTGTGCGCTTGTATGCGTGCCGAGTCGTTGTTTTCCTTGCACCTACCTACCCGCCCCCCCCCCTCCCTTCCAGCTGCACCTGCCTGGCATAGAAAAATTTACAATGCAATTGAGTATGCAAATATTGCCTACTTGTCATGTAGACAAATACAACGCGCTCGCTCTCGCTCACTGTATGTCTCTCTCTCTCTCTCCCTCTCTCTATCTCTTTCACGCCTTTCTCACACATCACACACGCTTTGTTGTTCTATGCATGTGTGTGTTCCTGTATATTTATTATTGTTAGCTTGCGTCTTCATTGTTGTTGCAATTTTCGAAATTAAAATAACAATATGGACGACAACGCGAGCTGCCAGCTTCCTCCTTCGTCCAGCACAACTGTACTTGGCCAAAAGGAATAGGATATCATCTTAGATCAGCTACTTCAATTAGTTTTAAGGAATTTCTTGATTAGAAAACTCTATAGTGCACGTAGGACCATAGATAGCGCATGGAAATATAGAAAAACTCTGAAACTGAAATCTTGAGAATATATATTATATATATTTTTTATAATCAATACACTCCATTTATAAACTAAAATTTTAAGCTTAAAAACTTCTATTTTACTTCAACTTTTCGCTCTAATAATCCCTCGCAGTTGCTCTTAAAGTCCGCCAACGATAATCCTCATCGAATCTTCTTAGCATGTTATTTATCTCCGGCTGACATATCTCGTTTTATGTGCGTGTTCTGGCTGACATTTATGTCTATGGCATTCATAAGAAATGCTTTTATTTATTACAAATTGTTTGGTATTAAAAATGTACGAGTACATTGTAAGTGCGACTCTCTCTCTCTCAGCGACCCTGTGACTCTGAAACTCTGAGACTCTATGGGGCATATATATATGTTATATGTATGAGAGCTGTGGACCACCTAGCAAAAACTTTGCTCAAGTAAATCATAGCGAGATGGAGCAGGAAGGCAGCAGGCGGCAGGGGGCAGGATGGAGAACAATGGCAATGTATAGAACTGGCGGTTATGTATTTCTTTTTGGCATCCGAAAATGTCGAGAAATTAATGGCATAGCCCAAAATTTATGGGCCTTGTGATTCTCGAGTGTGTTGGTTCTCTGTGTGGGGATGGTATCGGATGCCATTAGATGTCAATGTAGACGACGCGATGCTGGCTGAAAGCAATTATATAGAGAGTGGGGCAAGATATTTGCATATGCTATATTCAGTTGGGCTAATAGATAAGGTTTTTCTTAGGGAACTGATCAAGATTTTAAGACGATGATTTAGGAAGCTTTAATTAAATGAGTTTTTCTTTATTTTTATAGGGTTTCTTTTTAAGAATCATAACTTTTAATTGAAAAACTCGCTGCACTTTGTATACAAAGTCTTTCAAAGGGATGGCCTGTTGAGAGAGAGAAAGAGATGAAGACTATATGAATCTGTAAAGACAAAATCCACCTACTGCCCTATCTCTATCGTCTGCCCCCACTGGGAAACACTTCCGGTCGAGAAAGGGTTTTGTGGTCACTTTTGACTGTTTTGTTTAGTTTTTTTTGGCAACTCTTCTAGCTCCCCTCTGGGGGGAACTAAATTCAATTTACAAAATGTGTGCAAAAGGTAATGCAATTTATTTGGACTCGTAATAAAAATTAATAACGAAAACGTGTCGGCCCTCGGTCACACGGAGGAGTCCACTAATATGACGAGGCACAAAAAAATATGAGGAAAAAGGCAAAAAATGAAATAAAGCTGAAAAATACTCATAGAAATGTGTGGGATGTGGATGTGTAATGGCTGTGCTTAGGTCCTTTTAGTGGACCTATGGGCCCAGGAGGGCAGTCCATCGCCCCCTGCCCCCTGCATGCAACCCATCAACCCATCAGCCCATCAAGCCATCAGCCCATCAGGCACTACTATTGTCTATCTAATAAAAATCAAACAAATTATGCTAACAAACTGGATTTCATGGCTCGCTTTATGTGTGCCCGGCCTGGAGTCGTGGTGATTTGCTCAATAACCCTTGTAATATAAACAGAGCTTGTCCCAGACCCGAATCCCAACACAAACACACACACACACACACACGCGCGAGAGAGAGAGGGAAAGCCACCCACATATGACATGACTTTCACTTGGCAGCAGTCCATCAGGATAGGACAGTCCATCGGGGGGAAAGAACAACAAAAAAAAGGACATGACTTGAAAATCACTTAATCTACTTGGGCTGTGAAAAAAGCAGGAGGAAAAACCAACAAACAGGGCCAAGGCAAAGGCAAAGGCAACGACGACGACGATGGCGACGAAGAAAAGCGACGAGTGCAAACGAAGTGAAATCGAAACTGAAAGCGAAACCGAAACTGAGACAGAGACAGAGGCGGAGACGGAGAGGGAGACGGAGAAACCCTTTCGGTTGCCAGCTCTGCCTTCCCTGCCCCCACTCTTTGCATACTTAAGGGCGCGTCCGGTTAACCCCAAAAGACACACACACACACACGCACACTTGCTCAAGGCTCGCCTTGGCTCGGGCCAGGACATCCGCACAAATCAACAAACCATGACAACGGCATATTTCACATATGAACCAGGCCAAGATCGCAGGGAACGGGGGAGGGGGGAGTGCCCGTAAATTATTGCAAATCACTAAAACCAACAACAAGACGCGAACAACCACCGAACAAGCGAAGAGGGGAAGGCGATGTAATTGAATTCAATCAAAATTGTTTGGTCCATCAAACAGACAATTACAAGCAATACATTCTGCCAATATCCTGGGATAACCCGAACAATCCGAACAATGGCAACAATTGCAAAGGGTTTCGCAAAAAGCAAACAGCAAAAAAAAAAAAAAAAACCGAAGAAAAATAGCAACCCCTTTGCCTTTTTTCCGTGACCTCTTTCATAAAGTTGTCAGTCAAATCATTCACCCTCCTCACCCCTTCCCGAGCATGATATGACCATATGTATATGGTATATGCCTGGTGTGAGAGTCCACCATATCGAAACGGAGGAACACACACGTAGACAAGCAATTTGTCAATCGCTCGATTTGATGAGGTCCCCATGGATGGATGGATTAGGTTGGATGCGACGAAAGAGTTGCCAAAAAAAAAGAAGGGATGTGCCAAGAGTGTTGCGATAGTTTCGATAGGCCGGGTAAGTAGATTTGCAAGCGGATTACATTTATCTTGCCTTTTTTTTTGTTTTCAGAAATCGCATTTAATAAATATTGCACTGATTAATTGAAATCGGCAAGGAAGCTGCGCTTTTCTTCTCCCTTTTCTTTACTGCATAAATATTTATCGATTTATCGATTGTTTGGCAGCGTTGCCATGTGCACTGATTAATCTATTCAAATATTGTTTGCAGTAATCTTTTATTTATTGAATTTTCGCGAACTCGCTTTCCTTTTTGGCCCTATTCAATTTTATCTTCTTAAGTTCTCGATGGCTTTTCTATTGCTTTTCTTTTCTTTTTTTTGCCAAATCACTTGACCAATTTGTCAAGTGGCACTTAAGCGTGTGCGTCGTCTGCCTTAGTCCCGACCTCAGAGCACTCTTTCCATCCCCATCCCCGCTTGGACTACATAGTATCTTGGGGTGGTTGAAGCGTGATCCTTGTTTGCGGTGGTCTTTTGAGAGTTTGCCATTATACTGGCTACAATTTGCATGCATTGTGGTGGGGTCCATTTATCCAGTTACTGCCTCCCCATCCTCCCTTCTAGCTTAACCCAACCTCCAACCTCCCGTTACATAGAGTATCATCTTGCGCTACTACTGCTATTCATCCATACATCCATCCATGGGTCGTTCTCGACTATCCCTGCTGCTGCTGTGATAAAAAAGTCACTTGTCATTTCTTTTCTTAACCCTCCCGCCGCCCTCTCTCCTCTCTCTTCCCGCCCCCGCAACGAGCTGGCCACTTATGCCCGGCTATTTACGTACGTTGTTTTTTTTTTATGATTTTATTAGCTGCAAAAACAAGCAATTTTGTTACAATGTTTATTGGTTAGTGTTGGCAACTGGGATTGGGGATCCGAGATCCGAAGGGTTCGGCCTGCTTTTTGATGTGCCCTTAAAAATCATAAGCATGAGTTATGTGAGCCGAGAGGGTTGCTTCTCTCTCACACATGGACATGGACGTAGATAAGCAGGGAGGTAGAGGGGGAGGCGTGGCTGCCAAAGGCAAATTGCGTCAGCGATTTGGCCTGATTTGTGTGATTTCATTTGATTTGATTTGATTGTGCAATGCCAGGGGCGGATCATGAAGGGGGGTTGGGGGATGCCTGCAATTATGAGTTGTATTCAAAGAGGTTTCTGCCTTGAATGTGCTGCAATTGCCAACTAGATCGCTATCGATCCTTAGCTGATTAAAGAGAAACCCAAAACTGGAACATGTAATTGCCTTTTGTGGCCCCCTTATTGATCAGCTGGGAGGCAGACGTCTTCATTTCAATCGTTGTCTGCCACCCCCCGTGACGATGATGCTGGGCAGGAGACGCGTTTGCTTTTAATTGCCCAACCCCAACTCCAGCCCCAGCCTTGTTCCGGCAACATTCTGGACTGACCATTTCATTAACGGGCGCAGCCCAAACGAAACAGTTGCGGCGATTAGTTCACAGTCATAACACACGGCTGCTTTTCGTCTCAGACCCCCCGACCCGTAGTCCTCCCTGCCTGTGTGTCCAGCTTTCCCCTCTGGCTGGAGACCAAACTAAACTATAAAATTTTATGAGTTTCTACAGGCACACACACACACACTTGCACACACGCTCAATTGGTTTCTGCTTTTTTCCATGTTTGCAGGTAGTTTAAGCGACCATCCCCGCCCCCCCCCCCCTGCTCGCTACGCCCATGTGCTGCTGTCGCTGCCTCGTTGCCGTCGTTCGCCAAATTGCGCAAAATGTTAACAAGCAATTGAGCAGACAAACAAACAACTGTTGAGACCAGGGGCGGAGCTGTGTGGGGGCGGGATACGGAGGGCAGTCAAGGTGGCACAGGCCAAGCAGCTGTCGATTGTCAAGGCACAGGGGGTCAGGGAGGGGGCTGTCTTGACTGCAATTGGAGCCCGTGCGTTGATTAGTTTAACGCGCCCAACGTTGCGGAAAGTTGCGACGGCTTCTCATTAAATCGAACCGCGCCGCCTTTTGGCTTATTAGTTGCAATGTCTCCCCGCTGGGTGCCTGCCAGCCAGCCAGCCAGCTCCCCGCATCCTTCCCTGCGCTCCACCACACTTCCGTTTCCGGCTGCTGCCCTATAAAATTCCATTTTATATCGAGCTACTGCTGCTGCCTCTGCTGTCCTGCACGCTCTTTACGAGCTGTAAATGTCCGATCAAGGCGGGCGGGCTGCTCCTTGAATTACCTCATGGCACTTTAATGCGGGCTGCATTGGCGTAAAGTGCGGATACGGTCTGCACTTTGAGACCAGAAACTGAAAAGAACCCAAAGAAAATTCGTTAGTTTTGACTGTAAAGAATGCTAGACAAAGTTTAGTTGCGCATAAGTCTTTAGTTTCTGCAGCTATGCCAATGAAATTTGTATATTATATATGCCAATATATCTTCTTTACCTTGACAAAGTTTCATTCAATTCGGCCTGCTATAACTGAAGATTTTCTCCATCCTCCTTTAGCTTTATGTCGCACTCGTGTGCCTTCTCTCATGTCGATAGTTACGGCTGCAGGTGAAAAGCAATCATGTTCCGCTGCCTTATTGCTTGGCTACAGCCCTCGGTTCAATCTATGGATGCCAACCAGCTTCCTCTGCCTCTCCCGCTTCTCTTCCCTTCCCTCCCCCTACAGCCAAAGCTTTTCTGTCAATATTGACTCGTTGCGTGGAAATCGCGCAACTTTTCCGAGCCTCTGGCATAATAACTGTCAAAAATCTTTCAAATTTTAATCAACTTTATTTTTAGCTGTGCTATTTGCTCTGGCATACATTGGGCCTCCCCCCGGCTCGATCCCTGCCCCTGCCCCTGCCCATGCCCCTGCCCACATGCTGCGTCTTGTGTGCGTGTAAACTTTGCAGTCTTCTGTTTTTTCATAGCCAAACAAATATGAAAATGTGTATGTAAATGTGTGACAACTCCCCCCCTCCGCCCGCTCTGTACGTCAGGCACTTTGTCTGTCTCTTTTTCGTCTCTTTCGTCTCTGTTTCTCTGTCAATCTGGCTGTCTCCTGTTCCCACTGTCTCCTGTTTGCCTATGCACGCCGAAAAGTATTAAAGACGCATTTAATTAAGTTGAAATTGTTGGCAAAGTGATGGGAATGGGAAGGAGTGGGTAGGAGGAGCAACTGGGTAATGTGGCCAACGAGTGAAGACGGAAGTGACGGAAGCCAGAGCGAGAGAGAGACGAGTCTAAAGCCTCCCAAAGATGACGCAGCTGGAGGCAAGTTATTTTCCAAGATTTTCGAGTTAATCATATGAGAGTTGCCTTTTCTGCTTCAATGTGGATTGAAGTGTGTGCTCGCTGGGGAGGGGAATGCGAGTGAGGGGGGGGGGGATTCCATGGCATATACTTATAGCAATCTTGTGATACTTTTTCCCATCTCTACTTAAGGCACTGAAAGTCGTAAGCAATTAAAAATTGTTGATTTCCCTGCAAGGGATTCATCGGCAGCCATCTTATCTCCTCCCCCTCCCAAGCCTCCCTTCCCTCTGATGCTCAGTCAAAGCTGTCAAATGGCAAACGCCTTCCCCCGCCCCTCCTCCCCATTGCGGCGCGTGTTGTTTGTCAGAAAATTTAACGCGTAAGTGGAAAAGCATAAAAACAACCAGGAAAATTCAATGTAGAAAACAGCGAAAAAAAAAACACAAGAAAATGTTGTAAAAATTATCAAAGAAAAATTTGTAGAACCCACCCGAGCGGCAACCAGGGGCATTGATAAGACAGTCATCCCGAGACCGGGAGAGGGGGGAAAAAAAGCACAACCAAAGCGAACCCAATCCGCAGTCGCCCCTTGCCCAAACTCCCAATCTCTCAAACGAAACGTGTAAATGGACTTTGGGCGCCGTTGACTGACTGACTTACCTCCCCCTCTCCCCTCTCCCACACACCTCTCCCACTCCACTCATCACTCAAATGCAAAATGGCGATTATTCATAAATCATTAAACACCATTTGGCAATGCGCAGGATGATGGGTGGGGGGAGGCGGAGGGTGCGTCGTGGTCGCTGCTGCTGCCTTTAAATTTTTATCGCTTTTCCCAACAAAACTGGCAAAGGAAAATTCCTAATGAGCCAAGAAGAAAAAAAAAAGAAAAGAAAAAATGAACGAAATAAATGGCAGCAAAAAATGTTGAGAAACTTCGGAAAAAATCAAAGGCCGCTTCTGACCGTTGCAGGGTGCGATGGCAGGGGGAGGGTGGAATGGTATAGCCCAGAATGGGCTACGGGTAGGTTTGAAAATTTCGCGGACTTTTTAACAAGGCGCCCAGGCAGAAGGCAGCAGCAGAGCAGCAGCAGGCGGAGAGCAGGCTCAGGCTCAGGCGAAGACATTAAAAATTTTGTTTGATACTTTGGCCGACGCTGCCAACGTCGCTGTCGCCGTCGCAGTCGCTGTTCTGGTCGTTTGATTTCCGCTTCCGCTTGCCGTTGAGATTAAAAAACATTTTTCGTGCACTTTTTCCCTCGTTTCCCTGATGTTTTCACTGCGACAGAGACAGCGACCGCTGCTGCTGCTGCTGCTTCTTTTTTTTTTCTTTACGTTTCGCTGGCTGCGCTTCTATCTGCGTATCTGTGAGATACATTAAATTAAAAATTCATCTTTAATCAAAAATTATTGTTGGCATGCGCAAGACAAAGTTGCTGCTGTCTGGGCATCTCCCCCTCTCTCTCTCTATCCCTCTGCAAGGTAGAGGCGTCTCCGGCCGGAAGGTGGATCAGACCGCAGTGGTGCTTAAAAGCCGGGCAAATATAGTTGACAATATATCAAAGTTTTTTGGCATCTTCAGTGGGCGGGGCCGGAGCAGGAGCAGGAGCAGGAGCAGGCCAGGGGAGTTAGGTCGCGCCATATTGTAATTGCTGTTGTTGTGGTTGTGGAATGGGAGGCGGGCGGGCAGTCCGTCCGGGCGAGCCCGATCGGGGGAGCAGCTGCAGCCGATAAGCGCACAATGGAGGCACAATTAGGTGGACCAAGAAGCTTGTTAGCTATAAGAAATTAATGTTATCTACCAGAATGAAATCAGCTGCAATTGTGCGCGTATTCTCTATAAGAAAGGCAATCGACTGAAGAAGTTCTCTCATTGTAGATTAAACTGCATCAATACTAAAGTAAGAGCATCGTTTTATTTGTTGCCACCTCTATCCTATATTCAGTGATATATTTATACAAACTCAATACTATCGCATGACTATCGTCTGACTATCGACGAAGTTTGACCTTAGACTTTAGTTTTTTCCATATGCCTCTGCTTTTTTTAAATCTCTAAGCTATGCCATATGCAGTTTCTCCTTTAAGATACTAGATAATATTGTTTTACTATCGTTGTACTATCGTATAACTATCGACTGTCTATCGACTGGCTTTAAATAAGGTGTAACATAAACTCTATGACTCTTCATTTTTTCCATCCACTTCCTATGGCATCTCTGCTTCAAACAAACCCAATACTATCGTCTAACTATCGTGGCAACGCTTCATTTGCTCTTTTCAAAGCCCACTTCTTTCGTAACCCTTAAGTCCTTAGACTACTTTCTTTCCCCATCGCAACCCTCGCTTTGTTTTGCTTTCATTTTACACCGCTTAGCATGCTAAATGAGTATCAAAATACACCCCTTAACCCGTTTAAACATACATTCTATATAAGCCTATCAATTTTTTTGCTTTTTTTGAAATTTCAGTCGATTTAAGATGCCGTTATCAGCAACTGGCATAATCAACAGACAGGGAGAGAGACAGGGAGAGAGACAGTGAGACAGACATGGAGACATACAGCGAGATAGACAGACAGGGAGGGAGACAGGCCCATTAAACTCAAAGGGAACCAGCAGCAGTGATGCCTTCAAGTAGCGCAATAAAAGCATGCACACACATATCACACACACATCCGTACACACACACACACATCCATCCACACACACTCCAAGCGATTTGCCTATCAGAAAGTTTTGATCTTTGATTGTGTGAGGCGGCTTTTTAACTAATTTGCAACACCTCCCCCAGCACCTGGCCCACACACACACACACACACACACACACACACACACTCTCTAGCCACTTGCCAGGCACACCCTACCCACACACACGCCCGTTCCAGCATCAAAACGCGCGAAAACCGCATGCAAAACGCGTCACATGCAGTCGCTGGGGAATTAACAGCCCACAAGCCACACACACACACACACACACACACAGCATCCCCCTCCTGCCTTCACTCACATATTTTGCATACGTTTGCCCCGCTTAAGCCGACATACCCCTCATTGCCTCATTCCCCCTCCCCTCCATGGCATTGCCTTTATTTGCGCAATATTTTTCTGATAATAACAAATTCGCGAATATGTTTATCTGCGTTTTCATTGCCGTCTTTCGCCGTCTGCTTCACTTCGCAGCATTCCTTCTTCTTCTGCCCTGCTTCGTTCTCTCTCTTCTTCTTCTTCTTCTTCTCTTTTTTTTTGTGATTCCCAAACTCCTTGTAGCTGCTGTTGATATGGAGCTTTGCTCGATGGGTTTGTGGGTTGTGGGTTGTGTGAGCGGGGGGTTTTGTTTGGATTTGTCGGCGTCGCGCGCGTTTTTTGCCATTTGCCACCCCCCTCCCCCCCCCCGAACCATGCCCGCGCACTCCACTAATTCCATTTGAGACGTAACGAAAACGAAAATGACATCAATTTATTTGTGTATTTTCTTGTTGTTCCTTTTTTTTTATTATTTCTTCCTTTCTTTCGGTTGACAATGCGAGTTTGCCAAGTGGTAAATGGTGGGGAGGGGGAAGGAGGAGGGGGAGTGTGTCGGAATTGGATTTCCTGTTTCCATTGCAAACAGTTTAAAGCAGTTCACTCGGTTAGGCACACACACACACACACACACAAGTTGGCTGATTCGAATGCATTCGAATTGCTGTGAGTTAACTTGTGAGTGTGAGTAACTCGTTTGAATGAAGGAGGTGACTCTAAGAAGGGGGGTAGATATATATTTCTTACATCTACTAGTTGCTCTCGATTAGTAAATATATATAGAGCAATTTGTGAGTGCAAGTAAGTCACTTGAAGCAAGCGGGTTAGCTTGCAAGTGCGAGTAACTTGTTTCAACTCAATAGTTTAATGAGACATTTCAATGATTTGTTTGGGCGGCAAAGGGTTGTCTAATACTTTTAGGCTATACTACTTTAGACATCATAATCTGAGAATACAAATTAACTCAGAGAAACTTGCAAGTACGAGTAACTCATTTGCACAGAGAAGTGAATAGGAAGACTTACCTGATTTGTTTGATTGGAGTGGGCTAAGTTTAGAGCTAGAGATAGCAACTACTGGACTACATTATATATTTCCTTTATATATCCACATCATCTGTTTTACCATTTTATTTCCTTGGATCTGCAAATATGCAAATTATAATAAAAGATACAATACAACAATGCATATGCAGTAGCCCCAAACCACTCCCATCAGCCTCCATCACATCCACCTCTTTTTAGCTCCCTCTTATACCCCAGCACCAGCCCCAGTCTTGAACGCCCTGCACAAAGTTACGCTCGTCCTCAAGTGACTCGTCTCGGCGTCTCCTATCGGCCTCCATCAGCATCAACTCGTTGCAGGACTGGACTGGCTAGAGGGGAGGGAGAGGTGGCTAAAGTTAAAAATGCAAACAATAACAACAATTACACCCAAAGGATCAGTTGAAAAGTCAATAAACTCCAGTGTGGCGGGCGGACAATGAGCTGGGCCAGAGCTGAACCGAACCGAACCGAACCGAAACGGAACGGAACGATGCGATGCGATACGATACGAAATGGATTGGTATGGAATGCGATGTTGGCGGAGTTGGTGTTGCTGCTGCTGTTGTTGTTGCTGCTGCTGTTGTTGTT
This sequence comes from Zaprionus tsacasi, assembly GCA_018904105.1. Classification (NCBI taxonomy): domain Eukaryota; kingdom Metazoa; phylum Arthropoda; class Insecta; order Diptera; family Drosophilidae; genus Zaprionus; species Zaprionus tsacasi. Next base: position 5,680,320 of record JAEIFR010000001.1, read on the forward strand.
GCTGCTGTTGTTGCTGTTGCTGAAGCGGACGCTACAGGAACGCGCCAAAAAGCAACCGCAAAGTAACCGCAAAAAGCAAACAGCAACAACAATGCACAGAGAGGACGCTGCCGACCCTGTCGACGAGTGTAAACCCCTTTTTCTACGCCCCTGCCATCACCCCTTTGCGCCACCCATTGCCCCGCGGCGTAAACCTTTTGCGAGCAATTTTTGTGTGTGTTTTTTTTTTGTGTGTGTTATTTACAAAAGCCATAAATCAATTGGACACGCCACACACACACACACCCGCACACACAGAGAGAAAGAGAGAGAGAGAGAGAAAGCACTTTCTACTTATATACGAATGCAAATCTATTTTTAAATGCGAAATAATACGAATCCACCCGAAAGAAAGATAGAGATTGTTCGAGTATGGCGCAAGGGTCGGTCGGGGGATTGGATTGGATTGGATAGGGTAAGATAACCCCCGCGGCAATGCGTTGGAAATCGCGCGCTCTGGAAAAAAGGGCAAAAAATGCCGCAAAAAATAAGCGAAAGGTCGAAAAGGAAAACTAGAGAGAGAGAGACACAGAGAGAGAGAGAGAGAGAGAGAGAGAGCTGGCGCGAGTTAACCGGCAAACGGACGAAGGCCACGCGGGAAAAGCCGCTGATACGACATGTGGGAAAAGTCGAAAAGCGTAAAAGTCAGAGGGAAAAGCGTCGGCGTCAGCGTCAGCGTCGACGTCGTCGTCGAGCGAGCAGAGCAGTCGGCCGAGAGAGTCAGCACGAGTCGGCAAGGAGTCGCAGTTGGGGTTGGAGTTGGAGTCACAGTCGGAACCGGAGTCAGTGCTGGAGTCGCAGTTGGAGTCGGAGCTGGAGCTGGAGTTGGAGTTGGAGTGTCGCGCAGTTGGGCAGTCGCCGCTGCTGAAAGGGCAAAGAGCACTCTGGCAGGCGTAGGAGGATGAAGTCGAAGATGCGACGCTGCCATCGCCATCGCCGTCGACCGACCGCCCGCTGGCAATAAAGGAGAAACACGAACAATAAAAATTCAACAGCAGCAGCAGCAGCACGTCGAGAACGGGTTGCACGGTCGAGGCAGGAGGAGAAAATGAGGAGAACAGAAGGAAGCAAAGCAAACAAAAAATAAAAAAAGACAGCAAAAAAAAAAAAAAAACTGACACACTTTAAAACGCAAATGCGGGGGAGACGCAGCGAAGGATTCGGTCTACCAAGAAATCGGCAGTTTGCACAGCAGGCAAGGGCATCATGGAGAAGGGGTTCGCCTGCTCTGCCCTAGGGGGGAGGGAGCTGGGCGTGGGCCTGTTCGACATTAGTTTTGATAGACTGACACGCATGTCCTATGCCAAATCCTTTGGCCGCAAATCGGGGCGAGAACAAACCCACGCACAAATCTGATATCCGCTCGACAGGATGTGGGACCAGAAAGGAGTCTGCGTCATACTGGCAAAGTGGCTGGCTTAAGGGCTTACGGGGAAATCTTTGCTGTTTATCCAAGTGAGGGGTCCAAAGCGGAAGATAGAGAGAGATCTGGAAGACGATGCTATCATAGAGCAGCTAATATGCATGATTACAATAAGAGATATAGGGGGAAGATTAAACCTAAATTTCATATCTAGCTTGCAAAATATCACTACGCTCAGAAAATTTGGTATACAATACACTCAAAACATTAAAGATCAAATTTTCACTCGAGATATGCTAGGAAACTAAGGAAACTTGTGATATATCCCATATCGTAGCCCCTTGCCATACCACATCATTTCAGTTCAGTGAGCGTGGCAAACTCCACGATCTTTTCTAGGCATAGTCCCGGTGGAGTCGCAAAGTCAGGTGCATAAAACAAACTATTTGCGTTTTATCAAAAGATTTTTTCACGCGTCGTTGACAAAATGAAACGTGGCAAAAACGAAATGGACCTGGGATGGGGAAGGAGAAGGAGAAGGGGGAAGGGGTTTACAGGTTGCCAAAGCCAGCAAAGGAAGCAAGCCAAGGCAAGCCATGATGATGGTGATGATGACGATGATGAAGAGCAAAAGGAAGCAGAGCTGAGACTGGAACTGCTGCTGGAGGAGGAGCAGGAGCAGGAGCAGGAGCAGGAGCAGGACATGGATGTGGGCAGGAGGCGGCGGCAGCACCATCAACTGCAGAACGCATGACGGAAACATGCTTTGCTGAGCGTATGCGCCTGTGGGCCGTAGGGGTCTAAGGGTTTCGGGGAAAGGTAAGAAGGAGGAGAAGGAGCAGGGGGAGCAGGAGGAGCAGGAGGAGGAGGAGGCAGCAATGAGTTGGTGACAAAAAATAGATGGTGCGCACTTATTCAAATTAACATAAATCAAAAGAATTTGCAGCGCATGAAATATGAGCGAGACGGCAAAGAGGCGACAGCGTGAGAGAGAGAGCAAAAGAGAGAGACATAGAGAGAGAGAGAGGGAGTAGAGGGAGACACAGTTGAAGGAAACTGACGATGGAAAGAGAAGACTTGCCGCTTTGAGACCACTGTGCAGGCAAATGAATGCGGCATAGGTGACTGGATAGAAGAGCAGAGAGCTGAAATCTCTCATATGATATAATCATAATAAAGAAATCAGCTCGTAAAACCTAATGATCCCCTCGTTAGCATAGAACTGAACTAAACTTAAAAATCTAACCTATAATCATATTAATCTCTAGAGCATCTCGACTTCGTCATACCTAGATATCCAGCCATTCCCTCTGGCTTCTTTTAATCCATCTACTCTTTCTGCTTTATCATTTGCAACGTTTTCACAAACGGAACAAAACTAAAAAAAAAGAGAGAAGAAAAAAGAATCGCAGATCTCGACTTTGGCGGAAGCTGCTCTACGCTCCATATGCAAAAGAACGAAAGTAATGTCGCTCTGTCGGATGTCTGTGTATGTGTGTGTGTGTCTGCGTGTGTGTGTATGAGTAACGTTAACATTTTGCGATTTTTCATAATTTTTTGAGCGAGTTTTTCACACCTTTTGCTGGAAACTGGCGACGGTTTCGCATCATTTGCTCCGTTGTTGAGCATTTCCATTTCCATTGCCACTTCCGTTTCCGTTGATTTGTTGCTGCTGCCGTCGCCGTCGCCGTCGCCGTTGCCGCTGCTGCCCGTAGCCAAAACGGGCACGTCACGTGGGGCGTGGCAGGATGTGGCTGCTTAAAACGCCGCACGCAGTAAAAGGAGTAGAACGAAGGAAGCCTTTGCCCGGGACGGGCCAGATCCAGAGGCAACGCCTCAGTTTATGCTGCACATAATTTGTAACAAGTTTGCACCCACACACAGAGAGAGAGAGAGAGAAAGGAGAGAGAGAGAGAGAGGCAGTCTATAGGTGGGTGGAACGTGCACAATCGCCGCATGCATTTGCTCCAAATCGCTCGAATTTAAAATAAACCCTCACTCTCTCATTCCTCGGGCCGAGAGCAGGCTCAGCCCCCTCCAGCTCCCTTTAAGTTTATAACGCTTCATCGTCATTCCACTTCCACTTCTCCCTCTCCTGCTCCATCTTCTTCGTATTTCTTTCTAGCTATTCCTCTCCTTTTTTTGTATATACGCGAATATAAATGAAATTTTTGTTGTTTGGACGTGACACATTTAGTTTGAATATATGACGACAGTCGTCCTCGTCCTCATCCTCGTCCTTTTCGCTCGTCAGTCGTCAGTCAGGCGCGCATTGGCTCGTTAAGTGGACGAAGCTGTGGCAAGGGGGGGGATGGTTCACAGAGGGAGAGGGTGATGGGTTATGGAAGAAGGCTGTGACTTAGACGACAAACGCAATTTGAATGAGAAATGCTGAAGCATAAAAGATTAACCAACTTCTGGCATGGATTATAGTTGAGGTTTTCGAAGTCCAGAAATACTCTATACCAGAAATATGTGCGGAAAAAAAAATATATGATAGTATATATACATATATATGAAAAGATATTTCAATAACCAAAAGAAAACTTAGACAGTTATGTAAAGTAATAAATATATGGAAAATAAGTAGATAAAGGGTTAAATAGTTGGAAGTGTAAATAAGTAGATATATCGGATCGGATCAATGATGAATAATCACACTCAATTATTTTTCATTCTATTCTCTACGAACTTAGACATTTTTTGAAGTTCTGCCCCCCCCAACTGCAGATCAATCAAAGCGCTGTCGTGACATTCCTGCTCTTAAGTAGCCTGCCTGCAGTCTCTCTCTCTAATCTACCCTTCTCTTACACCTTTCGCAGCAGGCTTCTCTGCCTCCCCGCCGTGCTGGCACACTTCATTTCCCCCCGATCCCGATGCCAGCGAGAAGCCATAAGTCACATGTACTCAATGTCAGCCCAATGAACTGCAAGCTGGAACTAAATCCAAACCAAGTGATGTGCTGCTGCTGCTCCTTCTCCTTCTCCTCCTCCCACTCCTCCGCCCTTCTTCATGATGCCACGCACTGCAAGTGGAGTCGGCGTCGCGTTATTTGTGGAATTTCTTGAGTACATTTCGATGATAAGCAGCAGCAGGCACATGTGCCAGGAGCGGAGGAGGAGGAGGGGAGGAGGGGAGGAGTAGATGCTGCTTGAGTTTTCTTAACAATTTGTCATGCATGGAACGCCAAATATGCCGAAAGGAGAAAAATGTATTAAAAGCAAACCAAGAGCCCAAGCAGTCGAAGATGTAGAAATGCGAGAAATGCGCAAATAAATCATTTCTTTTGCGTGCCTTTTTTCCCAGCTGTGTGTGTGTGGGAGTGTGCGAGTGTGTGTGTGTGTGTGTGTGGGTCGCATAGATAGCAGCCTAGAAGGTCTTGGGAGTGGGCTGTCTGAAGTAGTTTTGGTTTCGCAGGCACTCGAAATATTTTCACGTGTCTCGAACAAATGTCAAACACACGCACAGCTTGCCAGAGGGGGGAGGGAGAGAGCAGGGGGAACTGAGCAGGGGGGAAGCACATAAATCAAAAATTGCATTTGCACAGGCAGATAGACAACACACACACACACACACAGACACTCACAGATGGGGTATAAACTCGAGAAAGTATTGAAATGTAACGCATTTATTTTCATTACAGCCTGCCCGCAAAAGTATGCTATGCAAAAGGCGCAACGCACTGAGAGGCCTGTGGCTGTGTGTGTGTGGTGTGTGTGTGTGTGTGCGTGTGTCTGTGTGCGCGTCACTAATGTGACAGTCGGCAGCCCTTTAAGCCGCTGCCGTTGAGCTATAAGCACTTTATTGGATCATCAGACTTATTTTGATATGTGGCCAAAAATATGAAAAAAAACTCACACACACTCAGTCGAATATGTGTGCGTGTGTGTGTGTGTGCGGCAGCCATTGACATTGTGCAGAGTAGATAAGAGAGAGAGAGAGAGAGAGAGAGGCTCATAAATTCTTGTCATGCGGCCGGCACGGCGACAAGGACGAAGACGTTGTCAGCTTTTGCTCAAGTTATTTTCATTTGTGTAACATTTTTGCATACTTTACGGCGCATTTGACGCACGTATGCGTGTGTGAGTGTGTGCGAGTGTGTGTGTGTGCATGCTCTTTTGCCTACTACTTTCATTCCTGACAAATCTACTTAGGCATTTCTTTGGTTTTGCTTTGTTTATTTATGTTTATTTGTGATTTATTTCGATAACATAATAAATATCATGCTCGTCTACGTGCCAGCACGTGTGTGAGTGTGTGTGTGTGTGTGTGTGTGTGTGTGTGTGGCATGTCTGTGTGTGCGAGTATTATTCGCAGCTCACTTAGCATACTTATTCATGAATATGCTGTATTCGAAGCTAAGCTGGAAGATATAGAGATACGTCTGAGCTGTCCCGCTTGGGGTCAGTTTTCGATGGCATTGGGGAGTCCTTTTTATACTCTATAAGTATGCGATTAACTTAGGAAATATTGAACCAATTGCAGAGTATTTAATAGTCGAAAAAGCTTAACTGTAGCTCGCTCACTTATTGATGGAGTGAGCTCAGCTCACCTCAAACTCCTGCACTTGCAACGTCGTCGATATCTCAATCAACCTTCAGAGTCGCATCTCAGAACTGCGTCAATCCCTCCCCCCCTGCATTCTACGCCCCTGGCCAGCTGTCGAAATCAAATTATAGCAAAATTCCCATTAGTTTTAATGGAGCTGCTCGCGATGCTGCTCCGCAAACGCTATCAAAACGCTGCAGGTGAAATGTGGCGAGCATTTCGATAGACAATTTCTGCGTTTTCCCATTTTCTTTTCAATCTCGCTAGCCATCTCTCTCTCTCTCTCGGTCTCTCCCTCTCTCTCTCTCTCTCTCTATTACTTGCCTTGTATCACTAGTGGCCATTTTTATGTAGCCGCTGCGCTGTTTTTTCTCATTTTCCATTTATTTATTTTTTTATTATTATTTTGCTGTTGTTCACCTAACCCCCCTCCCCCCTCTCTCTCTCTCTCTCTCCCTCTTCCTGCCGCAAAAGGAAACAGGAAATATCTCTGGCTGGCCGCGCACTCTCGTTGCGTCTCTCCCCTCTTCCCTCTTCCTTCTTATAAATGACAACGCCTCATCGCGCAATTTGTTTACCTTACTTTCTTGTGAGGGTGGCTCTTGTTCTATTCTTCCTCTGCTTCTTCTTCAGCTTCTTCGACTTCTGCTTCTCCTTCTTCTTCGTCTTCGTCTTCGCATTTTTTCGGGCCACAACAACTACAGCAAGAGGGGAACAACATCAATTTTGAAATTGCTACATTAGTGTTGCCCACTTAACAAGTTTAAGAGGGGCCCTCGACTTGGGACACCCATTGCCATTCACTCGCTATCTGCCCCTGCCCTCTTCCCTCCCTGCTGCCCTGCGCAGCGCGTATTAAAATTAGTGATTAATTTTTACGCTCAAAATATGCAAATGTTGCATTGATGAATACATTCACATTCACATTCACTGGGCACCGGTACTCGCCTCTGCGGACTGGGGCGTGGCATCTTCATCTGGGGCGTCACTTCATTTTCTACTTCATTGCCAAAGTTCGAGAGACGAGGGGAAGGGACGCGTCCACTGGGAATATACCGAGCGCCGCCCGAGAGCGACGTCTTTCTCTTTGTCGATTTTAACGCACTTTTCTCAAGGAAATGAAAAATTTTATGTCATATTTTTTATTTAATTTTTTTCGCTTTCTTTTTTTTTTGAGCTTGCTCCTTCCCTCCCCCCCTGGAGTGGGCGTGTGCGTGGCCAGCGGCCAAATTGATTATGGATGAACGTAGAGCAGCGTCGTGTCGCGTCGTGCCGCGTCGCGGCGCGTCGCAACGTGGCGCAATTAACATTATTTTTAATTCCAAGCTGCCCACTTTCGGGCGCCGCTAATGAAGCATGCAAATCACCGAATCAGGACGAAAAACGGAATGTATAAGAGGGTAGAGGAGGGGGAGAAGGGAGTGGGAAGAGAGATGGCCAACCATGGCTGATAAGTTGCGCTCGTTCCAGCGCTTAACTTAATTTTCTCTATTAGTGTCGAATTTTTAATCTATTTCGCGGCAATTGATATGCAAATCACAGCAGAAAAAAACCCAAAAAGCAGGCAGCAAGAGAGAGAGAGAGAGAGGGGGGAGAGGGAGAGAGACAGTGAATTTCTTATGCCATAACTAAGGAATTTGTTGTGACATCAGCTAACAGCATAATTATCATAACCGAGGCGGGTTTTGAGTGTCTGCTGGGTAGGTTAGAAGATGTTAAAGATAACATGGAGAACATAGAGATATATATGCCCGATCTAGAAGGCAAATCGAGTGGATTAAGTTGTCATAATAATCAAATTTGATTGCAATATTGTAGTTTGCTGATGTTGCTGCCAGTGTTGCCTCTGTTCGAGCAGACAGTGTTGCCCCCCTTTAGAGTTGCCTATTGCTGTTGTCTTAGCCAGAGTTGCCACCTACTCGCAAAGCTATCATATTCTTCTGCAGCTGCCACGACACGAATCAGCGCAAGCAGCTGCCAAGGAGGCGCAAAAGGGGCGATAGTAGGGAGAGCCCAAAAACAACACGAAGATGTGTATTTCTTTGCTGCCCCCCTTGTTAAACCCCCCTCTTCCATGCCACTGACACAACTGTGCGCCCATGGTTGTGCTGCCCTTTTTGCATTAAGAAATTAAAATCTGCGCTGCAAAAATGCACGGAAAACGCGAGGAAAAGTCAGTGAGAGAAAAGTAGAGCAGAGAGAGAGAGAATGAGAGAGAAGAGAGAGGAGGGGAGAGCTCGACCAACAACAGAGGCTGCACATGTGGCGTGGCGTGGCGTCGCGCGCTCTCGACGCCTTCATCCAGCGAGTGTTTTGTTATTTTTGTAGAAGTTTTGTAATTGCGGAAACGGCAACTGCTTTAGCTGGTGGCAACTCCAGCGGTGGCAGGACGATGGCTTCTCTTTCGCGGAGTCGCTTGCTCAAGTGTTCGATATGCGGGACGCGGACTGGCGGTGCAGGCGGGAACTGCAGGCGGGAGGCACGTGGCACATGCAAACTTACAAAACTTGAAGTTATGGACGCGTAAATTGAAAATACACATGAGCACAAACAAGGCAACTCGCACACACACACAGACAGGGACTCACACACAAGACACACACACACACACACAGGTCTGTAACTCACACACATGCAGGGTAGACAAATAGCTGCAACATGTAGCGCGTTCTGCTTCACATTATTGAAACTATAAATTTCTAGCAGCAATCTTTTGCGGCCAGACAAGAGCAGGCATGGCAAGGGCAGCAGGGGAGGGGCAGGAGCAGCGGCAGCGGCAGCAACACACGAGGCACAGCAGCACGGGGCATGCCAGTTTATATTTGTTTTTGCATTGTAGTTTTAAGCACCGCGAACTCAGCTTGGCTTGGCCTGCTGCTCCTGCTCCGGCCAGCTCCTGCTCCTTCTCCGCTCTCCTCTTCCTCCCTCTGCCTGCTCACAACTTCATGAGGCTGTGTTTCTTGCGTCGATGTTGTGGTCGAAAAGTTTTCTCATTTTGCGTGGCAACGCCAGTCATTCCCATTCCCATTCCCATTCCCTCCCTCTGCGACTTGCATTTGCATGCCGTGCCTGAAAGTAGGAAACGCCTGCAGATTGAGAGAGAGAGAGAGATCAATCAAGGTTTGGCAGGTATGTATATATGCTATAGAAAACTCTGAATAAGAGTATAATCTTACTTTGATTTTTTCAATTCATATATGCCCACACTCTCTCCCTTTTTTTCTCCTGGCCTTCCCTCTCCCCATCTCAGCCTACTAAGCACGTTTCTCATATAAGCTGCAAGCACATTCCTTATCCTGCACACTGATTCATCTTTGGGCAGCTCTCGGCTCGTTCTGGGGCCGGGGACATGTTTGTGTAGTGTATTAGCGCATCAAAGAAATTGATAATCTCTTAATAAGCAGCCTCCAAGATGGTCGAGAGCAAACAGGCCAGGCTGCTTTTGGGTATTAATAATATCGCAAGGAAGCACAAAAGCCAACAGAGCAGAGAAGAGACTTCAAAGTGCCCGCAGAGCTGGACACGTGAGTGGAACCACATGGAGATGGAGTAACTACGCTTGGAGTACTCCCACTCCGCTCCTCTCCAGCGCTGCCTCCTTCTGACACGCACACAAATCACTTGATTCAATCATCTCGAAAATTGATAACATGCCATTTACAAATGACATCGAAAATGGGCCACAGAGGGGGCTAAAAAAAACCTCTCGCCTAGAAGTATGCAACAAATTATTTATGGGCAGCAAAAGAGCAAAGCACAAGGCAGAGAGAAAGAAACGCACAAAAAATGCCCAAAGAAAAGAAATCAAAATTAGGACACGTGCCGCCAGTTGACCGACACAACTGCCAAACAATGCAGCCTGCCTCCCCCCCGCTCCATTCCCCTCGCTGCTCATGCTGCTACTCAACATCTCCGACAACATTCCCCCCTCCCTCTCTCACCCACCGCAGCAACAAAAAGAAAGAAAACACAAGCATAATTGGAATGGTGGGTGAAAGTTGCAGTGAAAGTGAAACGTTTCAACCGCACAGCGACACGCACCCACGCACCCACACACCCGCACACACGCACACCCCCTCTCGCACACACACACACACGCACAGCCCGCGTATTCCCTTCCTCATTTGCGATGCCCTGCACGCCGCCGCCTTTCATTTCAATTTGAACTCGATTTTTTTTAGAGAGAATTTTCTTTTTTTTTGCTTTTCTTTCTCTGCTGAATCTGAGCAATCGGACGGGCCCAATCGGACAATTGATTCGAACGCATTTGCGTGTTTGCCTCAAATAACTGCAAATTATTTTCGCTTCGTGTTCCATTGTGAGTGGACCGCCCGCCTCCAGCCCGCCTCCAGCCCGCCCCCTGCCCAGCTCTATTTATCTCGTTACCTCCCCCTCCCGCATCCAGGCGGAATTAAGTTAAGTGATTCGCTACGTGCGTCTCTTTTGGGTCCTAAAAAACGGTTTGCTATGGAAAATAATGAACGGGAAAATTTGCCATGACAAGCGGCTGCTTGGGAAATTGGGAGGGAATTAATCAGAAGTTTGGAAAAAAAAAGACAGGAAAACACAATCGTAATTTATCGGTCACTGCAACTATATATTTTCTGTGAATTACTCAGCCAATCAATGTTTATTTATTTATTTATTTATTTAACGTCAACTAAGCCAGTCGACTTGAAATTAAAATTTGATTTGAAATTAAAATTAAATAAAATTAAGATTAAAAATTTAAAAATTGAATTGAAAGTAAATTGAAGAAAAAAAAAATATTTAAAATTAATTAAGATTATAAATTTTTAAAGGCTGGGAAATATAAAATAAGAATTAAGAATGTTACTCATATAATGCCTAATTAAGTGATAATTATTTATTAAAGTAACAAGTATATAAATAATTAAAAAGCATACATTAGTAAATAAATAAAAAATATAAATATATATAAGGATCTAAGGACATCCTAAAAGCAATATATATCCAACCTTAGATCTAGTTCTACTTCCATTTAAAGCTCCGCCCCAAACCAAAGCCTTCTTTCTCATCGCAAACAGTGGAGGCTGCAAAAAGACTTGAGTAAACTTTAATTAAGAGACTTCAGAGCGAGAGAGAGAGAGGGAGAGGGAGAGCTCAACAACAATGGCCTTGGGTCAGTTTTGGTTGCCAGGGAGGAGGATGTGGAGCAGCAGCAGCAGTAGCAGTGGCAGCAGCCCATTGAAAAAACTGACCAAAAGTCAGCAACACTTGAGCAAAATGTCAAATACACAAATAACAAAATGAAAACGCCCTCCGGGGTGCATTTGCCGGACTCGACTGAATAGTTTCAGTGGCCAACTGGATGGGCCAAAAAGGTTGAGACCGAGACCCGACGAACCGAAACCCAACCCACCCAATCGACCCATCCGACCGACCGACCGAGTATCGATAGTTTTGCCAAGCAAAGTTTGTCGGCAAAAAAGAAGGCGGAGGAGGCTGATGAGGAAAACGAAAAGGAAAACAAAAACACAAGTGACAATAACAAGCACAAATGGACGATCCCTGCTCCTCCTCCTGCTCCGTCGACCCGCTGATGACAATGGCGTCCAATGGTGCCGGGCTCAACAAAGGCATAGTGAAATCTTCAGACGCAGTCGCTCTGTCCACTTGACATCCGGCATAAATGTCAAACGCCAACTTTGACCACAGGATACATGTTGGGTCAATGCATTGACAGAAAGGCACATGGCTGGGAGAGGGGGAGAGGGTGGTGGAAGGGGGAAGGGGCTGGGTACCAGCAAAGCAAATATATTCATAGCCTGACTGATTTCAATAGAGTCGAGCAGGGGGGAGCAGGACAACGCCGGCTGGCAACTGCTCACTTAACGCCCTTGCCTACCCCCTCCCCTTCCCCCGTTGTCTGATTTTACAATTTTCAAAAAGGGGTAGCCCCAAATGCAACTCTGTTAAATACCAGAAAAATACTAAATAAAATAGCTACATACTAAGTGCTGGTCACACTTAAAACTAAAAGAATTCCCTGCAATTTTTGTTAATTTTAATTTGTATTTGCTTCTACCCATTTCGCGCAGTGTATGCTTAGCCTGGTCAACAACAAGGCGATCCAGTCAAGTGCGTCGTTTAATTACAAAACGAACAACGCATAAAAACCAATGGGAAAAAGGGAGAAGGAGTTGGGGGAGACAGTGCCCAAAATGCCGAAGGACGAAGAACGATGGAGTCAACTCATGACGGGCACAGAGCACCGAGCACACATGGCACATGGCACATGGCACATGCTGAAACCGAACTGAATCTGAACTGGAACTGAAGCTGAAGCAGAAAGAGAGCGGGGCACAGACATGCCGCATTGACAGTGTTACCACAACAACAACAGCAGCAGGAGCAGCAGCAGCGGGAGCAGCAGGAGAGGGAGAGAGTGGGAACTGGAGGATTGTCTGGCGTTACCCATCTCGCTTGCCCGGGATCAGGCTCGGCGTTTGACATTTGCAATATTTGACATTTAAGTAAAGGCATAAATTTGCGTTTAATGAAAGCCAAAGGCAAACTGTGACTCCAGCAGCAGCTTCCTCCCGGCTGCTGCTCCTGCTCCCTGCTCCCAGCCTGCTCCTGCTCTCTCTCTCTCTCTCTCTCCCGCTTCAACTCCTTCTGCGATTTGGGCTCGCCGAGCTGCGTGTGTGTGCCCCAAATGTGGCATGTGACGCTGTTGCCGCTGGCATTGGCATTGGCATTGGCATTGGCATTGGCAACGGGGGAACCTTTTGGCCATTAGACTAGGCTAGCCGCAAACGCCAGATGGCGCCACTGGCCAAAGAGCAAAGCGAAGTCAATTGGAGCAGCCGCACGTGAACGTGTTGCATGAGTTTTGTAGAGCAGGCTGCAGCTCCTAACTAAGCTAAAAAGAGAAGCAAGTTCCCGAAGAATGATTAACCATATATCACAGAAATATATATCAGTTTATTTCGGGAGATAATCGAGTAGATCTGCAAACCTTTTCAATCAATTTATTTGAAGGATACTTGAAATTTCATTTGCCAACTTTGCCATATTGTGGGGGTATTCATAAGTTATAATATCTGTCAATGCAAGGGTTTACTTGTACCTGGCAGGGACTGCTTTCCGGAGGGGTGCGGGGGGAGGTTTGCAATTAAAAACTTAAAATCTGCGCTGCAAAACAAATAAAATGCAATTAGCATGATTTGAATTACTTAAGTGGCGTGTACAGTGTGCACACGTTAAGCGGAACGGCGCGATAGTCGACAGACAGAGAGAGAAATATTGCTTGGCAAACTTGCCGTCGCATTTAGCCAGTTCCCACTGTACTTTACGCAGCCAAAGGTAGCAAAAACTTCGCAAAGTGGTTTGGTGCGAGTTGAAGACGTGGCTGGGGCAGGGCAGGGCGGGGCACACGACTAGCTGTGCCTGGCAAAGACGTGTGCTAGACTACACACACTCGCACACACACACACACACACACACAGAGAGAGAGCTGCCGCTGTGTTGTCTTTTGTTTATCTTGCGTCGACAATGCGACGTGGCTGCCGGAGCCACTCGAACAGCAACTGCAAAAGCGGCGCAACTCTTTTCGGCAGCGTCCTTCTGCCACATTGCCACATTGCCACGCCCCCTATACCACCCTCCCCCGCCCCAGCAGCAGCAACAGCAAAGTGCAATTATCGCAAATACCTTAAGGTTTACATCGTCAATGGGTTAGGCAGCAGGAGGAGGAGGAGAGCTGGGTCGACCAGACGGGCTCGCTGGGCCACAGGTGTGCCATAGTCCTGGCTGGCAGCACACACACACATGCCTGCCGAGTCCTGCTGTCTGTCTGCGTGCGTGTGTGTGTGTGTGTGTGTGTGTGCCTTGCCGTCTTTCTGTTGTCTGTTTTCTCTGTTTCTCTGTTTACCCAAGTGCTTTGTATTGAAGTGCATTTTGGCATGTAATTTGTAGTTCTTTGCTATTTGATTTTTGAGCAGAGCGCTTAACCTCAAACCCCTCGCTTACTGGGCTACCTCTGGCACTACCTCCCCCCCTCCCCCCGGATGGGTTGCATGCCATAGCAGACTCTCTCCTTGCCTCTCTGGCCTCTTGCTAAGCCTGTTTTATCACTCTCAGATGTCTCGAGTCTGATTTAAAATCGTTTAACGAACTTGTGCGCTGCGCTGATTACCTGCTGCTTGTTCCCTGCTCTTCCCTGCTCTTCCCTTGCCTTTCCCTACTCCTCCCCTGCCCAGGCATAACGCCAGCGATCGTGCAAGTCAGGTGTGAATGGAAAAGTCACTGCAATTGCTTCATTACGACTAATTAGCACTGGTTGCGCTTCAGTTACAGTCGAACCTCGCTAAGTGGCACCAGGAAAGCAGGCCTAGGTCGTCTGGGTAGCGCCTTTAGACTAAAAGGCAACATAATCAGCTAAGAAAACTCTTTTCCCTTTCGAGATCTAGATGTTCAAACAGACAAAACTGGCTAAATCTTTTCTTCTGCTCACTCTTGGCAGGCTCTACTGCTGTGCGATTATCGAATCTTCAGTCTACAGTCTACTACAATCTGCAGCTCTCTCTCTCCTCTCTGGCAACTCCTAATAGGCCAGGCAGAGACACAGAGAGAGAGAGAGAGGAGAGAGAGAGAGAGCTGTCTGCAGAAACACGTTCGAACAGCAGCTGGCGATCGTTTGCAGCTCTCTTACCTGATCATTGAGGAGTAGTCAGGGAGGGATTCGGGATAGGGAGTCGCCTTTGATGTTCGATAATTGCAAATTCCATGTGCATGTTTCAGTTTGCATCAAATCGTCGTGCAATGATCGGATTTAAATCAGCGACTGTAGCGCAACTAAATTGATCTTTTATCGCTTCAACGGACGCTGACGAGCGAGATCGGAGTGTGCAGATCGAGGAAGATCGAGAAGGGGGAGGAGGAGCAGGGTTTGCGATGATGTTGATGGTGATCTGTGGTAGCCGGCGCGTAAAAGCTTACAAAATACGACAACGCACAGAAGCGCATAACTCAGACGATACCCGAGTAAGTGAGCGAGAGAGGGAGAGAGGGAGAGGGACAGGGAGAGGGGATCCATCGGCAGTGGGAAGCAGAATCCGATTGGGATTGGGCGTGGGGAAACACACACAGACACACACACACATGGAAACTGAGAAGCTGCGGATGGATCGACGACGTTCACGCGCTGGGATTAAATCGGAAGTTATGCGAGTGTCAAAAGCTTCCCCCCTCTCTGCCTGCCTCCTCCTCCGTATCCCTCTCTGCCATAGCACCTTCACGTTGACCCTTGATTGTGCTGCTCGGGGTGATGAGGTAAAAATTGTTACCGTATCGAATGCGGATTAAAATCAGCTAAACAAGTTACCTGACAACGGATCGGATTGCTCGGGCAGGCAGTGGGGGATTGCTGGAGCAGCAGCAGAGGCTGGAGACACACTGATCTTGGACATCATCAACGTGCCTTGTCGAAGCGCGTGTGGATATCGTGGATTGCGAATAACGAATCAATTAAGCTGGCGACTTGAGACTTTTGCTCTAACTTCTAATTGAGCTAGGCGGCCTGTATCGGATTGAAGGGTTCTCAGCTGCTCTTAAGTGTCCTACCCATCCCACCCACCTCCCCACCTACCCCTCTCTCTATCACTCTTACGCTCTAATCAGCAACATTTGAAGTGGCTGCTGAAAAAGAAAAGAGCGAAGAAATTGCCTCGAAATGAAAAGGATTAAACAAATAAATCACTTGGCTCAGTTTTTCCAGGACATTTTCGGGCAAAAAAAAAGGGTTGCCCACACCAATTAATGAGTTAAAAATTGTGCTGCATTCATTCAATTGTGAATGAAGCATCCACCCACCTCTCTCTCCCGCCTGCCCCGCCGCCGCCAGCAGATGCAGCAAAAGGCTGCTGACCAAAATTAATGAAGATATTTTCTGTCGTCGTCGTCGTCGTCGTTGAGAGGGCCGCCGGATGCGGGAGGCTTAAAGGGAAGGGGTTCGACGGAGGCGGAGGGGGAGGTAAGGCAAAGGGAAAATCATTTGATTTTTAATTACGCTGATTTTTCTCTCTCTCACATTTTTTTTTTCTGCGCTTTTCTTCGTATTAGAAGCGAAACAGCTTGGCATAGCAAACACCTTGGAAATTAATACACGCGCCACGCCCCCTCCCCTACTCCTCTGCTATTGCCCGCAGGAGATGCAAAGATGCAGAGAAAGAGAGAGAGAGAGAGAGAGAGACTATGATGACAAGTGGCGGTGGTAGGGGGAGGGAATGGGTGAACGGGTGCGACCCAAGTGACTCGCCGTCGGCTCTTGCTTGGCCACTTGAGCCACTTGGGGGACTTGCCATGGGTGGAGGCAGCGGCAGCGGCAGGGGGTGGGGTTGGGCAACTGGCCCCGGTACGCACGAAAGGGTTTCAACTTAATTAAACCGTTTCTTTCGCTCGCTCTCTCTCTCTCTCTCTTTCTCTTCTTTTTTTGTATTCCTTCATTTCAGTCATTTTTTTTATTTTATTTTTTTCCATTTGCCTCTCTTCACTTTTCGACTGTCATCGCATCGGTCGCGCCGAAAAGTGGGCACAAATTGACATCTAAAGTGCTTAAAATTTTCTTTAATTAAGTGTGACAAACTGTGGGCACAACGGGCCAAGGGGTGGAGGGAGGTGGGAGGCGGGAGAGAAAGTGCAGACATCCCTCAAGGACATGGTCGTATATCGCGTGATGAATAGCAAAGTGTCTTAAAAGGGATAAGCATAGATAGATATGGAGCTATCTGTAGGATATATTGAAAAGATCTCACCAAGAGTGGGTAGAGTAATATAATATGGTGTTCTATATAGCAATAAGTACCCATCTATGGGGCTTATGTGCCACATGTATATCATAGTTTAACTGGTTAAAGGTCTATGAATACAGCTGGATATGTCAAGCTAGGAATCGAAAAACATGCAAGGAAGATAAGGTATTTTTCAAGATCTTATATGAGATCAGTTCGTCAAGGTTTAGGAAAGGGTTTTAGTATCTTCAATATTTCGCACTTTCTCTCACAATCCCTTCGAATATATCACACTCAATCAACTACCAAGTTCGTCTTCCATTCCAGTCTCAAGCTTGCTTCCTTTGGCGACTGCACCTCAGTGCGATGAGTCAGTTGAGTCACAGCCAGAGCCGCAGGCAGGGGCAGAGGCAGAGGCAGAGGCAGAGGCATCGGGCCCACGTCCAGTCGGAGGCGCTCAATGGGCGTCATTTGGAGCTCGTAAATAAGCAAAGTGCAGCATTAATAGTTGCTGATTAAGCGCCTACGAGAAATTAAAATTAAGTAATTTGCTCCGACGAGGGCGACACTGCGTAGGTGCATGTGGAAGCTGGAAGGGCACAGCCCGAACCGGTTGAGAGCAGCGGCGGCAGCCAAGGAAATCGACTGCAAAAAGGATTATGGAGTAGGCCAGGTAGAAGAGGGAGGCAGGCTAAGCCAGAGATCAATCACGTTTGCCAATAGTATGGAAAGGGGATGGGAGGCAACACAATTAGCCAAGCGCAGTTGGAATGGCAAATGGGCAGGCTAAGATGGCATAAATAATAATCAATTTGAAATCAAATTGTCGTGTGGGCGTGTGGACAGGGAGCAGGGAGCAGGGGGGAGGGGGCTGTCGAAATGGCAACGAGGTCTTGCCAAAAATCAGAATTGATGATTATTGCTTCTTGACAGAGATTCGCCAGCGAGGCGACAATAAAAACAACAAGCAGCAAAGGCCAGAAGAGGAGGCTGGGACTGAGCTCCTTTTATGGCCCAACTTGTGTGAGTGTGTGTGTGTGTGTGTGCGTATCATGTGTGTGTTAGTATCAATAAAATAGCCGCAGACACTGGACCAGGCAAAAATATTTATGTGCATGTTATAGTAAGTGCAAAATAATAGCCACCAGGGACGGGGCTGCTACACAGCAGCAGTAGCAGGGGAGGGGAGCAGGGAGGGGTGGGATAAGGCATGGGCTGAGGGCAGAGGGGGAGAAGTGGCAGCCTGACGGCGAAGGCGGAACTGTGGCACGTAACACGCGCTGGACGGCAGGCGGTTGTTTTTAGTACTGGAAATGTTTCAACAATTACCAAGGAGTAGCACATGCGTCTGTGTGTGTGTGTGTGGGAGTGTATCTCTGTGTGTGTGTGGGCAACGGGCAATAATGCACTCGACACTTTTATTTCTTTTTCATTAGCCAAAAAGCGACAACGACAACGACGACAACGACAACAAGCCGAATGCGTTCAACCACCGCCCAGCCCAATACGCCCCCCTCCAACCCACTCCCCTTTCACACACACACACACACACCCATATCATAAGCGCCTTTTGCTCTTACAACGTGACCTTCACATGGACTCATGTGTTTCTTTTCTTGGCCAACACGAAGAAAGGGAGAGGGAGAACAGAGAGCATGGAAAGTGAAATAGGTCGAATAGGTCGACGGAATAGGTCGAAATAGCGTCAACTATCGCCATAGCAGACTCGCGATAGTATCGTAAGATTGAAGTTTAAAGTCTTTTGGGTTGCTCAGTTAAATTGAAGAGGTAATAACTAAAGAGAGGTACAGAGACTAGACTTATCACATTATGATGAAATATTCTAGAAATTTCACATATTATAGACTATAGGCTATTTTTCTCTGTGTAGCTAGAAAAAAAGGAATATCACAGTAATATCGTATAAGTGTAGCATACAAATCCCTATGTCCTGGTTGCTACTCTTCTTTCTTTTGCCACACTCCCCACACACACACACACACACACACACTCTCGTGCCATTCATATGACTCTTCTCTTCTCGGCTCTGTCTTTTTATTTTTATTATTGTTTATGTGCAAGACAAGCGCTCCAATATGCCGCAGCATCGATGCCTTGGCTCGCATGGAGCATGTCTGCACCTCTCTCCTGCCCGCCTCACTCCTGCCGGGGGAATCTATAAATTTAACGATTTACAACATTGATGCTCCCCAGTTAAGTTCTCTGGCCCAGTTCATTTCCCGTTTGCCTCTGCTTCTCTAGCTGCCCCTCCCCCAACACACTCACGCATGCTTTTATTTGTTTGCAATCGTTCTCTCTCTCTCTCTCTCTCTTTTCTTCGCTTCTGAAGGGGGTGGTGTGTGAGGGCTGAGGAGCGGGGGCAAATTGCCGGCGCTGTCATAAGTTCTAATACTTAACGCAACTGCAGATAGGCGTCTCTTGCCATAACCCTAGTTTATTGTATAATAATGTTGGAGCTGAGTGTGTGCGTGAGTGTGCAAGTGTGTGTGTGTGTTTGCGGCATTTGGGGGCCAATAGTTTGCAATTAGCGGCGAAGGCCATAAAAATGCCAATCAACATAAAAATAATCGAGGAAAATTCTCGTAAATGCCAACAAATTTTCTGAAGCATCTCTCAACTGATTTTCACTGCGATTTCCATTACGCAATCTCCATGTAAATAATTAGTCCGCCTCCTACACTTGTCGCTTGTCTCATCTCTCTCTCTCTGTCTCTCTCTCTAGCTTTCTCGCGTCTCTTCTATCTCTTTCTGTGCCGTAGGGCACTGCATGCAGTGCTAAGTGTAAAATTTAATTGAACTCGCACAACTGTAGAGCTAATCAAGCCGAACAACGCCTCTGCCCCCTCTTCAGCTGCTGTCACTGGCCTTGCCGACGCCCCTGGCCGCGGCTGTCCACAGCAACTGTGCACATTTCCCACCGCAAAAGGAAAAAAAACCGAAAGAGAGAAAATCTATTAAAAAATTCGAGCGAAAGTGGCCCAAAAAATATGTATTTTTTGTTTCCGTGTGCGCGTTGTAACGTACAAATTATGTAAACAAAGTGCTCGAGAGGGGGAAGGGGAGGGTGCAAGAAATTATGAACCTTTTGTGGGTTGCGGAGGGGAGGTGAGAAGGAACAGATGAAAAATGCGACCCTAGGCAATATTTACAATTAAAAAATTAACGTAAAACAGACGAGGAAGACGCTGATGCTTGAGGCAGAGCGTGGGTTCTCTCCCATTTTGCCCCCCTCCACCACCGCCTCCTCACCGCCCACTTCAACCAGCCCGTGGCCAGAAAACTGTGAAAAAGCCCTAAAATCAATACGAAACAAAATAACAGAAAAAAAAATGTAAAAAACTCCGTAAAAAACCTGACAAAACATGAGAAAGTATGAATGTGGTTCGAGGGATTTTCCACAAGGCCTAATGGAAATTGTATTTATCTCGTTTGAAGTTTTCGCAGAGACTCGTAAAATCCACCACCACTGCCGAGAGTACCCCCCCCCCCCCCTCACCCCCTCCACACTGATGAGACTAGCTCCGCTACCAGCGTGACCACCATGGCCATCAGCGACACCACCATCAGTATCGCGCCTCTTGTCCCACTCGCCCCCTTCTCCTCTTCCTGCTCTCCTTCGACACTTGGCCTCACCTTTGCCCATGCCACGCCCCCGCCCTCATGTTGGGCTGCCTTAAGCGTTTTTTATAAATTAACAACAACAACAAGAAGAAGCACGAGAGCTAAGCACAAAAATTATCAGAAAAACGAAATGAATATTTCTTTTTTGTTGGTAATTTCAGTCAGCACACGCAGTGAATACTCTATGAATGTGCATGGAAAAGGTTGATATAACTATGTAATTTCTTTAAAATATTGCAAGCACATAACGATTTGTGTGAAAAGTCCCCCTAGTTGCGAGGAAAGTGTATTGCCTCGTCGTTCACTCCAGCAAACAATTTATCATTTTTTTTTTTTGCCTCAAAAAATATGCATAAAAAAATGTGTATTTTTTGGAAAACGTTCATAGGTAATTCGTTGGGTTGCTTTGACTGGCTGTTTGCATAGATGGTGCTGCTGCAGGTGGTGGTGGTTCTCCAGCTCATCCCGGTGGTTGCTGCTGGGCTAATTAAGGCGTTAAAACGACAGACTCGCCTGACAATACCAAAGCGAACTGTAAAATGAACAGTTGGCCAATAGATTGACAGGTGGCTAGAGGGGACCCTTCTGCGAATCGTTCGTAAGACAGTTCTATGAATATTGGACTTTTCATACTACCCCCTTGCAAAGTTTTGAGACCCCTATAGACTCTTCTATACCCATAACTTCGTTTAAGATATCCAGATTTTCTTGACAGAGGATATTTAATCCATTATTCAGCCTCTAGATTTACGAGTATTCTGCATCAAAATATTGTGAATCTAAAATTTTCAATAATGTTGACCTTTCTTTCATATGTCGTTCATATTACCTTCTGCCTCGACTTCAGGACTTCAGGAGCCCTAAAATCCTTCAAAAATCATCAAATTTCCTTGGGAGAGGACTTTTTATTCATTATTCAGCCTCTAGATTAATTTTGCATCAAAATGTTGTGAATCTGAAACTTTCAAAAATTTTGTCAGGGGTCTTACATGTCAAAATTTTAGTCGACTTTGACATGATTTTTGGCCAAAAATTAAGTGTCCTCTAAAACGATTTAAACACTTGTTTTATTCTAATTAAGACCTCCGCAATCGATTAAAAGTCAAAGCAGGCGATTTAAAACTTTGAAAAAAATATTTTTCTGAAAAATGAACAGGGGGGACCCTTATCAAAATCACAAAAAAAAAAAATTTTTTAATTTTTAAAATTGAAAAAACTATAAAGCCATTCTATTCTATAGCTAAAACCATGAATAAAATGCTTTACCCGAAGAAAATCGTATGATTTTTAAGAAAGTTATGAAGTGGGGAAAGTGAGGAACTGGTCCTGTCGAGGTTCTTACATGTCAAATTTTTAGTCGACTTTGACATGATTTTTGGCCAAAAATTAAGTGTCCTCTAAAACGATTTTAAAAACTTGTTTTATTCTAATTAAGACCTCCGCAATCGATTAAAAGTCAAAGCAGGCGATTTAAAACTTTGAAAAAAATATTTTTCTGAAAAATGAACAGGGGGGACCCTTATCAAAATCACAAAAAAACAATTTTTTTTTGAATTTTTAAAATTGAAAAAACTATAAAGCTATGCTATTCTATAGCTAAAACCATGAATAAAATGCTTTACCCGAAGAAAATCGTATGATTTTTAAGAAAGTTATGAAGTGGGGAAAGTGAGGAACTGGTCCTGTCGAGGTTCTTACATGTCAAATTTTTAGTCGACTTTGACATGATTTTTGGCCAAAAATTAAGTATCCTCTAAAACAACTTTAAACACTTGTTTTATACTAATTAAGACCTCCGCAATCGATTAAAAGTAAAAGCAGGCGATTTAAAACTTTGAAAAAAATATTTTTCTGAAAATGAACAGGGGGCCCTTATCAAAATCACAAAAAAAAAAAAATTTTTTTAATTTTTTAAAATTGAAAAAACTATAAAGCTATGCTATTCTATAGCTAAAACCATGAATAAAATGCTTTACCCGAAGAAAATCGTATGATTTTTAAGAAAGTTATGAAGTGAGGAAAGTGAGGTTACAGGTCCTGTCAAGGGTCTTACATGTTAAATTTTTTTAATTCTGCATCAAAATATTGTGAATCTAAAATGTTCCAAAATTTGGACCATTTATGCTACCTCCATGCAAGATTTTGAGATCCCTATTAATTGAGTGAGTGAGTCATGTTCATAATTGGGAAATGTGTGAAAAAGTGGGCTAGCTGAACTTGGGCTGTGCTGGACTTGTTAATGTCGAAAGATTTTGAGATCCCTATAGCGGTATCAAAATGGTAATAAACCATGCATTAAACTCTTACTTCAGACTATTTAATCAGTTGGATAACTTGCATATTTGCCATGAAAATAAAGCGGAGTCAATTAAATTGATGATAACAACAAAAATCGTACGTGAAAATTGCGCAAAGATTTTCCAAAAATTCGTCAACAGAGTAAACTTACTATATGACATGGTGTACGTGTGTGTGTGTGTGTGTGTGTGTGTGTGTGCATTCACACTTAGCCATAGTGCATCGCACGTAGAGCAAGAACGTGCGTTGTTTTGCCAATGGCACAAATATCGTATGTGCTTCGATGATGGGAAAACTTTTTCGATAATACTCAAAAATAAGTGCGAAAATTGCTAAATATGCAAGCGGGCAGCAGCAGCAGCAGGCACACACACAGTTACACACAAGTGCACATACATGTTGCACGCTTTTCGCTTTTATTGTTGCAACTTTGCAAAGGTTTTTAATGCTGCATTTGAATTATAATTGTAATCTCGCTCTCTCTCTCTCTCTCTCTACTATGCAACTGCCACAAATTGTTGTAAATTATTTGTATACAGATTTCTCAAACTTACATTCCACTTGCAGTCCACACGCACACACGCAACTCTCCTCCCTCTAAAATGCATAATCAGTTTCTCATGCGTCAAGTTTGATTACGCTTTTCATTTTAATGACGTCACTGATTTATAACTGTAAAGCGGCTCAGCTGCCGGCACTTTCACTTCACACACACTCACACACACAGATAGACAGACAGACTGTCTGTCAGACAATCCTTTCGATTTCGCATTTGCCACGACTTTCTTAAACGTTCGCTTCCGTTTCTCCCTCCCCGCTCTCTGCTGGCATTACTTTCCATCCCCCATACGCAGCGTCTGCCTGAATTATCGCCATGTAACCAGCCTCCTCCCCTCCTCAGCTTTCGTTTCAGTCTTCTCGCTACGCAGCATTTGCATATGGGAGGGAAGTTTCCTTCGTAGCGAGAGAGAACTGTCAAATTTTACGATAGCGCCAAACATAACTCATTGACAGCTTTGCATTTTCACATGCTGCTTCCCAGTGGGGCAGGGATGGAGGGGGTGGAGGAGTGTAGCCAATGTTGCTTCTGCATATTGCACAAAGTTATGAGCCGCAAATGATAAACGGCGACAGGCGTCGAGACGGAGGCGAAGGCGAAGGCGAAGCCGAAGAATTTTCCCGCGTTTCCCGTTGAGTTTGAGAGGCAGCGGCAGAGGGCGAGCGAGAGGGGGTGGTACAGGGTGTGGGAGCAGTAACTATTGATTTTTATACACATTTTTATTTTTGTAATTTTTCTTTTTCCATTTTTCACTTTTTTTTACACATTTTCTTTACATTTTGTTGTTGTTTCTTTTTTTTCGTTTTGGATTCGTCAGCGCTCATCAGCGACGCGCAGCGCGTTTATTTTGTCATCAAGCTAATTAATTAATTAGAAACAAAAGCAGCCACAGCAACAGCAACAACAGCAGCAACATTTGCTTTTTTTTCAGCTGGTGTGAAAAAGGCGCCGCGACACACCTTGAAAAAAAAGTTGAAGCGACTTCGGTGCGTTCGCTCTGTGTGTGTGTGTGTGTGTGTGTGGCAGTGCAATAAAAAAGTGTCCCCAGTCTAATTAGATAGTTGACAATTGTTGCCCTCACTGCCATTTGTGCTGCTGTTGTTGTTGTTGTTGTTGCTGCGCGTAATTCATCAAATGTCAAAGACAACGTCGACATTGACTGCACCTTTTGGGCGTGTTGCTATCTCCTTCCCTACCCACACCACCCCCCCTACCCACCAAATAGGCCTGTCAGTAAGCTGGAGAAAAATTATAAAAGGATTTTCGATATTTCCACAAGCCAAAATAACGCTATACTTCAAATACCCTGTGAAAGTATGTCTAGCGAGTCTAGAGTATTATATAAGCTAAGTTAAATTGTAGCTGATTCTAAGCAGGATGATCAATATTGATAAATCTGAAGATGCTACGAAGAAAACTTTACAACAAAATAAATCTCTTTGAAAGTATCCTTTATCAACCCGTTTCGATATATTTTTATCAATCTCTCTACTCGAATCTCAGTACATCGTTTAAGTCACTTGAGAGAACTGCGAAAATCCCGATAAAACGATGTCAAATCTCATTTTGCATATTTTCGACACCCTTTGCTCGATTTTGCCAGCCTCCCTGCTTTCCTTTTTTCCCCTTCTCCCATCGCATATGGATAACATATTTTCATATATCCGGCTTTTGTCGCCAATTCCTTTTTATTGCCCTTTTTTATAGACGTTTATAGTTTTTTATGTGCCGCCCCGACGAATAAATTTGCTGCCGCAAGTTTTCACTTGTAAAAAGGGTAGTTCGATTTGTCAGCCAGGGGGGGTGGGGAGGAAGACTGGTGGCATCTCTCTGTGTTCCGTTCGACGGCATTTTGTCAATTTTAATATTAGCGCGTGCGCCAAAAATATGCAATAACAATTGTCATGCATGCAAATGAGTTCATTTGCCCCCCCCCCCCGCTACGCATCTCTCAGCTAAGAAATTTCGTCATAGCTTGAAGAGAGGGAGTACCAAGGGGGGAGGGGGAGGTACCGCAAGGGGCACTTTGCATGATTGAATTGAATTATTGGCGCACCAAGCGACCCAGCAAAGCGACCCAAGCGCGCTCTGCCCACTTCCGTTGATTCCTTCCCCCCGACTGCGACTCGACTGCGGTTTCAGATGCTTTATGAATTTTTGTATGTGCTTTTCTTTTTCTTTTCAGCTCTTGCCTTGCCCCACATTGCATAGTTTCAGGCGCCGATGCGAGCGGTATCGTATCGTATCGGGTATATCAAGGATTTTATGTATGCAGATTGCGTGGCGCACGTAAATCCATTTAATAGTGTTATTCACAATGGAAAATGTCATGGCACAACACACACACACATACAGGCACGAACTGAGCTGAGTCGATATCTTAAAGTGCAATTGACCCGTTTAACAAAACTATAAAAAAAAAAAAAAAAATGGGAAAGGAACTCTGAAAAGATTCCGCTGGCATTCTCAATGCGTGAGTGAGTCATGTTCATAATTGGAAAGTGGAGTATGCTAGCTGAACTTGGGCTAGAAAACGAGCTGCCATACACCATAAGTCATAGATTACAATCATCATATATATATCTATACATATATCTAGCACTTAAGAGATATTTGCATTCGTACACACATTTATAATCAATTAACAAAACATATACAAGATTCTAAGCTTAACTGTTTAGCTGACCTTTGCTTTTCCATCTTCAAGGACTCGTAATACCCCTCGTATTTCCCAACTGCGCTAACATTGCATTTGTAGTCATAATTATGCAAATATGTATATCTATCTATCGGATCGGCCAATGCAGTCCCCAGTCAACCCCTTTAACCCTTAATTTAGCCAGCCAGTTAGTTGTACATTTACCCCAGCGTATACCCTACCTAACTACCTGCCTCCCTGTCGGCCTGCCTGCCCGCCCACTCGACTAGTGGCTATCAGGGTCGTTTAATCGCGCGTCATTCATCATCCGAATCGGGTTGCGTTCGGCGGCGCGACGCGACGCGACGCGACGCGATGCGATGCGAACTATCGATAAGCCTTGTGCCGTTCTGGGGAACGAACTTCACAAAACTCAACTTAATGGCAATTTTATCGATAATGTTCGTGCTGAATTTTCGATTTTGTTTGCTTGCATGTCGGCCAGCGAATTATGAGCGATCGACACGCCAACAACTACCAAGAAATTGTGCAAATCGAGTCCGAGCAGGCAGTAGAACTGACTGGTCTGGAAGGAGGGGGAAGGGCGGAGTCGTGTTCGAAATCAGAGTCATAGCTGGGAGTAGGAGTTGGGGTTGGAGTTGGGGTTGGAGGTGGGGCTGCGTTCCATCTGAAACGCCCAAACCTTTGGCTGTTTCAATAGTTTAGCACACAATGTGTTTGTAGGTTTTTAAATACCACGCAGCTGACCCCCGAGAGGGGTATGTACGACTTAAGACTTAATGAAGTAGTCAAGGCATGAAACGAAGCTCAAGTTGAGTAAGACTAAAAGTAAGTAAGAGTTCATTTTTATTTATTGTGCTTTATATTCCCTTAAAATTTATTTTAGTTTCACTAAAGCTTATGATATAATATTATAATTTTTCAGAGTCTAGCATTTGTGCGCTTTTCAACTGCATTTTTTTTTTTTTTAACAATTTGTTGTCCTGGAATTTTTTACATTTTAAATTTTCAAGAAAAAGTGGGAAGAAAAACCTTGATTTGAAAGAGTTCATTTCATACATGAATTTAGCTAGGAATTCTCCTGCTACAGGGTATGCCCTGGTCGTGCACTCTCTCTTGCACTGCCTGCGACAGTTGACAGGTTTAGGCATTGGTTTTTTTTGGGCTTTGTACTTTGGTTTATGTTGTATTTCGCTGTGCGGCAAATTATGAGCACGCGAATATCGAACCCTGCTGCCCTCCCTCCTCCCGGTGGGCGGCTTGATGGGGCGTGCCCGCCCTATCAATTAGAACTGGCGACCGAACATCTTGATAAGCTCTCTCTCTCTCTCTCTCTCTCTCTCTGACCAGCCCCATGGCAATGCAAACAATCGGTATGCGGCGAAGTTGTGTATAAATAAATAAAAATAAAGTGCCAACAACGAAATGCGCTTCGAATGGTCATTAAAATTGCGCTGGCAGCGCCTGAAAGCATGCACTGCTAATTGCCGCATAAATAACCAGCCGAACGAACCCTACGCCTCCATTCCAGAGTTACCAAGTTTTTCCCATTCGATGTAATGTTTGCCCCCCCCCACTACCCCCACTCTCCACACAACGACGACGACGGCGGCGACTCTGCGCGACTTCCGCTAGCAAACAAAAATAAAGCGCATTTTAATTTATCGAGCGTAGATTATAATCATCGATGGTATTCGGGGTAAGGCACAAAAGTATTTATAAGTCGGTTGGGATTATGTGGAACTAAAAGGGGAATAATGAGCTCATATTTGGTATTAATCAGCAATTGCAATCTCAATATTAGTATTTACATTGATTTACCAACACTTAAAAGTGCTGTCAATTTTTTGCTAGTTGTCAATTTTTTTATCGATAAGATTTGCTGTCTGCCTGACAGTTGCAGAAAACTCTTGTCAAGTGACTATGCGAAAAGCAGCAGATATTGCAACATTCTTATACGGTAAGTTCGGCAAGTGCGTGTGAAAAATAAGAAAGCGAAAAGAAATCAATTTTAAATTGGGAAAAGGGAAAAGCAGCATATATTGCAATTTTCTTATACGGTGAGTTAGGCACAAAAGTATTTATAAGTCGGTTGGGATTATGTGGAACTAACAGAGGAATAATTATCTCATATTTGGTAGTAATTTACCAACACTTAAAAGTCCTGACCATCCCTATTTAGTTGTCAATTTTTTTTTATCAATAAGACTTGCTGTCTGCTTGACAGTTGCAGAAAACTCTTGTCAAGCGAAAAGCAGCAGAAATTGTAATTTTCTTATACGGTGAGTTTTGCAAAGTGCGTGATTATGTAAAAAAGAAGGCGAATAAGAGTCAATTTTAAAATTAATATTTAAATTTTTACCAAGAGATATTGCACCTTTCTTATACGGAATTTTTAAATAAGATTAGTGCTTAATAGAAATCAATTTAAAATTGGGAAAAGCAGCAGATATTGCAACTTTCTAATAGGGTGAGTTCTGCAAGTGCGTGTCAAAAATAAGAAGGTGAAAAGAAATCAATTTAAAATTGGGAAAAGGGAAAAGCAGCAGATATTGCAATTTTCTTATACGGTGAGTTCTGCTTGGTCAGTTTGCTCGCTACATACGATACTACGCATTAAGTTCAATTTAAGCCACTATATAAGAATTTATGACATTGACGAAACAATAAAAATGTTGCCACACGCAGACACAGGGAAATACATGAGCACATAAATGTGCATTACGTGGCAGAGGCTGAGACAGAGGCGGAGGCAGAGGCGGAGGCAAGAGGCAATATAACTGACCCACAGCAGGAAAATGAAATGCGACGTGTGGAACCAGGGGGGGGAGGAAACGGGGAGCGACCGATAGCAGGGAAAGCCTAAACTATTAATTTCAACGTAGACGAACAACATGAAATGAGTAGAAAAATGGTATAGTTACGAATTTGTGCAGGGTATATCTATCTACCCAGGGCAGACTGTGCCACAGCGTAACGAGCACGAGCACGAGCGGCCGCCCTTGGACCAGGGAGAAATCTATATTTACGATTATTGAAGTTTATGACGAAACGTTTTCGTATCATTTTGCGTCGCCTCATAAATGTAGAGGCCAGAGAGACAGAGACAGAGACAGGGCACAGTGAGAAGAAAGAGAAAGCGGGCCACTGACAGTTGACACACGGGAACGAGCAGGGATGGAGAACAGCGACCAGGGATGGGTTGGGAACCTTCTTCATAAATGCTTTTGCACGCAAGCTGCTAATAATGCCGGACTGCGAGTGTAGCACAGGTGCCGGTCAGCGTTTCGGTTACAGATTTCTCGGGTTCGGTTTCGGATCTTTTGGGGTTGCTGCTGGATGCTGCTGGATGGCCGCAAAAGTGCAATAGGCTCGTAAAACCAATGGTCGAATGGGCAAACGAGAAATGCCTAAGTAAAAATGTTGTGTAATTACGTTGCGTTACGCACAGATAGAGATACACATGGAAATGGATGCTCGGAATTAGAACTGACGATGCTGCACGGTGGGCGGGAGCGGGAGCGGGATTGGGCTGGGGTGATGTGATGGGCTGATGCGATACGGGGCAACCCCAAAACTGGCGAAAATCGTTTCCCCTTCCTTTCCGCCCCATCAAGACTTGACCACAGTCTGTTGGAAAAATCATAATTAGGCTTCGGTTTTCCCTCTCACACCAAGTTCATTTTCTATCTCTTTATGTGTGTGTGTGTGCGTGTGTGCTTTTTATTGTTTTAATGAACACACGAGTGTAATTTTAGACGAAAGAGAGAAAGAGAGAGGGAGAGAGAGAGAGAGCAGGAAAAGGTGCCGAGTCATGGGCCGTCAGCTGCTGCTGCTGTCAGTTTCATATTGAATGTGTTATCGGAACAATTTTATCGTTTTTAGTGTCGATATGAAACAATTTGACATATACGATTTTTTACAAATCAAGTCAATCCATGCTTTCTATCTATTTCTCCGAAATTTTAATTCGTACTGCTCAAGTCATTGAGGCAATTAGTAAATGTAAAAAAAAAAATCGTGTTTTTTTCAGAAATAAAAAGTAAAAAATACAAGCCAAAAATGAATAGACATTAATTTAAATCATGATATTTTTGAGAAGAAAGCTAAAATTGCTTAAAAAATGTTCCTTTCAGAATATCCAAGGATAATAAAAAATAAGATGGATATAGATAATGAATACACTACCCCCAACATGCGTGAGACGGCTGCAACTGCCTATCAGAACCGCATGAAGTACCTAAAGCGCATTCTGTTACGACCGATCGAGACCACGACCATGAAGATATACGAGAAGGTAATAAGGACACTCTCCGAACTTGACCTCACCCAGTCGCAGGATGAGCTGGGTGTGATCATACGCGTTGGCGTATTCTTGGCACGTCGCAAGAGTCATCGTTTCTTTAAGTTCTATTTACGCATACTCTATGACGAGATTGTGGCCAACGTCGACGAGCCACCCTCGAGTGCCCTGACCATTCTGCTGAAAATCTGCAAACCTCGGCGAGTCAGCTACTATATCCACATGCTGATGGAGCAGATCTACGAGGAGAATAACATACTCCGCGCCGCAGACTGCCTCTTCGAGTGGCTGCGTTCGTATAACTTCTGCGAGAATCTAAGTGCCTGGATACTGGCCATGTATCAGGAGCTGCGCAATCAACATCTCTTCAGTGTGGTCGATAAGATATCGAATGCGAATATTGAAAAGATTTTCATGCTATTTATGTCCACCGAATCGCGTCCTCGCATTGCTTCGATTGTCTTTGAGATGTTGAATCATATTGATAACACTCCGCAGATATTCCTCAAGGTATTAGACAGACCAAAAAATAAATTTCTATAATTAACAAAATCTATTTATTTGCAGGTTCTGCCGCAAGTGCCGATGGTAGTAAATCATTTGAAGAAGAACCCGGGTGTCGATAGATCCGGCCGTGATACGTTTGTCTATGCTGAAGATCTGGTCTCTATCACATCCCGGCTGATGAAGCGATTTCCGGAGTTCGATGATATTTATGTGCCGGTCAAGATGGCGCTGCAATGGATAGATTCATCGACAAATATGAATAATGTCGCATTTGCAGCCATACAACAGGAGTCCGCTCCGCTTGCGCAGCCCGTGAGTCACTGCGGACTGGTTAATCCGGGCAACAGTTGCTATCTGAATTGTGTGCTGCAGGTGCTAGCCCTGACCAATGAGTAAGTATGACTGGCGCTAATCTAATATAGATGTAACTACAACGATAACACCTTCGATAGATTCAGTCGTGAGTTGCTGTTGATGCCCACGGAGTCGCTTGTGCTGCAGGAAATGCAGAAACTGATCGCCATGATGCATCACTCGCTACGTAGCGTGGCGCAGCCCACCTTCGTCATGTATGCCACTCATCCGATTTACTTTACACCTGGCGAGCAGCAGGATAGCTCCGAGTTTCTCAGCCACTTGTTGAATCTGCTGCACGAGCAGGAGATTGCACCGAACTACCAAGAAGATCTGGAAGCAGTAAAAGCACAAAAAGCATCCGAGATGGTAGACGTAGTAGCACCAGCATCACCACTATCACCACCACCATCACCACCGGCAGCAGTATCACCAGCAGCAGCAGCATCACCAGCAGCAGCAGCATCACCAGCAGCATCACCAGCAGCATCACTAGCAGCATCACCAGCAGCAGCAGCAGCTGTAGAAGAATTATGTGATGCACCGATGGTCACCGTGGAGAATTCTTCGCTGTCCGGTGATGATTTCTTTACGGTAACTGACCGAGCCTTTGCCGGAAAGGTTGCCACAATGTACAAGTGCCTAACCTGTGGCACAACGAGCCGCAACGATAACAGATTCCGTGAGCTGCAGCTCTCCTTCCCGGAGCCCTACATCCCGAAGGTTCCACGCAGGCGCAGTTTCTGCTCGGTGCAGAGTCTCGTTGACTTTTACTTCTCCCCGGAAACATTGGATGGGGAGAATAAGTACTATTGTCGCCGTTGCAATTGCCTGCGCGATGGTGAGCGATGCATCCAAATGACTCAGGCACCAAGAAACATCATACTGTCCCTGAAGCAGTTCGTTTTCGAGAGGGAGAAGCAGATTCGTACCAAGCCGATGCGCAAAGTGTTTCACAACGAGACCGTGAGTAGAACAAGCTTATAGCAAGGGACTGGCAAACCCAGAGTATTCCAGCTTGGTCCTTTCTTCCCGCCCTGTAGATCGACTTGAAGCGCTTCTCGAAGGAGTCCCTCGAGGAGGTCGCCAGTGTGCAGTACAGTCTCTATGCGGTTGTGGTGCACAAGGGCGGCACTCTGGATGCCGGGCACTACATCACCCTGGCCCGTGATCACCGCGGGGATTGGTATAGATTCGATGATAGTAATGTCAGCGCCACGGTGCCCAGTGAGATACATACCCTGAAGCCGCCAAACAGCCCGTACATTCTCTTCTACAAGATGTGTGGCATATCGCATGATCTGATCGATGATGATCCCGTGGGCAATATGCAGTCTGTTAGTCCCAATTGCAGTCGTCTGGAGCTGGATGAGTTGCCATTGGAACTGCGCAACTATGTGTCTCTAGACAATCAATTGTACGAGATGGAGAATCTCGCGACTAAAAAGAAGGAAGAAATGGATAGTAATAATTAAATGATATTTTATGTAGAATAAAAATAAATATAGTATTATATACAGAAAGTACTGCGGATCAATTACACCACACACACACATTACAGCAGAGAAGCCTGCCAGTCCAAGTAACTGATGATAGACCCCTTCGCTTGTCACGTGTGGCATGTAAATCGATTGCCACATAATGCCGCAACATGTGCCTCACGCCACGTCGCCTCCCCTCCTCCCCTCCCCCAACCTCATACACGAACTCAGACCGTCAGTAACAAGCCGAGATAACATTTAAGCGAAATCGCTTTAAAATCAATTAACCGTAAAATCACTCGCCTATTTGCAACAACAACAACAATCGCGACTCCTGCAGCACTTCGCATGCCCCATGGACATCGATGCGGCAGTGGCAGCGTCGGTGGTGTCGGCCAAACAATCAAATGTGGTGGCAATAACATTAGCTGCCCAGCCCCATTCATATGCAGCCCCTTCTGCTCCTGCCTCTGCCCCTGCCCCTGCCCCTGCATGGCTCATCTCTGCAGCCTGCAGATAGGCAAACAGCCCCAATGGCAGCCCCCATATGCCGCCTGTGCTGCTGCTGCTGCTGCTCCTGCTGCACTTGACCGCCTCGACTGGGAAAGGATTCGGAGTCGGGGTCTCTCCGTGTGTGTGTGTGGATTGTGAGGACGTGCTGCCAGGTATTAACCTCCATTTAATGTTAAACAAAGCCGCGTTACATGTGCAGGCGAGGCGCAAAAAAAATGTGTAAAATTGTGTGTACTGTGTGTGTACTGTGTGTGTACTGTGTGTGTACTGTGTGTGCGTGTGTGCCACACCCACTGTGCAGCATCGTTGGCCGCCAAACGTTTCGATTAACGTGCGCAAACACAGTGGGGATAAAAAGGCAAAACGTGCAGGGACAGCAAATTGAATTGCTCGCAAACAGCAGAAGGCACGGGCAAAAAACGAGAGAAGAGCAAAGGAGCAGCAGGAGCAGCAGGAGGAGGATTCGTAGCTGGAGTCATGACTGGAGTCAGAGTCAGACGAGAGAATCAGCCCCATCGTCATCAAAATCATTTTAAACAAAACGGACTAATTAAGCGCATGTCGCCGGGTTGGGTAACCTATTCCAAGGACAGGGGAATAAACCTAATCAGTCTCGCTTACGAATGCAGTTTTGGCATAGATAAGGTAAGTCGATTTCAAAACGGAATGAAAAGAGAGTTAGCTATATGCCCAGCCAGTCTGGGAACAGTCAGAAAAATCGCTTTTTGAGCAGTCTGTCACATGGGTCGGGGAGCTAAGGCGCTTTGATGTATGCGAGTCAGTTGTCCAAGCCACACACCCCACACACACACACCCACACACACACTCACATAAGACACACACACAAACACACACACAAGTCAGACAGATACGCAGAGAGTTTTGGTGTATCGTCGCGTAAATCCGTCTTTGAATAATGATGCCGTTGATAGCCGGGATTATAACCCAGGCCCAGACCCAGGCCCAGGCCAGGGCAATCCGGGTGTGTGTGTGGGAGTGTGTGTGTGTGTGCAGCCTGGCCATTTATTTATTATGCCACAATATTCAATGACCCTTAATGGCATTTCGTAATAAAAATATTGGATTAGTTTGTTAGTTTTGGCCGCGCTGGAGCATATCAACAACCACCGTCGTCGTCGTCCTCGTCGGGGCGCTCCAGTCGCATCGGTGCTCAGCCAGCCCAGAGCTACCCACCCACCCACTGACCCACCCGACTGCCAACCCGACTGAGAACTGGCCACTCTTGGGCACTTTATCAACTGGACTAACATTACGTATTCCATTAAACGCCTAATGAGCCCATTGTGCGGTTTGGTGTCATCAGGGGCCCAACCGATGCCAGGTACTCAGTGATCAAAGGCAGCGGCGCGTGCACATATGCCACGCCTACGCCCACGCCCACAATCGGCATATGGTTAGGTTCTTTATTTATGGCAAATGATAGATCAAAATTATAGATAAGTTGACGGCAAAGAAATGTTGGAAAAAAAAGCTTGTTAGCTTTGACAGCTGGAGACGGTAGAAACTGTTAGTAAACTATCGATATATGTATCGATATATATCGGAAGTATTGTTCGTTTTGTGTTTTTTAATACTGGCAAAGATTAAGATATTTATCCCACTTGCTACTTTCATATTCATGCAGCATAGTAAAATACCAAACGCCTGCTGACCCGGCACGTAATCGAAACCGGAGTCGGACCCGCAAGAAGACGGAGCCGGAGCCGGAGCAGGCGACACGAACGGAGACTCAGTCGGGTCTGGGTAGTCAGGAAGCAGGACCTTAACTGGAAACGGTGGACTGCATGCATGTGACATAATAAATATTAATGACAACTGACCGACAGCATTGCCATAGTTCCCTGCCCGCCCAGTGGGTGGTCATGGGATGGTGAAGGATGAGGAGCAGCAGCAGCAGAGGAAGGGGCAGGCGTGGTGGCCCGGTGGTTGGGCGGTCTCTGGGTCGACGTTGACACACATTCGACATGTGACAGATAAATTATGGCAATTGGATGAATGCCGCCGCACCTCTTCAGACCTGCAGCACTCCATCTCTCTCTCTCTTCCCAGCTCCCCCTCCTATTCTCACTCTCCCCCTGCATGGGTCAACACATCGTGCAATTTCGCCTCGGCCATGAGATCATTTTTCATTTTCATTTCATTTCGTATTTTTGTTTTTCTTGTTGCCTTTTCTCCTTGTTTGTTTTCTTCTTTCGGGTTCAGCTTGTGACATATGTGCGCTCTGCTCTAATGGCAGTCAAGTTTATGCATGCACGCCACACCACACCAGACACACACACACACACACACACACACACACACACACACACCCACAGACAAGAGTAAAATATCCCTAATAGTTTTTCAGCGCTAATGACCGAACGACATCACGACTGAAATGAATTACAATAATCATTTATTGTTCAATAGTTGCCCTTCATCTAAGGGTATATATATAGTGATAAATATGATGAGCGTATGCCTAGGGGAATTCTGATCAGTTTAACGCATTTTCACCTCTTGCTAGAGTAGGTAATTATAACTTATTTCAGTGTATTAGTTCCTATGTGGATGCGAATGATGTTCATACATACAAAATTTCGTAAGTCTTTAGATTTTTATCAATTCTCATCGTTTTATTTACAGAGCGACCGCATAATCCTCTATCTCACCTCAGGCCACTTCTTTGCGATTCATCTGAGGTCCCTCCTCATCCGACGACCTGATTAATAGGCTTCCATCCATGCGAGTCAAGCCATATGTCATCAGGTAGCAGCATCGACTTGGGGGTAGGGCAGCCAATTTATATATTTATTTATTTATTTATTTAGTATTTGCGCTGCACAGCACAAGCGCCTTCAATAATGAAAAGCTATAGAAAAGCTGCACAGGATTATTTACCAACAACGAGCTTAAAGCGAAAGCGTATTCAAAGCAATGAAAGAAACCAAACAAACAACGAGGCGAGCAACGGAGCCAAACCGAAGCCTGCTCTGGTCGCTGTGGTGAGGCGAAGCTGGAGCAGGAGGTGGAGGTGGAGGCGGAGGGTGCGTCTCTGCTGCTGCTGCTGTGCTTGGGGTGGGGTGGGGTGGTCCCAAGTAATACGCGTATATAAAAGAATCAAAAATCTAGATTTTGATTTGAGATACTTCGGACTATGGAGACAGACTGGCAGCTTGTTTAGTTTGAATTGGAAGCGATGATGGGGACAGGCCCAGGCACCCGCTCCGTAGTCGGATTCGGATCCGGGTCTGAGTGCGGGTGTGGGTGTGGGGTCAACGCTGGGCTGGGGACTTAGTGGTGGTTGGTCTGCGGATCTGTATCTGTAGCTGTTTCGTTGAGGGCCGCAAGTCAAGTGGCGCTTAGTGCGTGTAACACGCGCGCGCGTTTCGCTCGCGACTAAAACCGCTCGCAATGCCGCAGCGCACCGTGCACGCTTGTTGTCTTGTCTTGTTTTCTTTTGTCGGGTTCTTCGTTTCACTTGGCTTTTCTTCTGTTTTTTTTTTTTTTCTTATGGATTCCACTTCAATGAATTGAAAAATTGCCTTGAACAAATTTGAAGCGGCACCGTTGACATCGCGCGCGGCTGCTTTGCATTTCGTTGTGTCGCCGAGGGTTTTCCCAAGGTTGGGCGCATTTCCTGGCATCGGAGATGGGCCACAGTCAGGCCCAGCAGAGCGGAGGGTAGGGGGATGGGTCACAACATTTTCCTAAACATGACATTTGACATTTGATAATGTCATTTGCCGCGTAATTGTTTTTTGATTTGATGCTTCGCTTTGGCATCGCCTCCGCCTGCGCTCGTTATTGTTGTTTTTTATCTGCCACATTGGAATGGCGGGGTTGGAGGGGGCAGTGACTTTGGGAGAGCGCGTGCAGCGCAAATTGATTTGACTAGCGATGCGTCGAATGACCCCACGACGATCCCACCCGGAATCTGTCTCCGTCAGGTCGAGATAATTGGGAAATGCGCCAACTACTTTGAGAGAAGTATACAGAACTGGGTGTAGTCGACGCAGTTACTCCAGCCCAAAGGACAACTCCGATTCAGTTCGATTCGAATGACAGGTCAGTTCTCTCAGAGCAGCTACCCCTACAGCGGAGCGTGGACACGCCCAGTCGATTATTGGTTACCTATTGGTTATTGGTTTTTTGCTCTTGGCTATTGGACATCGATACGTGTGCCGAGCAGGCGCAGTAGATGCCCCCGAAGAGGGAGCAGGCTGCAGACTGAATCGTAAAAACAGACTGAATAAAAAATACCCAAAGTAGAGAGGAGAAACAATAGAGAGAAAGAGAAAACGAGAGAGAGAGAGAGAGAGAGAGAGAGAGATTCAAATGTAAAGCGTTGCATGAAATTGGCAGTCGTTTGCCTGTCGAGTGGAGCTTGAGAGAGCGGGGGGCTGAAAGACAGAGAGGTGCAGCGAGGCGAGGGCTGGGAAGGCAAAGCTGCTGCAGCAGCAGCATGGGCAGGGCCACCATTCAGTATGGCCAGCCACTTCCGGCTAGGATCCCACCCGAAAGGCAGAACGTTAACCGTAAATTGCGCTCCATTTTTATATAGTTTTCCCCCCTCGAGGGGCAGCGAGCCAGTGTCAATTTCGGGCTGCAGTCGTATTCGCCAGGCAGTGGGGGATGGGTTAGAGAAGAGTATGGAATTCGTTCGCGAAAAGGGTTACAGTTGACCAGCAAAAAAAAAATGAAAAAAAAAAAAAAAATATTTATTTCTAGGGTTGCCGTATAGAACAGAACCGAATGCGGGCGTATGGATGCCAAATTGTCTGGGCTGTGGCAAAATCTAAGTAAAACCCATTGCAAAAACTGTAGAACACCATTCTTATGGCAGTCACAAGCTATCGATACTTATAGAACTTTCGATGCATATCTAACTCAACTTGTTTTTGTAGAGATTTTCCCTGTCTTATTCTGCTCCTAGCTTCAATAGATATGCAGATAGAGAAAGAGACTTCTTAGTCCCTATTGATAACTATATATCTTTCACTACGACTCTTCAAACTTCTCTACTGACTATCGTAGCCGCGACTATCGATAACATTTATTTCTGCCGACATTATTCAAATTTGTAGTTTCAAGTAAATTCGGATCTCTTATATTTTTTTGTACACTTGCTCACTCACCCCTATCCAGACACGACTAATAACTAACGCTCAGTCCCCCCTCATTCTCTCCCTCCATAACACCCACTCTCCTGTTGTGGAACTCCCTCCCGGCTCTATCAAACCCTACAAAGTTAGTTTATGGCCAAAGTTCAGCTTGAAAAAATACTACATAGAACTCATAAAAAAATTCAAAAAAAAAGCGAGTAAAAAATTGGCCAAAAGCTAGTCACAAAAAAGTCACAACGTGTGAGATACGTGAAAATGTTGTACGCGGAAGAGAGAGAAAGGGAGAGAGAAAGAAGGAGAGAGAACAGAAAAAAAACAAGCAAAAAGCAGACGAAAAAAATTGGTTTGTAACGCAATTTTTTTTTTCTCTCGCTTGGCTTTCATTTGACGTTGGCAGCCATTAGAGCAAAAATCAGCAGCATCAGCGGGAAAGTGTGAGAGGGGGAGGAGGAAGGGGTGGCAGATGGTTAGGGAAATGCAGTGCTGAATAAAGGTTAGTTCCCGCCGCCGCTGCTGCTGCTGCTGCTGCTGCTGTTGTTGCTGCTGCAGTTTCAGTTGTTGCCACACATGTGGAAATTGTGCGCGTTTTGCAGTTTTTTAATTGACCAACAAATTTATTTGATTCGTTAGCGACGCGGCATTTTTAGCCGCTAAGACTTTTATTTTTATTTTTTTACTGTCGACCAGCTAAATAAAATAGTATTATTTATACAAGCTTAAAGTGCTGGGGCTCGAACAGGCTCGCACAGACGCCCCTCCCCCTGGCTTGGCCAATTGAAATTCAAAGCAAACGATGGGACTTCGATGTGGGGCCGAGCTAGGCTGGGCTGGGGCTTGTTGTTTCTAAGGATTACATATTGGTAAACAACGATTACAACAATAGGAACAACAACAAGGGCAGCACGACAAGCAATAACAACAACAACAACTTATTGTGCTACAAATTTGTTTGCCCGCCCTCTCTCTCTCTCTATCTATGGGAAAAGCTGGGGAAAAGCAAGGAA
This sequence comes from Zaprionus tsacasi, assembly GCA_018904105.1. Classification (NCBI taxonomy): domain Eukaryota; kingdom Metazoa; phylum Arthropoda; class Insecta; order Diptera; family Drosophilidae; genus Zaprionus; species Zaprionus tsacasi. Next base: position 5,719,470 of record JAEIFR010000001.1, read on the forward strand.
AAGCTGCCAGGGGCTGTTGGGGCTGTTTGATTTGATTGTTGACTTTATTGGTCAAGCGGTCCTTTGGTGTTTGTTGTCGTTGCTGTTGTTCTTGGGCTTGTCTTGGTCGTTGAGCTGCTGTTTGTGTTGTTTTAACGATATTTAATCTATGATTAGAATCGCTTTTTGGCCAGTAGAATCAATTAAACGCTACACTTGACTTAATTTATTGTCGCGTTCGGTGAGCGCAAAAGACAAGTAGCCGCCAGTCGACTGCTTAAATACGCTGTGGGAGAAGACTTATTGGGTATGCTAGACGAGGGGTTAAGGCAACAATGAGATGAACTGTTGAGGTGTGCCTTAAATATCTATCGACCCTTTGCAGTCAAGCTAACTGCTTTAATATATCTCTAGCTTCCCCCACTTAAGTGGTATCTGTTAGTCGTTCATGGTCAAACCTTCACGTCTTAGTTGCTTTATCTATATCTGTATTTTGGTTGCTTCGGTATTCGAGTATTTTGTGCTCAAAGCCTTGGCTAACCGAATACAAAAATCCGATGCAAAATGATATCATATGAACCGAAAATGCTCGTAAAATCAAATTGGCCTCACCGCCCCGCACCGCCCGCTTTCTGTTTTCGTCTCGGATAATCGTACAGGCCAATACCAATAAAAATACACCAGCAAATCTGAGCATACACAAACACTTTGTCGGTCCGCTCCGCTCGCTTGTTGGTATTTATCTTTATAGCTCGATCTCGTTCTCTGACCGACTACGACAGCGACGACCAAAGATAATTTGAGTACTTTGGCCAGCGGGGGTCCAGGAATACACACACACTTATAAACGTATGTGTGTGTGTGTGTATTAAGCAGAAGCAAAGAATCACAAATTAAATTAAATAATAAAGCATTTAAAAGTACGACTTGAGATTGGAGAGCAACTGAATTCCGAATTCACACAGCATTAATCTCTGGGCAAGATCTCTGCTCAATTTTGGCAATACTCCCTGCACTTGCTGCCATATCATAGAGCATATGTCATTGCAATTACGTCGCTTAAAATAGTGAGTTACTTACGAAATTCAAAGTTTTTAAATCATGGCATATTTGTATAATACCAAAATACACTTAATTTCCTATCTACCCAATTCAGATTAAAGCTCATAAGTGATACGCATCACATCCTGCTAGCCAGAGATTCCCCTCCACAATTTGCATGAACCCAAATCCAATTCGAAAATTTGAAAATATGCTCGCTTCAAACACGACGAATGCAAATGACCTACACAACCGCACAGAGTACACTGAACGAAATGGACAAGAAAAAAATTAAGGGGGTGGTGCGGGGGGACCAACAGAGCTTTGAGGTCTGAGGTTTGGCATTAAAAATTCCGTTTAATGATGCAATTGGAATTTGATGAGTCGGAAAAGCGAACGCAGTTGCTGCCGCTGCTGCTGCTGCTGCTGATGGAACGCAATCAATGCGTTGCCACTTTCTGGACAGGCGACCAGGACAGGCAGTTCGAACATGGATGCCCCTGAGTGCGCAGTACTGATTCCTGATACCCAAACAGGGCAAGAGGGGGCACAGCAGGGCAGGGCAGGGCAGGTGTGCCGTGTTAGCGAGGCGGCAGGCAGGTAAATTGCAACCAATAATAATGAATAATTGAAAATCCAATCAAACACCAAATGAAAACGGAGGCGCACAACGTTGCTGATACCGTTGCTGCCGTTGCCATTGCCATATCCATATCCCATAACACCCACACACACACAAAAACAGACACCATCGCACACCCCGTTAGGCAGATTCGACAAGGCCGCCGTGCGACCGGTAGCTGCTGGTGTTGATTTTGCCGGCTTTATCGAAGGACATTAGCAAACGGTCGTTGGATTCGGTGAAAATGCAATCAAAAGTGTGGGCCAGGCCAACAGACAACACACACACATACGCACACACACACACACATACACAGCAGCAGCAGCAACGAGAGTAACGACAAACCAAAGCGACCTGCATAGATGACACCCCAGGGACATGGCCAAAGTCAATGAATGGTAATAGGTGTCGACATGGCGTTAGGGCGTGGCGGCCATTCTCAGCCTGTATCTGTGTCTGTGTGTGTGTCTGTGTGTGTGTACCTGTGTGTGAGTATGTTGTTGTTGCGGCTTTATTGGTGTTGTTCTTGCTGATTGCCACTTTCGACCACGGATCGAATGTGCTGCAGCCCCACAGCCAGGCAGGCTCACTCGCCTCACTCGCCGCCACTGCCCTTTTGGCCTCCAGTTCGAGTTCAGGTTCAAGTCGTCGACAGGTTGCCCCAACGGTGTCCAGGTTGGCCCAACATGCATTAATTGCCAGTTAAATTGACTTTGACTGCTTCTCTCGAGTCTCGACTCGCAGCATTGATTCCGTTTGATGAATGGAAAACCACCTGCACTGCACTCTGCACTCTGCACTCTGCTTACAAATCCCCAGCCAGATGAAGATGCAAAGAGATTGCATTCGAGCAATTACAACTTCATTAATTACCAAGTTCCAAGTGTGGTTTCACTTACGAAATTGCTGCGAAATTGAGGCGAAAGCGATTTCCCTTTCAACCCCTCCAGATTTGCCCAATTATGACGACGCGCGTGCTCTTGCTCTTTGTTTGCCACAAAATATACTTCATATTTTTGCGCACAAAACAAACAAATATTGTGTATCGAAATTGCCGCAAGGCGATCGTTCAGCGCTGCCCCCCACCCGCCCCTTTCTCTATGCTGCAACCCTCGCATCGAAGCCGCAGAACGCATTGCAAATTGTCGCCCGCGGGCGTGGCAAGACAAAAGTTTGTGTGCTCCGACATGCGTGTGTGTGTGTGTATAAATTTTTGATATAATTACACGCAAATATGCCGCTAACGTTAAAATTTTCGCCAAATTGAGTTGAGCTTGAATTCAGTTAGGCAGGCAAGGTGTGCGAGTGTGTACGGAGTGTGTGTGTGTGTGTGTGTTTTCTGTCGAATGTTGTTCAATTAACGTGCCGTGCTGTGTTTTTGTTTTTGTTATCTGTTCGCGAATCTCATCACCCTCCCTTTCGGCACACACACACGGCACGGGGCACAGGGCACGACGCGCACAACAGACACAAAATGGCACCGCGAGCGTTTTGTGTGTGGCGCCGCCGCCGCCCAAACTCAATACTTGGCTGCAACGCGATGTCTGCCTCGACGCGGCATCAACATGTTGCACAAATATAAACATAAATCAATTAACAATTTCGACGAGCAACAACGACGAGGGACGAGCGACCAAGGGCGCCCCTAGCCTGCGGAGACGCAGCAGCCGTCGCTGCTCGCTGAAATCGACAATTTGTGGCAGCTGCTGCCTGTCGGACAAAATTGCGCGTTGCCTACTTTTAGGCGCGTCCCAAAAATGAGAAACCAAGGCGAGTGTGTGAGCGCTGCCTGATCAAATTTGAGTGTGCCCCATCGAAAACTACACACCCACAGTGCAGGTGTGATTATTAAAGCCCACAGCGATTTAGTATTACTATTCCACATTTTGTACCACATGAGAATTATCTATCTAGCTTCTATGGCATACACACACACTGGGCGAGAACTGTTTTCATTCCCTGTCAATTATTCAGTTTGCAGCACGCATATTTAATGCGGTCGGATTCGCATAAAGTCAATGTTCGTCCCTGCCATTATGCCCAAACCCAGACACAGACACAACACTCTCACACACACTCAGAGGAGGTAGACAGTTGGACGATATTACACACATGGCCACAATGGGGCGCATCGCAACAAACCGAACCAAGCCGAACCGAACAGAACAGAACAGAACAGAAACCGAAAAACTTGTTTCATAAATTTTCTATTCAAAATGTAATTAAACCCTTTCGCTGCTGCTGCTGCTGCTGCTCATCTAATTACAACAAAAAGGCATCCTCGAGCAGCCCAACCCGTCCGACCGGCACCCAGGCAGGCGGCAGGCAGGCCCGACACCAAAGCAAGATGCCAGTTTCCAGTTCCAGCTCGAGTTCCACTCGAAGGGAAGGCGAAAAACGGAGCAATATACTCGATAATTGCAAACGAAATGGCACAGGCGACAAGCCAGCAGCAACAATAACTCGAAATGGGGCAGGACCGACACCCCCCAATCCCATACCATGCTCGGTATTTCCATAAATATCTTCAAAGTCATTAAATTTCACACATGTTGGAGGCAAGCGCTGAATGCTTTTAATTTTAAAATTATTGTCATTAATTGATTTTTGATACAGCCAGCAAGGAACGTCGAAAGTGGAGAGTGAAAAGTCAGAGCGTTGCCATAAATCTGCGTGTGTGTGCGAGTGTGTGTGTGTGTGTGTGCGAGGAAATTTACAGCTAGCTTAAGGGTAGGGGGTTTTTGGGTGGCGCAGCTTCTTTTCGAACAGTTGTGTTAAGTGCGAGAAAACAGTTACAGAAATAATTAGTGACTCCGAAAAAAAAAACTCGATCCAAAGGGTTAGCTGGCCTTGGTTTGGGTTCCGGGTGGAATTGGCAAGCTGAAGGTGAGAAGTGGCAACTGGAACTGGGAGGGATGTATCTGAATGTTATTCTACTAGAGGGATTCCCAACTGGTGCCAGCTGAGGGTCGGGGGTGTCTCTCCTCTGCACTGCACTTTACGGTTTTGCGTGATTATTGAGACCATTATTTTTGTTTAATTACGTTACGGGCGTTAATGTGCGGAGAGCACCAGCAGCATTGCCTGCCTGCCTCCCTGCCTCCCTGCCTGATTCCTGTCTGCTCAACTCCCCCCAAACTCAACCAGGTCGCATTAATTTCATTTTATATTTATATTCAACAACAACAGCAGCATCACGAACGTAAGCAAACATTTTTGTAAAAACATTTTCGGGAATTTTCAATATATGTTTTTAGTAGTTTCTGCCTGGGGGGTGGCATTCGTTTTGGGGGTTGATTTGTATAATCAGATATTGTCAGGTTTGATAGAAACCTGTTTCAAGCTAAAAACTGTGCAGCTAAATGATTAGCAATATTGAGCATAGAAAATAAACCAGATATGATTGTTTTTATCAACAAATCGTAAACTTTCAGATTCTAAAGTATTCAGTATAAGATCCAGTCTGAGATAGTTAGACGGTTTTGTTCTATTTTGCGAGAAATCACGTTTTTCCCACTACGCTTAATATCCGATGCTTCTTAACCGAAATAACTGCGAATCAAAGGTAATCCAAGCACACTGTACCAGTGTAGCGTCCATTTGGGGTTTTCGGCCTGCTTGGCTTACCAGAGTAATCCCGGAAAGTAGGCAACAATATTTTATTTTATTCTGCGCTCACTTCTTCTTCTTCTGCTCAGCGACAAATTTGTGACACGTTTCCGACACGTTTGCCATGTCGATTTTTCTTAAGCAAAACGTTTGTCGTTCGCCCGTCTCATATATATTTTATAACTGTAGACGAGGACAAGGAGGAGGATGCGGCGATACGAGTATGCTATATATGTATACATACATATATCAGGCTGATGGCTTTGTAGTATGAGGAGGGAGGAGAGTTTGAATCTGACGCTGGGGTGCCTGTGCGTACCTGTGGTAAGAGCAGGGGCAGGAGCAGGAGCAGGAGCAGGAGCAGGAGTTGGAGGAGGAGTAGATACCAGGAGGTGGTTGAAAGATAACCGTCAGTAGCGTTGACTCATACGCAAATTTTTACTCATATGCCTGTTCCTGTTCTGGCCAGGACTCACACTCATCTCGCTGCCGCTGCTGCTGTTGTTGTTGTTGTTGTTAATGGTTTGATGGGTTTAAAGTCGTGTGCGGAGGAGGGTGCGTCAATGTATCGCCTGCCTGCCTGCCACCGGTCGCGATGCTCGTATATTTTGCATATGGACGCACGCCTGGGCGGGCTCACCGACAGTATCTTATGGCTTTAATAACTTTAGTGCTGCTACGTGCCATTGATCCTTGATGTGTGTGTGTGTGCGCGCGCTCTCATATGCATAGGTGAAGCGAGAGTGTGCCGCTTGTGACAAAGGGACTTTTTACCCCCAACTCCCCACCACGTGATATGAAATATGAACTTGGGAAAGATTCAGACAGAAAATAATCAATTTGATAAGTGTATGCAGTCATTTTTTACGAATTACAACAACAATAATAAGCAGAAAACCCTATCTACGTTTTTATTTAAATCGTGCCAGCGATCTGCACGGCAGCCATCTTGCTTTTTTCTGCATTACCCCTCCCTCTTGCTCCACTTGCGTTGAAAAATCCATTATGGCAGCCAATAATCGTTCTGCTGCATTTACTCCTGCGTTTACAGAATGCATTGCCTTGCTGTCTCATATACGCCTGCACTCCTCGCACTCTGCCCAATTCTTAGTTGCCAGTGTGAGTGGCGCCCTCTATTGACAAACTATTAAAAAGAACAATAACAATGTCCAGCAGGCGTGAGCAGAGAGCGCTCTTACTGAGAGCAAAAGCGCGCTCTCTCACTGAATTCCTTATTGTGAGATGAGAGCGCATTTGATTGAGAGAGCGCATAGCAAGATGGGAATGCTTGCGCCTTGCACTCCTTGTTTTTGTTGCTGTTACTCTTGCTCAATTTGTTTTTGCAATTTCTAAGCATGCTGTAGGAATGCGCTGTGCGGTGTGCGCGACAGGGATAGAGAGCTTGTCTACGTTGCTAGTTGAAATTCAATGGAAGCTGGCAACAACAACAACAACTGCGATCGCTGCACCTGGGAGTGGGAATGGGAATGCACGCGCGTGTGTAAGCTGCTCCTCTCGCTTTCTCTGCTGCAATTGACAAAATTGACAAGGGCGGCCATTGCAGGTTTTGCAAAAAAAAAAAAAAACAAAAACAAAGTTTTGTGCTGCTGCCGCCATTGGTTAAATAATTCGAATTCATTTCGCCGCGCACGCCGTTGCCCCCTTCCCTATTTTGCCTAGTTCTGAGCCAATTTTGTATTTGACTTCGCTGTTGCTTTATCGCCGCCGCTTTTATTTGCCTGGTTTGATGGCCCATTCGCCTCTGTGTCTCGCGTCGCTTTTGGCCACTTTTTGGCGGCTTTATGCATAAATTTCATTTTCTTCTCTACGCTTATTGTTCACTTCTTTTGCATTTTGTATTTTCTGTGTGCTTCGTATTCTCTTCGTCTCTTCGCCTCTTTGCTTATTTATTTACGAGCCTGTGTGTGTGTGTGTGTCGGTGTCGGAGTGTGCGTTATTAATCTTCGTGGGAGTTATTGCTATTTTCCCGTTGCTCTTGGAATTATTTGTAATTTTTTTGTTGTCAGCAGGAAGCCACGGCCCCCATCCCATTCCAGCAGCATCCCCAGCGCAATGATTTGCGTTCATTTGTGTATGAAATTAAAATCACACCCATGAGATGCATTGGCTGGCAGGGGGAGGAGCAGGAGATGGGGGCGCAACTTAAACCTGGGACCTGCACTTGGCAGCTGATGAATATACAAATTTACTTGTTTATATTTGTACTGTAAGTATGTATGTATTTGCATTTTGTTTTTCTCTCTTCATATTTTATTTGGTTTCTTTTTTTTTTATTTTCAAAATGGTCACCCCGTGGGCAATGGAATTCTGCGTCCGCGCTCCAACTGTAAATTGAGTTGTTGCCCTTTCGCCGTAGCCAGTCGGGGCTGGCTAAACTTTGGCCGCCGTCTAATTCATTCATGAAAACCGTTGAACTGCCTCCCCTGCCTTCTTTTTTAGATGCCCGCCCCTTCATCTACCTTCTGCTGCTGCTGCTTAGCATACAATTGCCACATTAACTTGCCAGCCCCCAAAGATAAATCGCACCAGCTAGCTGCGAATTTCGTTGTCGTTTCTTGAGCTGCTGCTGCTGCTGCTGCAGCTATTTCGCACTAAGGCCCGCAGCACAACACACACACACACACACAAAAATCGAGACAAGTTTGGAGGAAATGCTTTTTTGCAAAGTGCATTTGAGGCCTCAAGGCAGACAACAACAACAGCAACAGCAAGTGGCAGGCGTGAATTGCAGTGAGAGAAGGGCAAAGCCGAAGTTTGTATGTGCTTGCTGCGGGCAGAGTAATAGCTGAGTAATATATAATATATAATAAATATAGAAATTTTTAGCTTAAATATGAAGAGTTTCGATTGCTGTCTGTAGTTCCAATTAGAGATACTCGAAGCTGCTTAAATAGCTCACTTACTTTACAAAGTCAAGCTTCCCTCCCGGAAAAAGAGTATAGCAACAGCAACAACAACCATAACAAAGACATGGAACAGTAGAGAAGCATTTTTAATGTGTTTGCGCTTTAGCCAAAAGTTGGCGTTGGGCCCATTTTTCTTGGGCTTGTTAGATGCGGCTGCTCTCAAGATTCGAAACACTTTGGCAAAAGGTTCGCAGAGCAGAGTAGACGGGGCTGTGAGCCGAGTAGCCAAGTGCAAGAGCAGACAACAATGTTGTTGTTGTTGTTGTTGCTGTTGTTGTTGCAGCTGCACTTGTAGTTGTAGTTGTTGTTTATGATACGTCAGTTGTTGCAGTTGTTTGAAGAAGTTGTAAGAAATAGGCTTGCCAGCGACGACGGCGACGACGACGACGACGTCGAGGCCAATGTGGATGAAGTGAAGACGACTGCGAGTGAGACTGAAGCTGAGACTGTGGCCGAGTCGAGGAACCGCCAAGACCGTCAGACAAATGAGCAGCCACCGCACTGTGCCGCTGCACAGTGGTACAATGCAGTGTCGAAAATGTGCAAAATTGATGGCACTGTGCGAGCAGACACTTGCAGTACACGGTGCATGGTGTTGGCCCCCGAAATGAAGTAGTTAAAAATGCGCTAAAAAGTCGTAGCATCTATTACTGCAAACGCATTGACTGTGGCCACTTCTGCGCTTCTTCCCAACACCCCTCCGCCCCTTTCACCCGCCGTCCCCCTCCCCTGAGTTGCTTCTTCTTGTGGCACATGCAAATGCAGGAAGTTGCCGTTGCACGAGGCCGGCCCACTGAGCCAACCCGTTGATGAATTAGACGTTGCCTATGCTGTGCCCACGAGCATGGACAGCGGACATCGGGTAGGGGTAGGGGGCAGGGGTTGCTGCGCAGAGCAGGGAGGGGGTTAACCAACTGCATAGCTCATTTTTCGCATGCAGCGAGTGAGAGACAATTCATTTATTAAACTGCACTTAACATCAACACCACATCATCATTAATTTTGCCGACCGTGGGGTGAGGGGAGGAGGAGGAGGACCCAGAGACATGGCACATGGACACGTCTGCCAAATGCTGGGTTTCAGTTGAGGAATTTCCCTGGAAACCTTTGACAGGCGCATTAATATGCCAGAAATGCCAACACGTTTCACAATGTTGCAACAATCAATTTGGGTATTAATAAGCTTGAATTGATGAGGCAGGTATTCTTTCCCTTCTTAGGATTCCTTTTTCCTAGATCTTCTCTAACTACTACTCTATATAATACTTCAATTTCTTTTTAGCTTAGCTCTTCATTGAGAGCATTGAAAATTGTTAATCTTGAGATGAAAACGAAAATACTAAGCTAAATACAAATCGCATGGCATGCTCAATCTCAATGCCGTATCTGACTGAATCCCAATCCAGAGCCAATTCCCGCGCAGCAAATGTCAAGAACTCATGTTCAACTGTCAAACTGAACCGACAAACCGTTAATTAGCAAATCAAAGATATGCCACGGCACGCCATGCCACGCCACAGTCAGAGTCGGAGTCGGTGTCGGTGTCGGAGTCGGACCTGGAGCCGATGCTGGGGCTGATGCTGAAGCCGTGGCCACTGACAGCGCAGCGCAGAAATCCGACAGTTGCGCACATTCGAAAAAGATCAATGAGAATTGTGAAAGAAGCTGAAGAAATACAGCAGACGGCGAGCAATTAAAAGATCCCGCAGAGGGGAGGGGTATGGGGACTCAGAGCCAGTAGAGGATGAGGTTGTGGCCAAAACCGAAACGTTTAAAGCGCCCAAAGCACGTCAAGTTGTCAGTGCTCGGATGGATGTGGACGCACTGGGGGCTGGCAAAGCCGACGAATGCCAGCAAACAGGGCAAAACGCTGGACGAGATGCGTGTGTTGTACCACGGTGCACAGCCTGCACATGCTGCACAGTGCAACAGCAGCAGCAGCAGCAGCAGCAGCTCAATTCAAATGTTGTCAATCATAAGCCCGAGTCCAAGTCCAACTCCAAGTCCAAGTCCGTGGCCAAGTCCAAGTCCAACTTGGAGTGTCTTTCTTGTGTCTACGTGCAGCTACGTCTAATTCTCCCTCCTCTTCCCCTCGTTCCTCCAGCATCATCTTCATCTCTCTCTTTCTAAGCGCTTCTAACGCACTGGCGCAGCTGTCGGATTTGCATTACCGCGTCGACTCGCCTTGAAATTATGTGAAATTGATCAATTTCAACGCTCTGCAATCCGCGCGCGACTCCCGACTCTCGACTCTCAGACTCGGACATGGATTCTATCACCGTCTTTGGGTTCCGTTCTGGTTCTGTTTCTGTCTCTGGTTTCTGGTTTCTCGCCTGTGCCGCCCCGTCTCGCACAGCGGCCAGTACATTTAATGTAAAATGTCAATCAAAAATTGCACAAATAAATGGAAAACAAGTTGAGAATTTAATTAGAAATGCGATTGTGGCAGCCAGCGCACATCTTCGTCGTCGTCGTCGTCGTCGTCGGGGCCATGGGAAAATGCAAAAATATTTGGCCGAAGCGCCAAAGTGATTAGTAGTCAATCGAAGCCATGAGAAACTAAGCGAAAGACGGGAAGATTTGGGGGCTGTAGATGATACAAATTTGAAAATCTTTGGCAAATTTATAGATACAAAAGAAAGTATCTATAGGGAAAAGTCGAAACATGTAGAAAACCGAGAGCTACAGATGCCACAGTGAAGTTTGGACGAAAGTATCTGGAAATTTCCCAGATACGCTACGAATTTCTGCATGAAAGAGGGTCAGTTAGTCAGGGGAAAGAGGTAGCAGTATAACTTTATAAAGACATTACTCAAATCATAATGATTGTAAATATACTGGCGTGTGTGTTATTAAAGTTTTAGAGCTCGCTTCGCTGGAAAGTGTAAAACATGGCAACAGCTATGGCAACACCAAAATGTGGTCGGAAACGGTGAGAAAATGCTCGGGCCATCAAATTATGGTTGCCTTTAGTTGTTGTTGTGATTCCTTTTATACCATTGTTGTTGTTGTTGTTGCAGTTGCTGTTCACGCTTGTTGTTGTTGTTAATTGTTTCTGTTTTCTGCCGTTTATAGCACTTCCAATTTGGTGGAACTGCAGCAAGCGGAGTTCCAAATTAGAAATTCAAGTCCAGGCAGGCCATGTCGCCGCGGGCCAACATCAAACGAACCGATTGACAGCGCCACAAAACCGACTGAGCGCAGTTTTGTGTATCAATTTGTCAACCGATTTGAGACAACGCAAAAACAAAAAGCAAAAAAAAAAAAAAAAAAAAAAAACAAAAATAAAGATCAAAATAAGAAGGAAAACAAAGGTAGATATAAATCACAAATTAACGAATATCGCACACACTGACGATGGATCAGGCAGTTTGGCTTGAAAATGGCTAGAACATGATAACTTATTTACCTTATTTGGGACTTCTCTTCGAGACTTCTCTCTGCAATCGATGAATGTGTCTAGGCTAACTAGAGCTGCTTTGCAATCGATAATTTCGATCGATTAATCACGCCTAGTTTCTTGTCTTTGAGGTCTCTCGCTAATTTACTTATGTATGTATGAGCACGCCGTCTCTTCGTCTCTCTCTGTCTCTCTGTCTGCCTGCCTGTCCGTCTGTCCGTCTGTCGTATCTATAACACTTTTAGTATGCTTCATTTCTTTGAATTTCATAATTACACGGCTTTGACCGCTCAACGACGCGGCCTGTAAGTCTGTGTGTGTGTGTGTGTGTCTTTTTGGGGCCATCTTCAGTTATGAGCACTCGCATATGAGCCCGGAGTACAGGTAAATATATATACATATATTTCTCCCCAAGCCCTGCACACACCTCTATCCCCGCGCTCCTCTCTCGCCTCCAGCTGGCCAATTGTCTGCTAACTGTTTTTGTCGCCATTCTCGGTTTCTTTTCGTGAATGAAGTGGCAACTGGGCAGACGGACAGCCCGACAGAGAGGGGCACATGGAGGGGAGGGACTGGCAACTGGTTTTGGTTTTTAGCGCTCGGCTTAATTAATTACGCGTATTGTTGTATAATTTGTAGTTGTTCGCGCATAATTCACAAGAAGCATATGAATGGCTCGCTTTACACATTTCCGGTACAGTTGAGCGCAAAAGTCAACGCTGCTGCTGCTGCTGCTGCTGAACGCCAATGGGCCATGGCCCGCCCAGTTCGACTTAATAACGAAGAAGCTCAAGCAAAATAAGGAAAAATAAAAAAATAAAAACAAAACAGGGCGTTGTGGGCAATGTCAATCAATTGGTTGGCTGCCTGACTGCCTGCCTGCTTGACCGACCACCTGACCGCCCTCCCATTTTACCTACCTCCGCTTGCACGCTCCTTCTCCTCCTCCTCCTTCTCCTCCTCTGTGTCTCTACCCGTGCGGCGGCTGGTTGGCTGCTTTTGGCCCAAGCGAAGCTGTGGCCCCAGCAAAAATGGCAGCTGACTGACAGACAGATCGAAAATGCTGCTACAGCAGCAGCAGCCACAACAACAACAACAACAACAACAACAACAACGAGAGCAACTGAAATTGTGCCGAGGACTGGTCGAGACTCGACTTGACAGGCGGTGGCATGGCACGGCCACGACTTGCAGCAGCCCAGCGAGCCAGCCAAATCGATCGAACTGCCTTCATTAAACAGCGCACACTAGCTGCCTCTCTCTCCCTCTCTCTCTCTGTCTCTCTTTTATGCCCTGCACTGGCTGTCCTCGTCTGGCACAAGCGCCAAGACTTTAATAACTCCTTTCCTGCCGCCGATTTGCAGCCAAATCGAGATCACGGCAAGAGCTCCGGCTGCTGCTGCTGCTGCTTCGATCGGGCAGCGGCTAATTTCCATGTTGGCCACAATTTGACTTCTGTTCGCTGCGTTGTTGTTGTTGCCACATTTTGCAAATTTGCGCGCCGTGATTGCGGCCTCTTCTCCCTCTCTGCCTCGTCTTGGCCTGCCACGCAATTTGCAAAGAGAGCAGAGCAGCGGAGAATCGAGCAGACACATCTGCAACAAATTGGAAGCCAATAATCAAATGTCAGTCAGAGTTCTTCTCTCTCTCTCTCTCTCTCTGTTCTCTGCATCTGTCCAGCTGTCCGTCTGTCAGTCAGCCAGATCAGCGATCCGCTGCCAAATCAGTTTTACCCCCGCGCTACCTCATTATTCAAAGCTTGGCTCAGCCGCGCCTCTGGCCCCTCCCCTATGACCCAAGCCACGGCTCTTCGTCTCCTCCTCCTCCCCCTCCTCCTTCTCTCAGTTGATCTGTTTGCTGAATTCTTTCGGCGTGTCCGATCTGCATGTCTATTCATTTAAAAGTTTTCGATTTTGATTTCATTTCATTTTGGCATTTGGCATTTTGCCTTCACGCTTTGCTGCTTCTCTTGGCAGCTCATTTGCCAGAGGCGTGTGTACAAGAGGGGGGCAAGAGACAAGGGGGCAACTCTGCTCTTAATTGTGCCCCGTTGTCGATCGGCTGCGATTTCTTAGTATCGAAATAATTATCAGTACCTTGGGAACACCAATTCGCGCATGGCAACTCTAAGCGAATACCTAAGCGAATGATTCATCTATGAGTTATATATATACTAAACAAATTGGAAATCTGCAGAATCTAAAGAATTTAAGCCATTGTTTTGAAGGAGCTTAATTGAGGGAAGGGTCATAATGAGTGAGTATTTCTCTATTTTCTATTCTACTGGATCTAGGGATCGTTTTCTTTAGGCCTACAATCGCTTTCAACTTGAAGATCTGCTATAGTTCTGCATAAGATCTTCATAGAGTAGCAGAAGATCTTTATGAAGTTAAAAAAGATCTTCATAGAGTAGCATATGATCTTCATAGAGTAGCATATGATCTTCATTGAGTAGTACTCACTTCCATGTAGGCCTAAGCTAGCATATCATTTGATTATCTGTTCTAGACACTTGACAACACTCAACGACATTTCCCTATCGCGCACAGATCGCTACACGCTTTGCTTTTTATTTATTTCGCTTTGTTATGTTTTGTTTTTTTTTTTGTATTTTTTTCTGCTTCCCCCCTTTATTTTTCTTGTTTCGATTATAAATTCTGGGCCATTGGCGTTGCGAGCTTTATTGATTGGTTCCACATAACGCGCGCACTCTGCTCTGCTCGAATAATTAACAATAAAAAATTTCAAACACATTTTGACACAATTTTAATAGTCAATAAAACTTGAGGGGGAGCGTTAAAATGAAAACAGGAGCGCCGTCAAAGTGCCCCAACAAAGGCAGCAGCAACAACAACAACAACAACTGTTAATGTGGCCATTGTTCGAGTTTTTGTGGCCTGTCGCTGCTGCTGCTGCTGCCTTTGTTATTGCTGTTGTTGTTGTTGACAAATCGATAAACAGCTCAATTAGCATTTTTGATCTTAACATAAAATGTTACAAGTGCTGTGTGCCGCCCAACCCAATGTGAGCCCCTGCCCCTGCCCCGCAACAACCTTCCGCCTTTCGCCTGCTGCTTTTCCCTTTCAGTGACAGAGAGAGAGAGAGAGAGAGAGGGGAGGCCACGGGGTAAATGGTAATCATAAATCAAAGCATAAAAATTCAGTTCGATAATAAATTTGTATGCTCTCGTCGTGCGACACACAATTATGCAAAATGAGCTGTCAAACTTGGCAATTGACAGCTCAAAGTTGCCAATTCCAATTCCAATTCCAAGTTTCAACTTCACAACTGTCAAGTTTTCCTCAAGGGCGTTGCGAGGGGGGGGAGACAGAGGGTTGCGACAAACTTTGAAGAATGGAAATCATCACAAAGATGAGCTGGAGAGTCTCTGAGCTCTTGAGTAGATTAACTCATCTCTCCAGAGTTGATGTTGCTCTGCCTCCCTTTTAATAGACACCCTAACATATATTTAATAACAAACAAAAGCATAGTTCGACTAATCGATTAGCTATCGATAGTTTGTACATTTGCCTGCCTAATTGAGGCAACTCAATTTGCAGCTACAACCCTGCGCAGAGTTGCCAAACAAACGGCTGACAGTTGCCCATCATATTCGCCGGGAGAACAAAAGAGTTCAGTCCCGCATGGGGACACCGGACAGCGTCGAGTTATTTCAATAATTCAATCACGTGTTATCGAATAATTGAATAAGTCATCGTGTCGAGCGACACAAATTTAATTTCAATACGCAGAACGTTTAACGAACGGGCGACAGCGTCAAAGACATTGCCGATTGGGGCACAGGCAAATGTCGAGAGGGACAGAGACGGAGAGACAGAAGGAGAGAGAGAGAGATGGAGAGAGCGAGCAGAGAGACGGAACAACTGGTCGAGCTGGGCAGGCAGGCAACGTGAGTGATTGTCGCAAAAGCTCAAAGGCAACGACAACTCTTCGAATTGTACTGATTTTTATTTATTTTATGTTTGAACCGAAACGTTGATGGAATTCCAAATGAAACGACCAAATGATATTGTACTGCGCCCCGAACTAATATGGGGGCTCCCGCTGGCCGATAAATGTGTGTTTGTGTGTAGCTGATATTGTAGCCCAGTTATTCGTATGCCAACATCTTGTGCCTCTCCCCCACTCCCCCACTCGCCCGCTGCCATTGAATCTTGCCAATTGGTGTGGGAAAATGTTTTGTTCTCTTGCTCTACAAATTGGTTCAATGTGAAATTGTAACTGGGCGTGGCAAATTCCCATTAACATGTCGTCGCTCTGTGCCATTCCAGGCGATATATTTTTTTTGGCGATATCGTATCGAATTTTAATTGCCCATTGATCTTTAACTTGACTTGAGCTTAGATCAGCTAGAGGTACGAGGGTCGTTTGATAGTCCGTGATTTGTATTTGCGCGACCTGCTCTAAAAAACACTGCTCCTGCCAGCAGTTATCGATTAACAGTGACTGTAAATTTTGAGAAGCTGCGTTTTTGGTTTGCGTTTTTAGGCATTGAAGCAGACGATCTCGTGAATTTTAACGAAATGGAAAAGTGAATTGTGTGCTAATTAAGCATTATTTTTTGCGTAAAAATCCATCACCGAAACCAAGGAAAGACTTGATAAATATTATGGGACTCTGCACCATCAATTTCAATGGTTAAGAAATGGTTTACTGAGTTCCGTTGTGGTCGTACCATACAATGATGCCGAACGTTCAGGTCGCCCAAAAGAGGTCGTCATGCCAGAAATCGTCGACAAAATCCATGGAATGATATTGGATGATCGGAGAATGAAAGTGCGTGAGGTAGCTGAGGTGTAGGCATCTCAACTGAACGGGTACATCACATTTTACATGAATATTTGGACATGAAAAGCTTTCCGCGCGATGGGTGCCGCGATTGCTCACACACGACCATAAGCGCAACCGTGTGACCATTTCAAAGGAGTGTTTGGCGATGTTCAACCGCAATCCAAACGAATTTTTGCGGCGTTTCGTTACCGTAGACGAAACATGGATCCACCACACCACACCAGAGACCAAAGAACAATCAAGACAGTGGGTTTCTCCGGTGAACGTGCACCAAAGAAGGCCAAGGTGGGTCTGTCGGCCAACAAGGTCATGGCCACAGTTTTGGGATGCACAAGGTATCATTCACATCGATTACCTTGAAAGGGTAAACGATCACCGGCGAATATTATTCAGAGCTTTTGGACAGATTCGATATTGATTTGAAGCAGAAACGACCGCATTTGAAAAAAGTGCTGTTCCATCAGGACAATGCACGGTGCACACGTGTGTCAGCATGGCAAAATTTCATAAATTGCTACGAACTGTACCCCATCCAGCATATTCTCCAGATTTAGCCCCGTGACTATTTTTTGTTTCAAACATGAAGAAATGGCTCGGCGGTAGAGATTCGGGTCAAATGAAGAGGTCATCACAGAAACAAACGACTATTTTGAGGGCCTTGAGAAAACCTATTATTTGGAAGGAATAAAAAATTGGAAACGCTGGACTAAATGTATAGAGCTAAGGAGATTATGTTGAGAAATAAAACGCTTCTTTGACGAAAAAATATATTTTATTCAAAAGTCACGGACTTATCAAACGACCCTGTATTACTTTTATAGATCTCTTAAGTCTGCTACTTCTAGCAGCCTAGTGATCCTTCTTAAGCGGTCAGAATTACGTATAGATAAGGCAGTCTCAAGATCACTTCTTCTATCGAATAGATCACATAAGTCTTCTACATCTACTATTCTAATATTTAAGGTAGCCTTCCCTTAATCATTCAGTGTATTCCTTTAAATATCGTCTCGATAGCTGAGCAACTGCTGCGGGCAGTCTCAAGATCAGCTCAGCACGATCCTCAAGTTATCGAATGTCCTCACGTAAACTGGGTCGCATAACTGACCTACAGCAACTGCTGTCGATCAGAGTGTCTCTCCGTTCGTTCCCCTCTGCATTGGCCTGGCAGACACTGCGATCGGAGTTGGTCCAGTTCAATGATCGTTCGCGGGATTCGATAGATTTTTGACATACTCAACGCTGGGACAACGCTGACATTGACTCGGGCGGAGTTTCTCATTCACACGCTGCTGTCCGTGGGAGAAAAATGCGTGAGTTACCTCCCCTTCCCCAACTGCTTCGCCTCTCTTTCTCTCCTTCTCGTGCTGCATGTTTTGCGGGGTTTTTGGGCCAAAATTTGCGCTGATTGGTGCGTTGTGGCCCGAACTTAAACAAATCAATACGAAAACGATGCAAATGGCAAAAGGCATGTCAACAATTCCTGCGAGTAATTGGCAGAGAGACAGAGAGAGAGAGAGAGAGAGAGAGAGAGAGTGAGACAATCAGCGCACGAGCAGCTCAGACGTAGCTGATGTTGATGATTGCGCTTTGAGTGTGCGTGTGTGTGAGTGTGTGTGATTGTCATCGCGTCTCAGTTGCCGCCAAAGTGCAGCTAAACATCTGGAGCAGCAGTGGCAACACCGCCCAACAGTCGGTCCAGTCTCCAGTCTCCCTGGCCAGGCAGGCAGGTGATCAGTGATCTTTGCCGACGCGCCCAGCCCGCTCGGTGAATTGTGGCCAAGAAGTCTTTGATCTGTCACCGCGGGATACCGCTGTATACCGCTTGCCAATCGAATCACGGCTGGCGCGCGCAGCACCAGATAAAATTATTGAAATTACATTGGCGCAAGACGCCGCAACGTCGATCAGCTGCAACAGCTGCGATCTTCCTTCGGAGAAGGCTCCAACTCCAACTCCGACTACAACTTGCTCCGACTTCAACTTGCCAGCGATTTCTTTGAGCTTACGCGACACGATCGCCAACACTTTGGTGCAAACACAGGGCGAATTAAAGATCCGGCAATAATTATCGCTTTTAGTTTCAACTTGGCCTGTCAATGTAATTCCAAATATGTCGTCAGTGTCGCGTTGCACTGCTGTAGTAGCTCATCAGTGGCAGAGCCAGAGCCAGGCCAGAGCCAGAGCCAGACCAGGCTAAGGAAGGAGTCCAGTTTCTTTGATCGGCACACTGTGATTTTCATTCGATTTCGTCGTGTTTCGTCGTTCTTCGTTCTCTCTCTCTCTCTCTCCGTTTTTAAAATGTAATCATCATTAAAATATTTATGGGCGATCTCTCGCTCTCTCGCAGCAACTGGACGGCTTGTAATGACCATACATAGCAATTGGTTCTCACGTTCGAAAGAAGCGCTGCCAATTTGGCGTCATCGTTGTCACAGTTGGCCGAGTTGCAGTTGAAGCTGAACCTGGCCTGGACGGGGATGGGGACGGGAACTCTTGACTCTGACTGCCCGTCTGTTGGGATCGCATTCGGGAATCGCAGTCAGATAAGAGAGCTGTGTATCTGACATTGTCATTGTCATTGGGATTGTCACCTGTGCCCGCAACTGATTTGTGCTACGAATTGTGAGTGCACTGTGAGAAACGATAGGCAATAGTTGAGCCTGAATCTGATAGGACAAGACAGCCAGTGAATGTAGGGAAAACTGTAATTATTATTAATCATATCTTTACATTTTCTTGATATTTCTGCACTAATTCAAACTCGGATTTGTAAACTACTCTGAAGATTTGCCTTAGTCCTTTCGCAAAGTGTAGCCACTTGTTAGCAAGATCATTCTATGGCTTAAGATCAAATACTTTAGTGTAATTTCAACTTTGCTTAGCTGCCAACTCAATTTGCTGTGCCTACTGATTACTTCTAGATATATGTATTTTATTATTTATTTATACTTATAGATCGTATGTTATATGGGAACGCTAATTAAAGATACGATTATGGAGTACCTTATGAGGCCACTTATGGCTGACGAAAAGCTTTATATAATTAGGTTTAATCATCGTAATTGATTCCACAAGTTGTGATAATCTAAGCAGTTGCTGTATGTCTCTTTCCCCCTTCATCTCTATCTCTGTCTCTCTCTCTTTTTCTGTTTCTTCCCTTACTCACTCTAGCCACATCTGATGTGTGGCAACACCCGCTGCTGTTGCTGCCGTTGCTGTTGTTGCTGCCGTTGTTGCTGTTGCTGCCGTTGCTGTTGCTGTTGCTGCTGCTGCTGCTTCGATTTGTCTGGTCGTCGAGGCGTTTCACTGTTCACTGTCATTGCCACTGGGCCTGTGGGGTCTGACGAGTCTGCATCGAAGTCGAAGTCGAGTCGAAGTCGAAGTCGTTCGACTGACTGACTGACTTGTCATATGTGGCATATGTAACTTGTTGTTGTTGTTGTTGTTGTTGTTGTTGTTGCTGCTGCTGATGTTGTTGCTGCGGCAGCTGTTGTCGTTTATCAATTATGACAAATCTTTGCGCATGCGTGGCCAGCGTCGTCGTCGTCGTCGTCGTCGCGCAGCTATTTTTATAAACTTTTGCAAAAGTGCTGTTTGCCCTTCTTCATCCACTCCTCGTACCACGCCACGCCACGCCCCCTATAAGCATTTGCGTTTCATTTTAATTTGTAATTATTTCTCGAGCGTTTTTGCTCGTCTTCTCGTCTGCTCGTTGCGGCTTCCTACTGCTGCCTCTCCCTCCCTCTGCCTCTCGCTCTCCCTCTCTAGTCGTGCCTCTTCAGCGTGTTCATTATCATCTTCTATAATTTCAAACGATTCCCCATAGTTATTGTTGTCTTCATTGTTGCTGCCTTTGCATGTTGCCTCTTCGAACTTCATTTGCGCTTCGGTTCGGTGACAAATAAATTAAGTAGCCGAGCAAAAAGCTGCCTGGCGGCTTTGGCCATCATTACAACAACAGCAGCAGCAGCAGCAGCAACAACAACAACAACTATAACAACTAGCTGCAATTAAGCAGAGTTGTCGCCGTCCACTCGGTTTGTCATTGTGTGTGTGTGCAAAGTAAAAACGCCCCTTGAAGATTTATTAAATGTTCGGTGATTGGAAGCAGTCAACGCCGACCCCTCCGCTCCCTCCCGCAACGAGCAATCATTCACAATGGCGGCCAGGGCACGGCCCATCAGGTCTGGCAAGCAGCAATATGCAGCATCATCGATCTGGCAACGCCTGCACAACGTGTAAAGATCCTTAGTACAGCAAGATATCCTCAGTAAATTGCAGGAAAAGGTATATATATAATCTATACAGTCTATAGAGTTTGCCAAACCCCATTCAACTGACTGGGATTCAATGATAATAATATAATATATATAATATAAATTAATTTATATAAGAAATGCAATTAAATGGAGTTTGTACTAAAATATCAATATACTTACATATATGACTGTATGTAGATTCTCTCCTTACTCCCCACACCCTCTACCCCATTATTCTTAACTCAACTCAACAGGCAACATATTATAAACCCTTCAGTTAGTAATAATTTCATTTGGAGAGCTCTTTCCCTTTTGGCGAAGCTGAAGCTGGGGCAGCAGCTTATCGCATGCCCGGGAGCGAGGTCGCATCCATCTGAGTGCCATATGCCATATACAACATACGCGCTGCCAGATGCTGCTGCTGCTGCTGCTGCTGCTGCTGCTGCTGCTGCTGCTGCCCACACTCGGCCAGACAGACTCGGCCGGCCACTCAATCAGCGCTCGCTCGCTCGCTCTGCCAACTTCAAGCCAAATCAGCTGCTACTGTGCGCAGCCAGCAGCGGGAGGAGGAGGGAAGTAGGGAAGGGAGACTGGTAGAGAAGAGCAGAGATTGGTCAGTGAAGCTGCTGCTGCTGCTGCTGCTGGGCTTCAATTGCTGCAACCCGCTTGGCTGGGAGTCGTTTATTAATTTGGCATATGACAAATTATGCCTTGGCCAGCAATTAGAGCCGAAATCAACAGACAACTGTGCGGCTTCAGCTCTCCGCTCCTCTCCTCTCCTCTCCCTCTCTCTCCTCCTCTCTGCTGCGTCTTTGTCTTGGCCAGCAGCAGCAGCAGCAGCTGAGGCCGACTCCGACATTTAGCGCTGATTTAACAAAATTTTCTGCAAGACACGTACAAAAGCTTCGATCTGGCGGCGAGGACAGGCCCACAACCTGGCTAACAGAGAGAGGGAGAGAGAGAGAGGCAGAGAGAGACAGGAGCAAGGCGGTTCGCCGAGCTGAGGACGAGGTGCGTCAACAGACGACAAGTGGCACTTTGGCGCATTAAGAAAATCTGTACAAGTGTCACTTTGGCATGGCACAGGCGGAGCGGTTCTGAAGGGATCAGGAAGGGGGCATGGGAGAAGGATTGCATGGGTAGTCGGGTATTTGGAGTCGGTAGTCGAGTAGAATTATAACGCCAACGTTGACCAGCGGCAGCCAAATGCAATTTCACTGCACAACGAGGATTATAAATTCGAGACTCTCTGCCACGGCCTCGCCAGCGGCCCTGGCTGGGGCATGTTTAATCACTTTTCATTTAAGCAGCAGCAGCAGCAGCAGCAGCAGCAGCAGCAGAGGCAGTGGATCTGGCCGTGGCTGCAAAAGAATACACTGCACATATACATATCTGAAATTTGTCCAGTCATCGGCATTATTTAATGAGTTGCCAACAGGTTGCCAAGGCCTCAAGGCAGCAGCGGGCAGTGGGCAGTGGGCAGGAGTCGGTACCAGGCCAAGCCAAGCAGAAAATCAGCAGCAGTGGCAGTGGCAGTGGCAGCGGCGGTGGCAGCGGCGGTGGCAGCAGCAGCAGCCGCAGCCAGGTCCCGTCCTGCTTCAGTTTCAGCTGCAAACTGCTGAGTCAGCGCCGCAAACAGAAGCCAACAGTCGCAGTCGGCGCATCAGTCAGCCAGTCAGTCAGTTCCCTAGTCCGTCCCACAGTCCCCCCCCCCCCGTCTTCTTGGCCGTGTCCAGGTTGAGGTTGTCCAGGGCCAGACCAACCTACGCCTGCCTGGCTGCCTGCCTGCTTCCTTGTGAGCCTGCGCCTGCCAGAAGTGTCATGTAAATGCAACTTGTTGGGCGCTGCCATCGCCACCGTCGACGTCGTCGCTGGGCTGCACTTGACATTGCCACTGCCGCCGCTACCGCTGCCACTGCCACTGCCACTGCCACTGCTGCTGCTGCTGCTGCAGGCTCTGCTAGTGCCTCTGCTGCGTCGCAACGTGTAATGTCAATTTGACAGACAAACTGTCGACCGTTTGAAGCATATTCAGCTACTGTCTACTGTTGCCCATCCACCGATTATGATTTGTTTGATTGTGCTGCGCTACACGGAAGTTGGTAGGGCCTATCAGCTGTGTGATGCACTAGAAAAAAAGCCAAGCCAGATGAGCAAGTCTTGCTTGTGGCTTAATTCAGCTTGAAAGCTTTTAGCTTAAATCACATTAATCATTAGTTACAGCTGAAAAGTTGTTAAGATACTTAGGCTATCCTTTGATCCCATAGATCGCTAAATATACATAATAATATATACCCTAATAAGCTTAAAGCTCATTTACTTCGATCAACTGAATTTAAGTATATTTTTCAATTTACTCTAACACTCTAGATTAGTCTGTATTAATTATTTATTTATTTATTTAACGTCAACTAAGACAGTGGACTTGAATTTAAAATTAGATTTATATTTTTAAATTAAAATTAAATAAAATTAAGATTAAAAATTTAAAACTTGAATAGAGTAAAAGAAAGAAAAATGTTTCAAATTAATTAAGATTATACATTTTTATACATTTTAGGATAACAAATATTATGGTACGCTTTAAAGCTTAGCTAGCCTAAAGTATAATCTATTTATTTATTAATATTCCAGCTAATCCTGGCAATACATATATTGTGCTGGATCACCCTTTATACAAATTTTACCAGACTCACACGCAATCTAAGCAAAGCTTTTGGCACATTTCGAGCAACCTTCGTGTAGCGCCCCTCGCAGTTGTTGCCGCTTAACCATCTCGAGCCCGCTGAAGACATGTGGTAAAATCATATGCCAACTGGTAGCTGGAGTCTGCAGAAGACTGTAGACTGTAGAGCGAAGACTGCTGGCTGCTGGCTGCCCTGGAGACTGCCTTGGGGTACCTCCAGCCAGTGCCAGTGGCTGCCAGAGCTACTTCAACTTGAGGCGCAGACAAAGTGCTACTTCACATGCTTAGAGCCACGCAGATTACACTTGTATACACACGCGATACTCGGCTGGTTGTGTGTGTGAGTGTGTGTGAATGTGTGTGAGTGTGTGTGAGTATACTCATACTCATGTATGGCCGCCTGGCGTTGGCATCCACAGCATTCAATAAAGAATTTTTGCGATTTTTATCTCCCGAATACGTATACAAATACAAATACAAATATGAATATGAATATGAATATGAATACGAAGAGGAGTGAGTACCCGTTGCCGATGTTAGTGTTCTGTTCTGTTCAGTTCGGTTGCCCCTTTGCTTAATACTCATAATTGATTAAAAAGAAAATTTCCATGGCATTTATGCGTACCACGCCACTCATACACACAATGTCGACTTGTTGACAGCCCCGAGAGAAGCGCAACTGTGAGAGAAAGAGCGTGAGAGAGAGAGGAGAGGAGAGAGAAGTGCAGCTGCGACTCTGGCTGGAGTCTCTTCGCTGGAAGTAGTTGTCGAAATGTTTTTATTTGTTATCGATTAATCGCTTGAATCAACAGGCAGCAGTCAGTTTTGTACAGTGGCAGTTGTCAGTCCTGTTCCCTGCTCTTCCCTCTCTTCCCTCTCTTTCTTTCGTTCGCGCTCACTGTGCTGCTTGAAGTGTATCTTACAGATTCACAATCATACATTTGTATCTGCATCTGTATCTGTATCTTTCGCATGTTGCTGCTGCTGCTGTGGCTGCTGCTGCTGCTGCTCCTGCAAGAAATGTTGCTGTGTAATTGTTTTGAAGTTTGACTCAAAGATTGGTAGCAACAGCAGGCCAACTGCCTGTCAGCCAGTCGACCAGTCAGTTCCCCTACCTCCCCCCCCGTACCTCTCCTCCTCCACTCAAGTAACCCCGAGATTTGCGCGCCTGTCAAACTGCTGATTGATCGATTGTTTGCACACGTTTTTATGAGCTTTCTTCTCGAGCGCATTTATTGAGTATTTTATTAATTTCAACTGATCGATGGGAAAAAGCCGACTGTCCCCCTCTATCTGTATCTCTATCTCTGTCTCCCCCCTTTCACGGCTTTCTGTAGTAGCCGGCGCTACTGCTGCTGCCTATCGATTACTTTCGATTGTTGTGGGCGTTCACAAAAGCGTGGCGAATGCCAGAGGAATGTGGGAATAATGATCGACTGTCAAATACCTTAAATTGGGAACATTTCCTTTACAATTTCTTGTTTATTTTCTAATCTACACTTTTAAGTTCTTGAGTATTTAGAACCCTCTTTGATTTGATCTTAGAACAGTGTGTTTATACAGAATATCAAGTTAAGCTGGCTACCAAAGACCTTACAACTCTCTCTCTCTCTCTCTCTCTCTTAACTCCACTTTCAGCCCATCAATAATATTTAAAGCACGTTTCCGATCTGAGAGAAGAGACTGACTATAAAATACCATGAAATACCCCCAAGAACGCAGCTGCTACCTGGATCGAGCCACACTTCGGCGGAATCTATGTAAGTATATTAATCTTGGTTTAATGATTCTCGACTTCCTAACTCTTTACAGCCACTTAGTCAATGGGCTCTCGGGGTCGGGGTCGGGGTTGGGGTCGGGGCTCCTTCTGCGAACTGATTGATTTCGATTGTGGGTCTATTCTACGAAGTTTGGCTACCAGAGTTGGCACTTTTGGTCGAGTTGACCCACTTGTCTCACGTGTCGATGGGGGCGCGTTGATAAACGGCCTGCACAGTGTGACGTAGAGCAGAGAAACCGACTCGAATATATGCTGATCCGCAGTGGGCATGCTTTTGTACCACTGTGCACATTGTGTCGCACCCGAAACGCTACAAAAACGCGGAAAAAACGTATTAAATACAAATTTCCTGGTAATAAAACAGAGACACGAGCATGTGGAATGGGAGGGGAGAGGGTACAGGCTGCCAAATAAAGAAATAAATCTTTACACCCAAGAGAGAGAGAGGGAGGGGGGTAGAGTGTTAATATAAGAGATATTACAGCGAGTGACTAACTGCCGCATCCATCGATGATGTTGTTGTTGTTGTTGTTGCCTGTTGCTGCTGCTGTTGTTGCAGTTGTTGCTGCTGCCACTGCTGCTGCTGCTGCTGTGCCTTTTGCCGGGCTTTATTGTTATTTTTGTGTGTATTTCTTGTATCAGCGTGTAAATCTCGCTCACACACACAGCCCAACCAAGCAGATGAAATACCGCGCTCAACTCAACTCAACTCATCTCAACTGAACTGAACCGAGTCGAGCTCAACTTGCCAGAATTTTTATTGGAAATCTGTACGTAGAAGTAGTCATCATCAACAACATCAACATGATCATCATCATCATTGTCGCGATCATCGTGATCGCAGAGGCAGACGTCGTCGTCGTCGTCATGCTCATCGCACGATCACGACGATGAGCACGAGATGATCATCTCGAACAGCAGCCGCAGTTCCTTGGATTCTCCTCGTCTTTCTTTTTTTTTTTTTTTTGTTTTTGATTATTTTTCGTTTTATTTCTCTCTCTCTCTCTCTCTCTCTCTCGTCTCGTCTCGCTCTCGTTCAGTTTCTGTTTCAGATGCATATCTACAGAGCGCGTTGGCAATAAAAATATATATGAGCTGTTGATGACTGCATATAAAAATTATTCGAAGCAGCCAACAGCAGAGTACAAAGAGGCGAACAGGAACGGGAATGGGAATGGGAATGGGAATGGGAACGGGATAATAAAGAAACCCTTGAGTGTTGTGATATATGTGTGTCGCAGAGGCGACAGATCCTGCCAGGCGTCACAGTGCAGAGTCACAGTCACAGTCACTGCAGAGGAACAGTTAAAATTCTACAAAAAAACAAAAACTAACTTAAATAAACTACAGAGTATCATATTATATAAGCTTGAATAGAATAAAAAGTAATTAAATAATATTTATTATATCTCTTGCTCATAAGAGAAATGTGACATATCTTGCAAATACCTGTTATTAGGTCCTTTGTAGTACGACACAAACCAATCAGTTTTAATTATATATAGAGAGAGAGCGTATATATATATTCCAAAAAGTTTTCATTGCCATCGCACAATGCTGGACATGAATTTAATACATGGTCAACAACTGTACTAAACTGGGCCTTCCAATTGCTCTGCCAATTGGCAAGTTAACCAGGGGCGTAGAGGGGGTACTGCCCGCTGTAGAATGCATTTAATTGCTATAATTTTTCAATTGTAACAAAAGACATCAACAAACGAGGCACAAAACAGACAATGCAACAAATCACACAAAAGGCAAATGCGAATCCGAATGCAAATGGGAAAGCGAATGTGATTGCGACTGTGATTGTGAATGTGCATGCGAATGCAACGAGCCATTCAGCCAGGTGAGTGAGTGCGTATCTGTGCAGAGAGAGATTTCCTGAAATCAAATCTAGCAAATCAGACCAAAAACCAAAGCAAACCCGAACCCGAACCCGAACCCAAACTCGACTCAACCGATGCCTAAACTGATGACTGTCTACGGGTTGTGGCAATATGTCAGCAAAAACTAAATGGAAACGTTTTAAGTGCTCAACTAGGGTGGGGTAGGGGCAAGTAGGGGGGGTTAGGCAGGTCTTAGAATAGGGCTGGAACGCACAAGCGACGGAGCGTGCCATCAATATGGCAAACGACGACAAACGTTAACTTAGAAACGACTGAGTGACTCGAAGCGACGCGACGCGATGCGACGGCATTGAACAGAGAGAGAGAGAGAGAGAGAGAGAGAGAGAGAGAGAGGGGGGGAGAGAGGAGCCACCGCAGTCGAAGCCGTTGAGGGAGACCACAGTTACAGCCGCAACTAGTAGATACAGCTACAAATAGAGAGATACAGATACAGCTGAGAGATACAAATGCAGAGCACACACACAACACACACACACACACACACACACACACAGACACTTGTAAATGGGTCGGCCTTGCGCGGGCTGTGTTTGTGCTTGCTGTGGGGTGTACAATTACCTTAACGCATCGACAATTATACGAATGGTTGGCCGCCCCAACAATGGCCCGACTTGGTCTACAGCCATACCCAAAGCTGTAGCCGTAGCCGTAGCCGGAGCCGTAGCCGGAGAGCATTGGCCATCCCATCATCAGGTGCGATATGCGATACGCAGTCGGGCGGCGGCGACGGCGACGGCGACGTTGGCTGAGACAATTGCGCCACACAACGTTGCGACTGGGCGCCCAAGAAGATTGTCAGAAAAAAAACGTGTAATAAGAAGAATACGCAGAAAGAACAACAGCAGAGGCAGTCAAAGTGGAAGAGAAAGGGGGGGTGAGGTAGGGAGGGGTGCAGGAAAACGCCCCAAAAACACTTTGGCCCGCTGGGCTTGGGTCATGTGTGTGTGTGTGTGTGTGCGAGGGTGCTGAGGTGTGAGGGTGCCACAAGCAATTTGGGGGGCGTTGTGAAGGTATTGACACCGCCAATAATGACTACAGCAACAGCAACAGCAACAACAGCAGCAGCAGCAGCCGCAGCAGCGCAAACGTCGAAGTTGGCAACGCGACGCATCTTCCTATTGCCTTGCGGTTTTAATTGTGCGCGCACAGTGGGGCAAATTAGTCAGATCAACAGGAAAATAAGGCTACGAAATCTAACCAAAAACTGGCTAGCTGAGCTGATGTTATAAAGTTGATAGTCTAGATTAAGAGGGATTTTGAAGTGCAGATAGTCTAGAAATAATATAATTATTAGGATACATTAGTTACAATATATTAATTCGCTTTTTTCTCTTCCGATTAAATCCTGTACCTCATTCATTTGCTGGTTCGCTTAGCGAGGCTTCACTTTGCCAAACTGATTGACAACGGAGCCGGCGCCCAAGCAACGAGCTGCGTGTCGTGCGTGTAGTTTGTATTAAATTGTATTGAAAAGTTTTGCATGCCCAAAAAGCGGCGAGCAGAATGATGAAGGGAGAGGGGGAGAGAGAGTGGGAGGAGAAGGAGAAGGAGGAGGAGGAGATACCCTCCATGCGTGTGTGTGGCAAAGGATGCTGGCTCTATTTACTTTTTAATTGGCAAAATTAATGCAATGCAATGAAATGAAGCCCGACGAGGTCGATGAATGGATGGATGGATGGGAAGGGGTGTGTATGTGGGGGGGAGGAAGAGGGTGTGGTACGAAAGTGAGGGGAGCTGGCAGAGGCAGCCGCTGGTGCAGCTGAGCCAAAAGTGAAACTGTAGGAGAAGGCGCTACGCAGCGTGTTGCTGCTGCTGCTGCTGTTGCTGCTGCTGCTGCTGATGTTGTAGTTGCTGCTGTAGTTGTTGCTATAGTTGTTGTTGTTGTTGTTGTAATTCTAAGAAATTCAATTTTCAACTTAAAACTGCCGTCGCTGCCCCCCACCACACACTTTGCTGCTCTACAAGTGATTAAGTGAAAACAACAACAAGAGCAGCAGCAGCAGCAGGAGGAGGAGGAGGAGGAGGAACAACAGCAACCCCAGAGCCAAAGCACATGCAAAAAAGTGGAGAGACAACACACATACACAGTGATAGAGAGAGAGAAAGAGAGAGAGAGAGAGGGAGAGAGAGCGAGAGAGACAGTTGTCTTGTCGGCTTCACGGTTTTGATCCATTCGCATAATAATGATGATCATGACGATCATGAAGCGACACAACGATGGCATTGGCATTGCCCCCCTCTCACTCACTCTCTCTCTGTCTCTCTCTCTCTCTATCTCTCTCTGTGTTGCCCCCTCGGGCGAGGCGAGTCCGTTCGCAGTCAGTCAGCCAAGTCAGTCACACATATTGAAATAATTATTATCTGCATTTCGAGATCAACACGCCAAACGGAGCCGAACCCGCCGAAGGGGCCCAGCATCAACATCAGCCTCGATCGCTGAGATCTGCCCCAGCCTCAGCCTCTGCCTCAGCCTCTGCCTCTGCCTCTGCCTCTGCCTCTGCCACAGTCTCTGCCTTAGTCTCTGCTTCAAATTGAAGGCCATAAAAAATCAACGCATATTGCACACTGTCAAAGTCATCAACGGGGGCGCAAGCGAATCCCAGAATTTGGGACTACTTCTGCCTCCTGCCTCCTGCTCTTCCTGCTCTTCCTGCTGCCTGCTTGCTCCCTCCCACATCTGCTGCGATCTGCTCCGGCAGCCACCCAGTCACTCCACAATGCACAGCTCATTAGCAGACCCAGACCCTTTGGCCTGCTTCCAGTTCTCCTTTGCCTCCCTCCTGGAAAGGGAAGTGATAATCCTTTGACAAAGGCAGCGGCGACTCAACTCGACTCGATGCGAGATTTCGCGCATTTCGGCACACGCAATAAAGGCGAAGAAAGCAACAATAACAACAACTGGGGATAATTTCGAGGTGAGCTGCGCCGGCAGCTCTCAGGCTGAGCCTGAAGCGGCCCCTGGTTAAATGCCGCACGTAATTCCCGCAGGAGTCGCAGCCCATGACAACAAACGCAGAGAGCGAGACACTCTCCTGCTCCTCCCCCCAATCCTGCTGCAACTCCAGTTCCAGTTCCAGCCTCAGCTCCGTTTCAGGCAGCGTGTAATGCGACGTGTTTGCCTCAATTCGAGCATATGAAAACGGTTTATTTTGCTCGATTAAGTCGCTCGCTTTGTGTAAGGCGAGTGCAAAAAAGAGAGACAGCAAAGAAGAGAGAGAGAGGGAGAGGGGGAGAGAGACCCTGCCCAACCCAAAATAAAAAGATGATTTGCGGGGGCGCTGTGTGTGTGTGTGTCTGGCAACGAGGTTTGTCGCACAGGAAGCTGGCGAGCGACAGGAAGCAATAAAAATCCAAATTGGATGCCAACTATTGAAAACCGTTTGCCAGCCGATTCCTTTTGAACCGGCCAGACAATAGATTAGCAACTTAAGCTGTCTCAAGAAGAGAAAGAATGGGGGGGGGGGAGAAAGAAGAGGTAAAAGAGCGGCAGAGCTAAGTAGATGAAAGCAGACAGGAACAAGCAGCGGGTAAGGTTTTATCTTCGATTAAGCAGGCACTTCACTTACCTTAAGATATTCTACATCAGAGAGACTATAATATCTGTAAGTCGGAAAGATTATCATGTATTAGAAAAGCTAAAAAATCAAGCGAAAATATGTTAATATAAAGTAACCTGTACCTAAGCAAATATCTCATCTTTCTCTACTTCCCGTACACCCCTTTCTCTTCTAAGTCTCACGCAGTTTGAGAGCCCTTCACTGATCTGTATACTCGATAAGTGAGCGTACGGCCGTAAAACCCCTTAGACTCAGACCCAGGCCCAGCTGCTGCTTGTTATCGGTTCCAGCGGGTTACGAGCGTAACAAGTCGTAAAACTTTCTCCGATAAACCGATAAACATCAATGGTCGCTATAGCTCGAACTGCATTTCTCCTCAATGGACCTAAATCGAAGTTCACAAATGGCAATTAACATCATGAGTTCAGGTATGTTTCCTCTCCCGATCCTACAACAATTGCACAGTAGCCCAATACGCATAGTTTTACGATCTATGTCATAAAGCAAGGAGCCAAAGGTTTCAATTATGCGCAACTCAGGAGAGTACCGCCTGTCGATAGCATCTCGACGGTAGCCGAAAAAACCTCCGGCGCAGAGTCCATAAAAACTTCACTGATCTTGCCCATAAATCGATGTGTTTTCTTGCCTTGTTTTATGTGCGGATTTTCGAAAATCTATATGACTTTATTAGTTGTTCGTCTGAATATGAAAGGTAGTAAGTGTAATCTCGAAATGTCATCTCCGGAGGCGTACTGAAACTACCGAAGAAATGCCTTTAATTGTCATTTCCTAGATGAAGTAGTTGATCTTCAATGATATCGACAATAAACTTGAAGGTTTTTTATTGAAGAGACGACTATGGGAAAATTGCATTCCAGTACTTTATCTAGAATGATATGATCTATATAGCTTCAGCTGATTTAATATATCTCTGGGAAAAGTGCATTGAATTGACATTGATTACTTGATCATGGAGAAAGTTGAGATAGATCTTCAGTAACATGATCAATAGAGCATGAACTGTATTGCAGATCTCTGAGAAAAGAACTTTTATTTTTAGAGATGAAACTGTTGATCTTAAGTGACATTGTCGATATGTGGATCACCCCTTTTGATAGATCTTTGAGGGTTTCCAGAATTGAATAGATGAGCTAATGGATAGATCTTGAATATCTTCAGAGCTTAGAGCAGACTTCTTCTTGACTGATTAGCAATTAATATGGGTTTATATATTTATATATATCATATATATTCAGCTGCATGGACCGGTTTGATTTTGTGATTTTGCCATTTTCGATTTCGAATTTGAATTTTCCTCTTTTTTTATATATTTTTTTTTATTTGGTCTGCTGCGACTTCGATCTGTGGCATGCAAGTGGGCCGTGCCGCCCACACAGACAGCGAGGCAGGCAGGCCAGCAGACAGGCAGGCGCACGCATAGGAAGGGGGATGGAGGAGGGGTGGAGCGGGGGCAGGCGCGTGTGCAAGGACCGCGAAGCGACGACTACGACTAACGCCCCAACCGGGCGACAATATTTATAACTCTGTGGCGCGTCTCAATTCATTTGGCTCCGTGTGATTGTGGCCCGGGTTGCTGGCGGCAGTGCTGCGCCCGGACTTGTGCCTCGTGCCTCGATCCGTGCCGCCTCTGCCTCTGCCTCCGACTGTGCCTGAGTGTCTGCCACCTACGTAAGCGTATAATTCGTTTAGCGTCAGCCTCGGCAGCAGCAGCAGCAGCAGCAACAGCAACAACAACAACAACGCAGAACTTAATCAGTCACTTTAACACCAGGCAAACTTGGCAAAGTTGCCACTTACAGCGCAGCAGCAGAGCAGAGCAGCAGCAGAGCAGCGCAGTGCGTGAGCGTTGGGGAAACTGGAAACGTTGATCGTCTCGCCTGGCGCTGCCTGTCATGGTCGATATTGCGTTGACACCAAATTTGCATTAAAATGCAATTCGCTCAGTTTGCAGCTGGAAGGAGCAGAGGGGGGGGAGCAATAGTGGGACAGGAGTAGGGGTGGGGTAGGAGGATCGTAATGCATCTTTAGTGTCTATCGAGTGGTGCATTAGTCATATATGCGACATGTTCGCAGACACAACAGCGAAACGGTGCGAAACTAACAACCGAAGCAGAAGTGGAACGAGAACAGAGAGAGAGAGATACATAGATAGAAAGACAGAGAGAGAGAGCGAGTGCGCTCCCAAAAGAGAGCGAAAAAAAGTATCAATTAAAGCGCAGAAATAGAAACGAAAGCACTCAAAAAGCACTTTGATCTTGCCAACTTTACGATCGCTGAAGATCTTTCACTTTCTTTGCTGCTGCTGCGCACTTGGATCAGGTCAGGCAGCCCGGCCCGGCAGACAACAGACAGGCCTACACAGCGAGGGGGCGAGACCGAGAGAGAGAGAGAGGGCAGATATACAGCGTGAAAGGGAGGGGAGGAGGAGGCAAGAGACAACGTTGCGGGCATTCCAATTAAAAATAGTTTTGACACGTCGCGAGCTGCGACAATTTCTTGATGCCGCCTGGGGCAATAAATTAATTACAAAATTGCCAACGTGGCAGGCGGGCAGAGGCGAGGGTGGCATGGGTGGAGGGGGGGCTAACAAGCGGGGGGAGGGTTGGCGAAATTTTATGGCCATGGCTAAAAATCAAATGCCTTGGCGTATATGCCTCCCGCCCACTGCAATTGCAACTCTCCTGGCCATG
The DNA here is from genome assembly GCA_018904105.1 of Zaprionus tsacasi. NCBI lineage: Eukaryota > Metazoa > Arthropoda > Insecta > Diptera > Drosophilidae > Zaprionus > Zaprionus tsacasi. The sequence goes on from JAEIFR010000001.1 coordinate 5,752,763, forward strand.
TGTGTGTGTGTGTGTGCGTGTGTGTGTGAGTGAGTGTGTGTGTGTGTGCGTGTGTGTGTGTGGGAGTCTCGTTGACAACAACAACGAAATTGAATTCCATGCGAAAGGGCACTCGGTAGTCCCCACTCGGCCCCAGTTGCCTTTCTCTGCCATCTCTCCCTCTCTCTCTCTCTCTCTCTCGCTCTCCTGCTCTCTCACTCACTCGCTTCCGCAAGAGCTCTTCCGCAACGACCTCAGCGGGCTACCAGCTCCGGCTGCTGCTGCTGCTGCTGCTCTTGATCTTCGCGCGCGCCTCTTCATCGCTAGACGAGGCCCCAAGTCTAGTGTTTGCTTGCCTGTTGTTTGTCGACAACTCCGAGGCAGTTGCTCAACCTCAAGCTGCAGCTCCAGCTACAGTTCCTGCTCCAGCTCCAACTCCAACTCCAGCTCAGAGCAGGCAGCCAGCCGCTCCTACTCAGGCACAGGCTAAACGCCCCCGGGCTGCAGCTTTCAATTATTCACACATCATCGAAGCGTGCAGAGCTGCTCAGGGAGAGGCAGGAGAGGATGCCAGGGTTGCCATATGCCAGGAGACACCTCTCTCTCATCTGTGTGCTGGCATGTGTGTGTGTGTGTGTGCTGCCAGATCTGCGTATTGTTTCGTTCATGTCAAATTATTGACCCGCGCCAGGCACTTTGAAATGTTTATGCGTTTTCATGACCGAGATGAGCAATTGATAAATCCAACTCGAAATTATGAATATGCAAACGTGCCAGCGAACGAGCAGACAGGCAGACGGAGAGACAGGCAGACAGACAGACAGACAGACAGGCAGGCAGACGTGCAGGCAGAGCAACCAACAGGCACCACCCGCTGCTTTCGACCATGGTCAGTAGCCAACGCGGCGAGTGAAGAAGCGTTTACACGTGGCTGCTTTACGTGATTTACCTGAGACTTGAGCAGGGCATAAAGATTCTTTAAGAGTCTTCAATAAATGTACAAATATGTTACAGTAGTCTAAATAATATTAAAAATATATATATTATTATTTACAAGAAAATATGAATTACAGATAATCTCTGCCACTTTTATTATTATTATTAAACAAGAGGAAATTCTTTAAGAGTCTTTAATAAATGTATAAATATGTTACAATAGTCTAAATAATATTAAAAATATTCATAATACTATTTACAAGAAAATATGAATTACAGATAATTATTATAATAAATATAAAATTATATATGAATAAAAGTTTATTATTATTAAACAAGAGGAAATATTTTCCAGCAAGGCATGGCAATCAAGTAGCTCTCCCTCTTTAAATTAAAAGCAAAATCATGATATATCACTTCAATAGTTTTCCCTAGTCCGCAAGTTCACATAACTTGTGATCCGTGTAAACCCGTGTCAACGTGCTGCAAGGGGCTGCTCATCATCATAAAGCAAACACCCCGAAAAGAACGTATTACCCACGAGTCGAGCTGAGTGTGTGTGAAGCATCCAACTGAGCTGATGTTGCATGCCTCGATCTCAGCCTGAGCCTCATCCACAGCCTCAGCCATTTGTTCGCTATCAGGTACAAGCGATCAATACAGCAGCAATCAATATGGTCAATAAAGTTCGGCCGGGTCTCCGACTGCGCTTCCAGCTTCCACTTGGCCAGCGAGTGACTCGCTGGGGAGTCAGATGGATGCAACTGCAGTTTGCCACATCCGATGTGGATCCCTGCGTGAACAGGCTGTGCCTCTCCTGCACTTGGTTCGATACATGGCAACGTGATGTACACCGTTGAAACCCAAGTAGCCTCAACTCACACAGTTCACAGCTTGCTGCATGTGTTGCCAGGGGAAGGCAGCAGGAGGAGAAGGTTACAGGGTGCAGGAAACGGGGGACAGCGGTCGTCACCGGCTCATGTTGTCACTGTTGTTGTCGCTTGATCGCAAATTTGCCATGGCAAGCTTGACAACTTGCAACGAGCTGGCTAAGCAGATGGAGACGCAGATGGAGATGGAGCAGGAGCAGGAGCAGGGGAGGCTTAGCCGCAGGCAGCCACAAGCCGGCACCTTAAAATAATGTTACAAACTTTTTGGCATGTAGCCCAAGTACGGGTATCCAAGATCGGGCCCTGTAAGCGTTTCAATTCACTAGCAGCAGCAGCAGCAGCATCGGAGGCAGCAACTCGATGCGATGCGATGCGACTGGATGCGACTTAACTGCGCTCCGAGGCTGCACTTCATTCGGCTGGCAGTCAGCAACAACAAATTGGAGATCACGGTTTTCATGTACTACATGCAAATTCATTGCTACTGTTGCTCTCTCTCTGCCCAGTGGCGGAGCCTCTGCCTTCGCCTCTCTCCCCTCTCTGTTGCTCTGCAGACAGCGACTCTGTTTTGGGCTACTGTGTATCTGTGTATCTGTATCTGTATCCATAACCATAAAGCCAGGCTGCCAGACGGAAAGAGACGCTGCTTAAATAAACAATCCAACAACAACAACAACAACTGCAACAGCAACAGCAACTAGTTGCTGCCGGACTACAGCAGACAAGCTGCGCCAGAGCCAACCCAAAGCACAAACCCCAAAGTCATTCACAAACGAGGCAACACAAGACGATACCCTACACCAGAGCGAGTGGGTCTTGTGAGTTCGCTATGCATGGTTAAAAGCAGAGATCTTCAACCAGAAGAATTACAGTTTTATTCACTATAGCACAGATGCTGCCTCTATCAACAGCTCTTTCTGCTTTTTCTTCAACAATTTCTTCTACAGTTTCTTCTACAGTTCCTTCTACAGTTTCTTACTACAGTTCCTTCTACTTTTTCTTCAACAGTTTCTTCTACAGTTCCTTCTACAGTTCCTTCTACAGTTCCTTCCTTCTACAGTTCCTTCTGCAGTTCCTTCTGCAGTTTCTCCTAGAGTTTCTTCTGCAATTTCTTCTTCAGTTCCTTATACAGTTCCCAACTTTTGATTCTCCTACGACTCTTTCCATAGATCCCTCTACAGCACGTTCTACAACTCCCTTTCCCCTATCTCTACGCCTAAAAATTCCACAATTTTCATATTATATCTTCTATCTAAGCCATATACCTCATCTCTTCCGCTGTAGCTCCTCTGTTTGATCAGCTTGTCGCAACTATCGAATATTCGTCGCCTTTTTGGGCGCCCCAAGCGAAACGTTTAGCCATTGGCGACAGGAAACCAGGAAAACCCTCTCCTCTCTCTCTCCCTGTCCAGCCTGCCAGCAAGTGGCAGGATCATGGTAGCGCACGTGGATGCTTGCACTGACAGGGGACAAGGCACCGATTGCATTGGCCATGCCATGACTTCACCTCTGGGAAGGGGGGGAGGAAACAGCAGCAGCTTCTTCATGATGCACTAATAGACACAGTGAGACACACACGACGACTTTGTCATTTCTGGCGCCATTCTGTGGGCGTTCAGTTCGATGTTAAGAAGATATCAACAGGCTGTGGGTCTAGTCTAAAGAATGGCTCAAGAGAGCGTGCATAAAAGAAGATATAGTATGGAAGTAAAAGAGCAGAAGAAAATCGTAGCCTGGAACAAGAATATATATTCATATTTGGACTTCCTGTACTAGTATGCTTTGCAGCCAGGTCTCCGCCTCTCGAAACACCCTGCTGAATGTGCCAGGTGCTCTCCACCTGATGCGGTCTACTATATCCGATGGGCTGTGAATGGAAGCAGCAAAGCTCAACAAAAGCTGAACATGTCTTTAGAGATATTTGTCAACTCTTTAGTGTCTGCAGAGAGAGACAAACAATTTGTGTGCCATTAATTCTGCCCCATGTAGTCCATAAATTCCACTTGCCAGTCGTTGTTGAGAACTTCTGCCCCGACGCGTCGGTTACACTGAAGAGAGCGAAGGCCCGGAAACGCGACTCGAGTGATTTGTAACAACAACAACAACAACAACAGCAATAACAAAACATTTCCTGTGGGTCGCCATCGCTTCAGGTAGCCGCCTCACCTGAGATTGGCCTTAAAAATTATTTATTTTTATTTTATTATTATTGTGTTGTACTTCATTTTTTTTTTTCATTTCGGTTTGTTAGAAAATCAAACAATTAACCTCGAACTTGCGCCTTGTTGCTGCCGCTGCTGTTGCTGCTGCTGCTGCTGTTGCTGCTGCCACTGTTGCTCAGTGCTTACAACATGTTTGAGACATAAAAATTTCCAATTAATTTTTGTTTTTGGTTTTTCGGTTTTTAGTGGCGACGGGTACAAACTTCCACGGAACGCCAACAAGAGTCACAAAAAAAAAAAAAAATACTGAAAAAACAAACGCGACGAGAGAAAAAATTGTCACAGCCGCCGTTTACAAATAATTTTTGTTTCTTTCGGCTCTTTGGGGGTTTTCAATGGAAACGAAACACATAAAACATGGCCAACAAGCCGCAACAAAAATACAATAAAAATCCAAACTCACACACACACACACACACACACTCTCGAACATGGCCCGAAAACCGATCCCCCCGCGAACAGGCAACTTCAAACGGGAGCAATTAAAAATTGCTACGTTTGTCTCTCCTCCTCCCTCCCCTCTCTCTCTCTCTCTCTCTTTCTGGGCATTTGATGAGACACACTTGTCCACACTCAATGCAGTTACCCTTGCTCCCAATTTGACTCCTTTTAAAGACCGAAAGGTTCAATCTTCAGGCCTAGACCATAATAAACTTGTTGAAATTCCATAAACTTCAATTTGAGCGATCCAGCTAGCTCATGTACAACCCCAGCTATCTCCCATCAGTTCTTCAGCTATCTATAGTATCTTTAGCTATATGATATATGATATATAATAATTTGCAAATGGGCAAATCAATAGGCTGTACGAGAGAGACTGAGCTCGAGACGTGCCCTCGAGTTCGAGCACATGTGGCAGCGTTAATTCTCGCAAGAAGCTGCTCCAACCCTGACCCTAAGTCTCGTTCTCTCTCTCTCTCTGTCTCCCCTTTGGCCAGTGGCTCATCGAGCTGATGATAAAAGTTCATTAGCGATGCTTCAGTGCGTCAGCTTCAGCATGAGGAGGGAGGGCAGCTTGGTCAGTTGCCGCCAGCTTGATTTTATTGCTAATAAATATCGGATCATAAATTCATAATTAATATTTGCGAAGGCAGCCAGCACATGCACACACATATGTATAGAATATATGTATATATATAGATAGTATACCCTCTTACACACCCAAACCACCCACTCAGATACACACACACTCTCGTGTAACACATGTGTAATTTAGGCAAATATTTTAATTGTTTTTTCTGCACAGCGCAGAATGTCATTGTCATTTGCCACGCCCATCTACCTGCCCTAGCACACACACAAACACACGCACACACCTTCCTTTTGGGCCCCATTTGGCGCTGGGAATATGATCAAGTTTTATCGCTTGGAAATTTTTCAATTTTCCCAAGGAGCCAGCGCCAGTCTTGATACGACTCACGCTAGGATCTACGCTCAGATGATGATGATGATGATGATGGGGGGAGGAGGCGCTGCAGTGCTGCATTCCACGCCAGATATATATATTCGACAGGGTACTAGAGAGGGGGTTGGCCCATGATGCCCCTTATTAAGGCTAACAACCCGCAACAGGACAAACAAGTCGGAATGGGAACGAACCCCTCAGTACTATAAAAAAAAAAAGAAAAGGACATGTTCCACTTGAAAAATAACAATTTCATTCAATTTTTGATCATTTGCTACCAGAAATGGCAAATCAAAAAGCTATAAAAACCGGCAACGACAATGACCGACCACCCGACCCTCCACCTCCCCCCCTACCCGACCAAAACCGACAAGGAGCAACCCAAAATGTTTCGACCGTCTGCCAGGACACTTCTTAAGCGGTTTTGGGGGCGGGTTTTCTACTTGTTTTTTGCTTGATTTCTTTTGACTTTTTTTTTATTTTTTTTATTTTCCACTGTGTCCTGCTCAAAGGGCCACTCGTTGGCTTTAAAATTGAAATGACACACGCCCCCCTGCCCCACACACACACAGAGGGCAGTCTGGGTAGGACAGCTGTGTGTGTGTGTGTGATTGAGTTCTCGGCCAGCAACGGCGTGCGGCATGTGGCATGCGGCGGCGGGTAGCAAATCCTGCACGCAAAATTTATGTTGCATAAAATTTTTCAATGAATTTTATACCAGGAATTTGACTTGGTTTTACAATTCGACGTCGCAGTTGTCTTCCTCGCCAATGTCTTCAATTTTCAAATGACTTTCGTCTACGCACGTGGCATATGGAGCGTAAAGCATTCGCATTCGCATTCGTATACGAGATTGAACCCTCCTCTGCCCGATCTCCTCCTGCCTTCCTGCCTGATGTCGAGCAACCACCGCGCAAGGCAGGCAGCCCGTATCGAAATGTAAGCCAAACAGGTCACTCGGCAGGCTGCGGGCCTGGCAACGGGAATGGGAACGGGAACGGGCAGGGGAACGTGTGAGGTTTGCCCAGTGGATTTCAATTGGGTTCGGTTTGGTCTTTCCCTATGCATGTTGCAATTTGTACGGCAGACACTTCTCGACTCCTGCCTCCTGCCTCCTGCCATCATCCGCGTGCCTGCGGTTTTTCTCTCCTTGCTGTCAATAAGGAAATTAAACTTCCTTGGGGCATTTTTAATTAACGCCGCAAAATGTCGCACAGCAGAGGCGATGATTATATGCCTGCTATATGCCTCATTGTTTCAGTCGAATCATTTCAGAAAAAAATAAGAGAATTCAATTGGAAACCGAGAGAGAGGAAGGGAGAGAGATTATCTGCAGCAGCGTATTGAGCTCATTAAAGACTTGTTTACTAAGGATTTCGACGCTTCAGCTATTAGGGGAATTTAGTTTAAAGATCTAAGGTATCTTAACTTGTAGGCTCTTGCAAAGGTTGCCAGTTTTTTGTGAAGTGAGAACTAAATTAAAAAAAAATAAAAGTTTAGCTTTAACATGATTTTTGGCTTAAAGTTACTTAGGATCAGAGTATACATAGTTTAGGAAACCTAGGAAAATAAAGTCATAGAAGTCCTTAAAAGCACTTAACCCTTGTGTGCTTCAAGCAAGACGTCTATAAACATTAGCTAAACTTCCTTAAAACTATTGACACAATCATTAAGCAACATATGATCGTTGTTAATGATGATCAGGCTCTGCTTTTCCAACTAATATTATATTAATTTAAAATTGTCCTGAAATTTTCTATATTTCTTTTCGATTCTTTATATTTTTTATGATCTTCCCCCTTATTCTACTTAGTCTCACTACACCGAAAACGCGACAAGCCCACGCAGTGCAGCAGGAACTGCTGAACATTGAGGATCATTTTCTAAAATTAATGCCCGCAGCTCTCGAGCTGCTGTGGATGGGATGGGAACCTCGAAGCCGGACAAACCGAACATGGAAATGCAGAATCTAAGCACTTGATTGTTGTCAATACACAACGAGCGATCCACGAAGGCTGAGACAGAGGCTGAAGCTGGAGGGGAATGCGGGAACGGCGGCGCTTGGGCACGACGTGTATGTCCAGCGAGAGATCGGGGAGATCGGGGAGAAGCGGGCAAGAGGATTACGTACAATTATTGCGTTTTGCTGTTAAACAATGCGAAGGTGTTGCAATGTTTGCCATGTTGCACATGACTGAGGAGGAGGAGGAGGCTGAGGAAGGCAGTAATGGAGTGGGGAGCGGGGCATGGTGCGCCCTTTGCACAGCCAGGGGGCATGTAACGAATTTGTCGCTGTCTGTCGCCGTTTAGCTGCGGCTCGGCGAGGTGCGAACAACGGCGTAGACTAAATTTAGAAGGTTGCCAGGAGGAAGCAAGGAGAGAGAGAGAGAGAGAGAGACTGAGAGAGAGTGAGAGAGAGACGCACTAAAGGTGCATGTGCTGAAATAAATCAAAATTTGGATGCAATGTGGATGGGACCACCAGCGTCAGATAAACAACAGCAGCAACAAAAGAGACGATCAAGACCGAGAGAGAGAGAGAGAGTCTGATTTGTGGCAAGGATGCAACCTGCTGCGCATTTTGACTGCTCTGCTAAACGCCTCGACTACTAGAGAGAGAGAGAGAGAGTAAAGGGAAGGGAGAGTAAAAAGGAGGAAAGAGAAAGCAGGGAATGATCGCTGGCGTAACTTGATGAGGCTACCAGCTCGGAGATCGTTTCTCATGCGGCCGGTTGCGGCTACTCCACAACATGCCACATAATGTGGCATTGTTTTCGGGATCGCATCTCATCGATATCAAATCGATTTCGGCTCAGATTTCCCACTAATTTGTTGTGGGCTTGCATTGTAAACGCGCTGCGCTTAGCTAACCGTTCGTACAGGTAAGGGATCCTCATTAGAGGGCGAAAGTGAAAGTGGAAAGAGGGAGAGGGAGAGGAGAAAAGAAAGAAGGCAGAAGCAGAGAGCAAGGTCCGAGAGCAGTCCCTGTTCTGTTTTCGTAGCACTCTTTTTGACTTATTACCGGCGATTTGTCAACATTGGACATGGCTCAGGGCCAGTGCCCTACGCCTATCTGGCTATATCTATAGAAATTCTATGAAAACAGTCAAAGAGAGAGAGAGAGAGAGAGAAAGAGAGAGGAGCAGAGTGAGAGCGATTCTACTATGCGACCGTGATCGAGCTATCTCTCCCTCTCTCTCTTCTCTCATACTTACTCTTTCTCTCACTGATCATCTGTCTACTATCCCTACTCTCTCTCTTTCTATCCCTGCCTACTATTGTATAATTTTTGGGGCACTTGGGGCTGGCACATGTAAAATTAATCGATTGCCATCGATAATAAAATTCAACTTGGCATATTAAGAAAAGATATGTCATTAAACTCATGAAAGATCCCTATTTTATGGATGATATTGTGGCTAGTTATGAATTGCTGTCTGCATAAGCTGGGAAAATAGTTTTGAATATGCGGTCCGATACGATTGTATACACCATATTCTACGTGCGACGAAAACTGATGTATGATCGACGATCTATAACCTCAAGTATCCCATGTTCTAGTTATATTTTATACAGTTTATTGTAACAGAGGAACATAATATAATAAAGTTAGGTTTATGTTTCTAGTATGATATTTGCAGCAGATCTATAACGATCTTCTAAGGATACTATGGCATACATATCTCCTGCACGATCTTTCCCTCTGCTTAGCTAACTGTGATCTACCCCAGAGTTGGCGCCTGCCTTAGTATTATTTATTTCTTTTGCTTCATTGTTTTTTGTTTTTTATTTTTAATTCACTCGATCGGCAGTTTTGGGGACTCTTTTGACGGCCCCTTTCCGGGGCTTTCTCCGCTGCTTACTCATTTTATTGCCTTGGGCCAAATAAACAAATTACTTGCCGCGTTCTGTTTGATTTCTTTTGAACGGGCCCCGAATATTTACCACAGCCTCAATAAATTCTGCAGCGCTGCGTTGCGTTGCGTCGCGTCGAGGCATCGCAGCGCAGCGCTGTGCGGCGGCGCTCATTGAAACGTTGTGAGCTGCGCGTCTTGTTTAGACAACAATTTTCATTGTTGACTTTACTTGTTATGTTAATGAGAGAGGCCCGACGGAGCAGACTTGGACTGGATCTGGGTCTGGGTCTGTATCTGGTCTGATCATTGCTGCGGGCGGAGGTGGAGGTTGGGGGTTGGGAGTGGGGGTTGTCGATAGAGCACTCTGGCTGACGCGTGGCGACGCGCCTGTTGACATTCTGTTTGACATTATTGACACACGAGTCAACGAGGCAATGAGGCAACAGGAACGTGGAGCGTGGAGCGTGCAACGTGCTGCAAGGCAATCAACTCCGATGCCGGCTATGAGATAGCAGCACTCTCTCCTTCTCTCCCTCTCCCTCTCCCTTTCAATCTGTCTGTGTAGCCCCCATAGCAATCAGCTTTTTGTGTGCCAGCGCCAGCCAATTAGCCATGAATCGCACAATTTTCATAATTTTTCACACGAAACCCGCAACGATATCAAGATATTCAATAAGTTTATGACAATAATGGGGCAGGGAGTAAGTGTGCACGACGCGCAGATACCCTGCTAAGCGAGTTGCCTAAGATATTAAAGTAAACCCTGCTAAAAGTCTCAAGTTTCTGCTGACAACATACCCCTTAAGAGCTACACCAACTGTACAGGGTATGGCATATGGTAAAAGCCGCTTGGCAGTCTCTGCAGAGTCACTTGGAATCGCGGCTTATCTGCAATTTGGCGATCGTAACAGTTTTGACAAATCACACACACACACACACTGGCACGAGTGAAAGAGATGCCGCTAGGAGGGGAGAAGGTACTACGGGAATGGGTACCTGCCAGGGCTCGTTGTCGGCCCGCTTTGAGCTTTATTTTGATTTCAATCTAAAACACACAAATCGTTCATTCTGCCGCTGCCTGATGCCTGACGAGAAGCTTCGACGTCGACGTCGCGACTGCGCACAGTGGAGCAAAGCGTATGTGCTTTGGATGCCGCCCACAGTGTCAAAAGGCAGCACTGTCCCTTCTCCCCTCTCTCTCTTCCTGCCCCTCCCTTATCCTTACCTGCCCGCAGGAGCAGCCCTTGCATTGGAATGACATTTTTATGATGCTGACGCGCGTTGCTCAACACGAGCCGAGCACAACAAGCGCAGAGAAGACGACGCTGAAGACGATGCCGACTGTAGCCGAGCGTGTTTTGCATGCATAAATAGCTGCAGATGAAGAGAGAGAGAGAGGGAAGAGAGAGACAGAGAGAGGAGAGACTGCGACTGAGCCAGAGTCTTCGCTTAACTCGTTGCTGCACAGGAACGTGGAGGAACGAAGAAGCGGGACGGGAAGAGATCGGTCTGAGCGGGTACCGAGGTGCTTGGCTGATTGAGTTGACAGATTTGCTTGGCCTTGCTGAGAAAATACTTATTTATAAGTATATTTATGTCTATGTCGCTTAATTGGTTGTCAGATATCTGAAACTGCAACTGGGCAAGCGCAGCTGCCAGCAAGATCTTCAGCCTTATAGAGTATGTCACAGAAGTTATGGCAGACAGCAGTATATAACAGACTGCAGCTTAACAATTTCTATACTTAAACTATTAAGAAACACTTTGAGCTGCACGTAATACCAATTTCTAGTATATTTATAAGCAACTTTTGAGCTAGATTTTGAACTTAATATGTTTATCAAGCTATATACTGTATACACAAGAAGTTTCAGCTACATAAAATAGCTTGAACTACATTAAACAGCAGAATTTTTTCATTACGATTTAATTATGCATTATAAATGTTTTTGGGGCATTATAATAAAGAAAAACTGTAGCTGCTTCTATGAAATTTTTATTCCATTTAGAAGAATCCTTTGCTAAGGTAATATTATTCCTTTCTCAGCTGCAAAGACAATTGTTTTCGTAGACGCGTCTTGGCTTATGGCGTTAATAATCAATTTGTCACATGAATTTGGATTTGAAGTGGCCCATTGAACTGGCCCAAAGATTTGCCATAGTCAAATCAATCAAGCAGAGACTGCACTGATGATGGTTTTTTTTCCTTTTTTTTTTTGATGTTTCTAGCCACATTGCAACGGTCTTGCCCAGCGCGTTAAGCCCAGGGCAAATCAAATCGACGGCTCGAGACAGCTCAGGCGCGCGACTATGAGATGGAATCGTAGTTGGAGTTGGAGTCGAAGGCAAATCCAAAGCAAACAGATCTGCGATCATGTCACGTACGTGGAATTGGGTTGGCTGCGGGCAAAGTTGCCGTTGCAAAAGGCTGAAGATCTTTGTTTGGGGGCACCAAGCTCCGTCATCGGCATCGGCATCGGGCATCGTCATCGACATTTCGACAGCTCAGCTCAGTTCAGCTCAGCTGAGATGACGAACGTTTACTAGAACGAATTCGGTTAATTTTTATTGTGATTTCCTAGAACCAAAGACGACTGCGACCAGGTAAATCACGAAAAAGTGTCGGCGGACACGCGCCTCTAAAAAAGCCAAGAGAGAACGAACGTTCCAATCGAATCGAAATGCAAATTATGCAACGCCGCAACGTTCTCTGAGATCGTTTCGGTCTTTGCTCTACACAGTCTACAGTCGACAGTCTTCAGAGACGAGTCTTCTGTCCCTTGTCTCGTGTCTCTCTCTCTCTCCCTTTGCGGCTTGTCGCGTCTGCTACGTCTGCAGTTAATTTTTAACGACGCAAAATTTGTGCATTCAGGCGCTACAAATTGTTTATTGTAGGCCCCCATGGCCCCGAAAAATATGCACAAGTAATTCCCTTGGACCCGTTGCCGCCGCTGCCGCCGCCGACGACGACGCGACGAGTCATTTCCAAATAAAATTAGCTGTGGTCAGTCCGAGGCACTCGCTCCTCCACGCTTGGCACACTCATCTTTTGGGGGCCACCATTCAATCACGCGAGAGTGACACAACGCGTATTCGCGCCGCCCATTCGATCTGCAGTTTACAGCTACGCGCCTTGAATACCCCCAAAAACCCTAGCTAGAGGGCGGGTTGTGATTAGAGGAACTCAGCTGAACTGCAGTAGTATACCAAAGTAAGCTTAGGGTACAAGGGATTGGTAGAGAAAACTATAATAATAATGTACCTAAAACTATAATTAATTGTAGATCTGTAGCTCTCTCGACTCATCAAGATCTCGAGAAATCTTTAACGAGAATTCTTTAACTTCGAGTCTACGGTACAACACTTTACACAGTACACTATTTTCATAGCATAGCTCAATATGAGTACATTTTCATGCACTGAAATGAGTACAATAAGAAATGTACCTCTCTCAAAAGCAATGTATATATTCATGCAGTACTCTAAGCGATCTTAAAGTGATATTTATGAAGAACTTCTGACTCTCTCATCACGTATCCAAATATATGTATATATCCCAAAACAGGTTCCGGTTTAACCTGAAAAAAAACAAACTCAAAGGAAAAGCGGAAAAACGGAAAACCCTTAACCCGCTCAGACCACACACACACACGTATGGAACTGTCTCTTAAGCCTTTTTTCGATTCCTCTCGCATCGCACAATTTGTCGAAATTAATTGAGTTATCGGCTAATAAGCCAAAGGGGGCCCAAAAAGAGCTGCCAGAGTTGCCATCATTAATAATGCTCAGACGCAGTTTCTGCCACCCCAAAAATAGCCGGGCACAACACGCTGCACATTGGGGGAGTCCCAGTCTGGCGTGGCGATCGGCGCATCGAACAGATCAATTATCGTCTGGCAGGCAGGCAGACGGACGGACGAACTGACTCGACTGACGTACCCAGTGGATGCCTTGGTGCTTCCTCTGCCAGCTCCAAGTTGCCGTTGCCATTGGGGCGCATAATCGAAAAGGCGACGGGGTATGGCAGCAGCAGCCGCTATATAATTTCGTTTTCGGATAAATCACGCAAAGGCTAAAGAGCAGGAGTGGAGGCTGGAGAGGAACAGGCAGGCAGGCAATAATCTATCACCTGTCAGCACCTGTCATTCAAGCGTCGCAGTTGCGATTGGCAGCACACACACACACACACACTGACACACACTCGCACACACATGCAGCATGTAGATGCTGCGTGCTGGTACCGGCAACGGGTCTGGGGCACGTTTTGCGTCTCATTTCGATCTGAGGCAGCCAACCGGACGGGGCAACCAGCCGGGCAGCCATCCAGGCGTCGAGCTGCCTCAAGTGTCAGTTTGACATCATTAATCATGCGATTAGTTAAGTGGGTGTTTTTCTCTCTCTCTCTCTCTCTCTCTCTCTTTCCCTCTCTCACTCTTTCTGCATCCGCCTAGTTTGCTACTTATGTAAAATCAGTTCCGAGCTGTTTAATTTGACGTTTGAACGCATGATTGCATTTTCAATTTGACAACTACACAGCACACGCAGGCTGCCCCATGCCACATGCCCATGCCCCTGCCCCAGGTAGCTCCCCTGCCCCTGCTACCGCCAGACGTGTGGACCAAGGCGATTGGAAGTCGCTGCTGCTGCTGGTGCTGTCAAAATAATCACACGTACAATTAGCATGACGACAAGCTCATCAATTTGTTTGGTCGCCCAAGCCGTGCACAGTGGGAAAAGGGCAGCGGAAACTGGCTGAAGGGAGTGGGAGAGTGGGAGAGGGAGAGAGGGATCAGGTAATGAGCAGACAACTAGACAGCATTGAAATGTGGAAAACACGCTGTGATTCAAAGACGGGAAGCAACTTGACCTTTGACATTGCAGGGGAAAAAGCTAAAGCTATTGTGGGAAAATTCGATAAATCAGGAAGTTGTACAGCATAATTTATGAATAAAACATACAGAGGAAATTGAGTATAGCTGATTGAGATATATATACTATATTCAACAGCTAAGTAGCTTAGGAAGAAAGGATAATCGCAGAAATATAAATATGTGGCACAATCGATATATCTCACAACAAACTATCGATATGCTAGCAAGCAGTTAATCAGAGATAGAAGAGGTTGGAAGAAGTAAGTGTAAGTAATAGCAGCAATATGCTCTATAAAGAAACTTAAGTTGTCTCAGATCTTTACAAACCCAATCCACTGCCTCAAGTGAACTATCGAAATACTATCGATTAACTGTTATCTACAATCATTTCAACAGACAGAGAGTGTTTTTGGAAAACTGAAATTAAGTTCAACTGGCCACCGACCTACTATATCTTTTCTCTATCTTACTATACCTAGCATATTTCTCTATCGATTACTACAGCACACAAACTATCGACAACTACTGCTGCACATCAGCTATCGATATACCTCAAACTGCACTCAGTCAGTCAGATCTCACCTGCCTCCAAGGAGTCTGCTTGTTATTCACACTCATACTCACACTCACACTCACACTCATACTCACACTCACACTCTCCCCCCACAATTTGCTGTCACTTTCCGGCAGTCTTCTCATTCATTCATCGACTCTCTACAGCGTCAAAACACAACACGTTCCCTTGACCCCCCCTTCAGCCCATTCCTGCCCCTCTTTACAGTCTGTCCCCCCTCCCCTCCTGCCACACAGCTCATAGAACGTGCAACATTCGGCGGCAACTCGCACATCAATTTTGCGCATCGTCATCTAACGTGTGGACCACCAGCCAAGCCACAGCAACACCTACAACGACACCTCATAGACAGGGACTGCGACTGGCACTGGGACCGGCAGCTTCAACTCCAGCACCAGCTCCAACTCCAACTCCAGCTGCAGCTCCAGCTGCCGCTCTTTGGGTCTAGTCGGCTATCAAGTGTGTAATTAATGTTTTATTAATACAAGCGACAAGCGATCGCAGCCGGGTTCAGAGTATGCTGTCCAGGCAGAGCTCAGGCACAGCAGGCCGCCCCGAGTGAGAGACTACAGTGAAGCTCAGGTAACCAAGATGAACAGCAGTCGAATTGCAATCGATGCAGCCACAGCCAGGAGACGGAGATGGAGATGGAGACGGAGCAGCAGCTGAAGCGGCAGCAACTCCAAGTAAGATTCATATGCGCAAAGCCCATAAAATATGTGGTCACTTGCAGAGTGAGCAAGAGAGAGAGAGAGAGGGAAAGAGATAGCACGAGCTGAGCCTGGTTCAGTTTCGTGCGCCTAAATGAATTACCAGATTAATGGACAGCATAAATCACATTATCGCTTCGGCTTGTGGCCCCAAAACACACGCAGGCCGCATTTAGAATGCCTCCTCCAGTCCTGTCCTGCTCTGTCCTGTCCTGCTCTGTCCTGTCCTGCACTGGAGGCCGAGGATGAGGCGGCCTTTGTGGGCGGCCGCGCGCCGCAGTCTCCAAGTTAATGATGCTGCGCCGGGTAGCTCGAGTAGAATTTATTGAACCATTGCCTAAAAGTCCATACACAGTCGACACCCAGAGCCGCCGGCCAGGGACACAATGCTGATTCACTCAATAAAATATAAATGCCAACTGTGCGAGAGAGAGAGAGAGAGAGAGAGAGATGCGATCGGTACAAAGACAAATCACACCTTCTGCATTTGTTGAACAAAATAAATCTCGTAATGAGTTACGATAAGACGACGATTTCGACAGCTAAACAAATCACCTGCAATTGATCTTATGCACGGTACGCAAATCGCAAGCAAGGGCAGCCTGCCTGGGATCGGTAGGGATCGGTAGGGGGAGCAGGAGAAGCAGGAGATCGCGTTGTGCATAATGCGCTTTAAGAGGAATGCCTGCGATTTCGAATACTGGAGCAGAGCAGAGCAGAGCAGCAGCAGCAGCACCGCAGCGTTTCAAGTGTAGATCGCTTGTTGTGTGATCGTGTCGGAGTGTGATCGTGTGTGTGTGTGTGTGTGTGTGTGCCTTGTGGTGTGGACAATCAACAACCAAACATGACATTTATTGACTGCATTGCTCGAAAGTATAAATTACGAATGAGTGGACGATCGCAGCGACAGCCAGTCGAGCGATCGTGCCAGTGTGCCAGCTGTATAAGAGATATGGCAGGGAGCGCGGAGTTGGAGCTGGATCGCTGCAGGACATTGGCCCACTACCACGACATGCATAACTCTTGCAGCTTGCAGCTTTTGGGAATTGACCGCCGATCTGCCGCTCCATCACTCTCGATCTACCTCTCTCTCTCTTGGGGTCGACAGGTAGCTGGAGACCACCAAGCAGACACTTGGATTACCCTGTGCGTGCCCAGTTTCCCAGTAGAGAAGCTGGCGCGCGCGCTCGTATAGTGGATTGTGATAATGATCATGACAGTCTATATAGTCGCTCGAATGCTGCCAAATGACATTTGTCTCGACACACACACACAGAGAGAGAGAGAGAGAGACTGTGAGTGGGACCACTTGCTGTGTTTTTATGCCTGGCAAAATCAAAACCAGTGGCTAAATTGCAATAATAAGCCACCTTTATAAATCGACCAGGGAATGACCACAAAAAACACACGTAGAAACGACTCGATGGCTCTTTTTACTCGGAGACTATGCGACTATTTGTCTATTGCAGACAACGCGGGCGGCCCGAGGGCAGGGGAGGATTGGGAGGTGTAGAAGCTGCTTGGTGCGCTATGCCATTGCCAAGAAACGCCCTCAGTAGGTGGGCGATGGCAACGCGGCAACGCGGACTACCGATGGCCGCACTACGATCGCATGGATGATGGACAACCACAGCATGGCGGGCACACGCTTAGCACGACAGGGCGCCCAAACTGGGGCGCAAAAAAAGGAATATATATTAAAGTATATATTTCGTCCCTGCCTCTCTGCCTCTCTTGCTGTTCACTATTCTCACTGATAGTCTTTATACCAGAGCTGTCAGGTCAGCCTTTTTCCGGACAGATCTGTCGTTTTTTTTTTTTCGTCTAGCCTGAAAATATTTCAATATCATACTGTCCGGAAATCTGTCCTTTTTTGGTGTGCCCAATAAATTGTTATTTACAAAGGTTTATCCTTATTAATTTGCTCTAATTTCAACATATCTTTACATCATTTTTTTATTCCTGTTGAATTTTACTTATTTTCGCAATATAACCTCAAAATTTATCTACAAATCGTTTTCCCCCGCTATCGATTCGCTGCCTATCGAGTTTCAATTAATTGTGAAACATCTCCAGATAAATTTATTAGCATACATATCGGATATCGTATCGCTATGAGTTATAAGAAATTTAGCTTTTTTTTAAATCAAAAACCTATGTCCTGTTTTCTGTCCTTCTTTTTTCGTTGGTCTATCCTTTTATTTTCTGTTTTTTTTTCGTATTGATCTATCCTTTTTTTTAAGAGGGTCAGCTGGCAGCCCTGCTTTATACATTTTGGTGCCCCTTGTCATACCTGCATTTCGCACTGAACCGCTCCTGTGCTTGGCTAGCCAGACGCTGCGCCTCGCACTATAAATTTTTGACAGTTTGAAAAAATTGCGATTCATTGTGACCCCTATTGTGTGCCCGGCTCCGGCTCCGGCTCTGACTACGTCTACCTCCGTGGGGCCTGCCACTGTCGCCGATCAGTGATCATAGAGCTCCAGAGACAGAGAGAGAGGGGGGAGGGGGAGGCAGCTGCAGTTGGGTTGTGTAACACGAGCCAAGCGAAGCTCTCATAATGGGACTCTTCTGGTGGGCCGACGGCGTGCCACGACTTGGCCCAAGCGACGTTGTTGTTGTTCAATAGAATTGTTTGCCAAGAATTATGCCTTATTGATGATGATAATGATGTCCTTGTGGCCAGGCCAGGCCAGGCCGGAGCAGCTTCTGCCTGCCCCACACACACACACACACAATGAGAGAGTCGCGTGTAAGCATGAAAAATTCGTGGAATGCAACACGCGACACAAAAGCCTCGTGGCAATCGTCTCCTCCTCCTCCGCCTTCTTCTTCATCGCATAATAAAAATGCCATAAGTCAATATCAGGAAAGGGTTGCACCCTCCTCCCTCTCTCTCTCTCTTCTGGTGTCTGGCTCGCGACACTTGCTTAATGAGCCACGCTGCAAGTTGAAGTTGCAGCTTCCACCCTCGCCTCGCCTCGCCGCGAAGGGTCAACTCGATCAGGCTCTGCCTGCAGCTGCAGCTCGATGCATGGATAATGTGCCAATGCGAACACTTCGTTTTGATATCATCAATTAATGCAAAAGATCGTTGTCGCCCCTTGGGGTCGCCCGCCCGATCGACGCATGAATTACGACCCTATCTCTTCTCTCTCTCTCCCTCTCTCTCTGTGTTGTGTTTGCTCTGCAGTTAGTTTTAATTAAATGTGACATTTCAATAAATTGATAAGCCCCGCTCAGTCCTCAGTCCTCAGTCGACTGTCTGATCTTTCGGCCCGTTGATCATTAATGCCAATGGCATCTCGTGCCGTACTCCAACTTCCATCTCTCTCACTCTCTCCCACCTCTCTCTCTCTCCGTCCAGCTGCGATCCATCCGCTTTGGGTGTTAATATGATCAACGGCAGCTCATCAGCATCTCAACTTTGCTTCGCTTCGTTTTCAATTATCGTTTTGTCTTTCTTTCTTCAACTCTCCCTCTCTCTCTCTCTTTCTCTCTTTCTCTGCGCATCTCGTTTTTGTTTCAGTCGCTGTCAATGAATGGCGCTGATCATCGCCGATCGTGTATGCCAAAAGAGCGTGTGAATATGAATATGAATATGAATATGAATATGGAATATGCTGCTCTATACGAACACGATTGTGATTGTAATCGAGAGTGTGAATACGAGTGTGAGTGTGAGTGCGAGTGTGAGTCTCATCTCAATTGCAGAGACAACACAGAAGTCGAGTTAATTGAGAGTGTTGCTGGCTGGCTTGGGCTCTTTAATTTTCCATCATTTCAATTTCCGCTGCAAGTCAAGTGGCGATGCATGTAAAACAAACTGAAATGATCCGTCGATCATAGCATAGATCACACACACACACACACACACACACACACACACACACAGAGAGATCAGATCAATTATGGGGGCGACATTGCGATGTGATGAGAACAAAAAAAAAATAAACTGGAAAGTTTAATTTATCAAAATCGATTAAGTGTGTTTATAAAGTGATCAGTTGCTAAGGCGATCAATTAATGCGATAGCTATAAGATATATTTTCTTCTTCTTCTTTTATATTTTTTTATGTAATATTTCTTGGGTCTTATGCTGAATTTTTAAAAATAGTTTGGGATAACTTATATTCAGTTAAGCCTATAGAGCTCAAGATTTTCATAGGTATACAGGCATGATCTTCAAGTTAATATAATATTAATATTAATTTAATATAAAACTATAAATATTTATAATGATCTCTTATCCCAATATATACCAAATTAATCGATCATCGATATAAGTAAGTTTTACCTTTACTCACACTTCTCTTCAGATCTCTGCTGCCATTACATCCATTACAATATTTCGACTATACAGCCGGTAATTGCATCCGAAAAAGAAAAACGGGGCCTCCCTAATGGAGATCGGGTGGGTCAGAGAGAGAGAGAGAGAGACGAATGCCGCAGCTAGCAAGGTGGTCTTCTTCAAGCTGGCACCGGGTGCATTGTGGTTGCGTTGCCTGCAATTTTTATGATTTCGTTCATTTTTATATGTTTATTTGTAGCGCCTTTACTCCGTGTGTGTGTGTGTGTGAGCTACATATAAATATATTGGGGCAGACAGAGAGAGAGAGAGAGTAGGACGGGTGCAAGGGAGCGAGAGAGAAGTCATCATTAACCCATTAAACTTCCGATTTGCCGACAGCGATAAACGCTGCCGTCGGCGTCGTCGTCGTCGTCGTCGTCTTCGTGTTGTGCGTGTGTGTATTTTTTCGGGACCTTTTTTTTTTGTTTTTTTTTTTAATGACATATCGTAAAGATTTGTTAAAAGCCGGCACAAAGATCTTTGAAATGCGCTACGCTTCCTGCGTCTACGAGCTAATTTTGTTGATGCGTGAAAACGTTACCCATAGAGAAGGAGGCAATGTGGGGAAGGGATTACGTGGGGTAGGTAAAAAAAATACTACATGCTTATAATTGAATTGAACCTCAGGGAGGGAGGGCGGCCCACCCAGAAGGTCAATGCAAATTGAGCAGATCATTATTCGCTATAAATTACCGACTGCAAAATGCAAAAGCCTCAAAATATTGAAACGTGTTCGAATTCAAGCCGTGGCCCACCCGAGAGCTGAGATTAAGCCGGAGAGGGAGAGAGAAGAGAGAGGGGAGAGCAGAGAGACAGATCCTTTAACCGCAGAATGCAGAATGCAGAAATGCAAACAAAGTTAATCAATTTCTGCTATGGCCACGACTTTTGCGGCATTTTGCGGCGTTTTGCTCGCGTTTTTGATTGAAAATTGCAAATAAATTGTATAAACGTCATCAAAACTCGCGAATGCAAATATCTACGGTGGTCCGAGCAGCAGCAGCAGCAGCAACAACAACAACAACAGCAGCAGCAATAAGAGTAACAACAACAACAACAACTTCAGATTCTTCGGACGAGTCGTCTACGGTCAGAATTGAGCAATTTGGCCAGATGAGACGACGCATAATTGTGCCACGTTCGCATTTAATGTTGCCTCTAAGGTGGGGCATACCTACCCCGCCGCCTCTGACCCCCCTCCCCGCCCCCTCATGGGCCTCATTTCGGTAGCCAGTCGGAAAACCGCAGAACATCGTGATTACGGCAAAGCGACTGCCCGATTATAATTTACTTATGTCTTGCTTCGCCTTTTTGCAATTGTCTTTATGAATTATTCCTTCCCTACCCCTCCGCCCCCTGGCCACGCCCCCTACCCAGCCTAGTCGTAATAATCGCTACCGGGCTTTATAAGCACAAGTGTTGCGGCCAGTTCAAAGATCATCACACTTTTACCTCACTCTTCAAACTTCTACTATTTTTGCCAGTTGATCCAGATATTCTTTGCACTGGTCTAGCTTGAAAGAAGCTAACTTTATGGCTAAAAAGGTGGATAGGTGAAACAAACAAAAAATAAAAGGTGAAAAGCTGTTGGCCATATTAATTGGCCAGCGAAAGCTTCCACTGACTTTATAACCATCTGAACCATCTCTGAACCGCAGTTTCTCTGGCTTATACTATCCAGTAGAATGGCCAATTAGTAGCAAAGTTTATAGAGAGCAAATTATACATAAGGAAAGGGCAAATTATGCCTTGAGAACCGCTTTAAAAATAAAGGTCTTTCTATAAAAAATAAAAACTCCAGTAGAGCGCATATTGAAAATCTCTATAAAAATTTTAGTTAGTTTATCAATTTAAAGCTAAAAGATATATATTATATATATTATAATCAATGATATAGCGCGATCTCTGTATAGATCCAATTCGAGCTACAGCTATGTGGGAATTGGGAAGTACAGTGTAGTTAGATTTACGCCAATTAGTAGCAAAGTTTATAGAGAGCGGAAAGGGCAAATTATGCCTTGAGAACCGCTATAAAAATAAAGATCTTTCTATAAAAAATAAAATCTACAGTAGAGCGCATATTGAAAATCTTTATAAATATGTTAGTTAGTTTATCAATTTAAAGTTAAAAGATATATATTATTATAATCAATGATATAGCGCGATCTCTGTAGTGATTCATTTCCAGCTAGAGCGGAAAGTATAGCGTATTCAGATTTACGGCTCAATTGAAGGCTCCCCCTACGATCCACGATCCACGATCCACATGCATATATCAAGTGGACTCTATCAGCGATCTGGCAGCACTATCTGTGTACAAAAGGCGCCATTGAGGGCAAGTTTTATGTGATTTTTTACACAAAACTTGTTGCGATTGTCTGATGGCGATCGGTGGGTTCGGTCGGTTCGGTCGGTTATACGGTTGGTCGGGGGTCTCTTTGCCGGTTCGGATCGGATCTGCGTTCGCTGTGCACCCCAACAACAATGGCGCAACAAAATAAACAAACGCGAATGAAAATTAAATTAAAATGCTTTGGAAACGCTGGAAATGGAAAATGGAAATGGAAATGGAAATGAAAATGGTAACAAGTAACAGGGCAGGTGACGCCGTTCATGATGACGATGACGAGTCAAAGGAAACAAGTCGCATGCGAAAACAAAAGACGTCGCGACGAGCGATCATCATCTCTCTCCCTCACTCTCTCTCTCTCTCTCTCTCCCTCTCTCTCCCTCTCTCTCTCTCTCTATTTCCTAGCCTGAGTCTCTTTGCGACGAGTCAAGTGTGGTAAGGTCTTTTTGCAGAGCTTCAGTAGTTCCCTCATTTGATGTTGTTGTGTGTGTGTGTGTGTGTGTGGGACCCGCTACCTTCCCCTATGCGTTGCCTTCCCCCCTCACTCTCTTCCCTCCCCCCCTACGGCTGTAGATAGCTCGTATGTAACAGGAGACATGCTCTACTGAACATGAGGTTCGATTAAATGTTAATGTTGGTTAACTTTGGGGTTTTTCTTTGCCATGTTTTTTTTATTGTCCGTCTGTCTCTCCGTCTGCCTGTCGCTCTGTCTGCGCGTCTGTCTCTCTGTCTGTCTGTCTGCTTGTCTCTTTGCCTCTGTCTGTGCAGTTTTCAATGTGTGAGTATGCATCTATTTAACTACCAAAACTTGACTACGTTCACACATAAAAATCGCATACACCGGCAGCTAGAAAGAGACAGAGAGGGAGAGAGAGAGAGAGAGGGGGAGAAGTGCGCGCGCTGTGCTTGGTCGGCTGACGCGCTCAAACGTAATGAACGACGCTTCTTTCAGACTGCGATTCCGGGGGCTGCGTTTGCTATATATAAGTATATATATATACATATATATGTATTTATATATGTAACGTCGCCCGATTTGCGTTGCGTAGACTGCGCAGTCGCAGCTGCTGCTGCCATCTCTTTCCAACGCCCACACACGCCCGCCTCGAATGCTTTTCGGGTGCTGCGCTTAACCTCAGCGGGCTGCGTCGTCGTCGGGGCAGGTGTTTGGGAGCGTTCGTCTTGTTTTTGAACTCAAAGTGAAGTCATTGTTGTGGCTCGTGTTGTTGTTGTTGTTGTTGTTATTGTTGTTTGTCTTTTGCACTTCACTTCACTTGAATTTCTGCATCGCTTGGATGCTCAGGCTCAGGCTCAGGCGCAGCTCAACTGAGCTCAGCTCAGGCTCGCTTCAGTTCAAGTTGCTTTGCTTTGGGCTTTTTACAGCAGCTAGATAGATAGATAGACCCATACATAGTACCTCGATATACTCGTGCGTGTGTGTGTGAGAGACCGGGTCGTAAATTTCTTTAGGCCTCTCTTTGCGCCTCTGCGCTTGCCTATTAAAGTGCGATTTGTTTAATGATTTTCTACAACTCGGCTGTATAAATTTTCCATTTGGAAATTACCTACATGCGAGACGAGAGACTGAGAGACTGAGAGACTGAGAAACTGGGAAACTGAGACGGACGGCTACAGTTCAGTTGAGTTTTACTTAGTTTTGGGAAATGCGCATGAAAATTAAGTGTTTTATTATGCAAAAATCATTCGTTGGCAACAAAATAAAATGGAGAAAAAAAAAAAAAACAAAACAAATTTCGGAATTCGGAATAAACCGAATACCAAAATAGTGTGGGCAATGCGCTGATTGCGCTTCGAGACCTTAGCGTAACCAGCACCTGCAGCTGCCCCGCAGTAACCTTACCCCCCTCTACCCCCTCTGATCTAGCTCCTCAGTAAGTTTACCCCTCGTTACGAAGTCTGCGCTTGGCTTGAACTTTGCTTGGCTTAGTTAGTTGGTAATATTAGCAGCATTAATTAATGGTCCACTTGCTGGCTGGCTTAGGCAATGAACTGATTTGCATTGAGCTATATTTCCAGCTGAGGCTTGAGAAACCAAGGGAATTACGGAAGATTTGAGGAGTATATGCAAGACATAGAGACAATGTTTGAGAATATAAAGCGGAAGTTCCAAAGTTCTCTCTGTTCTAGAGAGGCAGAGAGAGTAAGTGAGGTGCAAGGAAAGCTTAAACTAGGCCAAAATATCCAAAGTTTCAGATCATTATAATTATATAATAATAATTAAAAGTCATATAGAATTTATAATTAATAATAAATAAAATTTTAGCAATCGAAGAGTCTCGCAATATTTTGTATACGATATACTCTCTAATAAATAAATAGATTTCCTACTCATTTCACTATTTTTTCATCTTAAACTCATTAGAATTACAGACAATTCAAAATGCATATAGGTTTGCTGGCTTATATAAGATTTATAAGGCTCGCAGATCATAGATCTTGCGGCACGCTTCTGCTGATGACACTCAACCCACTGTGCGCTGTGGGAAATGGATTCCTATGCGGTCTAAGGTAATCAGTCAATGCCCCAATTGAAGTGGCAGCACTTGGGCCAACCCACTCTCGGGATCGGAGAGGAGCAGAGCCAAGACGAGACGAGCCGAGCCGAGCCGAGGCAATTGCCGCTATTTACCACACACATTACACGATGCGAGCAAGCCAAACAAGGCCAATCTATACCATAAGAGCCAAGACGATGGAGACGACAATGTGGACGATATATGGCGCTATGAGGAGCTGCACGAGGTGCAGGTGCCAGTGCCGGTGCCAGGGCAATCGGAGAGCCAACAGAACCGACAACAACAACAACAAAAGCAGCAACTAATAATTCAAATTGTAACACATGCGACGTCTCAGTTGGTACCACTCGCCAAGGTAGTGCAAAGGAGATAGTCAAAGGGAGGGGGGATATAGGGAGAGAGGTAGAGGAGATAGGAGGTACTGGGGAGGGCACTTCTTAGACCTCAACAAGCGGCGCCGTCATCATTTTTTCGCTACTGATTTATGCCCGAAGGCATAATGACTGGAAGCAATGGAGTATGCATTACACACACCCAGAGAGCGAGAGAGAGAGGGAGAGAGAGAGAGAGAGAGAGAGAGAGAGAGAGAGTGAGACTGGCTAGCAGAGACCATACATCAAGGAAGCCGTGAACGTGAACGTGAACGTGAATGCGAACGACGCGATTCGCGTGATAGAACAATGTAAAAATTATGAACGTGTAAAATATGGATAAAAATTTCGCTGCCGCCCATAAATATGCATGGGCGGGTCGGGGCGAAGGCAGAGGGGGAGGTATATTGTAAAATCTATGTGTATAAGAAATAATTGATAAACCGTAGCGAAAGGCATCGACCCGACGAGAGACAGAGACAGAGAGAGAGAGAGAGAGAGAGACGGCACAGCTGCAGCCAATTCGCCATTACCAGAGTATAGATTAAATTATGATTTGGCTTAATAAGCGGTATAAGCCCGGTTCCCGGCCCGGTTCTTAGCTTCCCGACTTGTCCCGCTTGAGTGGTTCGTTTTAATGGGCATTTAAGACGCCAAGACTGGAGGTCTCGCTGAAGAAGCGAAGCATCAAGCCGGCCAAGCGATGTCCCAAAAGTGGAGGAGTCATGCTGATGGTTAATTCGCATGGAGAGAGAGAGAGAGAGAGAGAGATTCGCGAATCGAGAATGGAAAATTCACAAAGACTGCAGGAGGGGGGGAGAAGAGGGAAGAAAAACAAAGCAAATTACGTGTATCTCAGCATAAACGTGTTCATAAAGTAGACGAAAATCTAAGTACGCTTTCCGGGTCGAAGAACTGCGTTGATATTGTCAAGAGACTTGCTATGAGGCGATAAAAGAGCAATGAAACGATCAGCTAAGCAGCTTAATAAAAAAACCAGTTGGGCTAAGAATATGATCATTTTATTTGACCATCATTAGCGGAAAGTATCGAGAAACTTTTTCAAACAGATCTCAAACGGGCACAGCCCACAAATCTTAAGCTCTCTCTCTCTCTCTCCATCTCACTCTCGCCTGAATTGGGTGAGGTGCCACAAAAAGAAATTCGAGCAAGCGACAACCAATGGAAAGCAACTTCCGAAAGGCGGCCAGAACAATGGGTCATAGATCAAGTTTTAATGACGGTTGACTCCACTTCGCATTGTACCGTACAATGAACTTTCAATACAAGTTCCTCCTAACCGCTCCCAGCAGAAGAAGAAGAAACTACGCTAAAACAGAAGACACACAACAACAGCAGGAAGAAGCAGAATATACTATGTATATATTTGTATATGATATATATAAGGGGGAAAAGGGGGATATAGAAAAAACAAAAAAAAAAACGTCGCAGCACATTTTCACAATTTTGTCGAGCGTTACCCAATTTTGATATACGTCAAAAACATCTCAAATGATTCCCCAACTTTACATACACATATAGCTGGGAGAGTGTGTGTGTGTGTGTGTGTTTATAGCACATGTCTGTATGTGTTTTTAATAATTTCTTGTTGTTGGCGCTGCTGGCTTTTATGGCGACGTCGACGGCGCGTCTTTTGATTGGTTCAACTTAAGAGTTTTTTTTTTTTTTTTTTTTTTAACGAGCTCTGATTTTGCGCTGCTTCTGCTGCTGCCTGGCAGGTTTATCGCCAGCGCGATCAGCGAGTGGGGCTGAGCCGTCAGTTGGCTATAATTTTTTTATGGCTTCTATATAATAATTCACCTATACGTTGACGCGCGGCAATTAGCTTTGCCTAGTTTCCATAGATTCATAGAAGAGAGCCCAGTTCAGTGCGTGGTCGTTGTGGACGCCGCCTTGAAAATGGCACAGTGAGAGCGAGAGAGAGCGAGAAAGAGAGAGAGAGAGAGGCAGCGAGACACCAAAGCAATCCCGCAGCAGCAAACGAAGCGTACAACGCGCTGTGACAACGTGACTGCGATGCTCGTCGCAAGATTAGGTCGAGCATTGGAGTCACTCGCATTGAGAGCATCGTATATCATCTGTAGGTCAGGGCAGCACAGGGTGGGTAGGGGTTACTCCCTGTCAGCAGACTTGCGCAAAATTCATAATTCTCTAAGGATGTCGAGGCAGGCTAAAACTGATCTAGCTGCAACGATCTACTCGCACTAATGAAGATCTTTGGCCTGGGAAAGTAACCAACTAAACTAAACTCCCCATCCCTCTCTACCCCCTTCAAAAAGATGCACATCATGAATGACCACTTGAGGCTAACCCCTGCCCCCTGCTCTAGACCTAGCCTGGCAGCTGCCTGCTTGCTCTGCTATGACTCTATTCGCCTAGAGCCAGCGACCGATCGATCCGTCGATGCATCCATCGATCGATCGTAACTTCCTAATTACATGACACGACCGCAGTGCTGGCGGACAGGTCGGGGTCGCGGCTGCCTGGAATCGCACCTGTAGCGTGTGCGCGCGCGCGCCATTTACAACGTCTCGAATGTCCACAAGGGAAGGAGGGGGAGAGGCATGAGAGGATCGGCGGTTGAGGTAGCCAGATAGAGCGAGGCTACGCTGGCATTTTAATTGAAATTGTTTGTGTTTTTTTTTTGGCGTTTGCTGCGCTTGATTGATTTAGAGCGGCGACCCGCAGCAAATGCGACCCTTGGCGAACCACCACCAGCAGCAGCAGTAGGGGCAGCACTGGCAGTAGGGGCAGCACCAACAGGCTGCTTATACACCTGCCTGCCCGCTGGCTGACTCCTGATCGGAACTAACTGACAGTCGCATAATGAAATTCCCAACGGCGTGCGGCATGCAATGCAATGCGATCGTCGTCTAGCCTCCCCTTCCCCTCCCAGCACAGTTCACATACCCTGCTGGTGACCCTAGCTGTTGCTCACACTCGCGCTCACCCTCACCCAAGTGCCCTGGTCGATCTTGTCCGTTGATCTTTTTGGTGCATTGGCCAAGTTAATTGGTTGTAAAACAATTTTTCGAATTAACATAAAAATGTTTCATTGGAAAAAATATTGCAGACACAATTAACATTTCCATTACAGCGTGTGTGTGCGCTGACCGGTTGCGATATGCGGGCGAGGGGAGGGCCAAGGATGGAGATGAGTGAGGAGTGGGTAGTGTGGAGAGGGCAGAGCGAAGAAGGCGACAAGGCAATCTAATTGAAAGTTCAATTCGAGATCATCCGCCTGCTAAGATCGAATTTCCACATTTTTATCGATTTATCGAACTTATCACATCACTAAGGTGGAGTAGTATCGGGGGAGGTGTAGTAACAAGAGCGAGAGAGAGAGAGAGCGAGACTGTTGTTTACTCAATTTCGACTTCCTCATCGATTTATCGAACTTGTCTCATCCCTAATTTGTCATTTCCAAGGGAGTAGCAGATTGAGGAGTGTGGAAAGACCAAGATAGCCTGTCAAGCAGTCTACTCAATCTGCTCTCGTCTGCCTTCTGCAATATACGATCCAACTGAGATGGAGATTCAACATCTTTATCGATTTATCGAACTTGTCACATCACTAATTTGTCATCTCCAAGGGAGTAGCAGACTGAGAAGCGTGGAGAGAGCAAGTTAGAGCTAGTCAAGCAGTCTACTCAATCTGCTTTCTTTTCTGCCTTCCGCAACATAAGATTCCAACATCTTTATCGATTTATCGAACTTGTCACATCACTAATAGGTGTCAACTGCAAAGAACGAGCAGACTGAGGAGCGTGGAGAGAGAGAACGAAGTGGACTGTCAAGCAACCCAATTGTTTACTCAATCTGCAAGTGATCCCCTGCGATCGAATTTCGGCATTGTCATTGAATTAATTATCGAACTTGTCACATCGCTAATGTGTCAGCTGCAATGTAGCGCGACGGCGATGCGGACAAAAAAACAAAAAACAACAAAAAAAACAGAAACAAAGCAAAGCGAAACACCAAAGTCAACACCAAAAACTCAACCAGCCGGACAATTGAATTGTTTCGCCTGTCGGCTGTACACACACGCCCGCACCAGCGTACCCCTTCTCGTACCCCACCCATGTACATACTACTCCTCTGTCGCTGCCCCCGCAGCGGCAGCAGCAGCAGCAGCCGCAGCGACACCCGCAAGCTCATTCAAGCGTAGACGCTGCCGCTGCTGCTGCTGCTGCAAATGCAAATTGAATGAAATGCTAATGGAAATGAGTGCCAGTGTGAGTGTGTGTGAGTGCGAGTGCGAGTGCCAGTATGGGTACTCGCAGTGGGTACTCACACTTGGTGCAGCCTGTGCTTGGACCCGCGCAAATAAAGACAATGAAGGCGACTTTTATTGGTTCCATTCGATGATCATTCGTTTGAGGGCGACCACACTGGTGCGTCCGGTGCGGTTCGGTCTGGTCTGCTTTGCGGCGTACTTAGTGACACCATTAGCCCTCTGCCCCCTTCCCCCTTCCTCGACATCTTCATCTCCCCCCTCTCTCTCCGTCTGTCTCTCACGCCCGGATCGCTTGGCGGCACATTCACATCCGGCGTGCGCGCATGCGCGCAGATGTCGACAATGTTTTGGGTCCCTGCTAGGTTAGGGCGATCACTCCATTCCACTCCACTCCACTCCGCGCCCGTTTGATTGATTCGCTCTCAATGTAGCGCCTTTCTCTTGCCACAGCTCGTTTTATTGTTGCTGTTGGGCGCTTGAATTTTTATTGCGATCAGTGTGAAATTTCACACCGCAATGCTTAAATGATTCCGGGTTCCCTTTTGGCTCGCGAATGGCAACTGGCACTACGAAATGGAACCAGAGAAGAGAACCAGTCTGAAGAGTTAATTCACATAGATCTTGATGGATAGCTAGGTGTCGGAATACCTATCTGAAACAGACTTAAGACCTTCGATCTCTCTCTCTCTCTCTTTCGATCTCTTCCTCTGTCAATCTCTCCATAGATTGCTATATAGATGAATTCGATCGATCGATAGATCGCCGATCGCTTCGATCTATAGATTGTTATATATAGTAGAAAAGGCAATCCATCTCTCGTTGTATGTAATCGATAGAATTTTGGAAGGATATTGATCTATGTTCGATCAGTTCCAGCAACGGATCATTGTATAGTTATTAAGGTACATGATCTCTTGATCATTTTGATATTTTTAAAAATTGCTGGTCACTTCGAAGGAGAGTAAAGAGTTGATTAACATAGATATACTATGATACCAAGGTATACTATGCATTTTATGATAACTTCTATCGAGAGATCTTAATTGTATTTTGATCGCCTCTGACGATCAGTTGTATCGAGATCGATCGTTCATTAGTTATCGTAATATCTGCTGTATTCAGCTATGTTTTTGACTTTTTCGAGTGTTATAAGATGGAGTTTAGTTCCCTAAGTGTTACCTGCTCCATTTTCATAGTACAACTGCCTAAAAAGTTCGCTTAGAAAAAGAACAAGTTATCGATCAATCTGAACTCAGCCGAGTGAATTACAAAAGATGTTTCAAATGTCGAGTTTGGTTTATTTTTAGGTCATATAACATATGTAAAATCATTGTATTGGCGAAGTCCCTTGAACTATAAATTTTATTATGATTATTATTATTACTTCTTAAAATTGTTTACAGGGAGGATGGGGGAGGATGGAGAATAATCGAATCACTCGACGAGGCCATTGAATGAGGCCGGCCCAAGTGCAGAGAGAGTAGTACAAACCGAGCGATGCGACGGGTGGGGAGGGATCGGGGGGAGGGCGCTGCAACTGAGACTCACTATGATCGATTGCCGATTCCAAGTGCGAGATCACCGCCAGAAAATTTGGTGCGGATTACGCGAATGGCGGAGACTGCGCTGACTCGGTCCATCTTTTTTGAGAAAGGCCAATGTCAAATGCCGCTTGGCCGGAGTCAGCCCAGATCGGGAGGTGGCCCGCCTGAGGTGGGCAAAGCTGCCCAAGCTTGTGTTGCTATTGAGAACCAAATCGTGCTCCTGCTGCTGCTGCTGCTGCTGGCGACGACGACGATGCAATCGCTGCTTCAGCCCTTTGGGTCGATGCACCGGCGAACGTGAGTGACCTCGTACCGTGGCCTCCGGACTGACGCTCCGATAGGGCGTCGGTTTGGCCAGCTCCTCCATGCGGGCGCTCAGCTTGTAGGGTCGCCGGTGACGCTTGAAGCCACGCCACGAGATGCTGGTATCGAGAATTTCCGGTTTATCGATGGCCTCATTACGCTTCAATTGCTGGAGGATCTGTGCCTGCGATTTGTTCTTCCTGACCCGCTTCAGACTCATGTGCGATTGTTGTTGTTCCCGCTGGAAATTCGTATAGACCGCTGCCGCTGCCTGTTTGCGCTTGGCCAACATCTTGGAGCGGGCACTGGCCACGGCATAGCGTTCCTTGGCCGTGTCATACATCTGGGTGGCGCCAGCACCGCCGGGAAACAGATACGGATTACGCCAGTATTTGGAATATCGATTCACTGCCGGCGTATTTATGCCCAGTTTGCATGCTTCGGCCATGATGCCGCCGGCCTGAAGACGTCTCCCAGCGTTCTTGAAGCCACAGCTGTAGTTGTTGTTGTTGTTGTTGTTGTTGTTGTTGTTGTTGTTGATGTTGATGTTGCTGCTGTTGTAGTTGTTGTTGTTGTTGCTCTTGTTGTTGCTGTTGCTGTGCTTGCCGTCCAGTTTCTTCTGCTTGCTGCCATTATTTATCTTGCTCTTTGCACTCTTGTTGTTGTTGGACTGCAGCTTGCCGCTCTTCTTCTTTTGAGGCGAGGATTTCTGCTTCTTCACCATCGGCTGCTCCAGGGATTGCGATTTCTTTTGCGAGAGTGCAACCGAACTGCTCACCAACTCCTCCACCAGCGATTGTGCCTTCTCCACAGCCAGCACAGCCTTGGAACCAGCACTGGTTCCACCCGCACCCAATCTGTGACTGGACTCCTGCTTGGACTGCTGCTCTGATGCCTCCTCCTGTTCATGGTGCTCCTGCCGCTGCTGTTGCTGCTGCTGCTGCTGCTGCTGCTGCTGGCGCTGCTGCTGCTGGTGCTGCTGCTGGCGCTGCTGCTGGTGCTGCTGCTTGAGAGGCTTCACCGGCTGCCGGCAGACACTCAACACATTCACCCGATTGAGTGGCTTCTTGATTTTGGCCAAATGTGACCGGATCAACATCTTCTTGTGACTGATTTTCGGTTTGGACTTGCTGCCAGAGCAATATGTACACTTAATGGCATCGGGCAGACGTGGCTTGCGCAACAAGAGGCGACGTTTCGAGGCCCGGATATGTATGGGACGTGGCGAGAGTGTGACTGGAATCCTTTTGGGAAGTTTAGCCGCAATGCGTGGCTTGGAGATTTGCACCACAATCTCGGGCAGATTGCCACTCTTGGGCAAATGCTTCTGATCGATAATGACGCCGGTGAGACTCTTGTTTGGCTTGGGATTCTGCAGGGTCATGTTGACGGTACGCGAACGCGATCCCGAGGGCGTATTGAACATATGATTCCTTGATGTGGAGTACATCATACGTTTCTGTTGGATCATATCATCGAATGCCTCCTTGGAATGTGTTATCTGTTTGGTTAGATCGATGCGTTCCGGTTTCACAAAGAACATATGGCCATTATAGTCGCCAACATCGCCCTGTCCATGTCGCTCCGAGATGACACGCGCCACAACACGTTTCATTTCCGAGCGATTCAGTGTCAGCTGATTGGCCAAATTCTTTGTTAGCGCCTTCAGCGCACCCCCCGTTCCACCCATCTTCGATGAGTTCCATACCTCAGTATTCAATTTCATAATTGCGAATTTTGCCTACACATACATATATATATATATATATATATATATGCATATATATATATATATAATTAACTTGTTTCGTTAGCGTAGCGTTATCTAAAATATGCAAGAATTTCGTTTCTTTCTTTTTTTGATTTTTTCTTTTTTTTTTATAATATTCCGAAAACACTTAACTATAGTGAATTTTATTTACACATTTTCTGTACCAAAAACACTTAAATAATCTGGGTGTTTTTCGAAAAGCCTCTCTGTTTTTCTGTTTTTCTGTTTACAACACACGTGGCCTGCTTGGATGGCACAAAGAAATGACTAGGGGTAGCCCAAGTTCGTATAGCATCGCAGGGGGACACAGATCGTTGTAGCTGTGGACTTAATGTCAGAATTAGTCGTAGTCGTATCGATAGGGCATTGGGTCTAGAGATTAGAGAGGGAGAGACACCTTCAGCTGCCGCAGCTGCGCAGTAGCCACGTGCTTATCAATGAAGGGAAAACCCACTTACAAACAGACCACAAAACAAAGACGAAGACGAAGAAGGAGAAGTAGGAGAAGGAGAAACAGGAGAAGGCAACAACAACAAGTGCAGCGTGCAAGAAAAGTTATAAATGATTTCATTATGCCATCGCCAAGGGTCATCATCATCGGGTCAGGGTGCTGCCGCCGCTGCACCTGCGCAACCTGCAGAGCCTGCACAACCTGTGGCACCTTCGGGCAGGTGTAGAGTATAGCATACTATATAGTATAGTAGTGCCTGCACCTTTTAGGGGTGGGAAAAATGATTTACGCAACGAGCGAGACAGTGAGACAGCGAGACCGTTGAGGAACTTCCCTGGCACCCTTTTGGGCCAAGTTCGA
The DNA here is from genome assembly GCA_018904105.1 of Zaprionus tsacasi. Classification (NCBI taxonomy): domain Eukaryota; kingdom Metazoa; phylum Arthropoda; class Insecta; order Diptera; family Drosophilidae; genus Zaprionus; species Zaprionus tsacasi. Next base: position 5,786,501 of record JAEIFR010000001.1, read on the forward strand.
TGAGCCGAAAGGGAGCAGCTCGTTTGGGCCACTTAACCGTAATTAGGGCTTTTCAATATTATTAATGATGATGGTCGGTCGTCGGTCGTCGGCTCGGAAATGTGGGAAATGCATTGCGAATTGATGACGGGACAACAGACAACATAAACGCAATGAATGAATACATATAAAAAATTAATGCAAAATGGGAAAACGAGAAAACACGCAAACCCCGCAAAAGCGCAACAATTTTTCGAACTGCAATTTTTGTTTGCTTCTGCTGCGCCTGCTTCGCTCTATTTGACTTTTGTTGTTGCTGTTGTGTTGTTGCTGTTGTGGTGTTGCTGCTGCTACTGCTGCTGCTGTTGCTGTTGGTGGTGGTTTGTGGTCAACCATCCAACCATACATTTTTAGCGTTATCAGTGCAAAATAATCTTTCAATCAGCCCTATACAACAACATCGTCATCATCATCATCATCCTACTCCGCACTCAACGAAGCGTGACGGCAATTGTTGCTGCTGCAACTGCAGCAGCAGCAGTGACGGCAGCAACATCAGCCCTGGCAGGATGAGTGGCAATATATACCACCTACATGCATATAGTATATCTATAAATACATACATATATAATACTCATACATAATGCAGCGCAGAACAATAGAACCTTTGACTGGTCAATTGGCCGCGTTCAGGTTTCCCAGCGAATGGTAGAGCTGATTATAATGTGAAAGTTAGTCTAAAAGTTTTTCGAAATGTACTGGCAAATGTTCTAGATATGTTTAACGTAAATTGGAATTCATTTTGAGTGCAGAAAATTGATATAAATATGTGAAATTCGCACGGAGAGACTTTTTAACCAAAAATCATGTCATGTCTTACACCGACTCTAACTTTCTTAAAAATCAACCGATTTTCATGCGAAATGACATTCTGTTTATGGTTTCACAACCTGCGCGATTCTACATTCAAATAATACCATAATAGACCTTTTGAAATTTTTCGATATTTTGGAAATTTTTGGTAAGACTCCCCCCTATAATATTTTAATAAAATTTTTTTTTTCAAAATTTTAAATTGCGAGCTTTTAATTTTAATCGATTGCGGAGGTCAAAATTAGTACTAAACAGTTGTTTAAATCGATTTTTAACGATACTTAATTTTGGTCCAAAAATCATGTCGAAATGGTCAAAAAATTAGACATGCAACACTCTCTACAGGGATGGTACCATCATTTTACACCGATCGTAACTTTCTTAAAAATCAACCGATTTTCATGCGGAATGACATTTTGTTTATGGTTTCACAATCTGAGCTATTCTACGTTCAAATAATATCATAATACAACTTTTGAAATTTTTCGATATTTTGGAAATTTTTGGTAAGACTCCCCCCTATAATATTTTAATAAAATTTTTTTTTTCAAAATTTTAAATTGCGAGCTTTTAATTTTAATCGATTGCGGAGGTCACAATTAGTACTAAACAGTTGTTTAAATCGATTTTTAACGATACTTAATTTTGGTCCAAAAATCATGTCGAAATGGTCAAAAAATTAGACATGCAACACTCTCTACAGGCCTGGTACCATCATTTTACATCGATCGTAACTTTCTTAAAAATCAACCGATTTTCATGCGGAATGACATTTTGTTTATGGTTTCACAATCTGAGCTATTCTACGTTCAAATAATATCATAATACAACTTTTGAAATTTTTCGATATTTTGGAAATTTTTGGTAAGACTCCCCCCTATAATATTTTAATACAAATTTTTTTTTCAAAATTTTAAATTGCGAGCTTTTAATTTTAATCGATTGCGGAGGTCAAAATTAGTACTAAACAGTTGTTTAAATCGATTTTTAACGATACTTAATTTTGGTCCAAAAATCAAGTCGAAATGGTCAAAAAATTAGACATGCAACACTCTCTACAGGCCTGGTACCATCATTATACATCGATCGTAACTTTCTTAAAAATCAACCGATTTTCATGCGAAATGACATTCTGTTTATGGTTTCACAACCTGAGCGATTCTACATTCAAATAATATCATAATAGACCTTTTGAAATTTTTCGATATTTTGGAAATTTTTGGTAAGACTCCCCCCTATAATATTTTAATAAAAATTTTATTTTCAAAATTTTAAATTGCGAGCTTTTAATTTTAATCGATTGCGGAGGTCAAAATTAGTACTAAACAGTTGTTTAAATCGATTTTTAACGATACTTAATTTTGGTCCAAAAATCATGTCGAAATGGTCAAAAAATTAGACATGCAACACTCTCTACAGGGATGGTACCATCATTTTACACCGATCGTAACTTTCTTAAAAATCAACAGATTTTGCATGCGGAATGACATTTTGTTTATGGTTTCACAATCTGAGCTATTCTACGTTCAAATAATATCATAATACAACTTTTGAAATTTTTGGTAAGACTCCCCCCTATAATATTTTAATAAAAATTTTTTTTTCAAAATTTTAAATTGCGAGCTTTTAATTTTAATCGATTGCGGAGGTCAAAATTAGTACTAAACAGTTGTTTAAATCGATTTTTAACGATACTTAATTTTGGTCCAAAAATCATGTCGAAATGGTCAAAAAATTAGACATGCAACACTCTCTACAGGGATGGTACCATCATTTTACACCGATCGTAACTTTCATAAAAATCTACCGATTTTCATGCGGAATGACATTTTGTTATGGTTTCACAACCTGAGTGATTCTACATTCAAATAATATCATAATACAACTTTTGAAATTTTTCGATATTTTGGAAATTTTTGGTAAGACTCCCCCCTATAATATTTTTTTTTTCAAAATTTTAAATTGCGAGCTTTTAATTTTAATCGATTGCGGAGGTCAAAATTAGTACTAAACAGTTGTTTAAATCGATTTTTAACGATACTTAATTTTGGTCCAAAAATCATGTCGAAATGGTCAAAAAATTAGACATGCAACACTCTCTACAGGGATGGTACCATCATTTTACACCGATCGTAACTTTCTTAAAAATCAACCGATTTTCATGCGGAATGACATTTTGTTTATGGTTTCACAATCTGAGCTATTCTACGTTCAAATAATATCATAATACAACTTTTGAAATTTTTCGATATTTTGGAAATTTTTGGTAAGACTCCCCCCTATAATATTTTAATACAAATTTTTTTTTCAAAATTTTAAATTGCGAGCTTTTAATTTTAATCGATTGCGGAGGTCAAAATTAGTACTAAACAGTTGTTTAAATCGATTTTTAACGATACTTAATTTTGGTCCAAAAATCATGTCGAAATGGTCAAAAAATTAGACATGCAACACTCTCTACAGGCCTGGTACCATCATTTTACATCGATCGTAACTTTCTTAAAAATCAACAGATTTTCATGCGGAAAGACATTTTGTTTATGGTTTCAAAACCTGAGTGATTCTACATTTCAAAAATAGCAAAATTAATTTTTTGAAAATTTTCGATATTTGGGAAATTTTGGTAACAATTTTGGTTTTCAAAAAAAAATTTTTTTTAAATCGCGAGTTTTTAAGAGTGAGTAAGCCGTATGTAGTAGAATTAGGAACTCTGGTATAACATTAAGTTTTAAAAGAACTCATAGCATATCAATGTTTTAACTTGAACCTGCCTCTTCGCATAAATCGCAGTAGAAATTTCAGTTCAAACATTTCGTATTCCCCCTGCATAGCTTAAAGTACTTGCACAGTTATCAATAGCAGTATGCGCACAGAAAACACTGCCGTTTACTTCTTATTTACACTTGTCGTCATCGTCAGCCTCGTACCCGGCCCCGACCCCGACCCCGTTCTCGTTACCGACCTCGTGTTAGTCCTTTTTTTCCCTGGGTTTCTTTTTTTTTACTTTTTAAAGAATTTTTCATGCATGCAAGGAAACAACAGCGCTTAAATTCCATGGGGAGTCAAAAGTCAGGCAGTCAATGGAAAGTAAAGAAAAGCAAACCGAATCGAGAGAGAAAGAGTGAGAGAGAGGGAAGAAAAAACAGTAACAGAAACAGAAACAACCTCATAATTTAACTCGCTAAACTTTTGCGCCTTTTGTTCGGCTGCCTTTCACTACAAGTTATTGAAAATCGCGCAAGGGTTGCCAGCTCGTCCGTCGAAAGGGTTCGAGAAATTGAAAAAGAAAGCGAGCGCGTCAGGTGGCCCTTCCCCCACTCCCCCCTAAAAAAAGGGTGAAGTGGGTGTAGGGATGATGGTAAGGGGGCAAGGGGGGCGTTGATGGCGTCTCATTTGTGCGGGGTGTGGGTGATTTAGTGTTAAATAAAAACTTTTAAATTGCCATTTGATCGTTTGTTTAGCGACAATAATGTCGTCGTTGTCATCGCTGCTCGTCCTCGTCCTATAGCGAGGTCGAACCATGGTCCCAGTGACAGGTTTATAGGTCGCTCTCCCCCTCGCTCTCTCACTCTCGCTCTCCCTTTCTCTCTCTCTATCGAGTCAGCGTGACAATGACATTGTTTCGCCTGACAGTTGTAGCAAATTTATTGAAAAGGTGTTCCTACGTTTTCTGTTTCTTTTGTCGCTTCCTTGTGCTGTCTCTCTCTCTCTCTGCAAATTGTCAAAAATTTATTGATATGTTGAAATTGCTTCTGGCCTGCCCCATAAAAATACTGACAGCTCAATTTTTTGCCATCGAGTAAGTATTTCCCTTTTTTTCTCTCTTTCTTTTTCCTTTTCCTTTCTCTCTCATCTGTTCCCCCGCTTTTGGGCTTTCAGCGTCGCTTTTTGTAGTAAATTTGACAGCAATTGTTTTGTTTGACAGTTTGTCGTCTCTCGGCAAAATGATGATGTCAATATGTAAAGCAGCCCGTGGCAGCGTTGCTTGGAGATTTGCATTTTGGCAGCATGTGGAACGCATTCGAACAGGGTTGAACAGGCCTCTGCCTTGGCTTTAGAGTTGTCAAGTTTTTCAGTTTATTCAAACGTTTTTTTTTCAACTTTTCAGTTGAGTTATTGAAGCGTTGCTTATGGTTGTCAGTTGACAGGCAAATTTTGACATGTGTCAATGTCGGGGCGGATATGATCCGTAGCAGTTTCAGTTGCTCAGTCACACGTTCCACATGGAGTCCACTGTGGGAAAATGCAAGTGAAATGAGAGGAATTTATACCACACACAGTCCTCAGATGAACTTAAGTTCGTCTTCTTACAATCCACATGGCATCCACAAATGGTAGTGCAGCAGCTGCCTTGCCAGCGCTGCTCTGTGTAAGCCCAACACGTGGGTAATCCTCATTTAGAGCTGACTTACGTTCCACTTGGCATCCACAAGTGCGAAATGCAGGTGCAATGAAAATTCTACCAGCCACTACATACGGCTTGCTCTGCTAAAATAAATCACAATACAATCCACTTAGCATCCACACGACACAAAACGTGTGTAATCCATAAGCAGCGTCACTTAGCTTGGGCACACACACACACACACACACATCCCACACGTTTCGATCACGCAACATGGCATCCACATGCAATCCACACACATGCGCAATTTGCCATTGAACTCCATCAGGCAGAACTCCAATTTGCAGCTAGAAAGATCTCTGGGCCCAAATGCCTAACGACAACGCAATAACAGCGACCATTTTTAATTTTTCCCTGCTCTAGCTCTCTCGCTCGCACTTACACTGTCTATATATGTATGTATGTGTGTGCTGCTGAGCTTTGATTGTTATCCATACTCACACACACACACACACACACAGAGAGAAGCAAAGCCAGCGACAGGCGCTGAGCCACAGCGATATTTTTTATGAGACTGTTTCGTTTTTCGCTTAATCGCACTAGAAAATCTCTAGAAATGGTAGAAGGAAGCAGCAGCAAACAAGAAGAGAAGAGAAGAGGGAAGAGAAGAGTGGGGAGGGGAAAAAAATTGCCGAGCGTTCAACTTGAAAATATGCCAAAAGACAATTGGTTGTCGGTTGTTGCTTGTAGGTTGGTTGTGTCGGTTCTGCCGCGTTAAGGGCATGGCCCAGGCCTATACACCGACATCGTCTTAGTTCTAGTTCCAGTTCGAGTCGCAGCTACCAGTCTCAGTCCCAGTCCCAGTCCCAGTGCCAGTCTCACTCCCAGTCCCAGCTAGAGTCTTTAAGTTTTCTTCAATGTTTAGCGAAGCGTGAATATTATTAGAGAGCGGAGGTGCAGAGGCAAAGCGGGGCCAAGCCAAAAGCAGCAACAGCAGCAGCAGCAGCATTTATTAATAATTACCACACAGAGCCAAGTGGAGAGAACCTGGTCTATGTAGCTCTGGGCTCAGAGTACTCCATACTCGCGCAGTAAGAAATTTATTTGTTATTTATCTTTTTGGCATTATGCATGAATAACAATAAAAATATAAGTGAATGTTGCTGCTGCTGTTGTTGTTGCTGCCTCTGCTGCTGCTGCTGGCGGCATAAATAGTTAGCCAGAAATGCGGCAGCAAAAAGCGTCATAAAAATTATAACAAGCCATTCGCTTGTTGCCAGGTTCTCAGGTGGCTCAAACTCCAATTCCGTCTCCGACTGCCAAGCGAGTTGACTGGGCTCAGAGGGGGAGGGGGAGGGAGTGAATTCTCTGGGAGCACAGTCAATAGATTTAGATCACTTTTGGTAGAAGCTCTCGGGGCTGGGCACAAAGAGCCATAAAAATAATGAGCCCAGCACGATGGCGATGGCGACAATCATGAGTAAATACGACGAAGACAGAGAAAAGAGAGTGAAAGAGCAAGAAATATAGATGTAGCAAGCTTTAAGTGTAGCTTACTTATAGCTACAGATACACAGCTACAGCTACAGATAAACGTAGATATAGAAAAAGATATAGATACTTGCTGTAGCTACAAAACTAGCCTTATTTGGCTATAGAAAATATGCCTCTGCTGCAATCTTATTGACTCTGCATCTCTCTCCCTCAGCATCTTTTCAGAATTTGACGGATCGTACAGCATTATCAGGGTGCAAACAGTCGCCTTTTTGAATTCTTTATTTTATTTTTGTTTTATTTAACTGCGATTGCGCGATTGTGCGTTGTTTTAGATATCTGTTATTTGTACTCGGGGCTCGAGCGAGGCAGGCAACACTAACCAAGTGTATTTGAACGAAATCACAACTTATTCCTGGAATCAGCCTCATTACTTCGGCATGCGCTGCCGCTGCTGCTGACTCCCGGTCTGAGGCTGAGCCAAACAATTGCTGCCGCCTCCTACTCTCCCTCCCTCGCTGCGTTTCCTACATACTATCTTATCGTCACACACACACATACACACACACACAGAGACACGCTGCTAGCCCACATCAAAGCCAGAAATCTTTAACAATACACACACATCCATACACTGGCAACACCCCCGCCTGGCACGCAAGCCCTGCCTGATAAAGTTCAAAAAAAAAAAAAAAAAAAAAAAAAAAACTACTCGCTTATCAAACTGAACATGTGTACTTGCTTAGTCAAATGACTCGCTCTCCGCCTCCGCCTTCGCCTCCGCCTCTGCCTATGTGTGTAAGGGATCTCATTGTTCAGCGTAGAGAGAACTATTTGATATTTGCACAAGATCAACAGGTGCCCAAAAAAAAACACATGCAGCGATCTCAGTTCTCAAATAGAGCTCTACATCCACATCAACTTCAGCATCTCAACATCAGCATCAGCATCTAAAATTGTCAGCAGTTGCGCAATGCTCCGAGAGAGGAATACCTATCCACATATCACTTATGTCACTATGTCTCTGTGTGAGTGTGCAAGCTAACATATCATTTTTATAGTTCGGCATGACACACCATACACCATACACCATTTTCATTGTTTATTCGAGGCAATTTGAGTCAGAAATGCTTGAAGAACTGATTTTGAAAATTATATTACATTATAATCTTGTAGATTTTGAAAAATATAGTTATGAAAATCGATTCAGCATTAAAAGCATAGGGATAATATGTTTCTAAGAAATTATCGTTCCGTTTTATGATCGTTATAGGCGCCGAAAGTTTGAATTCCACAGAAATATATCTTAAATGGAGTCTATTTGAAATAGGAAATAGTCTTAAATATTTTTTTCAAAAAATCCTGAATCTAATCTAAGCAAAATAAGACAGTTTGAGGCTTGAACCTTATGGAAAACTTTGAAAACTATGATAGTTATAGGAAAAATCTAAGATTTTAAAGAATTTTGTTGCAGGACTTATCCGAAATGATTTAATGGAAAATAGTTTAGTTTTTTGCAAAGTTCGGGGCGTTTGAAGTTAGATTAAAAGAGAAATATCAAGAAACTCTTTTGAACTGACTCCAAAGATCATTAAGATCTAAAATCTCTTTCAAAAATTATAATTAAATCAATAACTACTTGAAACAAGTTTGATTTCCTACAGTATTATGAGTGTGGGAAGTAGTGAGACTCCCACAATCACCGATCGTAATCAGAAACTATACCATTTTCTCTCTTTATCTACACACACGCATCACACACACACATACACACACTCGACTGAGGCTTGTAAGGAAGTTCTTCACTACATCGCATGGCTTCGTTGCATTCGGGAAATTTCAATAATTGAGGCTCATTAAAAGTACGCGGTAATGGGCAGAGAGAGAGACGCAGACATATAGAGAGGGAGGAGACATGGTAGAAAACGAAGTAACACTTCCGATTATGAAATTTCGTTTGACAAAATGCCAGAAAAGTGTCGTTAAAGCAATTGCTGTGGTTGCTGTTGCTGCTGTTGCTGTTGCTGTTGTTGCTGTTGTTGGTGGTGGCAAACAACGGTAATCATAACATGGAAATACGTGGTCGTATCTATAATGTAATTACTGGCAGATCGAGGTGACTGCGGTAAAATTAACTGAACATCGTCAGAGTCGTCGTCGTCGTCGTTGTTGCTGGAAAAATCAGGTAAAATCCAAAACGATCGCAGCGCCAGTGTCGAAGAAGCGTCGACGACGACGACGACGACGACGACGACGACTCATTAAAACAATTTTAAAAAATAATACAAAATAATTACAATAAATTATGATTACGCTTGACAGTGACAGTGGCCACGAATGCTGATGGCGCTGCTGGCTCTGCCACTGGCTCTGCCTCTGCCTCTGTTGCAAGTTGGCTGGAAGTGAAGTTGGGCATGGCAACAGCAGCAACTACAACTGGCTAAGATACTTAGGCGTCGTCTCCGACTCCGACTCCAACACCGACTACGACTACGTCTCGTCATCGGCGTCGTCATTGTGCAGGTGCAAGTGAGCCGCGGCGTCACTGGCTAGTGACGATGAGCAGCAGCAGCAGCAACAACAGCAGCAGCTGGAAGAAGCAGCAGCAGCAGCAGCAGAAGACATCGTCGCGACAACGACAACGACACCAAAGAATCGCTCAACTGTGGCCAAAAAGTTCGTTGTTCATTTGTGCTGCTTTGGCTTCTTGCTGGCCCTCTTTCTCCCCCCCTCTCACTCTCTCTTTCTCACTTCTTGCCTGCTTCTCCCTCTGTACAGCCACAATTTAATTCAATTCAATTTGGCCACAAAATAATTACGACCTGTCCAGGCTGACGCGCAGCGTGTGAGCTCGCTTCAGCTAGCAGCGCCACCCAGCGGCGTTGACATGTACTAACAGTGCGTGTGTGTGTGTGTTGTGGGCGTACAGATTGACAAACAGACATTAAAATAAAAAAAACCCGAGACAATCGGAGTGTAATAAAGCAAACCCAAGTGAGAAGAAGAATTTATCGAAAAGTCCATCAAAATCAAATTGAGCCACAAACAAGACAAGTTGCGCGGGCCAAGAACTGATGGATGGATGAATGGATGGATGGATGGATCCCGTCTCCCTGCTATCCCCCATCCCCTCACACGCTGTCGAAGCTTGTCAACATAAAATGCTTCTCGAATCGTTAAAAATGCATCATCATCAATTTTTTTGATGCATATTTAATGTAAGTGGCGCATCGCACTGGACACACAGCAACAACAACAGCAACAGCAACAACATCAAGAGTATCGACATCAGCAACATCGACAGCGCTATCGGTGGCCTGCCCCATCTTCTCTCGTCTTGGCGCTCCACATTAACTGCAAAGTGCGACATAAAAATTGATTTAGTTGCCGCAAATGGAGACGAGACTGATATTTTTGGGGGAACATATTATGGCTCAATTAGTCAGGCGGGAGAAGGAGAGTGGAAGGGGAAAAATAGGGGCAGGGGAGAACACAGAACAGGATATCCTGAACATGATCGCTCCTTTGTCGGCACACGCCCGGATTACCGCATACCTGTTGCAGGTTCTGGCCACAAATAAATAAACAAACAAACAAACAAACCCAGTGAGGTAACTAGAGCAAGTGGAACCTTCCGTAACAAGTGAGCGCGAAATTTCACATGTCAACACGAAATGGAGGCGACCGCAGATAAGGAATTTTCCAAAGTCTTCCCGGAAAAGTCCTTGTCTTCGGTTTGCCGCAATTTTCAATTGAAAACATTTCTATCTTTCTCTCTCTCTCCTTCTGATAACTGATTCAATTGAATTCGAGTTACTTCAAGCATGGCAGGGGAAGAGGGGGGTGAGAGAGAGGGGGCTCTATGAAATTTCCGGCAGAGGTCCAATAAAAGCCAAGTCAGGCTAACTTTCATAAATTAGTCATTGAACCCAGCACAACCCAACTAAGCACAAGCAACACCAACAATAAAAGGCAAAAAAAAAACAGAAAAAAAACATTACTAATTTTTTTTTATAGTGTGAACCTCGCGCTAAAGCTTAAAACAATCCACACACATAGAGACCATAATATATGTATAGCCTTATATCTACATAATCATAATAGTCTCGAATTTACGCTTTAATAACTTTGCACATGCGCTACACGCATTCGGGGCGGGCATATCTGCTTTGGCATCGATCGTGGCTTACAGAAGTTTTGGGATTATTTTTAAAAATTTTTTTTAAATGAACCTGAGTTGGCAAAACACCCTATATAGTACTTTAAGCTCTTTATATATTATATGACATACGGAAGATCTCTCTCATTATACGAAATAATATATTTTTATATATCACTGATATAGTTCATGCTTCTCTTAGTTTCTATAATATATTTGCCTTTAACTATCATCAATCTATACTTCATTTATTTTTTACTTGATTTCCCATGATTTTGCAATATCTAAATCATCCCTTCTGCTCAATTTCTCTTCTCATATATAATATATATGATATGCATAAAGTTCTATCAAGTTACCTGCCCATATCGTAATCTCACGCTCTTCAGGTCATGCCCAACCTTAGCTTCCTGCTACATCAGATAGCCAACTATACTGACTTCTAGCGCAAAACGCATCTCGCTTGATCTACAGTAATATTTAATTTATGCAAAAATAAACCTAATAATAAAAAAAAAGAAACACAACAACATGATATGAATAAGCAGGCAGCGTCGCATTATAAATGCTTCAAAAGAAATTTAGGTTATGGGCTGCGGGTGGAAACGGGCTACGGGCCTAGAGAGACCATTTCCCCATGAGTTTCCCATGGGCCACGCTAATTAGCCAAATACAAAACCCCTCCCAAAAAACAAAAAACAAAAAAAAGAGTATATAAAACTAAAACAACAATTCATACAATCCGAACGAATAACATTTGGAATTTTTTTTCGAATTTCAAATTTTTATTTTTCTTTTTGTTTTTTTGTCTCTGCTCTTGTTGTAGTTTTTGTTAATTCATATTAGGGGCATTCGTCCAGAAAACGAAATTCCAAAATGGCGCCCAAAAAAGCAGGTGGAATGTGGCACTTGAGAATCGCCGAAGCGCCGCCGCCGCACCACCATAATCGCCTAGATAACCCCCAAAACCGAAAACCGAAAAACCAAAAAAAAAAACCCAAGACCTGTGCGCATTTAATGCGTGCCCCAGGGAGGGGGGGAGGGGAGGGTCTACAACGTAGCCCTACGCGCTTGGCTGCCGCTACAAACTGACTCAGCTTATCCGACTTCGAGGCAACTGTACGAGGCATATTTAAATATTATGCCAAACCGAACCGAACCGAACTGAACCGAACCAAATTCGACTCGTCTTGTCTTGACTTCAGTTGAGTTGAGTCGACTCTGTGGGCTGTGATCCATGACCATTGTGAGGCACTGTGGTGTGGTGGCGCCATTTTTGATAGTCAGTCGCGTTTATGATTTGCCAAAAAAAACTTTCTAAAGATACTACAACTACCTACAACTATTATGCATAAGCGCGGCCCAACCGAAAGTCAAAGATCAGGTTCAAGAGCTACGTTCGAAATACGATTTTACCATATATCATTTTTTGCCAAGTCATTTGCATGCGCGGGCGCTGCCAGATCAGCGAAAATCACCAGAGAAAATCATCTCCCCTTCTTCCCGCTTAAGTTGGGCAATTAAGCAACAGTTTGCCCAATGGTTTTTTTATGATATTAGTCGTAGCTTTTTTGGATCTTTTAAATACCCCCAAAATGACTGGTAATATTTGTTGCTAAACCAGCCAAAGCGCACATATATCTTCAGCCAAGCAAGTCTGGTCACTACGTATATATATATATGATATATTAACTTTGCCCTTAGTTATGATTTATATGATATGCCATATTTGTCTGGCAAAATCACGCTTTAACTTTCTTTCCTCTCTCTTTTAAGACATGAGCTTAAAATAAGATATATTAGAGAAGGGAGAAGCCATCTGCGGCTCTATAATAAATATATATTCTCAATCTGTAGCCTAGACAGTCTGTCTGTCTGTCTGTCTGTTCATCTATATAAGTACCCAGATCTCAGAGACTAGTAGAGCTGGTGACACGAAATTTGATGACAGCACTCATATATCTTTTAGTAATTTATAGAATGATCTAGACTTTTGCCACGCCCTCTTTAAACAATTATAAAGCGTAATCTCTAGCCCTATGCAGTCCTAATCTGACTATTGCCGCTCTTAATTATTTATTTCTCTCTTTACATATCTAGTATGACATATCATAGTCTTATATGCCTACTCTATTGTTCTATATAATATCTGTAGAGAACCTCTTACAGGATGTCATCAATAAGCATTGCGATCAGCATTGTGAGTGCAGCACACTGACTGCATCATTCTCAGCTCGAAGCACAACAACATCATCATCATTGCGATCACCATGATGATGATCATGATGATGATCATCTGCGATCATTAGCAGCAGCTGTATTATTATTATCATGATCAGCGACGTGTGTGCGGCGCATTTTTAGTGTAAGCAATAAAATTTAGTTTTATTAAAGAAAAACGAAACAAATTCAAAAGAATTTTTCGCGACTTGTTTCGGCGTCGGCGACAACGACGACATAAATTTAAAACCACCTACACATAAATTTTTCTAGATACAGCAAAAAAAAAAAAAAAAACAAAAAAAAAAAACCAGACCAAATAATAAACTGCAATAATCACAAGAGCAACAACAACAACAACAACAACAACAACAAGTACAGCAAGTGCAACTGTCAACTATTAAATGACATTTAACATGCCTACGAGGGATCTGAAAAGGAAGGCAGAGCAGAGCAGCGTAGATGAGGGACTGTGACAGGGAGATGTGCGAGTGCAGTCTCTTGTCGAGCAAGCTATGGCGGCATTAGTTTCTTAAAATATCATTTCAAATTTCAAATCAAGTCATCAGGCAGCGGCAGCGGCAGCGGCAGCAACAGATCCAGCCTAAGACATCAGAGTTGGGGCCACATTCTCTGTCCGCGTTGATGGGGGCTGGGGGTGAGATGACGACAACAAGAAGAGCTGCATCGGATTCAGTATGCGATACCCTGGTTAGGAGGGTATTGGGATTATGTCTCGCCGCGTGTCGGGCGTGCATTGAAAGGGGCTTGTCAAAGTAGTTGATACTCTCTGTTGAATTCTGGAATGACGAGGGCTGTCAGCGGGTCTTATGCGAAGTGTTTGTCAGGGATGTCTTGCCTAGTATCGAGATGCTATATATGATATGTATCGATTACATATGGTATACAAATTTGGCTTTTCTTTTCTATCGCAAATTTCAATATTAAAACACTATTTCATTGGAAAACTATCGATAGCAAGGAAATTGATGGAAGTACTATCGATAGCATTGAAATTAATTGAGAAATATTAGAATGAAATATGAATTATATAGATAGATTTACCATTCTACAGTTAATCAATAATTGAAGAGCACTGCAGTGCCCTCTTCCATATGAGTATTACATTATGTGACATACTATCGATAACGATCGATAACAATCGCGTTTAGTGGACAGTTAATCGCATAACCCATTCCTTAAAAGCCCCCTAACATTTGATCAACCTTATAGCTCACATTAACCTACAATTTCGTTTGATTTTAAAGAGTATCCGAGTCTCGGCACTATGTAGATGCTTTCCCCCGACTTTTATCAACTATTGTTGCTCTCGTTTATACATGCACACACGTATGTCTATGGGGTATTTCAATTGTAATTTATATGCGATCATCTGTGTATTTTTAGACGGAACTTAAAAAAATTGTTCACATCATTTAATGTAGGTAGTTAGAACTACCTTAAGCCGTGTACCCCTTTCATAAAACGCAGTGATAATTTTTATTTCAAAAATGCAACTTGCATGTAAAATGATACACGTTTTTCACAAATGCAAATATAAAGGTCTCCGATCCTGCGATTTAATTGTTGCTGCCCGAATTGTTGCTGGAGCTCATCTCACGCTTGAGTTCCATATAACTCTCGAGAACGACATCGTTTTTACGCTTCTCCGTGGTCAACTCTGAGCTGAGCTTGATCAGCTCACTGGCCAGCTGCTGGGGATCTTCGGTGACCTTGAGAACCTCCTCGACATTCATGCAACTACGCAACACCTGACGCAGATTGCCCACAATCGATGTGGGCTGCTTGAAGGGCAACTTCTGTTCCGGAGTCACATTGGCCGGTTTCACTATGAGCTGCTTAAGCATTTCGACATATTCCTGATGGCGTAGCTTACGCTGATCCAGTTCATTGATTTTGGAACGTACATGCTCCAGATCGACCATACGTTGTACCGGTTCCGGTGCCTCCTGCATGGTATCGCATTCAACCGACTGTGCCAGCTGCTCCGAGGCGGAGATCTTTGCCGGCGTCACCGTGGAACCGGCTGCCGATCCCAGGGATTGCTCCTCCCCTGCTGCTGCTGCCTGCTGCTGCTGCTCCTCCACTGAAGCTGAAGCTGATTGAGAAACCTCCGGCTCAGCTTCCACTGGCAGTGCCTCCTCCTGCTCTGCTGCTGCTGCGTCGTTCGGGGGATTGCTATAGAAACGTTGGGGGACACGTGATGCACCGAAAAATTTGAGGCTTAATCTGAAGCAAGTATACACAAAACGATTGGATAATATCATATTGATATGCTTGTGCTGCTGCTGCTTCTAGATTCGCCTATGACAATTACATATAATTTAAAATTGGCTCTACGTCTTAAATTAAATTAATTCGAAAGTCCTTTTTAATACAACCACAAAAATAAAATTTTTTTCCCGAAAAAAAAAAAAAAACACAAAATATAAAACAATGATGTCTTCTAGTCAAATGTACGATGTATGAACTGAAATTTCAAATGGGAGAGACCGTATAGCTCGACATATTGACTTTTTGAATGCCTACTCGGATCTGAGGATCTATATAGAGAGATTATGAGGCAGAAATTCCCTAGTTACCATCTAAAATAATATATTATCGAGCATTAAACGCGGCCTGCCATATGCCTCTTCGTGCCTGTAGGGCAGCACACGCCATATGAACATTACACCCCCGACCCCCCCCGGTACAAGGTACCCTGCACATTATTCATCACATCACAGTGTACCAGGGGTGTACTACGGGGCGAAGATTGTGACCGAATAACTTCATCAGCATGCAGCACCATTTCGCCATTTCCTATTTCCACATATTCGATGAAATATTATTATTTATACGTTTTGTTTTTGTAATTCCATTTATTTTTTTTTTCTTCTCTACTTCTCGCTTTGCATAAATGTTAGGGTGGCCGTTCTCAGTTCGCTTGCTTGGGCTGCCAATTCGTTTTAACAGTTAGAAGTCGTCGTCGTCGTCGTGTATTTTGATTGATTTGAATGTTACGTTGAGTGCACGACGCTGGCAGCGCTGCTCTGAATGTGACTGATGATTGATGGACTTAAGACCGAGTCACAGTGGCCCCCCCACCCTTCCCCAGGTCTGGCTCCCTGTTCGATATAGTAGCCTGCCAGGCATTGTTCCGGTGGGCAGCCAGCGCGACCCTCGCTCGCTCGCTCTCTCTTTCCTATTCCACACTCTCTCTCTCTCTCTCTCTCTCTCTCTTGCCAAGGTGCTGAGCTGAAAAAAAAACAATACAAAAACGCAAAAAAAATTCAGCTGAAAATGTTATGCAAGCGGGGCGAATACAAAAAAAAAATGTGCCGTATTATTATTAGCAGCGACTAATACAGGTTACTCTAGAGAGAGAGAGAGAGAGAGAGAGAGAGGAAGAGCGAGTGAGAACGAAAAAAAAGTAATTTCCAGCGTCTGACAGGCGTATGTCAAATTCGACGACATGCGAATTTTAATAAACAACAGTTGCTTTCCGCAGCAACACCCCCCCATCCCCCAAAGTCCACTCCCAACCTAATCTAAAAAAACTTGGCTAAAATAAAAAGAAATATGGTCACACTGGTGAGCGAAGTCAAGTGACCGTGAAGGATCAATTAATTGGAAAGAAAAACCGATAGATCTTCAACTTGAGTATCTATAGCAAGGAAGATCAGTAATATCTAAATGAAATCAAAGTATAGGCTAGCAAGCTTGTAGAGAACAGGTCAACTGAGAGATAAAAATCAAAATAATATCATATATAATCAATAATATATATAATATATATATAATCAAGATAATACGAAAAGCCCTACGAAAGACAGCTCAATGTTGCAGAAGAGTTAGAAATTGCTTATCATTTTTGTGCAGATAGTAAAGTCTTATAGAAGGGGCACTGGTATTTGGGTTTCTAACTGCAACTTCCGTATGCCCCTTCTGGGGCTATCTAAATTCTCTCTGGGCTGCGTTGGAGTTGATGAACAAGTGAATGTACCCAGAGATTCGTTATACTTTTAGCTGCTTGACTCCGAAGCCTTACAAATTTTCTTGACAGTTGAAACATCAACGCAATCACAGGACAGCCGCAGTCACACACACACACACACACACACTTGGATTGACCCAGTGAACTTTCTCGCGCTCCCTCAGAGTCAGTCTAATGTCGGAGTTGGAGTTGGAGTTGGAGTCGTCGTAGTTTTCACGTGTGGGAGCGCTAGTCCAACACTCTCTGATACAAATGCCGGATGTGGTTGCGTAGAAAGGTGGCTCGCAGCGCTACCTTGCATGGGTCTCCCCTCTAGCCTACCCTACCCGCACCCTATCCCTCCCTACCTCCCTGCATTTGCCCCATTACTGTCCAAGCGTGCAACTTTCTGTTTGCTTTAAGCCGCCACAGCGACAGCAACTAAAATAATAATAACAATAATAGTACATAATACTAAGTAAAAATGCCAACTTCCGAAAGCCAAAGCCGACGAAGAACCGAAGTGCAAGTCGAAGTCGAAGTGTGGAGAGTGAAGAGTGGAGAGTGGAGAGTGGAGATGGCGTGGAGCATTGTGGAGCCACGTCCAATGTTGCCCATCATTACTCCATTTTTACCACAATTAAAAAAGCGTGAGGTCTCCCAGTCGACCCCTCCTCTGACATGGTATCGTATGCAGCGCATGGAGAGGGATATCATGTGCTCTGCGCTGCGTTGCGAGATTGTCTGGTGAATGTCTTTTCTATCTATGCCCTACCAAAATGACTGGGTAGATCTGTAACTTGAGATATATACTAAAAAAAATATGCCATGATATGTAATTAAACTGACGCTGTAAGCGAAGAAGTTGTCAATTTTCTATGATATTGTGTGATAATCTTAGATATATATCTGTATAGTATTGTATATTATATTATATCTTGCATTTGAATTATGTTTTCAGAATTTTCTTCAAATCTGTATACGCTAAAGTCAGTTAAGATCATATCATAGTCGAAATATTCCATCTTTATTGAACAAAGTTTTATATTATTAAAAATTCCTGAGAGTTTCTTAAGTTCAGTTCGTACTCAAGTCTTTTAAATGTCCCCCAAGTAAAGAAACTATAAGATCTCTCCCTCCCAAAGCGTACCCACTGTTCGGTCTTGCTCTGCATTGTTATTTCTTCCTTCTTTCTTTTCTCACTTTATTTAATTTTATATAGTTCGTTGTTTCTGTTGTTTTTTCCACCGCGTATTTGTTATATTACTATTTTTTTTTCTCTCTCTCTCTTTTTCTGTTAATTTTTCTCGCCACTTTGTCCGCTTGTCGTCGTTTGTTTTTTCGAGTATTGTTTTCTTTGGGGGTTTTTCGTTTTTCGACTTGCCTAATGTCAACTTCCGCAGACGAATCTGTGAACTGTTCAATAGAGAGGGAGAGATAGAGAGAGAGAGAGAGTAGGGAAGCAGATAAGCAAGAGGTTGGCTGGGGAGTGCGGCTGATTCGATATGACCAGCTATTTTAGTTAAGTATTGCATCATGTAATTACTTTTGACCATTTTCTCAGTTATACTTGCAGTTGTTGTTGCTATTGTTGTATTCCGCTGCTGGGAACCAAAAGTTGATTGTATTGTAGTATTTCGTATCATCGCCTAACTGACAATTTAAGAAAAGGAAAGGAAAAAAAAACAAAAATAAAAAAAACGCAAGCCAAAGCCAACACGCAATGCAGCCAACGTCAGTCTCAGGCTCCACCAGCAAGGTGTGTGTGGAGTGATGATGGCCAAGACGGGCGGGGGGGGTGGCTAAGAAGAAAGAAATACAGTTAAAACACAACTCGAGCAGCTGACGACGTCGCAAAGGGACAGGGACGGAGGAGGGGGGCAGTGCAGGCAGTCTATAAAAGGATTCAATATAGAAATTAATGCCAAGACCGCCCTGCGAAAGATATGCAAAGGCGAAGCGAAGAAAAGCGAAAAGAAAACAACAACGTCAAATGAATTACGATAAGCTGCAGGCAGCTACAGCTATAAGGAGAACAACAACAACAACAACAACAACAACAACAGGGTCTCCACAGTGGCGTCACGTGGTTAGTGTGTTTGATGGTGGAAAGGGGTTGGGCAGGAAGCCAGTGAAAGGGGCGAAAAATTGCACCAAAATTAATAAGGAAAAGAATGCGAGAGGCGTGAGTAACAAAATCTTAGACAAGTACACTGAAAAAAACGAGAGACAGCATAGACGAACAACGAGTGTGCTGCAGGGAACAAAAATGGAAGAGGTATACTAAGACAATATTTCATATAATTTTTTAACAAATTGGGGCTCTAAAAAGCATGTTATAATGTGCAACATATTTGCAAATTTAAGAACATTTAAGCCAAGTATTTCATAAATATAATTAAAGTATTTTATGATAGTTATTCCTAACTAAAGGTAACAAGTTTCAGCTTATAAGTTTCTACCACTTTTCCGCCCAACTAATATGAGAGTTCTTAGAAAAAAGCAGACTGTAATATACTTAAATGATATGTCATTTAAAGAACTCATATTATTTTCTCAAATTAGGACTCAAATAGCATATTATATTATAAAACATATGTACATGCAAATCTTAGAAATTTTGGAACAAGTATACCTTCCATACCTACCTATAGCTAACAGCTTTTCTTATGAAACTTTCTTCTCCTCTTCTACCCAACTCATATGCCCCACTGGCGACTGTGTAGCGCCACAGCCAATGGGCAAAAGTAAAAAATTATTGAAAGTTTATGAAAATCCACAGAAAAAAAAAAAAGAAAAACCTAAAGAAAATTAAGTACAACAAATGGTTGCCGGTGTGTTTGGCTGCGGCCGCAGTTTGTAACAACAGCAACAGCAGACGCTGCCAGGGGCGGACGGCATGGGGCAGGGGTATACCAAGGGGGGCAAGGACATTGTTGCAGCCTTTGATTTTCGTAAGGAGAGAAAAAAAAAGGATTCCGAAATTTTATTGTTACACCAGAAAAATAACAACAGCAAAGGGTGTGCGCAGCTAGAGGGGGTGGGAAAAGGGGGCGAGACAGCTGCAGGGCGTCGCATTTTGGCTACGTTTCCGTTTCCGTCGAAGCCGAAGCCGAAGCCAACTTCAAGTCGAAGTTGCGGCATATCGAAGGCGATTACCCGCGCGCAAAGTCAAAGGGGGACGAGGCGAAAGGAATTAAATCCCCAAAAGGGGTAATACACAGCCAGAAGGAAATTATAATAATTTTTTTGCGTGCTGGACAGCAGCAGCTGCCTGTCCAAGACGGGGGGGGAGGTTGAGAGGCGGCGTTGTTTAAAAATTTACAAAAGAAAAAAATGTAACAGAAAAATGAGAGAATTCTTACAGCACGCAGATCGAAGCGCGAGTACTCTACTCTTATTGGGCTAAAAAAAAACTTAGGATCTTAAGTTCATTAAAGCTGAAACACTTTTTAAAACCCTGAAGACACAAACTAACATCGATTACGAAACGATTATAACGATAACGCTACGATAAATTTGAATTTAAAATAGTAAACCAAATATTATATAGATTATTACATATATTATAAAAGTAAATTATATATTAAAAGGACCGAGGCATAGTTAGAGAACTCAGCAAGAAAAGCATAAGGAAAAACGACTCTGTTTACCTTCTTCTTCTTATTCTTATTCTTCTTTTAGGTTGTTGCGAATAATGCCGAAGCGATAACAAAAGAAAACGGCCAAGGCAAAGAAATCGAAGAAGCGAAGCAACGGTAAAAAATATATGAAATACAAAATACAAATTAAAATTAAACATTGAACGTTGGCAGAAAGAAAGAGAGAGAGAAAAAAAAGAGAGAGAAAGAGAAGGAAGTGCAAGCAAAGGCAACGGGTGCAAAAGGCAAATCAAACAAAAATGGCAACTGTTTTTTAGCTCTTTTCTTTGCTGCATACTCTGTAAATATGAGAGGATGAAGTGGTGTATAAGAAACTGTGAAAGTGGAAAGAGGAAGGAAGAAGTAGAAACAGCGAAAGGAGTTGATTAAAATACCTTAAGTTTTGGCACTTTAATCGAGTAATGTGTGATTGAAAAAGATCTCAAAACAAGTTCAAACAAATATCGATAAGTTTTTATTTTATAGGTTAAAAAATCTATGAAATCGATTCTTAAAAATAAATCGATTATTATAATTATATAGATTATAAATGTGGCTTGTGCTCCTCCAGATCTTCTTCTATTACAGGGTACTCTCTGGTTTATTACTCTCACTTCTTCTCCTCCTGTGCCCTCTGCCTGACCAGGGGGATCGGCTTGGGCGGCTAGCAAGAGGGGGGCGTGGGCTGCTGCTGCTGCTGCTACAATTTACAATTTTTATTACCCAATTTCTGCGAGTCAAATTAAAAATTAATTATATACACGACCGGCGAAAAAAAAAACGAGAAAAAACCAAACAAACACTGAGCAAAAAATCTTTTGATTTCTTGACGACTTTTTTCCATTGCTTGCGATGTTGTTGCTGCTGCTGTTGCTGCTGCTGCTGCTGTTGCTGCTGCTGTTGTTGCTGTTGTTGTTGCTGCTGTTATTATTATAGTCGTTCGAAATAATTCAATTAAATGACGCCACACGCAGAGGGCGGAGTGAAGCGGACCCGGGTTCGCTTCGGGTTTCTCGGGGGATAAACTGCTGCTGATGTGATGGGGTAGGGGAGATTGAGGAATATATTCTTGATGATATGGTTAGCTGCCAGTTGAAATATACGACGCAATTAAAAACTTCCTGATTAAAACGCAAAACAAACAGAACGAACGAAGCTTCGAGCTGAAGCTGAATTTGTGTCGAATTCGTACAATGATTTTGGAAAGGCAAGATCACAAAATTTCAATTAAGATCAGACTCGGGGAATCGGTCTCGGTCTCGCACTGCATGATGAGTAAGTGAATGTGAATTCAACTTTATTTGAATTGAATTTATGATGCAATTCAAAGTGCACGTCCCCCCTGCCCTCTCGTCGAAGTAGAAGTAGCAGTAGATACCTCCCCAACAAATAAATAAAAGACACAATCCCGCATTCTTCCTTGAGCAATAACTAATTGAAATTACACGAAAATTTGTGTGAACTCCAGAACTAATGAACTGTACAGGGAAATATTGGATGCGTGTAGATGCTTGTAATTCCATAATTTACTTCTTGACAACTGATGAAGCGTTACTAAAGAGCTGCACGCAAAATGCACTAAAAAGAAACTTAAATTTACAGCTACTTAAGAGCTGCCTTATCTGATATTGAGTTAGAAAAAAAAGGAACTGACTACCTACATATGAAATTTCTTCATTTTATCAGATATCTGATTAAACATAAAAAAAGGAAAATTAATTGAACACATACGCGCTGACTTTCATAGTTGTAAACGATATGGAAAAGGTTAGTGTATTCTTCTTTAGCTGTGAAACTAAAGCAAGCTATGGGATTAATCATTACCAGGTAATGCAATAATAATAAAATATTATTATTAACAACCAGTTTTCAGTTATTATTATGATTACTGTTTTGTTAGCTGTCAACTTGTTGTTTTGTTTTTTCTTTTTTTTTTTTGGTTTTTTTCTCTTTCTCTGTGCGCCTGAGACTTGAACTTCAGTGTATACCGCGAAAAAGTACAGTGCGGGATAGCAGAATATGTTCAGCAGAGGAAAATTTAAATATATGTATATATAAAATATATTAAATAAGTAGGTATTTCTTCTAGATAAAGCACAGTCAGCTTTAGCTTGCCAGTTCCTGGAAATATTTTATTGTAGACTGATATGGAACTACCCGATGGTATACCAAACTGTCCATCATTGTTTGCATTTGCTGTACGCCGCACGGCGGCTAACTAATCGCAGTGACTGTAGTAAGTGCGCTTATCCACTTAAACTTCAACTTCGTCGTCGACGTCGTCGACAGTTTATGACAACAATTAAGTAATTTTTTAAATACTCTCAGCCAGCTCACAGACCTGTCGCACCGCCCGCCCCTCCCCCGCTGCCTGACTAACGCTTGGCAACATGGAATAAAACAAATATGAAGCTTATGTACCCGTTTATGTACCTGTGTGTGTGTGTGTGTGTACTGTACTTAGTTGTCTTATTACTCAACCAATGCAAGGCAAGAAAACAAAAATTAAAAATTAAAAATAAAAAAGAGAAAAAAAAAGAAAAACGAAATACGAAAAAGGCAGCAGCAAAACATGCAATAAAACTGCCAAAAATATACGTTAATTACCTTTAAAGGTTTTTCAAATTAAACTCGTTAAATTATTAATGGCTGTGTGTTGAAGCGGGACGGCAATAGCCCTGTTCACCGTTCACAGCAATGGCCGGGAGGGCCGAAAAACCCTCCCCCTCCCTATGGTAGGGTCTGAGTTTTTTTTTTTTTTTGGGGCCATTGCATATATAACGTGTGAAGTTAATTAAACCTGTGTACAAGTTTATTACAAAATATTATATTTACACACACACATAGTTAGAGGTGTACAGACCGCCAAAAGCGAAAAAAAAAAAACTAGAAACCGAAAACTGAAAACCAAAAAAAAAAAAAACTTAGAAAACCCTTAAAAGTTTGTCATAAAAAAAGAAACGAGTCTTATTGAAAAGACTTTTCTCAAAAGGCAAAAGAAACTCATTCATAGTTCAAATTAATTATGTTTATGGGTTTTCTTTTACCCTAAGATATACATCGAATTGTTTGGAAAAATTTTCCTTTGAAAACTCTAATATGTTTTATCTATGAGAAATCTAGCTTAAGGCGAAATTTCATAGCACATTGTGCAAGATTAACGTTAAAACTAATTCCCAGTAATAGCTGGAAAAAAAATCAATGACTTTACCCTGAGATTAAGCTATACTATATAGGCATATATTACATATACTCCCTACTTGTGCTTAGCATAACTGAACCCATGGCATTTGCCTATGAGTAGAGTCCAAAACTGACCGACAAACTCGCCTGGCAACCCCTAAACAATTCACGTAATGCACGAACTACAGATGTGGCCGAGAGTGTATGGCGAGAGAGGGGAGAAAGAGGGGGTAGGGGGCAGGTTTGGCGGTTAGCTGGTTAGGTGTAACACATGCACCACTGACATATGAATATTATTAATAAATGAATTGCATGTTAACAATAAAAGTTAAGAGCGCCGGCTGAAAGGAGCGCAAAACAAAAGGCAAAAAAAAAAAAAACTGAGAAAAGCCGCGCCATGCAAATGAAAAGCAGCTGGAAACTCGTGAAAATTACGATGGTGTGCGTGTGCGAGTGTGTGTGTGTGTTCCGTTCAGTTTTCGGTTTCGGTATCAGGTTAAAGCCAAAGCAAGAAGAACAACCGCGAATAGTTGGTAATAATAATGAACGAAGCGAATGAAACTGTTTTTGGCTTCGGCTTTGCAAAGAAAAAGAAAGAAGAAGTAGAGAGTGAGTGAGAGAGAGAGAGAGAAAAAACAGAAAAAAACAAGGAACTAGATTAATATCTCCCTCGAGTCCTTTTAGTCAAGTTGATACCATATACGAGGGTCGTTTGATAAGTCCGTGACTTTTGTATTTGCCGCGCACCTGCTCTAAATACAACACTGCTCCTGTCAGCAGTTATCGATTAACAGCTGACTGTAAAATTTGGAAAGCTGCGTTTTTGGTTTGCGTTTTATAGGCATTGAAAGCAGACGATCTCGTGAATTTTAACGAAAATGGAAAAAGTGAATTTCGTGTGCTAATTAAGCATTATTTTTGCGTAAAAATCCATCACCGAAACCAAGGAAAGACTTGATAAATATTATGGGGACTCTGCACCATCAATTTCAATGGTTAAGAAATGGTTTACTGAGTTCCGTTGTGGTCGTACCAGTACAAGTGATGCCGAACGTTCAGGTCGCCCAAAAGAGGTCGTCATGCCAGAAATCGTCGACAAAATCCATGGAATGATATTGGATGATCGGAGAATGAAGTGCGTGAGGTAGCTGAGGCTGTAGGCATCTCAACTGAACGGGTCATCACATTTTACATGAATATTTGGACATGAAAAGCTTTCCGCGCGATGGGTGCCGCGATTGCTCACACACGACCATAAGCGCAACCGTGTGACCATTTCAAAGGAGTGTTTGGCGATGTTCAACCGCAATCCAACGAATTTTGGCCGTTTCGTTACCGTAGCGAAACATGGATCCACCACACCACCAGAGACCAAAGAACAATCAAGACAGTGGGTTTCTCCGGGTGAACGTGCACAAAGAAGGCAGGTGGGTCTGTCGGCCAACAAGGTCATGGCCACAGTTTTTGGGATGACAAGGTATCATTCATCGATTACCTTGAAAAGGGTAAAACGATCACCGGCGAATATTATTCAGAGCTTTTGGACAGATTCGATATTGATTTGAAGCAGAAACGACCGCATTTGGCGAAAAAAGGGCTGTTCCATCAGGACAATGACGGGTGCACACGGTGTAGTCAGCATGGCAAAATTTCATAAATTGGGCTACGAACTGCTACCCCATCCAGCATATTTCGATTTAGCCCTGTGACTATTTTTGTTTCCAAACATGAAGAATGGCTCGGCGGTAGAGATTCGGGTCAAATGAAGAGGTCATCACAGAAACAAACGACTATTTGAGGGCCTTGGAAAACCTATTATTTGGAAGGAATAAAAATTGGAAAACGCTGGACTAAATGTATAGAGCTAAAGGGATTATGTTGAGAAATAAAACGCTTCTTTGACGAAAAAATATATTTTATTCAAAAGTCACGGACTTATCAAACGACCTCGTAAATTATATAATATACATATACAGACACACACTCACATGTCCCTTGAGTGTCTGTGTGGCTTTGCATATGAATTGTATGCGTTTCACATGCCGTTGCCCAGTGTCGCACAGTGGAGCAAATAGCTAAGAAAAAATCTTATCGTTTATCTATATGAAAACTATAACATTTTAGCACCTTGCACTGCCAGAGCATAGCTGAAATTTATCGATAAATGATCTGGCTGCAAAACGATCGATATTACCGAAGCTTGTGGGATTTAAAAGACCCCTAAGACGCTTTACAACACTCACTACCTTGATAAAAATCATTTTGTTTGCCAAGGTTTGATCATGTACCTTCCTTATCGATAGTAGCGATCATTTATATCGATTACTTTGACTATAGTTCGCTTTGCAGTGCTCTAGCTGTGTTATCGAAAGCAGTAAAAGCCTGTGTTACGCTAAGACGATAACAATATCGATGGCTGCGCGATAAATTATCGATAATAAATTATTTGCTATCGATAGCTATCGATTAAGACTGTTCTGCAGTTATAAAAACAATCTGTGTTAAGCTGACTATGACAATATCGATAACTGTGCGATAAATTATCGATAATCAATTATTTGCTATCGATAACTATTCATTAAAAAAGTGTTCTACAGTTATAAAACAATCTGTTGAAGTCTATAGCTGTCTATCGATAACTACAATGTTTTCCATTAGTTTTCGATAACTTTGCCCCACTGTGACAACACACTGGCGATACCATTGTCGCTGTCGTTGCCCGTCGCCGCAAAATTTGGCCTTTTTAACAAAGGTAACGAATGAGTTTTCACATGCAATGTGCGATGTGGGCGGGGGAGGGGGAGAGGGAGGGGGTCGGCAGCAACTGGAGGAGGTAACGAAGGCAGCAGCAGCAGCAGCAGCGGCGACGCTTTCGTCATATATTGGCGCTATATGCAAACACGATTTTTGTGCCACTGTGTGTGTGTGTGTGTGTGTGTGTGTGTGTGTGTGTCGTTATGTACCTGCCCATTATCGTTAGTATTTGTTGCTGTTGTTCTTAATACAAAAATGCGGCACAAACCGTCGTTGACTTTATTCGTTGTATTCGTTGTATTCGCATTCGTATTCGTTTTAAATGAAAATTAATTTATGCGAATCGATAAGCCCTCGCCGTGTGTGTGTGTGTGTGTGTGTGTGTGTGTGTCCCCTAGCGCTGTTTACAAGCTAGGCCGCTAGGTGGCGCCTGGCGATTTGAAACGCGTGTCAACCCTTGCAAGCGATCGAGAGCAAACGCAACGCTTCAACCCCCTCGACAGGGGTGCGAGTGTGTTCCCCTGTGCCTGTGTGTGTGTTAGTGTGTGTGTGTGTGTGACTGTGTGTGTGTGCTGTGCGTGTTCTGTCCAACCATTTTTGGTTAGTCACTGGTCAAGCCGTTGAGTTAATTGAAGTCATTTTTCTAGCGCTCGTTTTACCACAACTTGACTTGGCCAACAACTGTGTGTGAGTTGTTACCACCAATTGGTCATATGCATTTTACTATTGAATTGGTGATAACAAGGCACAACCCTGGCGGGGGCGTTACTTGCCCAAGTGTTAAATGGGGTTAAGTTCCGAGCAAAGCGTTGTCATTGCTCATGTCAAGAATTCCTCGTGGCGATGAGTCGAATTAACTTTGGCTATTTAGACTATTTGGAATGTAACCCGAAAAATAAAGAAGAATTCGATCGGAAGATAAAAAAATAAAAAAAAAAAAGGGTTAAGTGGGCAGTGTGATGAGGTTATGTGGCATATAGCATAGAGCAAACTTTGAGGCTTTTGTCGGGGTTGTTTCCCAACGCATTCCGGCTGTCAAATTAGTGCTAGAGTTAGTTATTTAAAGATATAAAGAAACCTTAGAGAAATACTTAAAAATTTGCTGATATCATATAGAATCATTCATTGGCAATTAATATAATATATATAATCCATATAATCCTTTTAGAAATCTGCTAAAACTTCTCTTCAGAGCTGCATTGCAATTTTAGCTATAGTTTCCAACCAAATCCGGAAACAAATCCCTTTAGCAATTGATACAATTCTAATTAGACCGCTTCGAACAATGTGTCTGTCTGTATGAACCTTTATAGCATTATAAGACCTTGCTGGGGATTCATTTCGAACTCGTTTCGAATCGCGTAGCATCTTAAAAAAGAATTATCGTGTTGCTTGTGGCACATGGACGTTATCGGCGGCACGTCGATCGCAACACACAGTCCAATCGATAGTCCAAACAATCGAGACGACGACGATAGCGAGAAATGCCGACACGTGCCTGCCAGACACAGATATATTATATATATATATAGTATATATATACCCGTCTGAGTTGTCGCCAAAGCTCGTGTAGCACGAGGCTGCCGGCTGAAACTGAAATTGAAGTTGGGGCTGAAGTTGAGGCTGAAGCTGGGACTGGAACTGGAACTGGGACTGGGACTGAGACTGGAACTGAGACCCTGAGACTGCGACTGAGCCTGAGGTTGAAAGACAAAGTCAGAAATTCTGCGTAAAGATTCCCATCGTCGTCATCTGTAGAAAATGCAGCGCACGCATAAGTCATAAGGCAGGGGGGCAGGGTAGGGCAGGGCAGGGGGTAGGGGTACCGAAGTGAACTTAATAAAAATTATTACACCTTTATGGGTGATCACGTAGCTGGGGCGAACAAGCAGCAAACGACTCCAATAAATTTCACTAGAAGACGCACACAACAAATGATCTGCTGACAAAGAGAAGAGAGAGAGAGAGGAGAAGAAAAAGAAGAGGAGAGAGAAGAGTAGAGAGAGAGCAGGCAAAAAGGCAGCTGAGAAGCTGACAGAGATGCAGAGCGAGTGATAAGAGAACGAGGGTTGGAGCAGTCCAGCAAAAAAGGGAGCCCAACCCTGGCCAGCAATTAGCCAGGCAAGTCTGCAGGTTAAGGCCCTAATATGCTACCAATAAAGCCAATGGGCATGGCCAGGGATTGGATATTAAACCTCCCCCCCCTCCAGAAAGTGAAAAACGTAACAAAAGAACGTGCGATAATAATGTAATAAATATTCAAATTACAGTCAGCTCTCTCGCTCGCTCTCTGCCAACATGGCAGCCATTTGCAGTAACGCTACCAATTTCTATTGGCATTTTCCACCTGGCTAACTGGCCACTACACCCCCTACCCCTCCCCCTCTCCCTCTCCCTACCCTGTTGAGTTCATGGCACTAACAAATAACCGAACGTCAACATTTACACTAATAAAATACGCTTAATGTGTATATCAGGCAATGTCAACTGCCAACGGCCAACAGGGCCAACTGAAGCGAGTCCCCCCCCTCCTCCTACCACTCTTAGCCAGCAATAGGCAGAGTATTGGTAAAAATAAGCTATGGCACGTTTATAGTTGCATTATGCTAATCAAACGACACCCAATGGTAGCATATAGTATATAGTATATATACATACGAGCAGGCCGAAACCAACCCGAACAACTCTCATCGGACTTATAGGGCTTATACCAGGCCAGAGAGAGAGAGAGAGAGAGACCTCTCAACGGGGACCACAGGACCTGGCCCTGAAATTTCCACGACTAGCCCCGACGAGGGTTGGTCGCGTTTATTTTGACATTCAAGTTAATAGATCGGTTTTAGTTATAAATTAGCATTTTATATGACTGTGTGTGTGTGTATTAGCCCTACTTCGACTTGGCCTGGTCAAGTGGTGGCTACACTCATTGCCTTTTTGTAGCGGGTTGGGGGTTGACTGACATCGTAATATGCCACTAACTGTAAATAAAGTTAATATCTACATAATATATCGTATAGTTAATGTATGCACACGCTTTTCTACATATATGTGCACTTCATAAGGCCGAAGATTAAAGAAATTCAATTTCAGGGAACGCATATTAATCTATAATATATTCATAAGCAGCAGTAGTTAGTCATGCAAACCATATTTCGTGTGGGAAATCATTAATTACTATGGGTAAGAATTATGAAATTCGTATATGGCATTCTTAAGGGTATTTCGAAGGTATACAAAACTAAGTAGGAGCTGCCTTTTAGTGGAAAAAACTACTTAAATGTGTTTTAAGTTGAAAATAAAAGAAAAAAAAATAAATTTTAATTTATAGTTTTTTCTGTCTTTTTTTCCTAACTGATCATAATTCGCTTATATATCTATAGCTTAAGTTTTGATAGATAACTATATCTAGTTTTTGTAGAGTTTTTTTTTTTATTTTTTTTCCTAACTGATCATAATTCTCTTATATATCTATAGCTTCAGTTTTGATAGGTTACTATATCTATTTTTTATAGGCAAAACTCTCTTTGCTCTTTACTTAGGATGCCAAAACTCTTCAATCTTCAAACATAAGACAGTTACAGTCATCTACCTTATACTTAGGATATTGAAATCATTATTCCTGCAACTATAACCCATGTTCTTTCAACTACAACAATGCAGCTTGTTCAGTTTCGTTCTATTCTTATAATATTTCCGTATTTCCATATCTGCATATCGACATTACTTTAGTTCTTTAGTTCTTTCACTTTTTGTTCGCTGAGACTATGATAATATTTTCACAGTTTTGGTTAGGCAGTTGTTTGGGTCTTGCGATCTTTTTGTTTTCGCCAAAAACGAGATCAGCTGCCCGATCGCTCGATTAGCATATGAAACAGAGTTGATGAAACTGCTCCAAAACAAGGATCGCCCATTTACCAACTCCTGAGATCCTAAAGATCAATCAATATGCTATGCAGTTCAGTTCGGTTTCGTATGCAAATGATGAGATCGTTGCGTTATTGAGACTTGTGAGTTATGAAAAGTAACTCTCTCTCTCTCCTTCTCTCTCTCTCTCTCTCTCTCTCTTCTGGTGCGACTCGTCTCGTTTTCGCCTGCATTTATAATTATGAGAAAAATGCTGGCCAAGGTGAACGCACGACAGGCTGAGGGAGGAAGGGAGTTAGGTAGGTAGGTAGGTAGGGAGGTTGCTAGAGATCGGAAAACATCTGCACCCATTAGAAGGAACGTTGCAGCTTTGCATGAAATTTTTCGATTCATTCGGAATGAACCAAGAAAATAATGAAAATAAATAATATCCGTTGCATTGATATGCAAATTTATCGGTCGTCGCGAAGGTGAAGACGCACACACGGAAATCTATTGAAAGCAAAAGGCAATAGGCCAGACAGAGAGAGAGGGAGAGAGAAAGAGAGAGAAGAAAATCAACCCTCTCTGACAATTTTTCGAGATTATGATTATGCAAATGTGTCGAACTCTTCTTATAGGGCGGCTGCAAGATCCTTGCAATCAGTTTGGTCTCGCTCTCCCTCTCCTTCTCTTTCTTCTTCTCCCTCCCTCTCTATAAGGGTTGAAAGGAGCTGGGCAAATTTGCCAAAAATTGAATTGATTGTGCACATTGTACGATTCGCGACATTTGAAGTGGCATTTGCGGTAATTGATAGGAGTTCCCAAGAACAGATCACACACTGATCCTCCTCATATCGAACCCCAGAAAAGAAAAGGGTTAACTCTTTCTTCTCTTCCCCCCCGTCTTGTCTCTCTCTCTCTCCAGCGATTTGTGCGAAAATTTGCCAAAGCAGAGAATGCAAAGTTGGCTAAACAACAGGATTGTAATGCACTTTTCGCTTTTCGCATTTCACTTTTCATTTGCACCCGGATTGAAGGTCAGGGAAACTCTAGGTACCCCCTTCTCGGCGCGTGTGTTACGGTGAAAGAAAAGAAAGGATCATTGCGCAAATTTTCTTTTCAGTTATTGTCTTTCTCTATAGATTTGCTTTGTTTAACGTTTAGCGAGTGCATTGATAGTTGGGTTCGCAAATTGTTATTGCATAGAATGATCTTGGTATGACATAATGCGATTTTCAGTTGAAATCGAACCTAACCTAAGAAATGCGATCGATGGGTTTTTTTTAGCTTATGTTACAGTTTTGGCAGGGGGGAAGCAAACTGCAAGGGGAAAGTTTATTTCTGTTTAGATATGATAGGATAAAAATGAAAACATTGATATTATATTAGATATAGGTGTATTCTTTGACAACCTATAGTATTTTTAGCTAGTAAGATCAATTTATAAATCTTTTTTTGCAACGAGAAATATAAGACAGAGCAGCTATGGAGTTTATGTTAGATATATGATTACACTTTCATAATCTATACCATTTTTAGTTAGCTAGATACACAGCTACTATTTTTTTATTATTTCTATGCAGTTTCCTGCTTCCTATACTATTTTTTTTAGGCATAAAACACTACAAAGCTTCTCGAAAACCTCTCTAGAAAAGCTCTGAAAAATTTGTCCAACTTTCAGTGTACAGAAATGCAAATAAAAGATCATATATGGTTTATACAATGTGCTACACCCACAAAAAGGCAAAGAGACAGAGAGAGAGTTTAAGTGGGAGTAGGAGAGAGATGCATAGAAAGAGAGAGAGAGAGGAGAGAGAGAGAGAGAGGGAGAGCTCGTCTACAGTTAGTTTTGAAGTTAGATCGAGACTGCGATCAAGATCGTCTTGGCCGATTACAGTCAAGAGCTGCGGCAAGCTCTTGCCAAGTAGTTGGCGTTTTTATTTGGCTAACTAGTCAAGCAACAACAACAGCAGCAACAGCAGCAGCAACAGCAGCAACAATTGCAACTATAAAGGCAGCAACAAAAACCACAAGCAACGAGCACGCGCACTTTAAAACGTGTGTGAATTTCGCATCGAGTTTTATTGACTACTGTGCGAGTGTGTGTGTGCGAGTGTGTGTGCGCGTGTGTGTGCGCCCCAAAAACTATGCATTGCTTTGCTCTGGGACTGCCACTTGCTGGGGCAGGGGCGGAGGGTAGGGGGGTTACTGGGTTTATCTACAACTTGTAGTTGTTTGCCCCATTGTTCTAGAGCTGCGGCTGTTGCACGAAAATTAATTTGCAACGGCAAGTGCAATGGCAAAATGCAAAGTGCAGCCATTGCAGGGGGAAGGGGAGGGGGCAGAGGGCAGAAGGGGGGGCAACACTGGCTACGCTGGGGCTCGCTGCAGATTTGCCAAGCGCTGATAAAACCAGCGCGCTGCGGGCTTGAAAAGGTCGTAGACGTTGCTGTTGCTGTTGTTGCTGCTGTTGCTGTTGCTGCTGTTGTTGCTGCTGTTGTTGGGCAAAAGTTTTGCGCGCTGCATAGCAAAATGCACCGTTAGTCGAGCTACCCACACTTTCCTGCCCCACACTCCACGCTCTCCACGTGTCTCGCTGCGTATCTACAAGATACAAAATGCCGTCGACGTTGCCGTTGCCGCGGCATGTGCATATGCTGCCCGCTTGCAACAGTTGCTGCCACTGCGTGCTGTCTGCAACCCCCCCGCCCCCTCCACTCCCCCCTGCAGCTCCAATTCCGTCTCTGTTTGCTGCAGTTATTTAGTAGTTAATAATGAGCATGTTGAGCCTGTCGCTGTTTGTTTTTGCGTATACCCTGGAATGGCAGAGAGAGGGTATTCATATAGTACTATATCATTATAATGCAGTCTGCTCTGCTGAAAGTTCTAGAGTCTGCAAAAGCAGCTGCCACACTCAATTATTGCTAGTCTCTTAGTTTTTAAGATGGAAAAAATACATTTATCTATGCTAAACTCACATATCTGAAATATTTCAGAAAAAATAAAATATAAAATATATGATTTAAGCAATTTTCTTTAGGTTGAACTTAACAAAATTGTAAAACTAGATCAAATATCTATCTTTTTCTTTAAAAAAAAACTCATATCTTAAGAATATATAAAAAATATATAAATAAATAAAATCTTAAATATATAATTTAAGCAGTTTTCTTTAGTTTAAACTTAGAAAAATTGTAAAACTAGATCAAATATTTATATTTTTCTATAAAAAAAACTCAAAACTTAAAAATATATACAATTTGAAATTTATTCAATTGAATTTTACATTTTAAAATGAAATTTTAGCTCTTTATTTTTCCCATTTTTGAACGAAAAGATCAGAAATATCAGTGCAGAAATTCCCCAGGACAACGTTTCTCATAGAATCCCATACAAACCTGTTATACTCGTATAAAGTTTTTATTTAATCCATGATTATGCAACATTTATGCGTGGTATTTGACAGGTCGAACCTTGCCCTCAGTTTCTGCACTTGTTGCCCCACGTTGTGGTTCCATCGATGGCGATGCGTAGCTCTGCATAAGCAGCTCCTGCAACGAAACAAAGAGGGATGAGCCGAAGTAGAGAGAGAGAGAGAGAGAGAGAAGGGAAGAGAGAGCGAGCATAGGGTGCTGTAGGGGCTGTAGGGGCCGTGCATAATGCGATATTATCGAGCGCTTCAAGGACACGCCACTTCTCACGGCAGCGAAGTGAGAATATGCGAGGGCAATACATATGCAAATGTGTTGCCTACACACACACTCGCACACACGCACACACACTCGCACAGATTAGTTGCATATCTGTTGCACCTACACGCACTTGATGGGAATTTTCCCAGGCTGCGCTGCCCTCTCGATGCGCATTAATCAATATTACAAATTGTGTTGGCCAAATGAAATGACTTTGGTTTATGCTAAGCTG
Organism: Zaprionus tsacasi; assembly: GCA_018904105.1. Lineage (NCBI taxonomy): Eukaryota > Metazoa > Arthropoda > Insecta > Diptera > Drosophilidae > Zaprionus > Zaprionus tsacasi. Next base: position 5,820,895 of record JAEIFR010000001.1, read on the forward strand.
GAGCCAGGCTGGGAGGGAGGAGGAGAAGCAGGAGGAGGAGGAGGAGGAGGAGAAGGAGGAGGAGAAGGAGCAGGAGGTGGAGCAAGAGGAGGAGAGAGCTGAAGGAGCTAAAGGAGGAAGGAGAAGGAGGAGTAGGAGAAGAAGGAGCAGGAGGAGGAGGAGCAAGAGGAGGAAAGAGTTAAAGGAGCTAAAGGAGGAAGGAGAAGGAGGAGTAGGAGAAGAAGGAGCCGGAGGAGGAGGAGAAGAAGGAGAAGAAGGAGAAGAAGGAGAAGAAGAAGAAGAGAAGAATGAGAAGAAGGAGAAGAAGGAGAAGAAGGAGCAGGAGGAGGAAGAGGGTGAGGAAGCTGAGAAGCAGGAGGAGCAGGAGGAGCAGCAGGGAGCACAGCAGCGTGAGCAATAGATACAGGGAGCAGGAGAAGGCAGCAGGTGGAGGAGCAAGAGGAGGAAGGAGCTGGAGGAGGAAGGAGCTGAAGGAGGACGAAGCTGGAGGAGGAAGGAGCTAGAGGAGGAAGATGAGAAGCAGGAGGCAGCGCGAGCAATAGGAACAGGGAGCAGGAGTAGGCTAAAAGAGTTGCAGGAGAAGGAGGCAGGAGCAGTAGCAGCAGGAGGAGGATGAGGGTAGAGGAATCGTAGCTGGGGCAGGCAGAACGCACGCTAAATGCTTGAAATGCCAATAAATCACATACGAAACGAGCTGGAGCTGGAGCAGCAGCCGGCAAGGGGTAAAGACGCTGCCTGTCTGTGGCTAGCTCACTCTACCTCTCTTGCCTTCTCTTTCTATGCCTCTCCTGCTCTTTCTCTTTCCCTCGATGTGTGTGTGTTTTTTTGCCAAGTAGTTTGACAGGCTGCGACTTTGCCTTCGCTTCACTTGTCAGCGGCATCATTAATAATCCTTTTGCGGCACACAAAAACGTAGCATACTTTGCTGCGCTCCAGTTTTGAAGCAGAAATAAGGTAAATGATGCAAATAAACAAATGTCATATGCGACTCTCTCTCTCTCTCTCTCTCTATTTATCTCCCTCTCTCTTTCTATCTCTCTCTGCATTTGAAGAAAAGGAACCCTTTTTGCTGTCAACCTCAAAAATGTCATTAGGCAAGACGTGCTCGCAGCCTGCAATCGCTTTCGCTCTCTCTCCCTCTCTCTCTCTCCTTCTCTCTCTCTCTCTCTCTTATACACTCTCCCTCTCTGTCACTCTTCCGCTTCCGCTGTCTGTCACACATATGCTCTCGATTGTTGTAATTCGATTCCGAGGAAAGCGTTGCGCACATTTCTTGATTTGGAATTAATGCAAATTAATGATGCAGCCTGAACTAGGCAGGCTACACAGGGAGAGAGAGAGAGAGAGAGCGAGAAAGTCTCCAAATAGTTTTTTAATGCTTTTTGTGGCATTTTTCCATTTCCATCGAAAAAAAGCAACGTCTTGTCTCGCCCATAATCCATTTCATCTGCGAAATGTTGCATGCCAGCACTCTCTCTCTCTCCCTCTCTCTCCCTCTCCTCTCTCTCTCTCTCTCGCTAGCACTTTCTCACAAGCAAGAAAGGCAAACAGGATGCTCATTTGTGCGTCGTTGAAAATGTTTTTCCACTTTTCCCTCTTTTTTGCAGCCTTTTGCGCTTCGATAAATCACATAAGTCTTATAGGAAATTGGATTGGGGTCTCTTTCTCAGGAGTCCTTCCATAGATCCCTATGAAAGTTTAGTAATATAGTCTTCACACACTAACTCACAATATGCTATTAGCTTAAGCTGAAAGATCTTCAGGTCTCTCTAGGAAGCGTTGTTTTTTCTGCCTCATTTTAACTCATAAACCTGGCTTATGGTCCTGCTGCTGGCTCGTCTCTTTAAGCTGTCCAAAATACTCGACACAAAATACTCTCTTTATATTAATCCATAGAAAACACCCTATATAAAACACCCTGCACAAGCCGCTCTACATATATAAAAATCCCCTATGGAAATTGCCTTATAAAAAATAATCTTTAAACCTTTTGTATATATTAAATTTTAATATCAAATTTGATTGCCAAAATCTACAAAATATTTTTAAAATTTGCACAATTAATTCAGCTAAAATTCCTCAAAAAACATGACTAGTAAATACTCAGTAGTTTTGGTTCAGTTAATTATTGCATATTGATTTACTGGTAAATTTCCAAATTAATTTACAGGGTATACCAGACCCCTAAAGGCATTAAAATCTGTTGCATTCTATTTTTTATATACTTTTGTATACCCTGTAATCAGCTTTAATCAACATATGTAAATACTCAAAAAAAAAAAACAATTGCAATTCCCAGTGTCGATTTCAAATCTTCAGTGTAATCGTTATTGTCGTAGTAATTATGATCTTTGTTATTGTTGTTGTTGTTGTTGTTGTAATTTTTGTTGCTGTTGCTTTTGTCGCATATCAAAGTCGAACTAACAAATTATGATCTGTCGACGAAGCCTTGTGTGCCCGTGCTTTTGGCCACATAACAAACGTGGCTCGAACGATTTCAAGAAACCCCATTAACCTCAATTAGTGACTTGCGTATGAACAATGCGACAGCTGTCTCGCTCTCACACACACGCACACCCTTCTCTCTCTCTCACTCGCTGACAAACTGAACAAACTGCTAATTAAAATAATGTCAATAAAATTGTGGTCCATTATACGCTACCGAAAATTGCAGCTAACACAGACACACACACACACACATACGCATTCATACAGTCAGAGCGAGAGAGAGAGAGAGAGCGAGAGAGAGAGAGACAACGAGCGATTGCCAAACGTGGAATTTAATAGAGCTGCGAGCTTTGGGGCCAAAAGTTGAGATACTCGTAATAAGCAGATACAACAACAGCTATAAGAAAGAAGAAGAAGAAGCTGAAAAAAATCACAGGCCGGCAATAAATGTTGAATACAAAAAAAAAAAAAAAACTCGAAGAAGAAGCAGAAACACAAAGTACAAAGCAACCATAAACGAAAATGAAAACCAGAGAGAGAGGGAAAATGCGCGCAGAAAAAGGAAAGAAACAAATGAAAACAACAACAATAAGTTTGAAAGTTTGTCCACATTCGTGACTATATAGAGATATATACATACTATATATATGGTATATATGTACGATAGATACATGTATCTTTTGTCGAACAATCGAATTCAATGCGAGCTCAGTTTCCCAGGGCAACAACAACAGTTGCATACACACACACACACACACACACACACACACACACGCATTTCGTAACAAGCCAAAAAGAGGCTGCAATTTTGCCAAACCCGCTAATTATTAGTTAACTTGTATCTTTAAGATACACACACACACACAGACAGACACAAACACACACACACATTGCTCAATAGACCAGAACAGGAGAGGCCGCGTGGAGAGGGGGGAAGGGGAGCGTAGGCTGCGCTGCATTGTCACGTAGCACGTAGAAAAGTATCTCATGGCTGCACACACACACACACACACACACACACACGCTGGCAAGCCAATAGCACAATTCATTGACTTTCCCAAGCCAAATGCGTGATTTTCACATGTATCTATTAGATACGTTTGTATCTTTTGCAGGCGGCGTGTCAATGCGTAGCAAACGACACAGTTTACAGTTTCTTTTTGACACGCCCCCTTTCTTGAGAGTAACGTACTACGCCCATGCCGATAGTGAAGCAGTCAAGCGCTGCTGCCCCCCTCACCCCTCGCACGAAAATTATAGTTGCAACCATAACAATTTTCAACTGCGCCAACTGTCGCTATATAGTGTACTATATACTTAGAAAGCTGTGGGAACCTCTCTCTCAGGTAATCCCCCTAGTAACCTACGTCTCCGCTTCCCCCACCTCCTGCTCACTCCCTCAGCAGAGGCTGCACCATTGCCAAGTCGAAATGTTAAAAATGCATAAGAGGAAAATTTATAGAAGGGAATCGAAATTTGGTCAAAAATTATCGACCTTCTATATGGGTTGATCCTTTATGTACCCCTAATGGAGCCTCTAAAGGTATGGAAAATTTCGTCTTTTTTTAGAAATCATCAGATTTTCTTGGGAGAAGGCATTTTCTTCATGATTTGACCTCTAAATTGATTCCGCATCAAAAAATAAAAGATCTAAAATTTTCAAAAATTTGGGTCTCCCGTATGTCTTTTATGCTCCTTGATCGATGTCAGTACCTCTAAAGAACCTCTAGCATGGAAAACTTCGTTAAAAATCATCAGATTTTCTTGGGAAAGGGCTCTTTCTTCATCATTTGACCTCTAGATTGATTTTGCATCAAAAAATAATAGATCTAAAATTTTCAAAAATTTGGGTCTGCCGTATGTCTTTTATACTCGATTTCAGTACCTCTATAGAGCGTCTAGTATGGAAAACTTCATCAAAAATCATCATATTTTCTTGGGAGAGGGCTCTTTCTTCATTATTTGACCTTGAGATTGATTCTGCATCAAAAAATAAAAGATCTAAAATTTTAAAAAATTTGGGTCTACCGTATGTCTTTCACATTACACCCTTGCTCGATTTCAGTACCCCTAAAGAACCTCTAGTATGGAAAACTTCATCAAAAATCATCCGATTTCCTTGGGAGTTGGCATTTTCTTCATGATTTGACCTCTAGATTAATTCTGCATCAAAATATTAGGGATCTAAAACTATCAAAAATTTGGGTCTACCGTATGTCTTTTATCCTACCTCCATGCTCGATTTCAGGATCCCTATAGAACCTCTAATATGGAAAACTTTGTCAAAAATCATCAGATTTTCTTGGGAGATGACTTTTTATCCATTATTTTGCCTCTAGATTGATTTTGCACCAAAATATTGTGAATCTAAAAATTTCAAAAATTTGGGTCTCCCATGTGGCTTTTATACTACCTCTTTGCTCGATTTCAGTACCCCTATGAAGCCTCTAGTATGGAAAACTTCGTCAAAAATCATTAGATATTCTTGGAGAGGTTTTTTTATCCGTTATTTTGCCTCTAAATTGATTCTGCCTCAAAATATAATGAACTCAAGGTTTTCAAAATTTTATCTTCCATGCTTACCCTCCACAGTCCATTACAGGGTATGCAAATGCGTTGGGCAAGGTGTGCTCTGCTGAGACCGAATGGTGTTGCTGCTGCTGTTGGTGGTGGTGCGTGCATTATATAAGGTCAGGAAAGTAAGCAGTTGGCATTTGGTGTTCCCACAGGACGCGACGCGAAAATTATCTTTGTTGTTGTTGTTGTTGGCAGTATCTGTTATTGGTAATTGTATCGCCTTTTTGCCTACTTTGCTGTGGCATATGCAAGGGCCATAAATCTGCAACCCCCTCCCCTCCCCCCGCTCTCCCCCCGCTGTAGACTAAAGCTACCTCAGCAGGCATCGAGATTCGACACTCTCCCAAAGATGATGATGAGCTATGGCTTTTCTATGCAAATCGCTGAGCTGTTGTTGTTGTTGTTGTTGCTTTAATTGAAATGCAAATGCAAACTGGGGCCAAAATCCCCTCCCCCCTCCTCCCCTCCTCCCCCTCCCCCTCTGCATTGTCCAACTGGATCACGCGCATGTTGCATCTCACAGTTCCTGAACACGATCGAAACGAATGCCAAAGCGGTAATCTAAAACCGAAAAAAAAAAAAAAAAAAAAAAACAGAAGCTTCACGAAGTATCTGTGCATCTCTGTGTATATCTATAGCTCTCTAGCTGTATCCAATAACTCGGGCAAACAGATTCGTAGACAATGTAATTAGAACGCGGACAATTGTAATGCATCTCTCTCTCTCTGTCTCTCTCTCTCTCTGTCTCTGTCTCTCTCTGCATCTGAATTGCGATTCCGATTAAAAGGGTCGAGTGCAACTTAGCGAAGCCAGCAGCGTCACCCGATCTGGTTCCAATCCTAGCGTAATATCATATCTATATATATATACTCGTTTATATATCTATATTTCTCACTCGCGGTGTTGCGACGTTGCCAAATTTCACTGAGCTACTCAAATGCGACAGCTGCTCTGCTCGGCCCTGCCCTGCTCTGCCCCTCCCCCAATCGCACTGAGCTGATTATAATAATTTCGCCCTGTCAGGGAAGTGGGACGTCACCCATGGCTCGGTTTCCTTAAGGTTTCCTTTCGTTTTCCTTTCGCGATCCTTGAACTGCAATATGCAAATGAGCACGAGCCTCAAGAGCAACCCTCTCTCTCTCTCCCTCTCTCTGCCATAATGAGGCAAAGGTGTTTAATTGTTCGTTCCGGATAGAGGGTCCTGCTCAGGTTCTCAGTTTCAGTTTCAGGTTCGCGACGCAGGCAAAGGCAGCTGCCCGAGAAAGAAAAAAAAAACAGAAAAGAAAAATAACTTTATGAAAATTACTTGTAAATACAACGGGTGATCGATGATCAAGAGTCTCTCTCTATAGGGTTACAATATGATAAATAGAGCAGAAAGTGCTGCTGCAAGTAGAGTTATTAGTATAATACAGCCCAAAAAGCAGTTTTCTGCGCAAAATGAGTGATTTTCTAGAGCAGTGGGCGTGGCATGGCAAATTTAAAAAGCGCATACACTGCGCCTGACTTAAAGGCAGCCACAGATCAAATTTGATAACTCTAGCTATGATAATAGCCAAGATCTCGCGGTTCATACAAACAAAAACTCTGCTCAGCGCACTCAGACCCTTGTCAAGTGGCAACACCGCCAATTTAACACCTACTCGCTTAGTGTCGCACTCTCTCCCTCTCTTTTTGTCTCACTCTACTGCGCTCTCTCTCTTTCTCTCTCTCTCCCCCTTTGTCCGAACCCTTTGCCTTGCTGCATTTGCGGCCCTGCGGCCATGTAAACAACTCTAAACTCGAATCATTTATCTATTACGCAATTACGAACACACACATGCACACACGCACACACACACACACACACACACACACACACACAGCGTCGCCTGTTGCTGCCTCCCCGTGCAAAATTCACACCGCAACGCGGCGAATTTTTCCAACATTTTTCGCCAGTGCAAAAAAAAAGACAACAACAGCAGCAGCAGCAACAATTGGCAGCGCACGCACCACAGCAACAACAACAACAGCAACAACAACAGGGTGACCCACCCCACAGCAGGCAGGCAGCAACCCTTAACCCTCCGATGTGGCCTGCAACCCTGCGCAGCGCTTGCTGCTTGCACTTGGCACGGCCAACACCTCAGCCTGTGTGTGTGTGTGTGTGCGAGTGTGTGTGTGTGTGTGAGTTTTGCAATTATCACGCGTTTATTGCAAAACAATGCAAATATTGTAACGGTAGCTGCAACAGCAACAACAACAACAACAGCAGCAGCAGCAACTGTTGCTCTCGTTGCTGCTGCTGCTGTTGTTGTTCGTTTTTCGGCAAAAGGTCAAAGGGCATGGCCAGGGGCAGGGGGCAGACGCCAGGCGCTGTTGTTGATGTCCTGCGGCGACTGCGCTTGTAATTGCTGTCAATTTTGTTGCTGTTGTTGTTGCTGCTGCTGTTGTTGTTGCCGCTGCCATTGTTGCTGCTGCTGCGTATTTTTTCCGCATCTTTTCGGTTTTGCGAAAGGGAAAGCGATTTTTTTTTTGTGTTTATTTTGTTTTTGTTTTTGTTTTTTTTTTTGGGAAAGACAAGTGAAAAATGTATCTGAGTTGCTGCTGCTGTTGTTGTTGTTGTTATTGTTGCTGCTGCTCTCATGTTTGTGTCTAATTAACGGTAATTAACGCATTAAATGGGCGTGTGCGAGTGAAAGTCGCCGCTCGCCCCTTCACCGATGCTGTGTGTGACCCAGGACTATTTGGCAATAGATTGAGAAACTAAAAAAAAACTAAAAAAGGAAAAATAACTAAAAAGGGAAAAGGGACTAGTAGTAGACAGACTCGCTGAGAAATACCCTGCACACAATCGTAATTTGAGCAAATATACACTTAAGAAACTAACAAAAAAAAAAGAAAAGAATAATGATAAATATTAATATATCATTAGTTAATAATATGTATATATACAGATAAATAACAATCATTATTAATTCAAACAAACTAGGTAGAAAAATACTATACATAACTACAGAAAATTACTACTAAAATACACAAAATACTTTAAATATATCGGAAAAAATACTTTAAAAATACTGAAAATATTGAAGAATACTTTGAAGTATGAAAAAATACTGCATATATACCACAAAATACTTCTAAAATACTTGCAAATATCAATTAACACAAAAACTGGTAATAAGATCGAATAATACTGCAAAATACTAAGTCAATAACTAAAAAATACTAGGCAACTATACTCAATTATTGTAAAAAACTACAAAAATTGTTGAAAATAATGCAAATTATTGCAAATATACCGCAAAAACGCAGCATATATTCAGAAATACTTTAAAATACTGTAAAACTACTACAAAAAATACTCTAAATATTGACTATATATATAATAATAAATATGACTACATATATTGCAGGAACTTAAATAATACTGACAAAATACTAAGAATACTCACAAATTCTCAAAGATATTGTTATATTAAAAAAAAACCGAAAAATACTACAATAATACTGAAATACTGCAAAAATACCAACATTTCTATACTCAATTTTCACATATCATAAGCAAATAAAAATTAAATACAAAATCACAATAATTTGCCTTGAAAGTCACGCTCAATAAGCGTACAGAGAGATGCGCATAGATCGATAGGGTATTATGCGAGTGTGTGTGTGTGAGTGTCTGTGGCCATTGAAATAACTCAAAAGTTGCATAGTTATAACTTAATTACCAACCCGTTGATGATAATTGTTAATTGTTGTTGCTGTTGTTGTTGTTGTTGCCGCCTCATCAAGCAGCGCAAAAATGCCACACACAAATCAAATCAATTTGCGGCATGCACAGACACGCACACACACGCACACAAAGCCAGCGGCGTCGCCATCGAATCAACCAACCAAAAAACAACACTAATATGACACTTTAACAGTTAGGCCAACACTCTCGCACACACACACACACATAACCTACAAGTCGTGTCTCTCACTCACTCACTCACTCACTCACACGCACACGCAACTAATAATAAAAAATCATAATTTCAATCAAAGGCAGCAACAACAAGAAGAAGAAGAAGCCACAGGCAGCGGCAGCAGCAGCGAGCAGCGAACGTGGCAGAGGCAACAGCAACAGCGACAACGACAACGACGACGACGACTACGCATCGGCACCTGCATAGCGCGCGCTCTTTTACACCTATGCAGGCAGCCAGCAGCAGCAGGCGAAAAAAAAAACGAAAAAAAAACTCAGCAAAAATCAAGCGCCGCACTCAATGGGCAACAAACGAGCTCAACGCACGCTCAGCCGCAGCTTCAGGTCTCAGTCTCAGTCCGAGTCTCGGTCTCAGTCTCAGTCCGAGTCTCAGTCTCACTCCCGGGCTCAGTCTCAGTCGCTGTCGCCGTCTTTTGCCTCACTCGCTGAGCGCGTGCGCAGCGCGGAGAGTGCGGAGGAGAGAGAGCAGGCTAGCACACACACACACAACAACAAAAAAAACATGCTTGATGGCAAAAGAAATCAAAGCCAAAAGCTGTTGAAAAAAACGCACACACACACACATGCAGCAGCAGTGGCGTCGCAGTCGGAGAGACGCACGCAGAGACAAAGCGACAGCAACGACGCCAACTTAAGCTCAATTCAATGGCGTTTGGTGCGAGCGTGCGAGCGAGTGAGCGAGAGCTGCCTGACTGCCATCAAATAAAATGCTGTCGCCGCGCTGCTTTTTTCCTTTCTTAACTTATTACAACAACAGCAGCGGCGGCGGCAGCAGCAGCAGCAGCAGCTGAGCGATGCTGCGTCGTCGTCGTCGTCGTTGTCGTTGTCTTCGTTCGATGAATGATGTTGGCGCTGTCGCTGCCCGCAGCTACCTGCGCTGCGCACACAACAGAGAGACACACACACACACACACATGTCTCACACACGTGTGTCCATTGACGTCGTCGTCGTCTGCTTTGGCTCACCAATAAAATGGGGCGGGGCTTAAATCGTATATATATTTCTTTTTTCTTCTTCTTTTTTACTGCTTTTTTCCTGATGCTGCCGCTGTCGCAGTCGACGTCGCTGCTGTGTGACACTTGCCTGCGTCGAAGTGTGTGTATGCGTGTGTGTGTGTGTGTGCTTCGGTTTTTATTATGTGAATTATCGAAAATTGAGCGACGTTTGCGTCGAACGTGTGTGTGTGCGAGAGCGTAGCTTTTTTGTTGAGTCACATCTCCCACCCACAGATTGAGTGAGTTTCTTTTTCGTTTTGTCGCCTTGTGGCTTGCAATTTCGACAATTTCAATGAGGGGGCAGCACTTTTATGAGTAGTTTCGGTATTTTTATAGTTATTTCTTTATTTTTCTATTTAGTTGTTCATTTCTTTATGCTTATTTTATTTATTTAAATATTTCATATATTTATTTTATTATTTATATTTCTATTTAATTATTTGTTTCTCTATGTATTTACTCATTTATTTCTTCTTATTATATTATTCTATTTCTTCATTTTTCTATTATTTTTTTAATTTTTCATATAACTTTCTTATTATATTTATTATTTTTATTATTTCTTATATAAAAAAATATTTTGAACTTATTGAAACCCGATTTAGGGCAGGCCTACTTTTCTATTAGTTCCAGAGAGAAATCTATTTCCATTTGGTATCTATACCAGAGCCTAATTTGTCAATGTCAAATCAATCGAAATTCATAGTTCAATTTAATCGGTACTAAAGGAATTTCAAATTTTTGAATTCTCATTCTGATTTTGTGGCGCCAAAAGAGTATCGTGAGGAAGAAATAAACAAAAATATATAATAAAGTACTTAAATTGTGTTAAAACTGAAGATTTGATGAATTTTTTGAGATAAGGCTGATTTTATCGTTGGAATAATCTATTGTATCGTATTCGTACAGTTTAAACACACAGGTGAGCCCATCCCCATTTCATAATATTACAACAGTATATCATTATATCATAAGAAAAAGAAGAGTTTTTGCACACCTTTACTGCTGAAAAATTAAAAATCAAACAAAATTGTTCATATTATTGATATATTTTTGATGAAATACGTTATTAATGATATATGATGCATAAACATATAGTATATTATTTTTATTATAATTTTGATATGTAGAAAAATACATATTTCAATAATTATAAATTAAAAATTATATTTTCATAAATATTTTCATACAAAAATAAATAAAATCCGTTGTCAACAGAATCCGCGCTGTGAATTCTCACTCAATTGTAACGAGTTCGAAAAATAACGCGAACCCATTTCGAACATGATGCAGAGACGCCCCTGCGCTCGATTGCAACTGCAACTCAAACGCGCGTGGCGAGCGAGCGAGAAGCACTCAAACCCATTGAGTGGCATTGCCTCTTGAGTGCTTTCGCTTGCTGCTGTAACAAACACTTGTTTGTTTTGTTTGCCGCTTGCAGCAGCAGCAGTGGCAGTGGCAGCAGCAGCGACGTCAGTCCGGCTGCAGCGCAAGGCAAGCTCTGGCCCAGCCCCAGCCCCAGCCATGGCTCAGCTCGGCTTGGCTCGGCTCGGCTCAAGGCGAGCTCAGCGCGAGCCGAAGTCACACGAAGCCGAACGACAGAGCCGACCGAACGACCGACCCGACAAACCGACAGAGCCGACAGACCGACCGAGCGAGCGAGGCGGGCGACCATTCATCCATCGATTGTCAATCAGCCGTTTGACTCGCATGTGCACAAATGAGAAGGAACGAAAGAACGAAAGAAAGCGAGCTTCGCGCCTGCTCTCCCACACACACACACACACAGAAACTGAGAGACACAGGCACTCATGTGAGCGTGTGTGTGCGTGCACACATGGGCAACTGCAAAAGAAATGGTTGGCTGCCAAGCAGAAGAAGAAGAGAAGAAAAAAATCTAACTGCAATGAAATGAAATGAAATGAGTTTCGGCAGTGGCAGCGGCAGTGGCAGCGCTGCCAACGCCACAGCACGACCAGCTACCGAAGGCATCGTGTAGGTGGCGCTGCTGCTCCCGCTCTCTCTCTCTCTCTCTTTGCATTTTTCTCTCGCTCAGCTCAGCTGCTGCTGCTGCTGCCCACACGGCCCTTCGGCTTCAGTGCCAGTGCACGAGGCGTCTCTCGCATGCTGCTGCAACGCGGCTGCTGCTCTCCTCTGCATTAGGTGCGCGCCCCCCCCCCCTGCTCCCTCCTCCCTCAGCAGCATCGCACGCCCATTGAACGTTGGGTTAAGGTTGCTGTTCGGCTGCTGCGCTGCTGCTGCCACTGCCGCTGCACTTGGAGCTTCGATACAATTTGAACTTTTTCTTTATGTGCAGCAAAGTCGCAGCGAGAAGCGACGCTGCCACCACCGCCGCCGCCGTCGCGTTCGTTTCGAGAGACTTAAGCAAATTGCAGAGCACAGCATCGCTGACTGGATGTAGGGGGGGAGTACAGGGGTGTAGCTCGGGGCCGTAGGGTTGAGGCGCGCTGAGTCGAAGGGGGCGCCGCTGCCTGCTCGCTTTAAATCTGCAAAAATATGAGTTTTAAATAAAAAAAAAAAATTACAACTTGAAAGTAAATTTGCATTCGTTGGAAAAACGGAAAAGGGGGGACTGGGAAAATTTTAGGGGAAATTCAATTGCTGGCAAGGGAAAATATGCTAGAAAATTTTAAATTACTTTAAAATACAAATATCATGTGCATTCTATTAATTTATGGTATTTATTTTGCTTAAAATCAGTAAAGAAAAGATTATCAATATTATAATATGCATATTTGGTTTATAATGAGCAAAATGAAGCTTTTTTGTATTATAAAATAATCTTTTTATATATTATTACAATAAAATTGCTTTATTATTTGATTTATTCCTGTAGGAAACAGAAATTCAGCTTTATATGAATACATAATGTTCGTAAAACAATGAAAAGTAATTTAAAATATATCAAGCCTAAATTATAGAATCAAATAGAATCTAATAAGTATATAAACTAGTGAATATCTTAAAAAAGAGTTGATTTATATGAAAAAACTATGAAATTTATCAATAATGTGTTCCAAAAATAATAACATACATCTCTTAATAAGCAAATATCATAAGAAAACTGCTTAAAAAAATATATATATATAAAATGTATTCAGTAATTTGTATTTAATATAATTCCTAGCTAAATTATTCAATAATAAGCTTGAAAAATAATATTCAAAGCAGAAAAAACAAGAAAATATCTAAATATCGAAATTAACAAAGTAATGGATATTTTTTGTTAAAAATATTTCGATACTTACATTTTATACAATTTCTAGCAAATTTAAACCAATAATTTGCTATATTTTTAGTACATTTTTCAAAATTGACCAAGTTTCACTTATTTATGTTTTAAAGCGCAGCTTATGACTTAATCTGTTTACCCCTCTTCTTCCTTTTCTTCTTCTCTTTCTGCTTTTGTCTTGGCTGCTGCTTTGGTAATTTCGCCATGGCAAATTCCTTAAACGTAATCTTAAGTTCGTTACTGACCTTTGCCCCCGCCCACGCCCCCGTTCATGTCCCTGTCACTGCTCTGCCCCCACGCAACGCCGCCCTTGCACATTTTGCGGTTCTCCCTCTCCCTCTCTCTCTCTCTCTCTCTCTCTCTCTCTATTACCTGTGGAGGGGGCTGGGACTGCCCCCTCGTTAGCCCTCCCCCAGCAGCAGCAGCTTGACCTTTGGCAAGCTACTTGAGGCACACACACACACACACACAGGGATAGAAAAAAAGTCCATCACATACACCTACACACACACACACACACACACAAGCGTAGCCAGACACAATAATAATTTGAGCTACAACAACGAAATCCGCAAGGAAGTCCACATTACACCCACACCCCACTGTGCTATCCCACTGTACCCCCACTCACCCCCTTTCCCTACGCCACTGCCAACAACAAATAAATAATAACAAGAACAACAAAAGTAGCGTGAGAGCGAGAGAGAGAGTGAGAGAGAAGAAGCGACTGCAATTTAATTCATAAACAAGAAGAAAACGAAGAAGCAGAAGAAGAAGAAGCAGAAAGAAGCGAAATAATCTCAAAGCCGGCAAAGAATGCTTCCCCTCTCACACGCTCTCTCTCTCTCTCGCTCTAGTGCTCTCTCTTTCTCTCTCCCTCTTTCCCACTCAATCTGCGGCTCAATCAACAAAAAACTAGACGAGTCAAATGTGTGTGAGAGCGCACACACACACACACGCGCGCGTTTTCCTTTTTCCTATAAGTTTTTCCCAATCAGAAAAAAGGCGACACGAGCAGCGGCAGCGGCAGCGACGTCGCTACACAAATTGAATGCCAAGCCGCAGCGGCAGCGGCAGCGCAGCGAGCGAGCGAGAGCGAGAATGAATGAATGAATTTCAATACATGCAACTGACAGTTATCAGCAGCAGCAGCAGCGGCAGCGGCAGTGGCAGCAGCAGCAGAGGAAGACAAGGCGAGAGCAGAAAAATCACGAGAAGCGAGAAAAAAACGCATGCAAAAAGTAAACAGAACAGAAACGCGCTCATGTTCGTGCAAGCGTGCGTGCGTGTGTGTGTGTGTGTGAGAGTGGCGACGGCGCAGAGTAAATGCTCAGCCCCGAAAAGCAAAACAAACGAAATATCAAAAACCTATTGAAGAATCAAAAGTATTGCACACCAGCAGCGTCACTAAATTGAGTGACTCTCTCTGGCTTGCTGCTCTCTCTCCACACATACGCAGGCCGACAGGCAGGCACATCACGCTCTCGCTCTGTCGCTCTACATATGCCGCTCAATGGCGCTATCTCTGCCCAACTAACTAACACGCGCGCGCTCTCTTGCGCTCGCTCTCTCTGGAGTGCATTCAGTGTAGTGGCGCTCGTACGTTCGGTTCGCTACGCAACACGAACAAACCAAACACACGAACCGAACAACGAACACCGAACACCGAACCGAACCACGAACCGAACTGCGAACCCAAGCGAGCGAACCGAACGTGTCCCGATGCGTCGCTGTCGCATCGCTCGCGTCGTGCATGTGTGTGTGTGTGTATGAATTTTTTCGGGGTTGTCGACGCTGCGACTTGTTCAATGTTGTTTAGTCATCAACAGAAGTCGTGACTGGCAACGTCGCCTGTGTGTGCCGCCGCCAGTGTTCGAGCCGAGAGTGAGTGTGTGTTGTGTGTGTGTGACAGCGACTGTGACTGCGACTGCGACAGCAACAGCAGCGACTGCGACTGCGAGATTGACTGACTGTTGACTCTCTGTTTACAGTTTGCCGTTTACAGTTGTAACTCTCAGAACTGTCTCCGTCTCCACAGTCGACGGCACAGTGGAGTCGCGTACGCGAAACAGTCCCAAGCAGCAACAACACAATAAAAATACAAATAAATATAAATAACAAAATTACAAATAAATTAAAAAACGTAACTTAATTGATAAACAGGCGCAAATCGAACTGTTTTTTTTTCTATCTCTCTCCAACACGCACTCAGTTGTTTACACATTTTTTTGCTCTATTTTTTTTTGTCAAATCAAAACGAAAACACAACAAAAAAATTAAAAAGAAAACAAATGGAAATTCGTAAAGAATCAAAAAGAAAATTTGATAAATGAAAATTGTGTCGCGTGTGTCAAAGTGTAACAGCAGCAGCAGCAGCAACAGCAGCAACACCTGCAGCAGCAACAACAACTTGTGCAACATCAACAACAACAACAACAATAATAATAATAGAGAGGAGTCTGCAGACTTTTCCCGGCAAATGGCAACAAATTTCAATGCCGTCGCAATTGTTGCAACTGCAGCAGCAACATCAGCAACATCAGCAACAGCAGCAACAAACAGGCGCCATTTGTGTGTTTAGATCGGTGCTGAGTGTTGTGTGTGCGTGTGTGTGACGACAGTGTGTGTGATAAGCCAAAAATACAACAACAACAACAGCAGCAACAAATTACAAGCAACAACAGCAACAACAACAAATTGGCGACAACATTAGCAAAAATTGCATGAATTTTTTTGAGCACGTAAACAAATAAAACAGAAGAAGAAGAAGCAGCAAAGAAAAAACAAAACAAACAAATCGAAAATAAAAGCAAATAACAAAAATAAAAACAAAAGCAAAAATAACAAGAGAAAAAGGCTAAAAAATAAAAGCCAAGCCAAAAAGTGCGTGCACGTGTGGCCCACTGTGACAGTGTCTATCGTTGTGTGTGTGTGTGTACAGTGTGACCAGGCAGCAGGAGAGCAGGAAGAGGAGGAAGAGAGCAGAGGAGGCGCCTTAACTAATTTAGCGGCTTTTTCAATGCCTCCGCCCGCAACGGCGCAACAGACGCCGCGATAACAACAACAAAAGCAACGCACAAAAGAGAAGAAGATCGAGAGAGAGCGAGAGAGAGAGCGGAAGAACGGAAGAGGAGCAGCATCTAAAGCCAACTCCAGCGTAGACAGCCCACGAATGCAGCCAACATTGCCACAAGCCGCTGGGACAGCCGATATGGATCTGACGGCTGTTCAATCAATCAACGATTGGTTTTTCAAAAAGGAGCAAATTTATTTATTGGCACAATTTTGGCAACAGGTAAGGCAACCCTAACCAATCGAACCCATCGCATATCAATCGGGAACCAATCGCGCGTTTCAACCAATCAGCGAGAGTCGCGAAAATCGAAAAAAAAAACAAACCAAGCGAAACGACCTAAAAACGACCAAAAAAAAAAAGCTAAAAAAAAATATAGCCGGCTTTTACAGTGTTACAAAGTGTCGCAATTAGTGTGCAAAATTTGGGCAGAACAGAATTTAGCAAAGTTCTTAAAGTGTATATTCCTTATAGATAGCACTACTTGGGGCAAGATATAACGCAGCCTTAGCAAGCTTTGCATAGCACAATTTTA
Source organism: Zaprionus tsacasi (assembly GCA_018904105.1). NCBI lineage: Eukaryota > Metazoa > Arthropoda > Insecta > Diptera > Drosophilidae > Zaprionus > Zaprionus tsacasi. The sequence continues at coordinate 5,837,750 of JAEIFR010000001.1, forward strand.
TTGCTTTACAATAGTCATATAATATAATATAATTGATAGATTACTATTATTACGCTATTGTTGTAGAATTTCAATTGCGATAAGGCTCTCTCTCTCTCTCTCTCTCTTAAACAGGAAATCAAAGCAAATACTAAAAGTTTTTGCAATTTTATAAAAAATATACAAAGTTTTACGAATTTCAATAAGATTCCTGCAAATATTTAGAGGTTTTTGAAAAAAATCCTCAAATTTGCTTGTTTCAAGTGATTTCATATGAGAATTATCTTAGTTCTCAGTAGAAAATTTTACTTAAATTTAAATTATATCAATATTATCTAATGCCAATTTGGGATTTTCCAATAACAGGAAATTCCCCTAAATGCAAGTGACATAAATACGCTTAAAGTTTCCCAGCAAAAGAAGCTTATAGAAATAAAATAAGAAAGAAAAAAAAAAAAAAAAACTCCCACACTTAGCTGAAAACAAACAAGAGAGAAATATGAAAATGATATGCGATGCATATATGAAGTTGTTGCTGGAATTGCAACTAATTGTGTTTGCGTGTCTGTGCCAATTGTTTTTTATTGATTTCTGAAAATTTGTTTACAAAATGTAACAGCAACAACAACAACAACAATGGAAATAGAAATAGTCGAGCGATTTTCGGCTTGAATTGCGCGCAAATTGTTTTTGAGAAAACCCCCCTAAGTAAGACTGGGGGCAACAAGTCGCTGCGATCTCTAGAGAGCGAGAGAGAGACAGAGAGAGAGAGAGGGAGAGAGACAGTCAACTTCAGTGGAAGCGTTGCCTGCTGCTCTCATAATCATCTCTGTCTCTGCGCTGCCAGTGCTGCCAGACAGACGACAATTCTGGCTGCATGCCAAAAAAAAAAAAAAAAAAAAAAAAAAAAAGAAGCCACAACTCGCTCCAGACTAGACAGATATATATACTATATATGGCATCTATCTATAACTCTGCAGGGATGGCAAATTAATTGGAGTTTCTGTCTGTCACCCCCAGCCCCCTTTAGCCACGCCTCTGCCTACTTGTTTCGCAGAAGCAAAAAAAAAAAAAAAGAGTAAAAAATTCGTAGAAAAGGGAAATTTGCAATTGATTTTTCACAGTTTTACAGTTTGTATATTGTAGTTGGGAGTAGTGCATATACAAGTCACATAAGCATATCATTCAGTCAACTCACTCACACACACACTCACTATTCACTCGCTGCACTCACAAACTATTCACTTGGCGCTGTTTTTCCTTCGTTTTGCCGTCGGCAATTTTTTGCATGCTTGCATGAAATTCAATACAAATGCAAATATTTTTGCATGTCTGTCTGTCTGTCTGTCTGTCTCTCGGTCTGTCTGTCTGTCTGCCTGTCTGTCTGCTCGATCTGCAGATCATAGATTAAGCATCTATGAGAGAGAGAGAGGGAGAGGAGGAGCGCAATTAGTGCAAAGTGCAGGCCGAGCGAAGCAATCAATAAAACTGAAGAAAGACCGATTTACGGCCACGCCCCGCTGGAGGCTGGGAGCAGAATAGATTGTTTAGTTAATGTAGACTATGGATTACTCTCTCTATCTATATCTATATCTCTATCATCTGCCAATTTGTTAACAATACCTAAGACTAGTAGAGTATACAAAATGATTTTTTTTTTTTTTTTTTTTTTTTTTTACTCTTTACTTATCTTCCTCTTGTTGCTCATCGATTCGCAGAATTTTTGGAGCGATGCGCACGCTTAACGAGCATTTGATTTGTTATTAATGGCAGGCAAGCAGAGAGAGAGAGAAACAAAAAGAAGAAAAGCTAAAAAATAAGAAAGAGAATAAAGTATAAAAAAAAGTTGAGCAAATTGTTTGGGGATTCATCTTCATCACAGTTCAATCGCTCTCAAGTGACGTGAAGTGATCTCATCTCTCATACCATCGCTTCCTTATCAGCAATATCGTGTAGTTCAGTGTAGTGTATGCCCAAAAATAGCTAGAAAATCTGGCCAATAAATTCGAGACGCGAGACAGAGAATTGTGTAATCATAAATAACAAATAATCGAGTTAAACATATTAATTTGTAAGGCCAAATATAGAAGTTGATTAAATAATTAACAGACTGAGTAAGAGAGAGAGAGAGAGAGAGAGATACATATATAGAGAGGGAAAGAGAGAGAGGGCCCACGACAGCTGTCCAAATTGTTCGACTTTTCAACTTCTTGATTTCGTTTTATTTGGGTTTTTTTTTCGTTTTTTTTTTCTGTCTTGGGGTCTGTCAAGTACATGCGCCATTAAAATTGGCACCAATTCGAAACAACAGAGTGCCAGATTAACAGAATTCAAGCATATATAGCTGATATGATATACTACCAGCATATACTCCAGATATTACGATAGAACTAGCCCACGGCACCGAATCCATTTCCGTATTTTCGATTGCAAAGCAACTTAAGAAGTTCAGAAAGAGAGAGAGAGAGAGAGAGAGAAAAAAACAAAGTGAAACCCGGTCGCAATGCAATCTATAAACTTGACCCATTAACATGGCTAAAAGAAGTGGTAGAAGCAGAGAGGAAGAAGCGGTAGAAGAAGCAATAAAGCAGTAGGTAGCATAGTAAGCAAATATGCTCATTGATTTTCGCTGAATGCGCTGTGGAAAATGATTGAAAAACTCTACAAGCGTTGCAAATACCCTGTAAACAGCTCGCTCTACCCTCTAATGCGTTACGTATTAGCCTGATCTGATCTGCGCTGCGATTATGCGCGCTGTCTTTTTTTTTTTTAGGGTATCTCTAGAGCAACCACAGAGCAACAAAAGATTTTAATTGCCCGAAAGTGCATTGAAATCGAAAGAGAGAGAGATAAAAATACTAGAAACAAGCTTGAATTTACTTTATTTTTTCTTTTTTTTGGCATTAATCAAATCGAAACCGGTTGCCACCACCAGCGACACATCGACAGCGCGTTTCGATAGTTTTTTTTTTTTATTTTTTGATTCAAATATGGCGGTTGCAAGGAATGAAAATCCTGCTAGACATTTGCATATGCCCGAAAATGAGCAGCAGCCCTCGCCGGGGGGCGGGTAGAACAGGACGAAGGGTTGTCTCTGCCCTCTCTCGCTCGCTCTAAGCTCAATGGCAAACACGAGGCTGCAGATACAGATACAGATACAAATATACAGCTATAGATACATTGATACAGATCAGCGGCGTGTGTCATACATATACATATATATATATAATTTCTGGCGTTTTAAGTGCAATTTACAGGGCGGCAGGGCTAATGAGTCAGCCCAAGGGTTAAAAATCAGGGAGGGAATCAAGCAAACCACCCACTAGGCCAGAGACAGAGACAGAAAGAGAAAGAGAGAAACGAAAAACGTATAAAAAAAAAAGAAAAACAGAAACCGAAACCGAAACTGAAACTGAGCGAGTCAATCGCTTCGACGATCGACATTCAGAGATATGTTAATATAATTAAATTAATTTGTCAGCACGGAAATTAAAACCACGCAGCCTCCGTCCGCCACATACATATGCACACTCTATAACGACGACGACAGAAATGCTATCTATATAGAGCAGAGAGGCCCCCACGATACAAAAAAACTGAAAATCGAACAATTAAACTGTGGTAGGGGGAGAGACGCAGTGGCGTGGGCGGGCGCTAGTCAAGCGGGGGGAAGCTCTACTAATAATGTGAAATAAAAAATCATTTGAAAAAGCGAATGAAATACAGAGAGGGAGAGAGAGAGGGAGAGAGAGAGGGGGAGACCAAAACCGAACAGAATTATTATTATTAAAAATTGAGTTCATGAACTGTGTGTGTGCGGGTGTGTACTGTGTGTGTGTGTGTGTGTATTTGTGTGTGACTCTTGATCAATTTTTATTATTATGATTATTAGCATTATATAGTGTTTTTTTTGTTTTTTTTTTCTGTTGTTGCTTTTCCGGTCCAAGCATTAATTATTAATAGAGCTAATTGTGAAAAATGCTGCCCCCTGTCAATACACATATATACGATACGATCGATTGTGATCCCCCTAACCCCCGCCTCTGCAAAGAAAGCTCAACTTAAACTCGCATTATCAACGCAGAGAAAAGAGAAAAAGGAAGAGTTAAGGAGATTTTCAGCTGCCTTTTGTCTGTCTCTGTGCTACAACTTAATAACAACTAATTGTCTTTTTATATGCAGCATGTGTGTGTGTGTGTGTGTGTGCAAACCTGTCTTGAAAATCTTTTTAGCTGCCGTCTTTCATCTTCAGTTGTCAGTAATTTGTGCAGCTCAATATATCAGTCGATATCTTATGAGTTTTTAATTTCAGGGCTCGCTTGGCAGCACCTTCCCCTCTCTCCCCCTCTCTCCCACTCTCTCTCTCTCTCTCTGTTTCGTCATCAATTTGATTTCCTACAGTTTTTCCAGCCTCAGTCTGACTGAAAAGGACAAATCGTTTGAGTTTGTGCGGCGCAGCAAGAGGATATTGAATAAAATATCATTTTGTACACGCCCCTTTTTCAAAAAGAACCATGATAAAAGAGAGCGGGAGAGACAGAGACAGAAGAGAAGTAGACACAGAGAACACACTCCAGCAAGTTGATGATGATGAGTTTTTTCGGACTCAAAGTTGGGTTTAAAAAACGGAAAAAAAAGAAAGAAAAAAAATAAAACCAGCCTCTTCAAACCTTGCTGCGTATTGGCAACATTTGTGATCGATACGCGATGCAAAAGTTTCAGTCTTCAAGAGTTGCCTGCCCCCCCTCGCCGCCGCTACTGAGCTTGTTGAGTAATGACCTACGCCCGAGGAGCGCACATTAAAAAGGAATCATCATTATTGGCAGCTCTCTTGGCATGGTTGCAGGGGGGTAGGTAGCAGGGGGGATCAAGGGGGATCAAGGATTATCTCTGCAGCCATTAAGGCAACACCGTGCACAAATATCTCTGTCTCACTGTCGGCCTGTGCGACGCTCTGTCTGTCTGTCTCTCTGTCTGTCTGTCTGTCTGCTCGTCTCTCTGTCTGTCTGTCTGTCTATATCTCTGCCTGTCTGTCTGCTCATCTCTTTTTCTGCCTCTGTCTGTTTCTGCATTCCATTGCGTTTATTTTTCTTTCGCTGCCTCCACTTTTCTTCTTGTTTTTGTTTTTGTTATTGCAATTTTCGCTATTTTCAGTCTCTCTCTCTCGCTCTCTCTCTCTCTCTCTCTCTTTCTCCCTCTCTCTCTCGCGGTTTTCAATTTTGCATGAACACATTTTTACAGCCGCCTGCGTTGTGCCGTGTTTTTACAATTTTTTATTGATGTTTTAATTAAGTTGTTGGCTTTTCTTCTCCACAAGTCTCCGCAGCGCGCCCCTCCCCCCGCCTCCGAGACTCAACACACTCTCCACTCGCTTCTGCAATTGCATAGAAGACGCCCACGTGGCGCGTCTCCCTCTCTCTCTCTCTCCTTCTCTCCCGCTTGCTTGGAAATTTCTTGCACCAAAAATGTGTTGATTTTTATATGCAAAGCCTCCCCTGCGCCCCCCCCCCTCCTCCCACTGGCCACGCCTCTGCCTCCCCCTTTGAATTTGTTGTTTTTATTATTTTTGGCACGACATGAAAATTAGTTTAGAAAATAATTTGCTTTGACTTTGAGTGCTTGTTGCGATTTGCATTGGTTTCTCCCTCTCTCTCTCCCACTCTTCTGCTGTTTTTTCTCTTTCTTTCTCTTTTTTATTGTTTGTTTTCTTTAATTTGTTGCCATTGCGGCGGTCTAGAACGCTACAAGCATTTTAATGTTCGATATTCTTGTTATTGGAACATTCGATGCAGCCACAAATAACATGAGTAATATTTGAGTATATATTTAAGTATTTATGCGTCGGTTATAATGAATAAACATAAATCAATTGGACAGATCGCTTGGCAAATGCCAAGAGTGAAGATCGAAAAATGCATATACGAATTTTTAGTGATTTTCATAGTCATTTTACCGTTACCATCTGCTTTCACATAAGAAATCCCATGCTTATCATGCCAATTGGTTGCATATCAATTTTCAGCAAATTTCAATGACGTTTAACCGTTTTTTTTTTCATAGATGCGGCTGGCATTGAGCGCATTTTACGCTAACTAAGCCAAAAAAAAAAAAAAAAAGAAAATGAATGCTGACATTATAATACTATCACACATTTGGGGCATGCACGACGACTTGTGCAATCTCCCTCTCTCTCTCTCTCTCTCTCTCTCTCACTCTGTGTGTGGACACCTGGAAGGTAGGCGTAGCGTGTGTGCCGGGGGGCGTGGCGCGCTTATCAGCCAGAGGTGTCAAGTTTTTTCTTTTTATGTTTTTTTTTTTACGTTCTTTTTGATGCATATCTGTCAGCGAAACTTGTTTGGCGAGTGGGAAAAGTATCTCTAGAGGGAACCAGAGAGAGAGATAGATATAGAGAGTTGCCATATGTATCTATTTCTTTGCATTTGGAAAATTAAGAATCATCACAAACAGACGGACTGACTGACCAAAAGGGGCTGCTTATATGCGTAGAAGGGGGTTGATCTTCTTTTTTTTATTCCAGCAAAGGGTTCGAAATACTCGATTTGCCTACCCCTACCCCACTACCCCTCTGTCAATTGTCAGTCTCGGGACCCGTTCCTGTCTATATAATTTATCAGTCCGTATGCAAATGAGTTTGATTTATTCAATGAGCTGCGCACAATTTTATTTTATGCCCATTAGGCGCGTCTATATCTCTCATTTCCCCTTCCCTCCCCTCTACCCATTCTCATTCTCATTTCTCTCTGTTTTTTTCTGTATTATTTCTGGTATTTTTTTTTGTATTTTTTTTTTTTTTGTCGACGCGGCACCCTTTACACACACACAGCTGGTTCGATAGTTTTTCGCTCGTCTAGGGATTCGGCGGGATATGTCGCTGTCCGCGTCGCGTCGCGTTGCGTTGCGTCGCGCGTTGCATGCTACAAAGCAAATCATCGCTGCGGCCCATTGCAAGGCAACAGACGTAAAAAAAAAAAAAAAAAAATTGAAAAAAAAAATACGAAATACTCGAAAAAAAATACTGAATAAATCTAAAATATAACTGCGGCATATGTGCTGTGCGATCGTTGACAGCCGGGGACAGGAGCGTAGGCAGAGGGGGGGTAAAATATAAACATATTTATGTGTGCTGTTCTCGCTCTATCTCTCTCTCTCTCTCTGTCTCTCTCTCTCTGTCTCTCTCTGCGCCCCACTCAATCATAAAGCATTGGCAGGCGTAAATCAAATCAAGTAGCAACAACAGCAGCAACAACAACAACAGTTGCTGCCGCTGCAACAGCAACAGTTGCCGCTTGTGCTGCTGCTGCTGCTGCTGCATGTTGCACGCACAGTCGACGCTCAGACAATGATTAAGTAGGCAAAATGCGCTGCCTACACTCGAGCTGTCTCCCTCTCTCTCTCTCGCTCTCTCTCGCTCTCTCTCTCTCCCTCTCTCTGCTGCTGCTGCTCGTTTAGCAACTCCCTGTGCTCATTCCCAGCGTCATAACCGAAGCAATTCCGATTCCATATCCCATTCCCACTCGCGATCCCGTTCCCGCCTGCCTGCCTGCTCCCTTCCTGCTCCTCGTAGCCGTTACCCGTTCCCCTTAACCGTTCCTCCCGTTCCTCGTTCCCCGTTCCCCGTTCCCCCATTTGTTGTGGCATTTTTCCCCCTTTTATGTTTTTAATTATTACCGTACGGCATTTGGCGGCAGTCTCTCTCTCTCTCTCTCTCTCTCTCTCTCTCTCGCTTAACAAGTTTAGCATATTCAACACTCGCCTGAAGTCGCCTCTCTGTCTTCTTGTCAGTCTTCCCGCTGTCATTTGTGATCTTTTGCAAGCTGCAGAGAAGAAGAGCGAAAAGAGAGAGAGAGAGAGCGATAGCTATTGATCTAATGATCCTTATACTTCTTTGCGCTCTATCTTTCTCTGGCGATCGCTCAAGTCTTCCTGGAATTACTGCAGTCTCTTCCTCTCCCTCTCTCTCGATCACTGCAATCGCTTCAGTTTTTTTTTTTTTTTTTTTTTTTTTTAGTTAAATACGCTAAATGCGACGCCTACGCAAGAAGATCGGCCAGAAAAAGTTCTCACACAAAAAATCAAAATCAAATTGAAATCTAACAAACTGATCGCTTTGCTTTCCACACACACACACACACACACAGACACAGCTGCTTTTCCCGCGATCGCGATCGCTCACGATCATCATCACGATCATCATCTGAGGTTGTTGCTGACGCTGCTTTTTGAAGTATGAACGACAAGTTCTTTGACGCTCGAAGCTCTTGTTTTCCTCAATAGTATTTTGTACACCCGAAAATGATCATGTATGTGTGTGTGTGTGTGTGTGTGTGTAGAGATATATGAGTTATTATATAGATCAGCTGCATGCGATGGGATATGGATGTATGCGATGTATGAGCGACAGATCGCGCCAGCTACAGCGACAGCGACTACTTGAGAGGCAACTTGTGCTGCCCCCCCTTCTCTCGGCTCGCCCCCGCCCCTGCACATGCTTGTCATTTACTAAAGACTCTCTGAGGCAGACAACACAACTGCCACAGAGCGATCAATGTGATCAATCGCGCTTCAATTTTTCTTGCTGCTGCTGCTGCTTCTGAAAGATTTCTTCTTCGTCTGCTTTGGTTTTTTTTTCCCCCTCCTCTTCTTGTGCTCTTTCCTTTTTGGTGTATTTCTGTTTTTGTCGTTGTTTCGTCTTGTTTTTTTGTCAGCGGAAATCTTTTGTGTGTAGCTCAAGTGGTGCCTCCGCTTCTGTTGTTGTTGTTGTTGTATTATTAGCTAGTTCAATTTTTGTCGGTTGCGGGTGTGTGCGGGCGTTGGTTCCCCCCTCCCCTCTAGCCAGCGCCCCTGCAGTCTCCACAGTCTCCAACAAGTGGCAGTTGAACGCCGCTAAGTAGCTCAGATAATGGCAGCGCGTAATGCCCCCTCCTGAAATAATTGAGTGTCAATTATACACACTCACACACACACACACACACACACACACACCCCCACACACACACACACATCCGCAGCGATGTTTAGTGCGTTTTTTCGGTGTTAAATTTTGTTGTCAGCTGTTGAAAATATTAGAAAGAAAAAAAAAAAATAAAAAAAAGAGAAGAAAAAAAATTATAGGCGTAAATATTATGCATTTTTCTCACTCGCACACTGGGACAACTTTAATGTGTTTTTGTTTTTGGTATTTGCGGCTCTCAAAACGCCTTCATTATTAATTTATGAGCTCGCCGCGTGTAGGGGGGGGAGGTAGAAGCAGGAAGGAGAAGGCATGACAAGGGGGAGCCGGCGGCAAATGCGCATAAGTGTAGAAAAATGAATTGATGTGTTTTTTGAGCAGTTGCTCTAACTCTACACAAGTCTACAATGTCTAAAAAATTCACTAAACAATTGCAACACAGTTAGAATTACTCAAAATGCAAAATTCTATAATTTTTAGAAAACTCTACAAAGTCTACAAACTCTACAAAGTATCAAAATGCACATGCAAATCATTTCTGATTGCTTGAGCAAGCGTATGCTACGTTTTCCAGCAATTCTACAAAGTCTACAAACTCTCCAATCCATCAAAATGCTTAGCCTTGCACTAGCAAAGCATTTCTAATTGCCTAAACAGGCGCATGCTGCATTTTCCAGCAACTCTACAAACTCTCCAAACTCTACAAACTCTACAAACTCTCCAAACTCCACAAAATCACTCGCCTACACATATTTGCTAGTTTTGAGTCTCAACCTGCCACTGCAAACAAACTCTACACGAGCTACAACAACTCTACACTAACCAAAAAAAAAAATAATAATAATAAACAGACAATTGCAGTCAGTGCGCACACAGATCGTATTTTTTTTTTTTTTTGCATACTGTAGACATTGCTGCACTTGCTTGGCAGCCATCATCGTCCATTCGGAAGAGGGGAGGGGAGGTGGTGGGGGGAGGAGGAGGGGAGTGCCTGCTGCAATGGGTGAGACACAACGACTGTGGAAACGGCTGGCTGCCTGGCTGGCAGTCAGGCTAATAAAAATTTTCGCTTCTGCCATATCGAACGACATAAAAACTGATCGACAACGACAAATATAACTCGGTGTCGGGATAGGGTAGCTGTGGTAGGGTTGCAGGGTGGGGAGGGGGGAGGGGGGTAGAAATAATGTCCACAACTTTGCTGCTGTCTGTCTCGCTCGCTGTTTTTTTTTTCCTCTTTTTTTTGTTGTAAATTTTAATGATCTGTCATTTCGATTTATTTTATTTTATTTTCGAACACAGAGGCAAAAGAGCTCGAGACAAAAGAACACACAGCACGCAGGGGAGGGGGAAGAGGGGGAGTGAATATCTTTCTCTCTCTGTGTGTGTGTGTGTTGGGGGGATCGCTCGATTGCGCGCTCGATCGTCCGATCGCACCGATCACAACGATCACACCGAGAGCGCACGTCAGCTGCATATTAAATTAAAAGGTATTATATAGTACTAAATATACGTGCGAAGGGGGGGGGGGGAGCTGTGACAAAAAGTGAACTTGTGCGAGACGATCGAGTCTGGCAATCCCACAGTTCGATAAAAATATCACACAAAGCACAAACATCGATAGAATTTGAATTTCGAATTTTTTTTTTGAAATTTTTGAATTTGAAACCAAGTTCTCAGCTGGGGCTGGGGCTGGGGCTGCGCTGCTTGGCCTTCTGCAGCAGAGTGCGGTATCAATTTGGCATAGTTTCGGTTTCGAAGGGGGGCAGGGCAGTGGCGTAGAGGGGGGGGACAATTTGATGGCAGTGGCCCATTGTGTTTGAAACGCTTGTGCTGGGAACTAGAGCGCATTGCTGCCATTGTGTGTGTGGCTTTTTCTCACACACACACACACACACTCTGCATAATATATATATTTATTTATGTGTGTGTGTGGATACACTTATATATTGTGTGGCTTTTAATTTATTTGTTTTTTTGATTTCACAATATTTCGATCGACCAAGAAAATAAATTTTACCACATAAATTTCGTGTGCCGACTTGCTCTCCCCCTCCTCCCTACCCTCTTCTATCTTCTGATATTCTATATATTTATTTATTTATTTTTGTTGTTGTTGTTGTTGTCGGTTTTGGCCGAAAATAAAAACATATTGAAAATCTGCCATGAGACACAGAGAATACAGAGAACAAAAGAACATCGAGTGTAGTCGTAAAAGCAGTGGGATCTATACCATCTATATAGATCTATAGATATAGTGTATACCCTGCTATCAGTGTTGCGGCCTATTGCGGAAACCCGTGTGGGCGTTCATTGTCTTTTCACTTAATCCCCCCAAAAAAAAAAAAAAAAAGAAAAATGAGAAAGAAAAAAGAAAACGATGTCGCCTGCGTTTTCTATTGCTAATTTCATGCTAATTTATATTCCCCATTAGAAATACAGATATATATATATACATATCTTAAGATTATATAGTGTATATATATAGCTAGGGGGGGAGGGGGGGGGGCTAGACTATGCCAGGAATGCCAACTGACTGATGGCATATTCAGTGTCACATTGTATTCCCTAGAGTTCTAAATTGCCCCGCGCTGACAGTGGGAAATACCCCCCAAGTGGGGGGAGGGGAGGGGGGAAACTATTGGCCCAGGGTAAACGTTTAATTGGCCTATTAAAACTATCTATCAGACTGAGATTCCAGCTCACGCTTTAATCATAATTACCGAGCTGATAGTGCAACCCTAGGGTTGCAGGGTTGCCACACACACTCCACACTCTCTGCTTAATTATGAAATAATGTCGAAAATGTTTTGGCAACCCCCCCCCCCTGCTAACTGCGCCGCCCCTGGCCTATGTATCCTCGCAACTTTGCGCACTTTTAATTGCCTACAATTTTTGGCTTGTTCCACTGTGCGTGTGTGTGTGTGTGTGTGTGTGTGTGTGTAGTTTTTGGGCTAGTTATCTAGCTGGCGAAAATTTCTATTGAATTTATGACAGGGTTGTAGGGGGGCAGGGGAGGGGGGGGATGGGTTTATTTTCCCATTACTCGATTATGAAGTCATAATTTTCTGTCATATCATGCGGTCTCTGCGATCGGTTGCCGTTGATAAGCCTGGCCTGGCCTGGCCTTTTGGCCTGGCTTACCAGGAATTGCTGCCAACAACAAGTAGCAAATATAAACAGTGGCGTGGCAGTAGGGGTAGGGGGGGCGCACTTGAAGTGGCCTGTCAGGCGGCGGCGGCGCAGGGTTCAAGTGTTTAATTTGAGCTGCAGAGCGTTGCCAGACTGTCAGCTGCTGCTGCTGCAGCGAGTCATTAACCCGACGCAGACAGAGAGAGGGAGAGAGAGAGGGAGTGAGTGAGTGAGATAGGCACATTAACATTTTGGCTGCTGCTGCTGCTGTTGTTGTTGTTGTTGTTGCCAAAAACTATGCCAAAAACTTTCAAGGACATGTGCAGCAGCAACACATGCGTTTTGCGCCTTTTTTGAGACGCAGCGAGAGAGGCAGGGAGACACAAACAGAGAGAGAGAGAGAGAGAGAGCGAGAGCAAGCCAAAGTGTGAGAGAGAGCGAGAGAGGGAGATGTTGCTGCTGTTGCTGCTGTGATTTTTGTTTCGCCGCCGCAAAACGTGCGTAATTAAAAGTGTGTGTGTGCGTGTGCGTGTGTGTGTGTTGGGGTGTGCTGTCTTGCTGGCTGCGCTTTAAACTATGCAGCACACGCACACACACAGGCACACACACACACGCACATTGGCAACAGCGTGTGCAGCCAAAATGTATGCTACGAAAAGTGTTTAGCGCGTTTTAAACTGTTGCTGGCGCTGCACTATGGGAAATTTGACCCGAAAAACTGGCCAAAACCCGTTTTCTAAAAAGTCAGAGAATTTAAATAATTTTAGGTGCAAAGCATTCACAATAGATCAGTCTTCAATGCTGCGTACCAGAATTTTCGATAGGTGGCGCCACTTCAAAGAAATCAGCTGATAAACACAGCTGATGCAGTGACAAAGCACGTGCTTGTTATTTACACAACTTTCAGTGCAATTTTTAAATATTGATATCTTTAATATTAAGCTATCTACCAACATTTTTTGAAATGAGTTATAATCAGTGTGGTTTGTATTACGTATTTGTGATAATCAAATGTTCAAAATACTCGTGTTGTCCCCAAAATAGAGTAAAAATGTAAGTAGTCTAACAAGTTCATTTTTTGGCATTGTCTCATTTTTAAATAGAGTTTAAAAGTGAGTCCAGCGGAGTCCATCCATGAACTATAGTTTATGTTGTAGCTTATTCAATTCTTGTTCAAATAGTGTTTATTAAAAATGCCACTTTTAACCACTTTGCGTAAAATTTTAATTTTTAGACCATAACCTCTATTGTGACAATGCAGAATTGTTTTACAAGTGGGTCGAAGCAAAGGGGAAAAACATTAAGGAGGATGCTGTTTTTAATTTTATGAAAGCTGCTATACCAGGAAATGAAATAGAGCAGCATATCAGTATTGTGGAGCATAGCAGCAAAATATTTTGCTACCGTTTGGCTGCAATGTGGAAGAAGTGCAAATGTAACCTAGAGCATTTTCAGCGCAAGCATGCAGTGTGGTTGGGTTCGCGAACTGTAGTCTAATTATCGAAGAATATGAATCCCGTGGGTCGGCCAAAATTGTCATTTAATACGAAGAGCAGCGGGTCTCGTAGAAGGTACGCAGCAGCTATTGCAAAAGCTGAAAAAAGTAACGTATGCCTGCCTATTCTTTCGGCAAGCTTAGCTGTGTGTGGACGAAAGCTATTAGACCTTGCCATTGTATAATACGGTTTCTGCCGAGAAAAAATTATGCCGCCCTCATGATTTTACTATCAACTCTTCCTGTCGGGTACTTTTGAGAAGAAAAGAGTCGAATCGAGAAATAAATATTATAAGTCTGATCGCTTACATCACGCTTGAAAATATAATAGGACACAACACTTTACAGACGTGTTTAACCGGGCAATGGATTCTTCTGATCCAATCATTTCATCAGTGAATTTGGATAGGCGAATTCAGCGCCAAAAGAAAATGAGTATTCCTTCAGACGTCTTGCAACTTTTAGAATGCTCTATAAGAACAGATGACGAGATGGAGGATGAAAGCAGTTTTCCTGATATAAGTTTAATGGAAATTCCATTCAATATAGAATTGGCAAACGAAAACCAGGAAGTTTTCTAAGTGGTCTGTATTTTCTGGAGAGCATATTTTATTCAATTTATTATTCATGGGTTTTTATTACAGGACTCTTTTTCTCCTTAGGGCTTGCCACGCCCACGTTTGTCAAATAAAACTGCTTAAGTATAAACCTACAATGTTTTTTTTGTTATGTTAAAATAGTACTTTGAAATGTTCAAAAATGTAGGTGACTTTATTTCCAAAAGGGGCGGCGCCACGCCCTCAATTTTTCTAGTAATAATAGATAATGATCAAGGTAACCCAATGCAAAAAACCGCAGCTTAATATCTCACTCCGTTCTTAAGTTATTAATTTTGGCCACTTTTTCGGGTCAAATTTCCCATAGTGCGCTGCTTAACGCACACACAGCAAAGCAGACACACACACACAGCGACACACACACACACACACACAGCGAGACAGGCAGAGAAACATAACTGTAGCCATGTTTTTTGAAGCTCAAGGACAACATGGGCCTTTTTAGGCAAGTTAAAGACGTCTAGAAAGAGAGAGAGAAAGAGAGAAGGAGAGAGTGAGACAGGGAGAGAGTGGCTTAAAAATATGTGGCACACACACACACACTTAGACACACTGTGTGTGTGTGTGTATTTTGCACTGTTTTTTGGGCGCCTTTTGCTTTTTGGCAGGCTGCTTTTGCTGCTAATTTTGCCACAAGACGAGAGAGAGAAAGAGGGAGAGAGAGAGAGAGAGAGAGGAAGAGCGAGAGCCTGCCAGCGTGGGCGCTCTAAGGGTTTTTAGCTCTCTCGCTCTCTCTCTGTGTTTGTGACGTCGCTGCTTTGCCTGCTTTTCTTTAAATTTAATTTCTTTGCTAGTTTTACTACCCAACCCCCCCCCTTCCCCCTCCCCTCCACCCCTGCTGCTTTTCCAAGAGTTTTCATTATTGTTTGTTGTCTGAGGTTAGTTTTTCCGCAGCCTTTTGGCACAATTTGAGCGTCGACTTTAATTAGAACATTTTCTCTGCCCACGCTCTGCCCGCCTGCCTGTCTGTCTGTCTCTCTCTCTCTCTCTCTCTTTCTGTTTGTTTTGCGGCAACAGTTGGCCAGCTTTAAGTCAGTTTTCCCCCTTCCCCCGCTCTCTAAAATTGTTGCAAAGCGTCTAGCGGCATCTGGTTTAACCCCTTTTTCTGGCTGCGCGGGGGGGCAACAGAGGGTTAAATTGGCTTGCCAAACCCAAAAAATGCCAACGCACACACACACATACGCACACACAGAGGCAGCGACACGCGTCGCTCACGAGCCACAAAAAATTTGCCACAAAATATGCGAAAAAGGGTTAAATTAAGCAACAATGGGTTAAGCATTTATCGATTACTCAACTTATGCTCTATTTCTTTCTTTTTCTTCTCTTTCCCAGGTACGTCAAGTCTTGCTTTAATGAATGAATAAGAAAGAGAGAGAGAGAGAGAGAGAAGTATCGCTGTTTGAGCACGTAAGCTAAAAATTAATTTAAGTTTTATCGATATTTTGCTATCGATAAGCGTTAGCGTTATAAATAATTATATTATTTATATAATATTTCAACACATTTGCTGATTGTTATCGATAACCAGGCGGGGTGCTATCGATAAACGATTATTAACAGACTAAATCAATAGTTTGCTGTGTGTTATCGATCATTTTTGTAGCTATCGCAAGTCGATTATGACTGCAGATTAAATTAGAAGTTATCGATATGTTATCGATAATTTATGTAATCTATCGATAGTCGCGTAAGCAAGCTCTCAAGCTGCTCAGCTGTTTCCTAGACATTTATCGATGTTTGGCATTGTTATCGCTGTGCAAACTATCGATAGTTAGAGGGGACCCTAGAAGACACTTCCGCACAGCTTCCCCCTCCCCATCCCCCTTAAGGGGCAACCAAAAATAGCTACGGCGTGTGAAGTTGCTGCTGTGACGTGTCACAACAACAGCAGCAGCAGCAGCAACAGCGACGGCAGCAACACAATGTGTTGCCGTTAATTAGGCTGCGGCAACCCCTGAGCCAAAGGAAGTTGACGTCGCGTTGCTGGAGCTGCTGATCGTGTGTGCGAGAGAGAGAGGGAGAGGAAGGTCACATAATTCATAAAGCGCGTGTGTGTGTGTGTGTGTGTGTAAGTACACATTTTGATTTATATGCACGCCCGCGCATCTTGCCCGTTTTTTTTTTTTTTTTTTTTTTTGAAGTCTTCGATTTCTTTGGAAATGAGAAGAGCGAAAGAGCGCGAGTTATGCAAATTTGCGAGTCGAAAAGGACAGAGAGAGAAATCAAATTAAAAACTGAGAACGAACGCATCATTTGCAGTTCCAACCCCTGTGGAAAGGGACGCCACTGCAGCCTAGTTGCAGATCCCCCTTGCTCCCCCGCCCCTGTGCATGGATCGTTTTTAATTTGAATTTCCGTTGAGCATAAAAATCTCTCAATGTGCCCACAGGCAATTGTGCGTGTGTGTGTGTTGGTTTTTTTTTTTTTTTTTTTGTTTCTTGTTGTTGCCCCCTAATAAATCTATAAAGTGGCAAACGCAAGTACACGCATTATTACTTTGATTTTTTATGATGAAGACAGGAAGCGGAGGCAGAGGCAGAGGCAGAGGCGGCGACGTCATCCCACGCGGGCATTAAAATTGTAGACGTATCTACAGACTGTATCTGTATCTCTTCTATCTGTATCTGTATCTGTATCTCGACTAAAGTCTCGTCAGTTTGCGTTGATTGCTTTGATTTGGCTTCAGCTCGATTCTCCTTCTCTTTCTCTCCTTCTCTTTATCTACGTCTACGTCTCCGGCTTTGGATTGCTTTCAATTTATTTTGGACTTCCGTTTGTTCTACAAATCGAATTCAATTAAGTCGCCTTCCGCCACGTCCGCTCTCCCTCCCTCTCCGGGTCTAACTATCCAACTGATTTGCCAGTTAAACGCAACACTTTTTCAGTGCCCCCCCTTGTAACCCACGTCTCTGCTGGCGCAATTGATCAGACTAATGATTATTATCTGAGCAGCGTCGTAACTAACGAAGAGAGAGAGAGAGAGAGAGAGAGAGAGAGGGAGAGAGGCTGCTGATGATTTAAGTCATCGTATTGTCTGTTACCGGATGTTTAGCCCAAAGATCACTGAGATGATGAACGACAACAAAAAAAAAACCGAATCAAATAAACTCAAATTAAGCATGTACACTTCCCTGACTATCTCCGTCTCTCTCCCTCCCCTCCTCTCTCTCTCTCCCACTCTGCTATTGATCAGTTTTATTTGCTTAGCTTGACGGAAATATAAAATAATCGTAGACATGTCAAGTTCATATCAATTTCCAGCAAATGCCTCGATTAAATGTTGCGATAGAGAGAGAGAGAGAGAGGGAGAGAGAGAGAGAGAGAGGGGAAAGAGAGAGAGGGAAATATCTACACTCTTGCTAGCAAATCCTGCAAAATAAATCACATTTCTTTTTCCAACTTATTTCTTATGTGCAGTGAAATTTGCGCTGTTGCTGCGTCGCTGCTACTGCTCGATTTTCAGCAGCTCTCGCCCTCTCCCTCTCTCCCTCTCACACACACAGCGAGTCGAAGAGCAACTCAAACGCAGCAGCAGCAGCTCTTGAGAGCTTTTCGCCATTTTTCCTGTCTTTTCTTTTGCCACACACACACACACACACACATGCACACTCACACACTGTCTATATAGAACTGTCTGTATATAGAGGGAATCGCTGTACATATCTGGCGCGCATTTTTAGCGTTCCTTTTTTGCTTTCCTTTTACACACACATATCGAGAAATATCCTTGAATCGAAATATACGACGCCTGCCCCTCCCCCTCCTCCTCCCACACCCCACACCCCCCTGAAAATCTATACACGCCAGAAAGAAACAGCAGCCGGTCGTAAAAAAAGAAAGAAAGATAGAACGAAAGAAAGACAGAAAAAAAAAGAGAGAGAGAGAGAAAAGAGGAGACGAAACCCGAAAGTGAAGATGAAATAAAATAAAGCAGCAGCTGAATGGGAATTGCAGATGGGGCAGGGGGGAGGGGGGAGGCAGAGAGAGAGAGAGAGCGCAAGAAAGAAAGAAAAGCCGAACGAAAACGTAACTCGGATAAAAATAGGGAGCGCATAAAAATTGGCAGCAGTTTGGGTTGCGTTGGGTTCGCTTGGCTTGGCTTGGCTGGGCTTGTTCCCTGCTATAGGGAGGACTGTGGGCACACAGAGACAGACAGACAGACAGAGTTGCAGACAAGCCCCACACACACACACACACACACTCGCACACACACACTCGCACACACACACACAGACACAATTAGCGCTGCCTTTGGCTCGGCACTCCACGAGGCGCATCCGACAGACGCAGCAGGGAGCAGGAGAGGGAGGAGGAGGAGAAGGAGGAGAGCAGGAGAGGGGGAGGGGTAGCTGCTGCAGCAGCAGGTAGTTAGTTAGGGTAGCTAGGGAGCTCCTCTACGCTCTATAGAGACAGTCTCGGGCGGGCGAACGACAAATGTGAAAGGACATTGTCGTCGTCGTCGTCGTCGTCGTCGTCGTCGTCGTCATCATCATCGTCATCCTTCGTCCCGCTCGTTATGACGACGACGACGACGACGTCGACTAGAACGAAGTTACAATCATGCCGAGGCATCCGCAGCGTCACGAGGCGCCGAGTGCGTCGACACCAACTTCCTAGTCGCATCCCCCCCTTCCCTGCTCTCGCCCCCTCTGTTAGGGACGCCTCTGCTGCAGGACGACGCCTTGTATTGGCAGCTTGCAGTCCCCTCCCCCGTTTCGATAGCTGCCAGTGCGCTATATATCATTCATATATATATATAGATATTGCTCTTTACACATTATATATATCTTTTATCTCTTTGATCTTGAGTTGCGCTTTAATTTTACTATATAATCGGGTTTTTCGGGCAGTTTTAGACTTGCTTTCTATTATATTTTTCCTTCAGCTTCATATATCATTTCTTTAGTGTTCATTTGGGGTTCCAAGTACACTGATCTTAAGTCTGCTGCAAGTATAACTGATTTTCTTATATACTAAATATTTTTAAGCAGTTTCAACTTCGGTTTTCAAGGGTTTTACCTTTACGAGGGTGCTCCTAACTTAGTTAGATTGTTATATATCATTTTATCATGTCTTTAGCTCAGTTTTTGCTATATTTAATTTTTTCAAGCAGTTTCAGGTTTTCCTTTAACTTGTCTAACCCTTACTTTTATAGTAAATAAACCTATTATACGATATTATCATGTCTAGATTTTCTTTTCTTTTTTAATCCGTTTAATCCTTCAAAAAGATTTTAGCTACCTTTGGCTTTAACTACTCTTGCTCTCCCTACACACCCTCCCCCCCACGAGGTACCTCCCAAAAAACCCACTCTATAAAGCCAATTTCCGCATAAAAATTGTTGTATTCCCACGCTTGCTTTCGAATATCCTGGAGTAGCCCCGTCTACCCCCCCCCTCTCCTCCCCCTGCCAGTCTATACTCTGCTCTGGCTTATCCACAACATACTCACACCCACACACACACTGGCACACACACACACACAGCTATATAGCTACACATACAGACATAGAGACATATGTATAGCAAACTCACTGATATATGATGTGCTTGGGCTCCAATGGGGACGCTTGGGCAAGTAGCTGGGCGGGGTAGGGTGGGGTAGGGGGGTGGGGTGGGGTAGCAGAGGGTCGGTTACTACAACTATTACACACATACACACACACACACACACACAGACAGAGAGCAACCTCGTGTTTTGGCTTTTTCCTGCTTCTCTTCTTTTTTTTTGTCTACTCCCCAAACTGTCGCTGTGTGTAGGGTTCGCTCTCCCTCTATGTGTGTGTGTGTGTGTGTGTGTGTCTCCTGTGTGTGTGTGTGTGTGCTGCCATTTCGTACATTTCGTTTCGTTTCGATTCGTTTGCTTCGGTATTTATCGACCAATGATATTGGAAATATGTCAGAGATGCGCACAAGGCGCCAGCACTGGCTGCGCTCGGACCCACAACCCTCCCCCTACCCTACCCCCCTTACCCTACCCTAACAGCCCTGGCCAGCTACCCCCCCTCTTCCCTACTCCAAGCCGGCTCCAGGCTACTCCCTGCGTTGGTTTGAGCGCGTCGTAGGGTTTTAGACCATGGGTGGCGAGGCGAAAAGGGGGAAGGGGGGTCAGGACGCTCGTTCGACGTTCGCTGCGCATCGATTCGTTTTTGAGTGTTGCCTTTGCTCTGCACGAGCGTGTGTGTGTGTGTGTGTGTGTTTTTTTTATATTCGCCGCATATGTGTCTGCATGTGTGTGTGTGTGTGTGGGTAAGCATCCCTCGCACACACACACACAAGAGAGTGTCTCATACGCCCCTTTGAGCCAGCACTGCTGCTGCTGCTGTCGCTGCCAGCGCTGGCAGCGCAGTCGCTGTGTGTGTATTTTTTTCCGGCTGTGCCATTTTGATTGGAAAATCGCACGCAATTGGAAATTTTTGCTATTGGCTCGCACGTTCGATACAAACACACACACACACACAGGCAGAGAGACAGGCAGGCAGAGAGACTCGCTCGCTCGCTCTCTCTCACGCGCTCTCATTTTATGGAAAATCAATCAGCAGCAGCAGCAACAAAAAAAAAAGCAAAGCAAAAAAAAAACAAGCAGAAAAAAAATCAAACGCGACGACGCGGTCGCTGCAATTGCTGCGCGCTCGCTCTCTCTCACTCTCTCTTGCTCTGCCACTGCAAGTTGCGGCTAAGAAAACTGCAGGCAGGCAGCAGAGCAACAACAAATAAAATAAAATACTGAGAGCAGGCAAAAAGCACTCGAGTATTAAGCTCAATAGCCAAACGAAACGACGACGCATTGAGTGAATTCGCCGTCGCTCGCCTCGCCCTCGCTACGTCTCTCAGCTCGCCGCGTCGCTCTCGCAGAGGCACAAGCACAAGCACAGGCAGAGTGAGTGAGCGAGCGAGCGAGCACGAAGGCAGGCGACGCGCTCTCGAACCAGTCTGACAGCCGTGCGAGAGTG
The DNA here is from genome assembly GCA_018904105.1 of Zaprionus tsacasi. Taxonomy (NCBI): domain Eukaryota; kingdom Metazoa; phylum Arthropoda; class Insecta; order Diptera; family Drosophilidae; genus Zaprionus; species Zaprionus tsacasi. Next base: position 5,858,899 of record JAEIFR010000001.1, read on the forward strand.
TGAGTCTCGTACGTGTATGTATGTGTGTGTGTGTGCGAGTCGTGAGAGTGTCGCTGGGCAGAGTGAGAGAGAGCGTGCTGCTGCTGCAGCTGATAAGACACACACATGTGTAATGCCTCGGCTCGCGTGCGTGTCTCTCTCTCTCTATGGGTCTCTGTGTGTGTGTGTGTGCGTTCAATGTATGTTCGATACGTAGTAGCAGAGCAAATGAATGAAACGAGGCGAATGTGTGTGCGGGGCGGAGCGTAGCAGGGTGGCAGCAGGCAGCAGGCAGCAGGCAGCGGGCAGAGGCAGCGCTGCTGCAGGTTCGACAGTCAGAGTTGCCGCCTGCACTCGGCAACGGGACTGAGCTGAGCTGAGCTGCGGCTGTGGCTGTGGCTGGCGAGGGGTCGCTGCTGCTGCTGTCGCTCTCTTTTTCACGTGTGCGTGTGTGTGTGTGTGTGCGGACATCGACTGCGTCGCCGTCGTCGTCGTCGTCATCATGAACATCATATATAGATAGATTTTTAACAAACCTGATTGGATGTTATTGACTGGCGCACACACACACACACGGCCACTTGTGCTGGCTGATTCGTTCGCCTCGTCGGCGTGTGTGTGTATGCGTGTGTGTGTGCGTGTGTGTGTGTGAGTATTGACATGCAGCCCCCGACTTTAGCGGGAAAATGGTCGATCGAGGTGGGTGGTGAAACGGGGCCATTTGTGGCCAGGATTGCCAATGGACTAAGCATGTGCTTAGTATATACACACACACGCACACACACACACATTTATATACTATAAAGTGTACTGTGTGTGTGTGCGCGCTTACTGGCGGGAAATGTGCGGAAAATACGGTTTTTTCTCGCTACTAATGAGTTTTCTATAACAATTTAAAGCATTTAATATAGCTATAGCTATATAGGAAATTTAAGAGGTTTTCAAAGCAGCTTAGCTTAGTAAACTGCTAAAAAACATTTAGCTATTTTCAGCTAAAAATTATTGTATTTCAAATTTTGAAAATAAATAATAATAAACTAGAAATACTTTATAAATCTTAAAAAATATGTAAATATTTAAAAAAAGGCTAAAAAAAAGATGTACTAGCTAGAAACTGCACTTATTAATACGTTTTAAAAAAAAGAAATACTTGAATATGCATATTTTTGGCTTCATATTTATAGCTAAAAAAAAGCTAAAATCAAAATTAAATAAACTTGTTTTCTCTATTTATTTGAATTTTATTAAAGTTTTAACTATAAATTAGAGAGATTTTTGGCTATAAAACCTGATTTCAACTCAAATTCCACATAAAATTCCTCTATAGAGTAATTAGAGATAAATAACTACAGCTACAGCTACAACTTTAATTTTGTTATCTACAGTTATTCAATAATTACTGTAGAGTTCAATGAATCATGCATAAATCACAATCTGAATCATTTTGCATTTACTCAAGATAAGCACGAAAAGAATCCGTATATACTATATAGATATCTCTGTGTACTATACTGTGTGTGTGTGTGTGTGTGTGTGTGTGTGTATAGCGCCACTTTGAGTCACCCCTTGGAAGATGCTACGAGTTGCGGTTCAATGTAGATCAAAAAGGGAATTAAAATTGAATAAATTGTGCGATAATTATATGGAATGATATATCAGTTGAGATTTCTGTTAGGTTGAGGTTAATAAGGTTATTAAAGCTATGCTAGCTAAATTTAGATGCAAAAATGTTTTTTTAAAGCTAGTTAATTAAGTATTTTAGCCAGTACTAGCTAAATATAGCTATAAAATGCTGTTTAAAGCTAGCTAGTGCAGTATTTAAGCATGTGCTAGCTAAATCTAGCTATAAATAGCATTTACTTAGCTTGAACTTAGCTTGAAGTAGTACACACACACACACACTCACACATACACGCACAGTGGGTAGGAAAACCAATCGAAGTGCTGCTGCCTTGCTGCCCCATGCTGTATATAAATCAAGGCGTGGGGAGGGGCAGGGGCAGGGGGGAAGGAGAGCCCAAAAGGCGTTGCCAATAATATTGAAAGCGATTCACACGCACACACACACACACGCACAGCAAAGGAGTGTGAGGTTATGTACATGTGCAAAAGGTTAACAGCATTTGCTGCTGCCTCCGCTGCCTCTGCCTCCGCCTCTGCTTCTGCTACTGCCTCTGCTGCCCTGTGCTGCTTTTTTTCGCTCCCTACACACACACACACACACAGCGTCGCTTTCGCCCAATCGAATTCAATTGACGCTCAATTTTTATGTGCAAAGCGAAGCGAAGCAGAGAGAGAGAGAGAGAGAGAGAGAGCGCAGAAAAAAAGCGTCACCTGAAATCGGCGCCCAATGGGGCTGCCAATATGTTAAATGAGGCAGCCCTGCCTACCCCCTCCCTCCACACCCGACACACACCCCAAGCCGCAAAGAAAAAAGCAGCAGCAGCAGCGAGGCAGCGAAGCAAGCAGCGCTGCCGCCGTCACCCAATAATCATCGACGCCCCACCGCACCCCAAAAAAGAAAAAAAAATATATACAACAAAAACCGAATCCAATCCAATCCAATTTGATATATGCGCCTGTGTGTGTGTGTGTGTGTCTGTGTGCGCGCTTATTTCTTTTTACTTTTTTCGCCACCTCGCTCTGCTCTGCGCTCTGCTGCTGCTGCTGCTCGCTCGCTCTCTCGCCGCACTTGTCGTCGTCCTTGTTGCTCTCTCTCCCTTATTGAATTTTTATAAAAACGAGTGGAGCAGCAGCAGCAGCAGTGGCTGTGGCAGCGGCAGCAGCAGCAGCAGCCAGACAGCCATAAAAACGTCGCAGTCGCTGTCTCAGTCGACGCCACTTTCACTCAGCGGGGCAGCTCAATGCAGCGACGTCGCCTTAAAGCGTGTCCTGCGTCTTAAAGCGCTTTCAAGGCGCCCTTTTTTTTTCGCCGCCGCTGCTGCGAGAGTGGCGCGTGGTGAGAGAGCGCGTGAGTGAGTGAGAGCGCGCGCAACTGAGTGAAGTATTTTTTTTTTCTTTGCTTTATTTTTTTTTCTGCTGCTGTTTGGCAGGCAGTGGGAGAGCGCGCAATACATACGCCACATCGATTTCGATTGGGAAGCCATCAACAGTGGCAGCAGAGGCAGAGGCAGGGGCAGAGGCAGAGGCAGAGGCAGCAAAGGGACACAGCGTTGTGCTTCGTGCGTTGTCGTTGCGCGCTCTCTCGTGCTCGGCTGCTGCTGCCTCTGCCATCGCCTCTGCTGTTGTTGTTGTTGTTGTTTGATTTTTTTCTTTTTCTTCTTTATTTTTTTTTTGGGGCGCATTGAATCGAAGGGCGTGTGGGGCGAATTCGGCTGAAGGTTGACAAGTTTTGCCGCCCAACCAGCGTTGAGTAGCGGGCGCTGGGAGTGGGGGAAGGGGAGGGAGAGGGAAAGGAATCGACAAAGACTGTAGCCTGCTTTTAGGTGCCAAGCAGCATCGCTGTCGCTGTCAGCGTTAGCGTTAGCGTCGCTGTCAGCGTGTGTGTGTGTGTCTCATGTTATTTATGTCATTATTGAATATGCGTTCGAGGCGTCGCAGCCAACCCAAAGCCAGAGAGAGCAAAGCCAGAGGCAGCGGCAGCGGCAGAGGGAGTAGCAGCAGCTTAGACATGTGTGCACACGCACGCAAGCAGCAGCTTGAGCTTATGTACAAAGAGAGAGAGAGAGGCACACACACACACACACTCACACGCGTGAGCATAGCTTATGCGTTTTTATGCTTATTCGATTTTATTCGAGTGCTCACACACACACACACAGGCACGCACACGCACACAGCAAGCGCGCAGCATCAGGATTTGCTGTTGCCGCCTCTGCTTGTGCTGCCAACTCCCCCTAGGTGGCGCTGCTGCTGCTGCTGCTGACTCCGATTTCTTTTCACTTGGCAGATTTTTCTTTTGCTTTTCATTTCTCGTTTCATTTTTTTTTGTGCTCCCACCGATTTTCTGTTTTTTATACCCTTGCAGAGGGTATATTAATTTTAGCCAGAAGTTTGCAACGCACCTTAGGAGACATCTCCGACCCTATAAAGTATATATATTCTGAATCAGCATAAATAGAGGAGTCCAAAACTGGATGTCCGTCTGTCCGTCCGTCCGTCCGTCCGTCCGTCTGTTGCAACGCAAACTAGTCTCTCAGTTTTTGAGCTATCTTCATGAAACTTGGCATACAAGCTTCTTATTGCTGCGAGCTGTAAATAAGTCGGAACGAGCCAGATCGGACCGATATATCGTATAGCTGTCATAGAAACTATCGGCCGATTTTTGTTGTTTTTCAAGATATTGCAACAAGATTTGGCAAATCTTATTCTTATTACGTTCCTAATGTGCTGTCAAAATTATATCAAAATCGGATCACTATAACATATAGCTGCCATAGGAACAATCGGCTGAATTTAGGGTTTTTGTATGCAAACCTGTTTTGTTCTTGGAAATATAGCACATTATCAATACTTTTAATGTTGAACAGTAACCCGCCCTTAGTTTTGCCATTTAAATATATCTGACGTTTATATTCTATAGCTGTTATCGGAACAATCAGTCAATCCGTCTGCAACGCAAATTAGTCCCCCAGTTATTGAGCTATCTTCATGAAACCTGGCTCACAAGACTCTTATTTCTGCCCTCTTTAAATAAAACTGAACGGGCAAGATCGGACCGATGCATTGTAAGGCTGTCATGTTACATATCATCCAATTTTGTTTATTTTTCAAGATATAGCTATCAGGCTTATCACATCCATATCAAAATTTGGTCATTCGATGTACTGTTATAATTGTTTAATTAATTCCACGGAAGCCGGCAGCAATCCAAATTTATTTTATATTTAGTATAACTGCAGGTATAAAACCTTCGGCAAGCCGAAGGTAGCCTTGCTTTCTTGTTTTTCTTCTTCTTCTCTCTGCTTACTGATATATTCTGCTGCTGCTGCTGCTTCTTCTTCGCTTTCTTCCTGCTACTTCTGCTTTTTTTTTATTTTATTTTATGCTGCCACTTGTGCTCCGCCCCGTTTTATTGTAGGGATTTTGCTTTATATACACACACACACACTGGCGTAGGTATCTCTCTATACACATGTATGTATGAATGTATATAAAACGTGCGCTCGATATATATCGTATTGTGTGTGTATAGATATGCTACACACACACACACACACACACAGAGGGAGCCTGCACACGTACATGTATAGAGTGCTCTTCTTCTTCCTCTACGTTTTTTTTTTTATATTTCTTTTGCACTTCGGTTTTTGGTATTGGGCGCTGGCTACTGCTGCCTCCCTCCCCCCTCCCCCTCCTCCGTCTCAAGTGCTCCCCCAAAGGGGCTACGGTATTCAGTAGCTTGTGCTCTGTCTGTCTGTGTGTGTGTTTGTGTGTGTGTGTGTGTGTGCGTCCTATCGAGTGCTGTCACTTCGTATTGGTTTAAACTTTTGCTAAATTGGGTGCACACACACTGAGAGACAGAGAGAGACAGAGAGAGAGAGAGAGAGAGAGAGAGAGAGAGAGCGAGAGACACTGCTTATGTAGAAATGTGCTTGAACTCTCCACTCACTCCAGTTCTGCAGTGGCTGAGTTCATTTACAGTTCTCTTTCTCGTTAGCTAGCTCTTCCTCTGCTTTAATATGCAGTTTTTGTAATTCGAAAACTCTCCACTCGCGAGTCTCCAAGCCCGAAGTCTACACTAATTGTATGGCAACTAATAGGAAGTTGTTTTAAGTGTTTTTCCGGCAAGTCTCCACAAGTCTCCACTAGTCTCCACAAGTCTCCACTACTCCAAAACTGCTCTACATTATTGTACACTACTTTGCGCTGCTGTAAGCTACTCTACACAAGTTTTCTCTACTCTACACAACTCTACACCAACTCTACATCACTCCACTCTACGCTAAACTGATTTACAAACATCTCCACAACTTTTTACAAGTCTCCACAACTCTACACAAGTCTCCACTCCACTCTACACTACTCAGCACTGCCACAAACCGCCATAGACTACTCTACACTACTCTCCTTCAGCTCTTTAAAGCAACTTCAGCCTATTCTACACTAATCTCCACTTCTCTCCACTCTCTCACTCACTTCTTTCACACGCCTGCACGTGAACGTGTTCATTTTAAGCACAATAATCGTATCATTGCGCAGCTTAAGTCCAAATAAAATACTGATAATCTCTACAAAAGAAGAGAGAGAGAGAGAGAGAGAGAGAGAGAGAGAGGGAGAGAGAGAGAGGGGGATAGCAACTACGCACTAATTAATGCGCTAAGTAGCTCAAGGTTTGTCACACCATTAATAACTAACTAACTAAACTGACGCCATTGCCTAACCGTATTTCTCCCTCTCTCCCTCTCTCGCCCTCTCTCTCTATCTAATATGGCCGATTATTCTAAATCATTATATGATCATCATATATACAACGTCTTTATATATGCCACATAAATCTTTCAACATGTGTAGTCAACAACTAAACAATTTATGACAGTGTGTGTGTGCGATTAACTGATATATCTATATGGGGTATAGATACCCCTACTATATAGAGACAGACAGACAGACAGATCTACTATATATGCACGGTATTTCTTATCTGCGCTGCGTCCGTTTATTTATACACCTATTTGTTTGAACACCAAGCACACTCGCCTCATCATGGCCAGATAAGGGGTAGGATCTTATCTTTATATAGAGCTTAGCAGTATCTATATCTATATCTATAACTGTAGCCGTATCTGTTATATCTGTTGAAATGTCGTCGTCTTCTTTCGGGGCGACCAATAGACAGTAATCAGAGAGCGCGGGTTTCGGGTTGGCTGACGATGATGATGATGATGATGATAGTATACTACGATTACGTCTCTATATAAATATGGCAGCCGCGATATCTTTAACAAATATTCGGCTTTATGTATTTAGTATATTTTTTTCTTTTAGTATATATTCGGTATCTTTAGCAATATTTAAGCGGATTGCCACATGATATGATATGATAGGATAGGATAGTATAGTATGGGATAGGATGATGATCATCAGATTGCAGCTGACGACGTGGCTACAAAACAATTTATGGCGCTTATAACACCTGACATAACCCCCTCCCCCCCCCTTCCTTTTTTACTGCTACTTCTGCCACAAATAAAATTGATAAAAGCGAAAGAGTGTGGGAGAAGGAGGCGGAGGAGGAGGAGGAGAAACACGTAAAGCGAGCAAGAAGCATTTAATTTTTTTATAATTATGATGATGATGACGATGTATTTGCTCAAAATGCTGGGGCACTATGGTGTTAACTAACACACACACACACACACACACAGGCGCGCACAGACAGTAGCTGCTGCTATTATATGTACACACTGCGAGCGCGAGCGAGAGAGCTATATATACATTTATTTCTTTCTGTTTTTTTTTTTTTTTTTTGGAGCTTTAGATTTGATTCTATTTTGTCGTTTATCACAAAATGCTGCTGACATGCGTACATACAAATTCCATGGCTATGTCTGTGTGTGTGTGTGTCCCTCTCCCCTCCTTCTCCCCCCACTCCCTCTGGCTCTTTGTGTATGTAGAAGTTTTCGCGTTCAGATTTTTTTGTACACTGATTATCTGCATCAGTTGTTAATTGTTATTTGACGCGCTTTAATCGGCTACCGACGTGTCCCGAGAGCTCCGGAAAAAAAGAAACCAGATAGATCTGCCATATCCCCAGATTTCCATATACCATATACGAGATTTGCTGCTAAAATACCACAAAATACCGCATAATAGTGCGTAAAATATAGTTTAATAAACTGAAATATATTGCAGTTGTGTTGGGTTAGTGTAAGTTGTAAGTTATCTATAAGGCAGATTATAATAAGCTTGCTATATGCTGAAAAAATACTGCAAAAATACCAAGTAGCACTTAATTTGGTATTATTACACATAGCATGAGCTCTATATGGCTTACACTATTTTTGCAGTATTTTATTTTTAGTATATTTGCAGTATTTTTGCCGTATTTGTTTTTAGTTGCTTTATCAACTTAATTAACATTTCGCTTTTCTTTCTCTTCTTTTTCACTCTTTGCAGGTAATTACAACCACAAAAAATACTGACAGAAAATACCAAAAAAAAAAACAAACATAATTTAGGCCACACGCACAGAGTGTACAGTCGTAAGTTTATAGTCGGGCAAGGGATTTTTTTTGCAGGTATTTTTTTTAGTATTTTTTTTTGCAGCAGAGAAGAGCAGGAGATTTCTTCCCCTCTCGCTCTCTCGCTGTGGCTCATTCATTTGCGTTTCATTCATGTCCTCATCAATGCGGCACACACACACACACTCGCACACACACACAACAAAAAATATGTCAAAACTTGTCTCGTCTGCCTGCCATTAGCAGCAGCAGCAACAACAACAACAACAACAACAAAGACGCGACCCTTGGCAACAGGCAGAGGCAGCGGCAGAGGCAGCAGGCAGCAGGCAGCGGCAGCGGCTCCAGGTTTGCCGCTCTGGAGCCGCTGCCCACGCCCACACGCGCTCAGCCAAGTGGGCGTACAGGGCACAGTCGATGCAGCAGATGATGATGATGATGTTTATGATAATGTTCAAGATCATCAGACGAGGCGGCAAAAAAAGGAAAAAAAAGAAAAAAAAAAACAAAAAGGGTTAAGCATTTTCAAGGCTGCCTCTGCCTCTGGCTGGCAGAGATTTCTTGAATGAATTTCCAGTATATATTTTTCGGTATATTTTTAGTATTTTTTTGTATTAGTATTTTTTTTTTGTATACGCTGCTTACAAGCGTCGCCTTAAGTGTAATTTATGTGGCACGTTCACAATAGATGCGGCTGCTACCTTAGCGCGAGCCGTGCGCGCTGATTGCAGCTACTGTGCAGCACACACACACACGCACACACACACACACATACACACAGAGTTGTGACTCCCCCGCAAACGACGCCTCTGCCTCTGCCTGCATTCATTATATGCAAATTTCAATTATTTGCACAAATCAGACGCACAAGATCTGCACAACAACGAGTAACCCCCCTTCCCCTCTCCCCCTCTGCCCTTGCTGCTCCTCCTCCTCCCGCTGCATCATTATCATCATCGACTTCATTATGGCACACCCCGTACAACCCCCGCACAGGCCGCGCCTCCCTCCTTGTGCCCGCGCAACGCGTCGATCGTTCAATTCAATTGCTCTCGCTCTGTTTGTGCCTCGTTTATCGGCAAACAGGAAGAGGCATAATATAATTTATTGTATTAATGCCTCCCCCTTCCCCCCTTTGCGCTGCTGCCCCGCATAAGCAGCAACAGCATCAACAGCAGCAGCAGCAACGACAACGACGACAGCAACATCGCCGACAGCAACAGCGACGACAGCGACAGCAATTCCTCATTTCATTGATATGCCAATAGCCGAAAAGCGACTCGAACTATACACACACACACACACACACACACACATATATATATCTACATATATATCAGAGAGCAGAGGCTGCCCCCTTTTGCTCTTTTATTATTAATTTCAACATAAACATCGAATTTCCTGTTGCCGTCGATATGCAAAAAAAAGAAGAAGAAGCAGAGAAGGAAAAAAAACTGACGAACTGCGCGATTGTTGTTGCTGTTGTTGTTGGCGAGCAGCAACTTGTTGTTGCTGTTGTTGTTGTTGTTGCTTCGATCGAATTTCACAAAAAATGAAAAAAAAAAAAATTTTCAGAAGGAAATTGAATTAAGCGCGCTTGTCTCGCTCATTGTTTCAGCCTGCTGGCTCTACCCCTCTCTCTCCCTCTCTCTCTCCTTCTCTCTCCTCTTTCCCCTCTCTCTCTCGCAGCATCTCTCATTGTTCGCCTCGATTACTTTTGCATTTTTTGCGTGGGATCGCATTGATTTTTCTCTCTTTTTCATTTTTGATTTGTGAAGGTCAAAGCGGGTCAAAGGTCGCTGCTGCTGCTGCTGCTGCTGCTGCTGCAGACAGTTGTGTCTGACAGCAGTCACCACTTGCCACATGCAACGGCAGCAGCAGCAACTGTTGCTGTCAGTGACAGGCGGAGGCAAAGCCAGTGCAGAGGCATAGGCGTAGAGTGAGTAACAGTAGAGGGGGTAGACAGGCAGAGAGAGAGAGAGAGATGGAGACAGCACTGCAATTGACACAATTCTCACACACAGAGGGAGACACACGACAAGGCCGACGGCAGCAACAACTGGACAGGGCAGGGGCGTAGATGGAGGGGGAGGGGGCAGGGGGTGACTGGCCACACACGCACGCACCACGCACACACATGCAATTGATTTGTACTTTGGGGTCAAGCAACAGCAGCAGCAACAACAGCAGCAGCAACAACAACAGCAGCAGCAGCAACAACAGCAGCAGCAGGAAAAGGCTAAGCAGGGGCGTAGGCAGCAGGGGCTGTAATAGAGACAGAGAGAGAGTGAGAGAGATAAGTGCAGGCAGCGGTAGAATGCCAAAAATGCCAGCAACGCACAGCAGCAACATCGGCAACAGCAGCAGCAATTCGCGTTCCCAGTGGGAGCTGCTGCTGCTAAGCTGCTGAAAATGCAGTGCAGCAAAGTAGTAAACCCCCCTTAAAAACACAGAGTATACGCACATGCTGCTGCTGCTGCTGTTGTTGCTGTTGCTGCTGGGGCAACAACACAGCAACAGTTTGTTGTGGCGGCGTCTACGCACAACATGAAAACCGCAACAGACACAGAGAGAGAGAGAGTGAGAGAGAGAGAGAGAGAGAGAGAGAGAAGCCTCAGCCATCCCCCTTAAACACACACACACGCTGTCCATGCAGCAGGCGCGAAAATTTCGCGATGTTGCTGCTGCTGCTTTTATTATGATTTTTCGCGCGCTGCTTTTGTTTTTGTCATGTCAAAAGGGGGAGGGGTAGGGTGAGAGAGGTAGCTGCTGTAGAGGGGGAGGTGAGAGGTCAGCGGGCAGCACAAAAAAAAGGAGACGCAATCAGGTCAACAACTTGCAGAGGTCAAAGCAGGCAGCAAAAGGAAAGGGAAGAAAAGGGAAAGATAAAGGAAGAAACAGAGCAAGAAAGGAAGAGAGAGGAGAGAGAGAGGGGGAGGAAGAAGGCAGAGATTAAGCAGGAACAAGAACAAAAGCCAAAGACAAATGATGATGTTGCTGATCAACACAGAGAGAGAGAAAGAGAGATAGACACAGACTGCCAAGGAGAAAGAGACAGAAACAGAGAGACAGACAGAGAGGCAGAGGCGTAGGCAGAGGGGGAGGCAGACAAAGCAACGTCGCGTGTGCTGCTTCTTCTTGTCAATTAGTGAAAATCGAATTAATATTGTAATACTTTAATGAAATAATGCATGCAGAGGGAGACAGAGAGAGTAGGAGAGAAGAGAGAAAGCTGCCAGACAGAGGCGTAGTGCGGGGGGGAATGCGACAGTTATTTATGCGGAACGACAAGACGAATCTGAAATTGTGAATGTGATGCTGAATGTGGCAATTGCAAAAAGCCCAAACTAAAGTTGATAAAAATAAACGAGACAGAGACAGACACAGAGTGAGAGAGAGAGAGGGAGATGCGTGTGTGTGTGGCTGGCAGCGTGAATGAAGCAGGAGCAGAGGCAGCAGCAGCGGGAGGAGGGGAGGCAGCAGCCTTTTGTGCTGCTTGGCGAATTGTTTGGGCGGCAACAACAACAGCAAAAACAACAGCAGAAACAACAACAACAACAACGCGTAGAACAAGAACAACGCGAGTAGAACGCGGCCTGCCAAGGTGTGGAATGTATGACAGGAATTGATATAAAATATGCTAATTGCTGCATAGACTCGGTGTGTGCGTGTGTGTGTGTGGAACGTGTGTGTGTGTGTGTGTGTGTGTGTGGGGAGTGTGGAGCGAGTGTGGAGTGTGACTGAGTGAGTGCTGAGTGCGATGCGCTGGCGACAGGTTACTCAACTCAACTAAACAAGGCACAAGGCAGAGGAAGCTTGAGCGAGAGCTTTAAGCAGCTTGCGGCAAAGAGAGAGAGAGAGAGTGAGATAGATAGAGAGAGTGAGACTTCAACTAGTTAGACAAAGCTGCTGGAAAAGCTCAGTGCAAGCAAAGAAAATGACAGAAGAGCTTTAAGCAATAAAACATAAATCAAAAATAAAAAAAAAAATAATTTAAAAATTGCAGCAAAAGCTGCTCGATAAAGAAAAAGCTTCGGAGAAAGCTCAGAGCAGAGCAGATAAAAATATCTGTAGAGCCTCAAGCAATTCTTTTAATTATGCTGCTAATAATTAGTTTAATAACTCCAGCTAAAGTCTGCTTAAACAGAGCTTTCAGCAGCTTTTGACAGCTTTTGGATATATACAGCGCTTTTAGCTGCTTTCCGCAGCTAGTTAGGTAAATAACTAGCTAGTTAAATAGCTAAAAATAAATGCTCGAGATTAAATCACATTTGCTTAAGCTTTAAGAAACTTTAAGCAGCTTTTTGTCCGCTTTCTCCACTCCAAAGGCAATAAACAAGGCTTATGGTCTATTAAAACTTGCACTTCACTTTTTGACTTGCTTAACCCCCCTAATGAGCTTATTAATGGATTAAATAAATCTAAAATCAAGCTAAAGCTCTATCAAAGCTCTGCCAAAGCTTTCTCCCAACCTGCTTAACTCTAATTAACTCTACTCTAATTAAAAACATTTTAGCCCTGTTTACATAGCCGCTAACTCAATGTTGCAACAATGTTGCTCGCGTCAGTTCTGCTGTCTAGGCCAGAAAGAGAGGGAGAGAGAGAGAAAGAGAGCGAGAGAGAGAGAGGGAGAAAGAGGGAGGTCGTTTATGTAAATTATTGGCAAAAATGCATAACGGCAAACAATTGAAAATGCAATCAAGTGTTGGCCAAAATGGCCCTGTTGCTGCTGCCAACGGCGATGGCAAAGCAAAAATTTGCATGCACCAACAGCAGCAGCAGCAGCAGCAGCAACACAGCAGCAGCAACAGCAGCAGCAGCAGCAACAACGCTGCCAATTAATCAAGAAATTCTTAAATAATTATTTGCCTATTTTTATATAGTCACAGAGCGAGTGCGCGGGGGAAGGGGTGGGGCGTGTCGGCTGTGCCATGGGGCAGCGGCCGACGCGGCTGACTGACTGACTAGCACGACGACAACAGCAGCAGCAGCAGCAGCAGCAGCAGCAACAACAGCAGCAACAGCGACAACAACGTCAACAACGACGACATCATCGTTCGTTGGAGTGTAAATTTGTTGTTGCCGCCAGCCAGATACAAATCTATATGCACATATGACACACACACACAGATCATGTGCATATATAGACACATATATATATATATATCGTGTGTGTGCATATCGTGGCACTTTTCGATTTTCATTTTGTGATTTGCTGCCGTCGTTGAGCTGCGTTGTTGTTGCTGTTGTTGTTGTTGTGCATTGTTGTTGTAAAAATAAGTCAGCCGGGCAGGCAGAGGCACCCCCCTCTATCTATCCCTTCTGTACCCCACGCCCCTGTGTACAAACGAAATTTCTATGAAGCATTGCAGTTAGATGAGCCGTTTAGTGACAGTCAAGTCGTTGAGCAGGTAGAGGGGGGAGGGGGAGGGGGATCTCAGGGGGGAGTATGTATTGCTGGCAGGCACACTAGTGCGCTCTCTCTCTCTCTCTCTCTCTCTCTCTCTCTCTGTCTGTCTGGCTGCACTTTTCGCTAATAATAATAAATATTTTTACAGAAATTAATTAACAACAGCAACAACAACAACAATGGCCACAAAGTGTAGCAAGCAGTAGGCAACACACACACACACACACACACATACACACATATAGACACACATACAGACACACTTCACGCCTTGGAGTTGGCGTTTTAGCTGTAAATATTGCGTATGCGTCATGTAGGCGAAGCTACAGAGAGCAAAAGTTGTTAACAGATGCTGTTAGAGTGCTGTTAGTGCGCTGTTAACTTAACAGTTGCACAACCAGTCTGTTAATTAAGCAACACTGCTCGCTGTTAACTGCTTAAGTTGTCCTGGCAGTGTTGGAAAACAACTTCCTGCCTTGCTTAAAAGCAGCTTAAAAATAGTTAAAAAAAAACAGCTTGATTTAACAGCTAAAAAGTAGCTAAAAACCAGCTTGATTCAACAGCTAAAAAATAGCTAAAAAAAACAGCTTAATTTAACAGCTAAAAAATAGCAAAAAAAAACAGCTTGATTTAACAGCTAAAAATAGCTATAAAAAAAAGCTAGATTTAACAGTCAGCTTAGCCCCACTTTGTAGGCTTAACAGTCTGCGCTATGTTAACTTACAGCTGTTAGCAATTGCAGCGCTGTTAAGGCGACCGCAGCAGCAGCTTGGCAATTACTCAAATTCAAATTAAGTGGCAGCACACACACACACATATCTATACACACACACACACACACACTCGCAGCGAAGCAATCCCAAGCAATGCCGCAACTTGTCTCGTTTTGTAAATAACAAATCAGGCATTTATAAATGATGTGAGCATAAAATAGACGCCATTACGCATCGGCTCAGCCAGGACGGAGCAATCCTCCCAATCCTTCTTCCACTTCCTCTTCCTCACCCCCCTCCCTCCCCGCTGCTGCCAATCAGTGCGGCTCTGGCAACCCCAAGACACAACACTTGAAACAAAGAGCTGAGTTGGCGCACAACTCTTTGGCAGCACAGGGGCGTAGGGGGAGGGGGGTGGAAGCAAGCTGAAAGTGTCTTTCACCCTACAGCAGCAGCAGCTCGTCTGCTTCTGCTGCCCCTCCTCGTCGTCGTCGTCGTCGTCGTCGTCATCGTCTTCATACGTCTCTAATAAGACATGATTGTAATTAATTAAATTAATTCGTTTCGGTTTTAATACACGAAATGTTTTTCGATTTTGTCAGGCACAAGGATACCCCCAGCTCTACGCCCCTGCTGCTGCTGCTGCTGCTACCCCCTTGAAAGGCAGCAGCGTCGCACAAAAGGATTGCCAAATGAAAGTGAAAGATTTCTGATTTACGTTTTCAAATATTTGTTTGTCACACACTCGCAGAGCTCCCACCCACTCCCCTCCCTCTCTAGAACTTTCAGCTATCTGTCTAGCTATCTCACTCTGTATACCTTTCTCCCTCTCTCCCCTTCTCTCTCTCTCTCTCCTCAAACTATAAAATGTTGTCGATTTTGATTAGGCAAACTTGACAGGCAACTTTGTGCGTGGCTTTCATTAAAAATGCCAGCTATGTCTTCCTCGCTGTCTCTCCCTCTCTCTCTCTCTCTCTCTCTCTCTCCCTCTCTCTCTCTCTCTTGCTAGCTGCTTCTCAAGACAGGGTTGCTTTTTGCCTTGCCCGTTGCCTTGGCATTTGCCGCTTGATGCTTCTTTCTACCTTTTCAGCCCATTGCCGCATAATGAATTGACATTGATTGGAAATTTTGATTGAAATTGTAAAACACGCTGAAGTATGGCAACGCCGCAAGGCGCTGTCTCTCTCTCTCTCTCACTCTCTCTGCCATCTACTACAAAATAAATTGCTTAATTTTCGGCTTAATTAAAGATTTGATAGATAGTACAGACAGCAATCCATTTAGAGTGCCCTCTCTCTCTCTCTGCATTAATCATATCATCTGTGTGTCTGAGCGTGTTCTATGCAGATCTCTGTTTTTTACTAGTATATGATTTTCTTTTGCTTTTAATTGGGTATATTTCTTTCTAAGGGAAGTGAGATGTGTGTATAGGCCTTTTTTTGCTTGCCACGCCTCTTTTTCTTATAGTAATTGAGTACGTAGTTTCAGTGTTTTTTTTAACACGGTTCTGCCCATGTGTTTTGTGCACAACTGTACCAAAAATAGAAATCATTAATTTCGTTTAGATTTTACAATTTTACAGTGTCAAATTTATGTGTGTGGCACACACACACACATATGCAGTACCCTTCTATAGTCCTCCCCCTTCCAGCACGCCCCTGGCAACACAGGCAACCCGTGTCCAAACCTTTTTTGGCACATTAACTTTGAGAAGCTTTTTATTTTTTATTTTGTTTTTTTTTTGAGGCCCGCATAAAAATGTCAAAAATTACACACATACACTGAGAGAAAACAAAGTCAAAGCCAAACACACACAGATGTGTGTGTGTGTGTTGGTGTGGGAAGGGACACGCTTCTAATCATTATTTGTACGACCCCGCACTGCCCACATATATGAGTTATATATTTATTTGTATTTGTCTGCAGGCTGCCCCCCACCCCCTTATGTTTCCTTCCCCGCCCCTGCTATTTGGTCAGTGTAATGCTTAATTATTTACTTTCCCCCCTTTCCACGCCACTGTGCAAAAAAGGCCTACGGAACAAAGTGACCAAAAGAGCGCACCAAATGGTCATGGAAGTAGCAGGAGGGGGGTGGGGACAGGGATTACAACAATGCCTGCAGTGAAAAAGGGTCACACATGTCTGCAGCTCTCTCTGTGTGTGTGTGTGTGTTAATTTTTGATGTACGATTGGTCAGTGGCGGCGTGCAGAGGGGGGGAGGGAGGCATAAAAAGGTATGCATACGTTATGTAATAATAAGGATAAGCCAAAAAATTATTATTACTTTCGGGCAGGCCAAGTGGGGGTAGGGCAATGGATGCGGGTTTGTAGGGGGGTTGGGGTAAGGGGGGGTTTACAGTGAGGTTAGGGTGTAGGCTGGTCAGCTCGCCCACTCAAGTCAGTGTAGTGTAGTAGACTGTGTCCAAAGGGGTTGTCTCGTTAATGAGCACAAAAAAAAATACAGATCGACGTGAAGTGAGCTGCGCTAGCAATCTCTCTCTCTCTCTCTCTCTCTCTCTCTCTCTCTTTCTTGCTGCTTTTTTTTACTTCTTTTTTCATATTTCTCTATTTTTTTCTTGACTCTTTACTTCTTTTTTTATATTATTCTGTTTTTTTCTTGATTTCTCAGTTAGTTCAGTTTGATTTTAATCCTTTTCCGTTTCAGCTTTTTTTGTTCTTTTGCTGTTTCTTTCTCTTTCTTTTTTTTTCTCTTTTTTTATCGATCTTTCTTCAATTTCTCGCTTCATTTTTCATTATATTTTTCAACGTTTCTCTGCGTTCTCCCTGACAGCAATTAGCAATCGTCTAATTTGTGCTCTCTTTCTTCCTTTCTCTCTCTCTCTCTCTCTTTCTCTCCCTGTGTGTAACCGTAGCTTGTGAAAAGAAAGTTGCCACACACATTTTTCTTTGACACTTTTACAGCCCCCAAAAAAAGCTGCTCCCGCCTCAACTCGTCTCCTTGTCAGACCGGGACAGACAATTACTCACACCCACACGCAAACACACACTCACACTCTCACACACACACGCTGCCTTGTCATATGACGCATTAAAAATCGAAGCTGCCTTCCTTGTCTATCCGTCTCACTCGCACACACGCCTTGCGTTGTCTTCTGCTTCGTGCGCGCATTAATCCTTTTTTCCAGCATCTTTTCACTGGCACTGAGCATGTCAGTGTATGTGTGTGTGTGCGTGTGTGTGCCTGTGTGTGTATATAATCCTTTTTTACAGTCCAGCCCCCTCCAGCACGCCGCCACTGGCTGCGCCTTGCCTTGCGACGAGCAGCGGCTTCGCATATCAAAGCTAATTTATATATATTTTGTATAGCATACATTGAGGCGCAGAGCAGGGAGGGGGAGGGGAAGGAGGCGGAGGAGGAGGCGAGTTTCATCATCTTTTGCTGCTGCAGAGGCGTAGGAAGGGGGGGGCATAATAAATACAACTCTTTGTTTTTTCAATGGCTCCGAGTCAGCCTGATTTTTGATAAGTAAATAGAAATTTTATAAATTTACATACGTGTGTGTGTGTGTGTGTGTGCGAGAAGAGGGTGTGTTTGTGTTAGTGTATGTGTGGAAGGGGTGTGTGTGTGTGTTAGGCAATAAAAAAGAAACAGAATTTTAAATTAGAAAATATTAGTTAGCAGGCAGAGACAGAGAGACGAGCAGACAGAGAGACGGACAGACAGACAGACGGAGAGACAGAGAGACAGTTAGATAGAGCGTCGTGTACAGTTATGTGTGCTGTGTGTATTTGCATATGCAGCTGGCTATCTCACTCGCACAGTAGCTCACATATCTTTCTCCCTCTCTCACTGCGTACTTTTTCTTAGCCAGCGTCGTCGTATTTTTTATTTTTTTTTGTTTTTGTTTTGTTTTTGCTGCTGCGTGCGTCTTTGCTGCACAGACAACACACACACACACACATGCCACACCTACTTTACCCCCTCTACGCCTCTGCTTTCCAGCAGCAGCATCAATACATCATTTTCGTCTCGCAGCGCTGAATTATATGCTACACTTTTTGCTCGCTTTCTCTCTCTCTCTCTCTCTCTCTCTTTCTCCCACTCTCTGTCTCTCTGTGTGTGTTTATTTTTTGGGTTTTTTGTTGCAGTTTTGCTCTGCCTGCCCCTGCTCCTGCTGCCTCTCTTCCTCTCCCTCTCCTGCTTTCTGTTTGGGTATTTTTTGTTTAATATTTAAATAAATAATTAGCAAAAAGGGATATGTGCGTGGGTCTCTCTCTCTCTCTCTCTCTCTGTGTGTGTGTGTGTGTGTGGGTTGTGTGTGTAAGCTGACTGTTTGTATGCCCCACCCCTTCCACCTCCCCCTGCTGCTGCTGTGTGTGTGTGTGTGTTGCTAATGATGTTTGAAATTGTAAAGCAAATGCAAAGGCATGTCCCGAAAATAAAAACGCAGCAAATACGGGAAACAGGGAATGAAAAGGGGTAGGGGCAGGGGCGGCGGCAGGAGAGGGAGTGCTCAAATAACTGTAAAATGAGTATAGCACGTAGCTGGCAGGGGGAGGGGAAGGGGGAAGCAGCTCAAAGCTAATGGCAGCGCACACATCAAAACTGGCCATAAAACAGCTAAAAAATGTAGCTGAAAAGCAGCTGTAAACAGCTTAAAAAAAGTTGGCAGCTTTTATTTAAGTAACTTGGGTTGGCTAACTATATATAACTATTTGGGATTATATATTTTGTATATCTCTTATTATTTAATTCTCTTATTTATTTCTCTTATTTATTTATCTTTGATTTTCTATGATATTTGCTGCACTTTTGCTTGACTTTAGTTCACTTTGAATACCCTTCTTTTTACTTTTACACTTCCTCTTGCTCTCTCTGCTCTTCTTCCTCTGCTTTGGCCTTATTTTATCCCTCTTTCTGACTGTTTTCCTTTGCCTCCGCCTCTGCTTTAGCTCTCGTTGATAGCTTTGGCTCATTTGATTGCTTTCTTTGCTTTACTTGGCACATTGACAGTCTTATATACCACATCTAAGACATATATGCATATACACACATACATATGTATATGATACACACTTGCTTATACTCTCCTCCCCTCCTTCCGCCCCCTTTCCCCTCTTTCTTGGCTGTCGCGATGCCGCATCTTTGTCTGCGCCTAATGTTATGCTACAGTTTTTTGTTTCCTTCTCAGCTTTGCTTAACCCCTTGTTGCCCACCTGCGCATACAACTTTTAACTTTTTTACAAGGCTTTGCTGTCCCCCGCAGCCTACGCCCCTGCTCCCTGCCTTTGTTTAATGTGTGTGTAATTGTGAAAAACGCTTTGGCTTCATTTTCTTGCTCCTCCTCCTCCTCCTCCCACACGCACTGCCTTGTCATGTCATGTATGTAGGCGTTTAAGTGGCAGCCACCAACGCTGACTGCGACGCCAGCAGCGCTGCTGCGCAGCAAATGTGTTTTTCTTTCTTTTTTGCTGCGTCTTCTCAAAATGTCAAGACAAGAGAGCAAACTGACAGCCGCCTCTAAATCAAACGTGGCAAGGGTAGCCGCAGTTGCTACCCCACTCCCCTCTCTACCTTTAGCCCCCCTCTCCCTCTCCCTGTCTCTCTCTTTGCCTGCCTGCTCCACTTATGTGCTCGCATTGATTTGCTTTGATTTATTGTCCCGCAACACACAATGCGACCACGTTTCCCAGTCCAGTCCAGGGAGGCTGCTGCTGTTGCTGTTGTGCCTGTTGTGTTGTAGGCGGTCGCAACCCCTCAGCAACAGCAGCAGCAGCAGCAGCAGCAGCTCGCACACTCGAGCTGCGCTTCAAGCGCAATTCATAACGTTGCTTTCGTACTAATTACAAAAAGTGCTGCTGCCCCCTTTACCCCCTTTCCTTGGGCTGCCTCTGCCCTCTGTCCAGGGGCTGACAGCTGCCATGCGACAAAAAATATATAAAAAAAGAAAGAAAAAAGAGAGGGGCGAGAGAGAGAGAAAGAAACGCGTCCAACGTTCGACTCACTTCAGAAACAGCTTGAGACAATGCCGCATGCAACACAAATTCTTCAGCAGCAGCGAATACGCAAACGAATATGAGTATGAGTATGAATATGAGTATGAGTATTTATGCATTATAATACACACACACACACACACACACACTCGCCCCCAGGGCTGCGAATCTCTGTTGCTGTTCGAAAGTGCGCGCTTTTTGACATGTGCCGCGCGCACGACTCGCACAAAGTACAGGGGCGGCGCAGCAAGGGGGGGGGTACCCTACTGTAAGAGGGTTGCCAGAGTACTTAAGAAGAACAGTTGACTTGCTCTCGGCTGCATTGTGTGAGCATTGATTGAAGTGTGCTGCCTCTGCCTGCCTTAGTAGTTGCAACAATTGCAGCTGAATTGGCTAACCATATATATCATATATATCATTATAATACCAAAAGGAAATCAATAAGAAAAAGCAAGCTAAACTAGCTGCAAAATCTATACATAAAAACAGCTAAAGGCAGCTACAAAATCTCTTAATTTCCTTATTTATATTAATAACTTGATTATTATAATAATCATTTAGCTTGAAAGGAGCTACAACTGCCAGCTAGCTAGCTTTAGCTTTAAATTAGCCACAGATTAGATTTAGCTTGAAATTTACTTAACTTTTCAACAGCTTTAAGCTGCCTTTAGCTTTAAATTAGCCACAACTGGCAGCTAGTTAGTTTTAGCTTGAAATTTACTTAACTTTTTAACTGCTTTAAAGCTCACTTCAAGCTCTGCGTACCTGCAATCTTTCGCTTTGACTGTCTCTGGTCATTCGCTCAATTATGCGCAATTGAAGTAATTGTGCCCCCTCCCTCTCCACACACACACGCCCCTGCTCTGGTCAGCTCGTTTTTGGCTAATAGAAATGTTAACAGCATCTCTCGCACATTGGCCCCGGCGCTGTTAACATTTCACTTAACATTTTTGGCGCGCGCGTTGCGTTGCCCCCCCCTCACCCTGCTGGACTCCTTTTTAGCCGTTTTTTTTTGGCTATTTTTGGCAGCTCCTTTGAAGTGGCCGGCCCAGCGCCGGCACATGCAGAAAAATATTAAATGAAACTCGCTCTCGTGCGCTATCAAAAAAAAAAAAAATAAAAGCAAAAAAAAAGCCAAAAAAAAAATGCTAAAAGGGTGCTCAATACCAAAAGCCTTTTTGCCGTAAGCTGACCACACACACAGACTGGACACACACACAGAGAGAGAGAGAGAGCACTCTTCAGCAAATACACAAAAAAAAAAAAAAAAATTGAAGCGAGCCGAAAAAAAGAGTAAAAACACGAGCAAAGCCACCCGCATTTTAGTTAATTAACTCATTTGGTTGGCAACTCCTGCTAAGCTGCTCGAACTGGGCCACAAAAGGCGCACAGCACAAGGAGGGGGAAGGCAGAGAGGGAAAAAGAAGAGAGAGAGAGAGAGAGCGCGCTGCCCACACGTTGCCCGCTCGCATTAATTGATTTGCTGCGACGTTGCCGCATTGCCGCACGCTGCGTTGTTGCGACGTTGCCAAAGTTCGCTAGTTTTATGCCGCAGCCGCAGCAAGTGCGACGCTTCTCACGGGGATTTGAGACAAGAAAAAGACGGGCCGGCAGCGTGTGCACTGCTTTATGGCGGACACTGTGTTGATCGATTTTGCAGCAAAAAGTCAGTACAGAGAGTGGGAGAGAGAGATAGAGAGAGAGTGGGAGAGAGAGAGAGAGGAAGCATATCCATCTATCGACTGCGCTGGCATTATGAAAACAATTTTCAAGCTTAAGCAGCTCATGCCACAAGCAGCAGCAGCAGCAGCGAAAGGCAACGTGCCACAGACATTGCCACAAAACAGTCAGCATGAAAATCACTGACCCCCCCACAGCAACTCACGCCGCCCCTGCCCCATTCCCGCTGCCGTCGCTTTTGAAGGCTGTCTGGCATTTTAAGTCCTGGCGAACGAGGCAAGGACAAAACTGCAGCTTCCTTCCTGTCTTTCACAACCCATCCCCCCCTCTCACTGTACGCCTCTGCCCTTGGCGCGAATTGCGCCCAACAGGCGCTTGTGTCTGTTGTTTGTACTTAAGAGCTTTTAAATATCATAAATATATATCTATGCGACGAGACTTGAAACCGAGACGCAGGCAGAGACGTAGAAGGAAGGGGGGGGATGGTTTGTTAGCAAACCCCCTTTTTCGTTTTTTGCCTCAGTTTGTTGATGATGTTGACAAATACGCCTCGAGGGTCATTCAGCAGGACGACGAGGAAAAAAGATAAACATAGCTCAAGTCGCGGTATCGGTATCGAGCCAGCTCGAGTGTGAGGTTAGAAACGTAGCGAGTGTGAGGTTAGAATCGCAACAAGCTGGCGAGTGTGAGGTTAGAAACGAAGAAATGCTAGTGGGAGTTTAGGCATAATTTAGTTTATTCTGCTGGCGATTGGTAACTCTTCTCAACTCTCTCGACCCTTATAACGACTTCCTGCACTTCCCTCCTCCCCCTCCTTCGTCGTCTCTCCGTGTCTCATCGATATGAGCAAAAAGTTTAGTTAAGAACCTGCAGCATAGTTTGCAGCAGTAAAACCCATCTCCCTCTCTCTCTCTCTCTCACACACTCTATCGACTAATTTCCAAAGTTCTTTATTGCCTGCAACGCCCTGTCTCAGCAGCAGTACACCCCCCCTCCCCCGCCCATGTCTTGTGCGACTTGGCTTCCGGTATTTATACAAATAAAATTGCACAAAACTCAAAAACCAAAAAAGGAATTCCAAAAAACACAAGCACAAATCAACAGAAAATCGAAGCTAACCCCCTTCGCCCACTACGCCTCTGGCAAAGTCATTGCCATGCGGCGAGAGCGTAGGCTAAAGTCGATGGAGTCGCTTACCAAAGGGGTCTAAGGACAACGACGACGACGACGACGTTGGCTCAGCCTGAGCTGAGCTGTGCTAAGGGGTGGAGTACCAGGGGGGGAGGTGTACAGGATACTGGCTCCTTTGGGTCCCAGACTAATTTGCCAAAAAAGTTTGCACCGCATATTTTTGTAACCTTTTTTGTCGCTGCCTCTGCCTCTGCTGCTGCTGCTGTTGCTGTTGTCGTTTTAATTTCTCATTTGGCATTTGATTTCGAGCCTGGCAGCAGGGCTTGGGGGTCGAAGGTCAACGCTAATAGCACTAAAATTTCAAGTTGGCTTATCGATACCAACGATAAACTATAAATTTGTCGGCTACTTTTGGGTTTTGTTGCTGTTTTCCGGTTTCCCGTTACGGTTGCTAATGCGAATGGGCAATGCAGACGGCCCGCCCCCCTGTCCCCCTGTCCGCCCCTCTGGGCTGGCTCTAATGTTTTTTAAGCCTTTTTTGTGTCTGTCTGTCTGGGCCGAGCTGAGCTGGGCGCAAAACTTTTGCAACGTATTAATTTGGCTAAATTTAACCCGTAATGACTTTAAAAGTAAAATTAATGAGGGTCGATAGTTGCCCAGGCTGCTGGCGGGGGGAGGAGGTGACAAAGTTTGCGGCCAAAACATATGCGACTGACAGCAGCAGCTATCTCTTTCTCTCTCTCTCACACACTCTTACTAACCCACTCTCTCTGTCTCTCTCTAATTACAGCGCGCTACACTAGCCGAGAAGGAAGTGAACACATTGAAGGAGCAACTATCGACGGGCAGCAACAGCGACAGCAACAGCGACAACAACAACACAACAACAGCAACAGCCACAGCAGCAGCAGCAGCACAAGCGGTACAGGCGCACGCACAAGCAGCAGCAGCAGCAGCGGCAGCAGCAGCAGCAGCAGCTGAATTTGCCAACGGCAACGAGGAGGAAACCAGCAACGGCAACAGCAACGGCAACGGCAACAACAGCATCGATAACATCGATAACAATAGCGATAAACTGCTAAATAGCTCGATTGTTGCAGCAGCCATTACGACGCTGCAGCAACAACAGAACGGCGGCAATCTGCTGGCAAATACAAATACACCATCACCATCGCCGCCGCTGCTCAGTGCCGAGCAGCAGCAACAGTTGCAGACGACACTGCAGAACGGCGTCGGTGGTGCGTCCTGTTTGAATCCCAAATTATTCTTTAATCACGCACAGCAAATGATGATGGAAGCGGCAGCTGCTGCTGCTGCTGCCGCGGCTGCAGCTGCAGCGGCAGCACAACAACAACAACAGCAACAATCGCCAATGCATTCACCAGCAGCAGCGGTAGCAACAACTGCAACAGCAGCAGCAACAACAACAACAGCCACAGCAACAGCAGCAGCAACAACTGCCGCAGCAGCAGCAACATCAGCAACACACCAGCAACAGCAAACAGTGCGCGATGTTGCTGCGGCGCACGATGATGAGGACGATGATGAGGAGGAGGATGCATCGATGCAATCGAATGTGGCACATGCCGATGGTGATCTGGATGATGATGATGATGATGATATGGAGCTGGAGCAGGAGCATGTTGCTGATGCCAGCAGCAGCAGCGGTGTTGCTGTCGCTGAGCAAACAGCAAGAACTGAAAGTGTTGCCGATGCGAAAGCAACAGCAGCAGCAGCAGCAGACGAAACAGAGCAGGATGAGGATGCAACAGTTGCTGGCGTCGATGTTGCCGCGGTGCGTGATGATGATGGGGATGAGGACGATGAGGGGGAAGCTAGTTTAAATGTTAGCAATAATCATAACAACAACAACAACAACAACAACAATACCGATAGCTGTAGTCGAAAGAGCAACAGCAACAGCAACAACAGTGAGACGCAACATGTTGCACTGCGTGATAATAATGTAAATGAGCAACATGTGGCAACACACAGCGCCGAGAACGATGATGACGACGACTGTGCCAACAACAACAACAACAACAATAATAACAACAACAACAACAACAATAATAACAACAACAACACCAACAGCAATGAGAAGCGCAAGAAGCGCAGCAACAACAACAACAATAACAACAACAACAACAATCAACCCGCTGTTCTATTAGCTGCCAAAGACAAAGAGGTGAGTACCGAAAACCCCCTCCCCATCCCCTACCCTTAACCCCCTTGTAATGAACTATGCTTAGATTAACCCCCCCTCTTGACCCTGCCCCTGTGCAATGAAATGTAAAGCCGTTAAGATTAGACAAACTCAAAAAATACCAAAAAAAATACCAAAAGCTGAGAAAAGGAGTAAAACCGCAGACGGCAACTGACCGTGCCTCCTACCCCTCCCCTCCCCCACCCCCTTTGTTTTTTCGCCCTACGCACAATTGAGAAAACACTTGCATAAGTAAACAAAACACCCACAGCGTGCCACGCCCCTTCCCCTCCCCCAGTTTAGCGCACTTTTCTTGTAATTTTCAAGCCAAACACAAGTGCAGTCGAGAATACAAAAAAAAATAGCCAGAAAAAAAAAACAGCCAAAAGGAAATACAAGGCAAACAAATGAGCGTCCCGGCAACAACAGAAAAAAAATAGAAAAAAAAAATAAAAGGACTTTTGACTTCTTCTTTACACGCTGCCACAAGAAAGGACAACGCAGGCCCAAAAAAAAAGGGAAAGGAAAGGGAGGGGAAAAAGAGACAGAAAGAGCAGGGCAAAATATGCAAGGGATTTCAGCTCACAAGGCAAATATTCCCCCTAGCTGGCCAAAAAAAAGCTGAAAAGTTGAACAAAAAAAAAAAAAAATTGTTGGGTATAGAAAAGTTAAAATGAAACTTTGTACAGTTTGATTGGGGCAGCAGTGGGGTAGCAGTGTAAAGTGATATCATTAAAATATTGACATGACAATTTTTACGCCTACAATTTGTACAATCCCCCTCCCCCCCAGGCCCGTCTCGGGCACTTGAGCGGCGAGTTATTTGAGCAGCCAGTGAAACGTTTACGAAAGTGATGGAAAGAGTAGAAAGAGAGGAAGTAACTACTGGTCATACATCTTGAGGAGTAATAATATTAGCTAGGCAGCCCGACTCTCTTGTTTATATTAGCTAACAACTGCCCAGCGAAACGTTTAAGAAGCTGCAGGCAAAGCGGAATAGGGAAAAATTCTTCTTACTGCGCTCAGCTGCCTGTAGAAGCTTTGAGGCGCTGCTGCCTACCCTCTCTCTCTCTCTCTGAGTCTCCTCCTTGCTTCTTCTTCTTTCTTTCTATTTAAAAGCTGCACTGCAGCACGTTTAAGAAGCTGCAGTCAAAGCAGAATAG
Source organism: Zaprionus tsacasi (assembly GCA_018904105.1). Lineage (NCBI taxonomy): Eukaryota > Metazoa > Arthropoda > Insecta > Diptera > Drosophilidae > Zaprionus > Zaprionus tsacasi. The sequence goes on from JAEIFR010000001.1 coordinate 5,885,283, forward strand.
CAAAAACGACCACATAAAACCTGTGCATGTCTTCAGCAACGCTTTGAAGACAGTCTTCCCTCTCTCCCGAGACTTCTGTGTGTTTATCTCTCTCTCTCACTCTCTTTATCTCCTTGACTGCTTCGCTTCCACTCCATTTCGCTGCTGCACTTCTCTCCCCTCCCCTTCCCCCCTACGCAATTTCTCTAATGCAAAACGAACTCAACCGCGTCTCCATTGTGCCCACATTGAATGATTGCTTATTGCCAGCCAGCATCAATCCCCGCCCCGTCGAATCCCCTCCGAATCCCCTCCAGGCAGTCAGGTATATCTTGGCTGTGGCAAATTGTGTTGCATTTGGGTGGTTGCAGCCGAGCATCAATCATTATCATTTGCCATTAAGTGCAGCCAGCAGCAGCGTCTTGCGCGGCATCTTTTGCTGTGTGTGTGTGTTGCCATTAGCAACCCCTAGGTGTCGCTGCTGCAGCAAGAAGAAGAAAGAAAAAGAAGAAGAACAATCGTAATACCCGCCCGGTTGCATTTCTTTTTAATGTTTTATCACTTCACTTGGCAGCGAAATCCTTCCGCCTTCCGCGCCACCCACCATGCAGACAGAGACCTCCCCCTTTCCCCTTCTTACCTGCCACTTAAAGCTAGGCCCGTCTCTTCCCTCTCTCTCTCTCTCTCTCTCTCTGCTTCTTGCCATTATTCGAAATCCATTAAATGCTATTTTTGCGGCGCCTTAACGATTCCCTCGCCTCCAAAAAAAAAAAAAAAAAAAAAAAAAAAAATCATGACAAAAATACCCAAAGTACCGCGCGTGTAGAGAGCGAGAGAGCATAGCTCATTAGTTTGATTACTGGCGCCCCCTGGCGGCAGCCAAAACCAAAAACAGTCCACTACTATCTGGTACTCTCTCTCCAGACAACCCATGCACAGCTGTGATAAATGCACTCGCCTGACAACTAAATCACTTACGTGTGCGCCCAAGATATTCAGATTTATCTGTTACACATGTTCATAAATATGCGACAATATTTTGTGTGACGACGCCGACGCCGACGCCACGGAAAGAAAAAAAACAAAAAAACCACAAAAAAAATGAAGGAAAATAGACCAAACTGAACTGAAGTACTATGAGCTATATATGGGAGAAAATAGATGAACAAAATGTTCGATTTTGTATACCCTACTGCAAATTTATTAATTTCTTTATACTTTTCAAACTTTAACAAAACAACAGTTATTTAAGGTATGCGCACTATTTCCGTTTTTTTCCAGTATTCCTTCAAGGGAATTTTCTGAAATTTCACTAAGTAGCTCTCTATATATTTAGCTCCAGTACAAATCAAGTTTTTTCTCAGCCACTCAAGTGGTGTCTGTAATAACCGTACCCAACTTCACGCACTTTTGTCCCAGTGTGCCATACCCTGCAACAGGATAAGCAGCAGGCAGCATATGAAAAGCAAATATGATCGACAGTTGTGCAAAAGAAAAAAAAAAGAGAGGAATAAAAATAATATTAAATGTTAAATGGAATTGCAACAGTTGTTTGTTGTTAGAGACTGTCTTCGACTGCGTGTCTCCTCCCCCCTCTCTCTCTCCATCCCTCTCTCTCTCTCTTTCGCATTGCGACTCGCAACGCTTTGTTTGCTTTGGCGCAGCGCGTGTTTATTTTTTCGCAGAAGTGCAGTTCTTCTTCGCGAAGAGGCGAGTGTGTCTCTCTACAAAAATAGAAGCGGGCCAACCATGGGTTAAACATGCCAACAATCATTATTTAAACAACGAACATGCCGCAAATTGCTAACAAATTAGCAAAGCAGAAATAAAACAAAAAATGTACCCAAAAACACTTCCGTTTCGATAACATATTTCTGTCTCTCTCTCTATACATAGTATTATATCTGCCCCATAAACCGCTTGAGAAACAAAACAAAACTCGCCGTGACACGTTCAACTTTTTAGATTATTTCGGTTTGTTGTTGTTTTTATCACGCAACCAAACAAAATACAAAAAAAAAAAAACAAAAAAGAAAAAGAAATAAGCACAAATAGCTCGGTCAAACACCAGAAGAAAAAAGAGAAGAAAAAAACCCATAAACCTTATATAGAACATGCTAGATGTTGGCTGTTGCAATTCCAACAGCTTCAACGAACTTTCAATACACTAAAAATGGAAATGATATTTCCTACTCGGTTCTTCGGTTTCTTGCAAATATGTTTTCAAGAAATTCCGATATGGTTTAGCTTGAAAAGTCACCGAATCGGAAGTATGGTATTTGGTATGGAGAGACTTCCTCAGCGCAATCAGAAAAAAAAAAAAAAAAAAAACTCGAAGGGCAATGGCAAATACCACAGATATGCATCGATGTGGTCTGTATCTGTGTGTGTGTGTGTGTGTGTGTGGTCGAGCATTTTTTATCGCAGCTTGTCCAAAAAGAAAAAACAACAAAATATATAAAAAAAAATGTTTTTTTTTTATAAAAAATAGAATAACAAAAGAAAAAATTGTTTATCGAACACAGCATATTTATTTTGTGTGTGTGTGTGTGTTATAATAAGAAAGAATCCCAACTAAAACCAGCACGGCAACAACATCATAAAATTAAAAAAAAAAAATGAAACATTTTGTTTGTTTTGTCGCCGTCAAACCGAATTGAACAATTTTTATTTTTTTTTTTTATTACTCTGCGGTTAGTCGGTTAGTTATTATTGTTGTTAATATTTATCCTAACACTTGTCGCTCGCTCTACATATATATTTGGTATATATATATAGATAGATAGACTATCAGCGGCGGGTTCATTGGAATTTCATGGGAATAATTGTGTTTTTTGAGGTTTTTTTTTAGTTATTTCCGATTGATATGGCATGTGGTAGCTGCTTAGCAATATTATTACTTGATGTGATATGTATTTCTCTATCAAACTACAGAGTTTGCTAGCAAAGCGCTGCTCAGGGTCGGTTCCACAGTTATATTAGTTATAAGACTGCATTTCCCTAACAATATATATGATATATGGTATGGTATATGACATATGGCAAGTTCATTGCACTGTCAATCATAAATCGTCCCGCATTTAGACTCCCTGCTCAGTGACTTTGACTTCGAGATGGACTTGCAATCTCTCCCCCCTCTCTATATAGTTGACCAGCATAATGTCTGCTCTGTCTGTCTGTCTGCCTGTCTGTCTGCTCTGTCTGTCTGTGTCTGCTGAGATAATCATCATAATTTTCATGCACAAATTCGATTTGTGCTTATCATCGCGTGACGCGTTGCAAAAGGAATCGAAATCGAAATTGGGAATGGAAATGGAAATGGAATACCAGGCTTGTTGTTGGGGGCGATGAGGCTATCAAAATTTTATATTGCTTGAGTTGACGGATGCGTTTTCAACTAATTAGAAATTAAGAGCACGCATAGAGACCCTGAGAGACTGAGGGGGAGATCTAGAATGAGAAAAACAGAGGGGCAGACAGAGAGGCAGGCAGACAGACAGGCAGACAGACAGGCAGACAGACAGACAGACGGACCGAGCATCGCTGTCTAGACCCGCAGATCAAAAAATTTCAATAGTTTTGCAATTATTCTGACGCACTTGGGAAAAGAAGGAACCCACAAGCCTCCCTCTCTCTCTCTTCCTCCCTCTCTGTCATGGTATATAGATAGATAGATTATTATCATAGCTAACTGTATTATTCACTAGATTAACAGTTGTTTAACACGCGTCTACATTGTTTGCCCTGTGTCTGTTTGATGTCGAGACAATTGGGGGATTGTATAGGGTTTATTTTTAACAAATTCAAATAAAACTTCAAAATACAAATATGAAATTGAAATTCGAATAAGAAATCAAGCGGAAAAGCCGTCTACGAGGTCGAGCCAAAACACAAGTTGGCTAAAATTAAACCGAATTAGACCCAAATCGAGAGCAACTGTGCAAACACGATCGATAAAGGCAAAACGCGAGACGAGGGCAGCAGTAGACTATATAGAGAGAGAGAGCCCCCTAGCTAACGTCACTGATCTTTCGTAGAGATATGCTAGTATGCTTATCTCTCTCTCCCTCTCTCTCTCGCACACGCACGTCATCAATAATAATAATAATATTAATAATAATACGACAGATTAATACGAATTTTGATTAGGCAGCAGTGTCAAGGCAGATCAATTCTACGCGCCCTCTATCTCCCTCTCTCTCTCTCTCTCTCTCTACCACTCTATTGCCATTCATAACTCATAATCAGCCCATAATACACACACACACACACACACACACGCATAGGCAGCCACATATCAATTTTAATTTTAATGTACAAACAATTCGAAATAATTTCAAATCATTTATTTTTTTCGGGGCCTCTTTCGAATTATTGACGATCATTCGAATTTAGTATGATTTTTTTTTAATCGCTGCTAAGATCGGTACGAGAGCAACATCAATTGCTGAAGGTTTCATTCTTTTTGTTTTTGTTGTTGCGTAACATGTTGCAGTTGAAGCGGGTAAGAAGGGTTGCCAGACCTGTGGCGACAGGGTTGCCAGCTCAGGCTTTGCACCTGTTGAACTTTATTCATTTCAATTCGAATACATTTCTGGCGAGTTGCTGCCGCTGCTGCTGCTGCTGCTGCTGCTGCTGTTGCTGTCGCGCAGCAACAATTGCAATTATTCAATTCAAATCAATCAGCAACAAATCGCACACATACACACCCACTCACACACACACATACACACACAAAGAGCAAGAGACATTGAGCTTAGTTAGAACTGCCTGCAACGATTTAAGTTGCTGTCGTTATCGTTGCTGCTGCTGCTGCTGCCACTGCTGATTAAAGTGAAAAACAGTCATTATTATGCACAAGTACACACTCACACACACACACCAGCACACACACCCGCACACACACACACACACACTGATTGTCCATTGAGTTGCTGCTGCTGCTGCTGCTGCCTCGTCGCCTCGTTCGACCAATTGCGGATAAATTCAATTTATTTATCGCATATGGATTCTGATCGGCCTCCCACACACCCTGCCTCATCCCCTCCCCCTGCCTGTTTCGTTGTGCATGAGTGCAGGCCAGCAGCGACAGCAACAGCAGCTGTTGCCATCTCGCTTGCACGCACTTGTCTCTATTGTTCGCATTGACTGATTGTTGATTGTGCTGACAGCATTTTTATCTGTCTCTCTCTCTCCCTCTCTCTTGTGTGTGTGTGTGTGTGTGTGAGTCGCTTATATATGGTAAATGGCGATTTTGATTTTTTTAAATTGATTATTTCCTTATTTTCGTGTACCAGTTGCTGCTGCTGCGGCTGTTGTTGCTGTTGCTGCTGCTGTTGCTGCTGTTGTCGCTTCTCTTGTTGTTGCTGCTGCGCTAGTTTGCTTCGGTTTTATTGTGTTTTGTTTCGATTTGATTGTTTGCCCTGTATGTGATTTACATGCAATTTCTGTGTCATTCTCAAATTGGTTGCTGTCTTCGCTAGAGAGAAGAGAGAGAGAAAGAGGGGAAAAGAGAGAGAGAGAGGGAGATCGCTGCTGCTGCTGCTGCGGCTCGTTGCTTCTCAATTGGAGAAAGCGCCTAATAGGAACTATCAGCAACTGTACCAAGTACCGCAGTAATATCAATACTAGCGATGCTTTGATTATTCTATCGATACATTGCATTATCGATTACTTTAATAAAAAAAGTTTCAATGCGTTTACTTTGATAATACTTCAGTTTATAGGGACATATATAAATAAATCTATTAGTTTTGCTTTATAATCGATTATATTGCTAGTTTAAAATATCGATAAATCGATTATACTCTAATGCACTTTAATATCTGTCTCTAGCTTTCTCTAACTGCTTCTCAGCCTCTCTCTGTCACTTGCCCTGCTACGCTCCCTCTCTCTCTCTCTCTCTCTTCCACACTCTCTCCCCCTCTCTCTCTCTCCTTCTCTCCTGCCACGCGCTGACTTGCCTTAAGCACACTCCACATCATATCTTCATATAATCCTAGTCATCATACTGATGCATCAGATTCCTTAGCAACCCCCCCTCACTCACTACGCCCCTGCCCACAACCCTATGGACTGCAGTGAGTGCGCCTCATTTTGCTGCTTAAAAATGCATTTGGCACTTCATAAATTGCCTCAGGCCTCCGCGTTTTGTCTAATTGCAGCCCATTAAAATTGTGGCAACACATGCCTCCACCTCCCCCTCTCTCCCTCTCTCTCACTTGGAGACGCCTGATTTATGGCTAACAAATAAGTTGGCAACTTTGCCCACAGCTTGTCAAACAATTTTTTTCTCCCACTGCCGCGGGTGGTGTTAAATAAATGCCCAGCACTGTGGCAAAGCTTGTAGAGCATCAATTTTGATGAGACAACTTTCAGTCGGACTCACACACACACACACACACCTGCAGCGCTGCCTTTGCCTTGGAATTTATCAATTTGTGCATCCTGTGCTAAAAATTTGATTACAAGATTTGCCCCGCCCATCCCATACCTCCCCTCCCCCGCCCTGACAGTCGTGTCAAGTCAATTACAAGCATGAACGGAAATTCAACATTTCAATTAGAGAAGACGCAGCAAAAGAAAGAAAGAAAACGATGAAGATTGGAGACGATGATGATGATGATGAGGCTGAGACTGGAGAGAGACGATCATGGTCAATAAATCAAATTGCATTTATTAATTAAGCATTAAATTGACAAATACCTCGCACTCTGCTGCCACTGCATGTGGCAAATCATCAAGGGGCGTGGGGAGGGGAAAAGGCAGGGCTAAAGGGAGAAAGAAAGGGGAAGCTAGACAGATTAAACAATTAATTAAAATTGCATTATGATTTATCTGGCGCTGCAGCTGTGCAGCTGTGATTAGCTTAGCGGGTTTTTTAGCTGTTTTTTTTTACTTTTTCTCTGCTTTTAGCGACACGTTCTTGCTGCAATGATAAGGCACAAAGTGGCGCCATATAAGCAAATTAAAGACAGTAAAACAGGGAAATGAGGCAGAAAAGAAAATGTAGAAAAAAGTGAGAGAAGAAGAAGAGAAAGGGGAGGGGACTAACAACTCCAGCAATTACATAGACAATTGATTTCTAATTAAAAGCCAAACAAAAAAAAAAAAAAGTAGACGACAATAAACTCACGAAATGAAAATGGAAAATTGCGGGAAAATGAGGGAAAATGCGACGCATAATTATTGATGGCTGCGCCAGAGTCATCAAGTTCAGGCTATAACCAGCAACCACCCCCCCGTTCCCCGCTACTACTACGCCTCTGACAATTAAAAAAGGCTAAGCGTTAAAATCGTTCATTTTCGGTCAGGCTAACTGCAATTGGGGCGTCTGGTCAGGGGGAGGGGAAGGGGAAGGGCATGTAGACGAGTAGGTGAGTGGGGAGAAGGGAGAGGACGGAGCACAGGGGTGTAGGCAGGAAGGGATCTGCTGCCTCTGCTTGGCTTTAATTAGTTTGCTACGCTGTCGCTTCAATTTTGACGCAAAGCAAAGGAAAAAAAAAAAAACATCTTCCTCCTCCTCTTCTCCCCTCTACTACGACTACTTCGTCTTCCTTGACTGTCGCCTCGTCATCTCATCGTCGTCTTCTTCCATCATCCGCATCGTCAACGCAAATTACGCGTCGTCAAAATAATTGCCGTGGGTCGAGCAGTCGAGCGCAGCGCAGCAGCAGCAGCAGCAGCAGTCCCTTCTTAGCCCACTGTCGCACAGTGGTGTGCAGCAGACATTTTCTGCTAACAACTCAATGCGGCTGCTGCTGTTGTCCACTGTGCGTGGGCAATTAAAATAAGCTCGCCTTTTCCTACTACAGACACAGAAATACACATTTTTTTTTTTTTTTTTTTTTTCTTACTCTGCTGCCCCTCATCCTTTGGCTTCCTCTTTGCAGCTTTTGGCATTTCATGACAGCGCTCTGTTTTTTATGCATTTCCCCTCCCCCTCCCCCTCCTGCCTGTCCAGCAATTGGCATTACAATTTGCCGTTAATAGAAAATGAAATTGTCATCAAATGAAGATTGAGCTTAGCCACAGCCAGTGTGGAGTCCAGAGAGGAGGCCTGCAGCGAATCCAATTAGAACTTGACGCGCAAATCAAATTAGAAAGCAGTTCCCCCCGCCCCCCTCTCTTCTCTTGCCAGTTGTCGGCAAATCTTCAGAGAGAGAAAGGCACAAATCAATAAAAAGAAAGAGCAGAAAAAAATCGAATTCGAATCAGTTTTTATTTACTCAAGATTCGTGTGTGTTTGCAGAGATATGAAGGGGGTTTTAGGAGGGGTACGGGTAGCTGGGGGGAGAAGGGGGTCAACAGGTAGCGGAAGTGCATGCACATATCTCGGAGTCGTTGTACCTTTTCCGTAATCTCGTATTGTCATTGCGCATACGTCACGTGTGACGCGTCTAAGTAGCTTTGTGTGTAGTCTCGCTCGCTCTGCCCCACTCTCTCTCTCTCTCTCTCTCTTTCCTTCTCTCTCCCACTCACTCCTGCCTGCGCCAGTGTTGTGCAAAGAGGAAGGAAGTTGAAACCATTAGAAAATGCCCGGATCCGAGTCAGCACGGATGCGGATAACCAAGCGGCAATGGCGATGGCGATGGCGATGTGCCTGGTTAAGGTGTTGTCGCATTTTGCTCGCTTTTTTTACAAACGATACCCCTAACTCCAGCCGGGGCATATTCATATTTTTATATCAAAAGCAAAAAAAAAAAAAAATAGAAGCGAAGCGACAGCACGAGTGATGCCTTACGAATGTTTGCTAGAGATGTTGATTGGCATTGTCCGGGAGAGAGGGTAGGGTCTACAGGGGGGAGGTAGAGCAGAGGGGGTGTATAAGGGGCTGCCTGTCTGCTGCGGCTGCTGGCAAATGCGGGCAAACCGACAAAAAAGACAACAAACATGGTAGAACTGCTCTCTTCCTCTCTCTCTCTCTCTCTCTCTCTCTCTCTCTCTCGTGATGCTCTTCCTTCATCCTTTCTCTCTACTCTGCTCATAAATTATTGTCTAGACTATGATTTTAACGTTTTTTGATTATGAAAGCCAAAAAACATGAAGAAGTCTCTACCATTCCGCGGATCTCTCCAGTTAAGGGGATACTCCAATTCGGTTATTGTATAGAGCAATATATAAAATAAAAATCGCCTGGCATAACCTTTTTTTTCTCCACTCCCTCTCTCCCTCCCTCCGCCCCCTTGTTTGCCTTTGTTTTTGCTTGTTGTGTGCTGCGTGTAGATATCATATCAATAAGCAAAAGGATTAGACATGTGACTGCCCCTGGACCAGTACCCCCTACCCCCTATCCACAACCCCCCTCCCTCATTCAAGGGGCACATTTTGGGTCGACTTTGTAGTCAGCAGCGTCGTCGAGTTGTGCTTATCGAGGGTAGTCGAAAAATACAAAAAAAAAAAAAAATCATTCATATTTTTATTTTTTTTTTTTTGGGTTTTTTGATATTTCTATATATGAGATATTGAGGCAGAAATATGAATAAAAGTCAAGCTCGCGATGGGGTTCACGAATTGGGTTCGGCATGGCCAGACAATTATTAAGCAAAAGTTTAACGAATTAGAAACAAAATGGGCGACTGACTGGACAGTGGGGCAAAAACAGAGAAGGAGGAGGAGGAAGGAGTAGGGCAAGAGCTTTGATTAAAATGTAGAACTTGTGATTGGGAGTGAGTGTGGGAGTGAGTGAGTGTGTGTGAATGCGAGTGAGTGTGTGTTTGAATATATGTGAGTGCAAGTGACTAAATGTGTGAGTGTGTATAAATAGATGTGAGTGTGTGAGTTTCTACGAGTCTGTCTGAGTCTGTATGCGTCTCTGGCACATTTGTGAATAAGTGTGAGTGCAAGTGAATGCCTGTGAGTGTGTGAGTGAGTAGGTGTGTGTCTGCCTGAGCGACTGTCTCTACGCCACAGACATAAATATTAAACCAACCCAAGCAACACTTCAAATGAAACCGCTACCCAAAAACACCCAAACACCCATTCACCCACACACCCACTTGTCCCCTCCCCCCGCCACAATCCTTTTGTAGCCACCCACGCGGTGGCAGCACGCACAAAATTTGCTAAACAATAAAATCGAAACATAAATCGAAAATTGTAAAATTCGAATACAGAAATACAACGGGCGCGCGAAAAAGGGTTACGATGCGACGACGTCTATCTATCTCGTTTTAGTACTCACAGTACTCACTCATGTTGTCTCTGTTTCGACTGCTGCTTCTTCTTCTTCTGCTGCTTCTTCTTCTTCTTGCACACTGAGCCTGGGAATTGTAAAGCTGTCAAATTTTAATTACAAAACTTTATAATCCAAAAAATACAACAACAACGAGAGAGAGAGAGAGAGAGAGGAAGAAGAAGACAAACGCGCGCGCTTCATGCCTCAAGGGGGTACTATGTAGTAGCTTCCCTGCCTATCTATCGATCCTGCCCCATCATACCCTACCCTGCCCTATCCCATCGTGCCCGCCAAATCAATTCAATAACTGTACCGTTATGTGCGTGTGTGCGTAAATGAATGACTGTTTGACTGTTTGACTGTTTGACTGACTGACTGACTGACTGAACCGCTAAATGAATGACAGACTGAGTGCGTGGGTGTGCGAGTGAATGAATGACTGAATGAATGACTGACAAACTGTCTCTGAGAGTCGTTTCGTGCCCAAGTTCAGTTCGAAATTGTTTGATTTATGCCTTTGAATGCTTGTAAATTGCCAAGGTGCGCCCCCCTCCCCACCATATCTTACCCCTTTTGCCAGCGCCTCTGCCTCTCCCACTGTGGCCCTGTGGCAGCCCTGGGGCAATTGACAAATGATGAAAAATGCAAAATTACCTGCCCGCTTAGTCGCTTTAAGTCGCGCTGTGAATACAAACAAAGCGCGAATGAATGAGTGAGTGAGTGAGTACACTCATTGAGTACAGTCACAAGCTAGCAGACAATGGGCACAACTCTTAGGCATGCACTCGCAAATATACTCATGAATACACTCATGAATAGCTGAATACACTCATGAATACACTCATGAATAAATTGCTTATGCAGTCGCCATAAGTCAGCTAATAAATGCAGACTGGCAGGCATGAATGCACCCATATAGATATATGAATACACTCATGAATAATTTGCTAAATACAGTTTGATAATCAATGCATAAATGCACTGCTGCCTGCACTCACGAATCGCATTCAATCACTCACACTCACAATTCATTCATTCACTCACTCATTCAAACTCAACTCAACTCGCATTGTTGCAAATTGCCAACTTGGGCATTGCCAGCAACAGCTGCCAGCAACAGGAACAGCAGCAGCAGCAGCAGCAACATCGACAACAGCAACAGCAGCAACAAAAGCAGCGGCGTCAAAGCTCTCTCTGGGGTGCACTTGGCTGGCTTTAAGCCCCCTCCCCCTTTCCGCCGCCCATGCGATTCGACTCGAGATGCGACACTTGAAACAATCAAAAATCAATGACAAACGAACAAGAGAAGCAAAAGGAGTGGAAGGAGAGGCAAAGAGAAGAGGAGAAGCAGCAGCAGCAGAAAATTTAAAATTGTTGAGGACATTGAGATGTTGCTGCTGTCGCTGTCGCTGCTGCTGCTGCTGCTGTCGCTGCTGCTGTTGCTGCTCTTTACTCATTTGTCTTTTGGCTTTTTGGAAATTAACAACACACGCCGTATAACCACTCCTCGCCCCCTCTACGCCCATGAGCAATCGAGAGCCCCTTGAAAAGTAACCCCTTTTTTTGCTATCTAACTTCATCTCCAACTCGCAGCAGCATCTCCAGCTCCAGCTCCAGCTCCAGCTCCAACTCCAACTCCATCTTCAGCTGCTGCTGCTGTTGTCTTTCCATACATATATATATATATATATATACATATATATGTGTGTGTGTGTGTATATATTTTAAAATTTTTATGCCCGAATGAATTTTAATTCCTTTGACGGTTTTTGGCTTGTGGCATTGGCAGCTGGCTGTGCCTAAAAGGCTGCTATAGAAAAAAAAATATATATACTTAATCTCTCCCTCTCTCTCTATCTCTTTTTCTCTCTCTCTCTCTCTCCCTCTCTCTCTCTCTCTCTCTCTCACTCTCTCTCTGCTATCTCTGCTGTCTCTGCTTCTCTGTCTTTGATTGCTTATTGTTAATTTGTATTTGTGTATTGGTCGCATGTGTGTGTGTCTTCTCTCTTACCCTCTCTCTCTCTTTCCCTTTCTCTTCTTCTCTCTCTCCCTCTCTCTTTCTGTGTGAATTCTGAGATGTTTTTGCTGCTGCTGTCGCTGATTAAACCCTTTTTTTACCCTGGCCCATATGAATGAATGTGGCAATCACACACACACACACACACACACTCACACACACACACACACACACACACACACACACACATATATACACCCATATAGGCATCTTAATTCCTTTTGGCGTTTTATGCATCGACCCAAGCAATTCGCCCACCTGCTGCCTTTGCCTTTGCTTTTCCACCAACGTCTTTTGCCTTCGAGTGTTTATTATTATTGTTGTTGTTGTTGCTGTGTGTGTGTGTGTGTGTGTGTGTGTGTATTGACTGCTTTGTCAATTGTTTGGGGGCTTCTTCGGCCTGCCAGCCAGCCTGCCTGCCTGCCTGTCAACCCTGCCAGCTAACCCTCCTCCTCCTCCGCCTCTGTGCTCGCTGCTTGGCAATTTTGTTAATTACAAATCGTTTGCTTTTGGCTCTATGCTAATGTCTCTGCCTGGGACAACCCCCCCTAAGCCCCCTCCCCCCCTCAAAGCACAATCCTCTGTCCCGCATGACTACCATGTGTGTGTGTGTGTGTGTCTATTTTTGCATAACTTACGCAACTTTTTACAATTCTGACAGCTATGCTACCCCCTCCCCCTACCCCCTCCTCTGCCTGGCTTCAGGCACGACTGTCCCGCTACAAACAAGGGTTGTTGTTCTATTATGTTTCATATTCCACATGTGTGTGTGTGTGTGCCTGCCCTGCGATTTATAGACTATATTCAACCAAATATCGCCGTCTGCTTTGCATACTGCACCACGCACTTCTGCTTCAACGTCGTCTTCTTCTTCTTGGCCTGGCAACAAAACCGATGCCAATTAACAGCTGGCCCACACACACACACACTCATACACTCAGCTCTCGGACTGTCAGTCAATGTCCAAAATATATACCCCTCCCCCCTTCCATACTCACACTCTCTCACAACATTCCAAACTATTCGCATTGTTGGAAAAATGTAAATTTTCATAATTTTCTAGTCAATACTTTGTGCCACCCCTCGCATAGTTTTCTCTCTCTCTCTCTCTGTCTGATTGTCAGGCAGGGGCGTAGAGAGTGCGAGGGGGCCGTGGTGTGGAGAACCACAGCCAAGCCTGGCCAGTCTGTGGAAAAGTTTCATAAAAGGGTTGCAAATGATTTTTGAGAGTTGTGTCGAAAATCCCAAAAAGTTGATTTATCGTTTTAATAATTCTTCAACGGAGCAGCCAGAGGCGTGGGTGGGGCAGAGAGAGGAGGGGGGCGACTGTGCCTGTGACTTAATGAAATCGAAATGACAAAAATGTCTCTGTCTGTGTGTGTGTGTGTGTGTGCGCTTCAAAAATGCACTCAACCAATAATATTTACCTAACGCAACGTTGCCAAATTTCCACACACACACACACTACGCTGTTGCCAAATTTCAAATTGAAGAAGCTTCACTCGCTTTCTTTCTTTGCGAAAAAAAAACACTGACAGAGTAGATTATTAATGAAGTCGTGCGTGTAGGTGAGTGACTAAGACACACACACACACACACACACACACACGCACAACCCTTGGCATACCCGTACACTTGCGCCGCATGCTAATTGCGTTTATTTAACAAAACAAATTTTTTACATTTTACATGAGCGTAGCGGGAGGGGGAAGGGTTGACTCAATTGAGTTGGCAATTAGAGGGCTGCCAGAAGGGATTTTTGGAGAGTCGTCTATATGTGTAGAGAGGGAGAGAGATAGAGAGAGAGAGAGGGAGTGGGGGTATACAACATTTTTATGCAATTAATTTGAGTCCTTCTCTGTCTTGTCGTCGTCGTCGTCGCTAGCGTCTTGTCATGTCCTCATTCTTGCTGTCATTGGGGGTTGCTCTCCTCCTTCGCACACATGTCTCGTATGCTAATGAAAAATCGAACACGCAACCCCATGCAAATCCCCCTCCCCTTCCCCCTTCCCCGCCTACTACTTGGGTTGGGCCCTGCCCTTTTGATTGATAATGAAATTAAGCGACTCGACTGAGTCTGAGTCTGCTTAGCATTTCTTGGCATGACATGTGTCCCTGCTTTTTTGCAGCCCTCGTCGTTCTACACATGTTTATATTTATGTTTATGCGTTTTTAATGCCAATTATGTGTGTGCAGGTGTGTGTGTGTGTGTTCGCCCCATTGTTTATGGCCAATAATCATAATCTGCCTAGTTGCCTATTTACGCATATTGATAAAATACCAAAAAATAATACCAAATAAAACTTTTGTCAATCAACCGCATGTGTGTGTTTACACATACCCCTACCCCCTCCCCCCTCTCTCCACCTGCTGTGTGGCACACAAATAACGCAATGACACGCAAATTACCAATTGGCATTATGCTGATTAGCAGCTACACTGCGTGTACAGTTGCCTCAAAGAACCCATGGGCTTTGCTTTATGGAGTATTTTTTTTTTTTTTTTTTTTTACCTTGCTGCCTTTTGGGCCAACTACGTCAATTAAAAACCGCGCCATTAAATTAATTTTAATCACATAATAAGAAATACACACACAGGTACATACACACACACACACACACACACACACACGGGCACACACACGTCAGCTGGCTGTCATTAAAAAATTTCGTTGCATACCGCACGGCGCAAAACTTTATCTTGTCAACTTTGTTGCTTCGCCTCCCACCCCTCTCCCCCTTGCGCTGCTGCTGCGCTGCTTTGCTGCTGCTGCTGTCGTTGACGCACTTAAGAAAAATTCCCTTGTCAAATTTGCCAATTATCATATTTTCATCAAACAAACAAAGTTCCCCGAAAACTCAAACGCACGCTGCCGGCGCTTTGCCCCCTCTCCCACTCTCCCTCCCTCTCTCTCTCTCTCTCTCTCTCTCTGTCTCTCTACCTGTGCCTCAACTACACCTGTGGCTGCTGTCGCTGCGTCTGCAACGCGTCGTCGCTCTTGACATGTTGCCCCCCCTTCCGCCTCCGCCCCTGCCTGTACCTCAACTCTTGTTAATTTTATTAAAAATTATTTTATAACTCTCGAACTTTTCCGCGCACACACACATGATGCGAGGCGACGCAGCGCGACTTAACTCTTTGTGCGTACCTGGCCTCCCTTTTTCCTCTCCCATTCCCCTCTTGTGCCCTTCTGTTTGTTGTTGCTTAAATATTGATGTGCAGCAATTACAAAAAAAAAAAAAAAAAAAAAAAAAAAACCAGACAATAATCAAAAAGTTTCTCTAAAAGTTCATCAAAAAAAAATACCAAAAGCGTAGTGTCGGTATATTATGTAGACTTTAAGCTATGCCTAGCATATGTTTTAACTTGATACAATGTCTGGAAAGCGCTCTAAACTTAATGGAAAGCCTGCACTCCATGAGACAGCCTGATCAACTTGATATACTTGTATCTTCTTGAATCTACTTGATCTTATTGATCTAGTTCATCATCAAATTTAAACTATGTGATCTATTCTGATCTAGTTTATCAAATTTTGACCTATGTGATCTATTCTGATCTAATTGATCTATCTGAATCTTGACTTGTTTTATTTGAAATACTTGATTAAAATAATTTAATGATAATAATAATATTCAAAAAATGTTTAAGTGATCTACATGATCTCCTTGATCTACATTACTAATCTCTCCCATTCTGCTCTCTTCCCTCCCCCTTCCCAGATTAAAGCACTGCTGGATGAGCTGCAACGCCTGCGCGCCCTGGAGCAGACACATCTGATACAAATCCAGCGACTGGAGGAGCATCTGGAGGTGAAGCGTCAGCACATTATGCGATTGGAGGCGCGTCTCGATAAGCAACAGATCAATGAGGCGTTGGCAGAGGCCACAGCGCTGGCAGCAGCTGCCACCACCAACAACAACAACAACAACAACAGCAGCAGCAGCGCGAACAACAACAGCGCAAGCAGCAACAACAACGCGAGCAGCAACAGCAACAACAACATTGCCAGCGAACATCTGCAACAGGATGAGGATGATGAGGAGAACGAGCATGATCGACGCAGTGATACCCTGCACGGTGTTGATGATGAGGATATGGATACATCCGCAGTGCATGTGCATGTGCAGCACGACGAGGATGAGGAGGAGGAGGACGATGAGGAGGAGGAGGAGGAGCACGATGAGCGGGATGCGGAGATGTCCAGTGCAGCGGCGAGAGCGGAGGGCAGCACCGAGCTAAAAATCAAAAAGGAGCAGCAGTAAGTACAGTACACACACACGCAGTGTGTTCCATTCCATTCCGTTCCATTACATGTTCCACATTTCCACAGCAGTCCACTGGATCTGAACGTGCTCAGTCCACAGTCGGCGATCGCAGCTGCCGCGGCCGCAGCAGCCGCTGCCTGCGCCAATGATCCCAATAAATTCCAGGCATTGCTGCTGGAGCGGACCAAGGCACTGGCCGCGGAGGCGCTTAAGAATGGCGCCTGTGAGGCCGCTAGCGAAGGTGAGTCTACCCCTCTCTCTCTCTCTCTATCTCTCTCTCGCTGTCATAGTTTTTGTATTTCATTTCCCATTTGTTTCTGTTTATTTTTTGTTTCATTTCCGTTGCGAATTTATTTAAATTTTCTTCAATTTTCACTGCATTTTCACTGCATTCGGTTGCACTGTGCGACGCTTATCAAATTTATCAAACTACACGCATGCTTTGATTTATTCCGCCACCGACTGCGCCACATTTATGGCCGCCTCTTCCTGCCCAGAGCCAGGCTGTCTGTCCCTCTGTCTGTCCGTCTGCCTGTCTCTCTGTCTGTCTGCCTGTCCGTTTGTTTCTCTGTCCGCGGCGCCAATTTTTATGGCCTGTCAACAACCTTCTACCCTGCCATTTCTTATATTTTTTTCTTTTACGATATTTGCATCAATAATTCTGCGTAGCTTGTCTTTGTTATCGACTTCTTCTTCTCCACTTCTTCTCTGCCTTGTCTGTCTTCTCTCGTTGTTGTCGCTCTTCTTCTTCCTTTTGATTTGCTCTGCATGTTTATCGATCAACAAAAGCCAAACACGACAGTCGACAATCATCATCATCATCATCATCATCATTAATTATAACATTATTACACGTTAATGCGCTCTTTATGTCTGTCTCTCTCTCTCTATATATACTATATCTATCTCTCTCTCTTGAGTGACACACACACACACACAGTCTTACAGTTTCTTTGTTGTTTTGTTGTTCGAATTGGCAAGAAAAAAAAATAAAAGCAAAAAGTTGGCAACAAATTGAAAAAGATCGAAAATCGATATAAAATTTTTGATTAATTTTTGGCGTTTTGTTCCATGGATGTTGTTGAAATACAAACAAAATACTAAGTACCAAAAATAAAAATACCAAAATAAATAAAAATAAAAAAAAAAAAAAATACCTATGATAAGCAACAACAAAAGGCACAACTTTTTTGTTGTTTCCCGCAGAAATGCCACAGGCAGCAGATGCAGCCGCCACAGCAGCAGCAACAGCAACAGCAACAGCAGCAGCAACAACAACAGCAGCAGCAGCTGAAGAAGAAGAAGAAGAAGCAGAAGAAGCCAAAGCAACAAGTAGAAACGCAACGGAAACGAAACAATGCGAAAATGAAACATTAATCGAGCCAAAAGTGGAAATTGTCGATGCCGACGATGAGCAGCAGACGCTGGAGGAGCAGCTGGTCAACAGCTACTGGAGGCGTGGCTTCGAAACGAGCACAGCAGCAACTGTTGCAGCAGCAGCAGCAACAACAACCTGTAGCAAAACGCCAACAATTTATCAAAATGCCAATGCGGTGCAGCAGCAGCAGCAGCAGCAACTGTTGCCGCCGCCACCGCCACCACCGCCAGCACAGTCGCAGCAGCACTTTGCCTCGCAACAACAACAACAACAACAGCAACACTATCAGCAACAACAACAGCAGCAGCAACATGGACCCTCGTCCACTGTGCTGCTCAGTCAATTGGTTAACTCAACTTTCTCACATACAAATCATTCCTCTTGTTCCAATTCCAAATCGAATCGTCTAGACGCCACACCAGGACACCTGCAACATCATCATCTACAGCAGCAACAGCAACAGCAGCAGCAGCAACTATCCCTGCAACAGCAACACGCACTGCATCACAACAACAGCAGCAGCAGCGGCAGCGGCAGCAGCAGCGCCAACAGCAGCAGCGGCCCCATTGCAGCGGATGCACTGAATCATCATCATCATCATGCTGCACATCTCGAGCATCGTGGTGTGGCACACACACAGCTGCTGCATGCCGCCGCCCATCATATGCATCATGCTAGCGGAGGCGGCGCCGGAGGAGGAGGAGATTCCAATTCATCCAGCGCCAACAGCACACCCAATCCAAGCACAGTCCAATTGGCCGCAAGCCTGGCCAGCACATTGAATGGCAACAAGTCGCTGTTGCAGCAGGCAGCAAATGTTGCTGCCGCCGCTGTGGCCGAGGACAATGCCGGCAGCAGCAGCAGCAATGCCAATGCTGCCGCTGTGATGGCTGCCCATGCACAGCATGCAGCCGCTGCCGCCGCCCTCGGTGCACCCACATTCATGCCCAATCTGCCCAATTTGCCCAGTCTGCCGGCATTCCAATTTGCCGCTGCCGCTGCAGCTGGACAGGATCCGCGTGCGCATTTCCGTTTCGCCGATGCGGAGCTGCAGCTGCAGCCCGGCGTATCGATGGCTGGACGTCTGGGTGAGTCACTCATCCCGAAGGGGGATCCAATGGAGGCCAAGTTGCAGGAGATGCTGCGCTATAATATGGATAAATATGCCAATCAGGCACTGGACACCCTGCACATCTCACGACGTGTGCGGGAATTGCTCTCGGTGCACAACATTGGCCAGAGATTGTTTGCCAAATACATTCTGGGCCTGTCGCAGGGCACCGTCTCGGAGCTGCTGAGCAAACCGAAGCCATGGGATAAGCTGACGGAGAAGGGACGCGACAGTTATCGCAAGATGCATGCCTGGGCGTGTGATGATAATGCGGTTATGCTGCTCAAGTCGCTCATACCCAAGAAAGGTGAGTGCAATAGAGTATTTTTTTCCCCTAGTTATAGAGTATATATCTGCAGGCAGGGGAAGGGGAAAAACTATAGCTTGAGGGTTTCTTTAGAGAATTAATTCCCATGTGTTCCGCTTCTTGCTATATTTCTGTTTCATTTCCATCTTGTTTCCCTCTGCTGATGCAACTCTGCAATTCATTTTGTGTTTCATTTCCATTTCGTTGTTGCTTCATTTACGTTTCATTTCCATTTTGTTTCTAGCGTAGCGTAGGCAATTTATAAATTTTCTATACGAATTCTCAACTTGTTTATGCTGCTGCTGCTACTTCAGTTGCCCCTCTCTCTCTCTCTGCTTGTTGTTTTTTTTTTTTATTATAATTTTTTTTGCCTTATTCATTTCATTCGCTTTGGCTTGCGGCCAAAACATTCAAATGTGAAATTTTAATTATTTTTGATTTTTGCGTATAATCAACGTGCCAACAAGCGACAATAACAACAGCAGCAACATCAACAGCAGCAACATCAACAGCAGCAACAACAACAGCAGCAGCTACAGGCAACAACTGGATGCATTTTGTGCGTTCATTTCTCGCCTGTCATCATAAATTTTTGGCAAATTTGCACATTAGGCGCAAAATTGTTTTACCAACTCGTAGCGTGTTGGGGGAATAATCGAAAATCGCTATCGATAACGATGTTGCAACTTTTCAAGCTGCCTTTGTCTCTCTGTCTATCCTGCTCCCTCTTTCCCTGCCTTCTCCCTCCCTGACTTGTTTGTTTTTTATTGTTGTTGTCTTGGTTAAATTTTATTGATTCGAGTCATCAATTCGCAGGGGCGTAGCAGCAGGGGGGTGGGGATACACAACTATGCCGGCCAGACAAATATGTCAATGCAAAAGTATTTTTAAACTACAAGCACAGACACGCACGCATTAACCCTCTACAGCCCCTACAAAGTTAATCAAAGTTTGCTGCGCTGTTTGCGCATTACACATGTGTGTGCGTGTGTGTGTGCGAGTGTGTGTGTGTGTGTGTGAGTGTGTGTGAGTGTGTCTAAGTGCATGCAAATGTTGACAATTAATTTATGACGATTACTCATGGCAGCTAAGCTAACTGTTTGCATGTGCGTGTGTCTGTGTGTGTGTGTGTGTGTGTGTGTGTGTGTGTGTGTGTGTGGGGTACGCAGTGAGTGCAATTTTTTATTCGATCTGCGTTGCCACGCCCCCCTTGGCCCACTGGCAGCTAATTATAAGCAAATAGGCGCCTGATGGTATGCCACAGCTATGCATTATATGGCGATGATTGAGAGACAGCGAGAACTATAGGGAGATTATCGTGAAACTATCGTGAAACTATCGTGTTACTATCGTGAGACTATTGAAAGACTATGGCCTGACTAACGCGAGACTATCGTATAAGTATCATGGTACTTTCGTGCGAATATCGTGAGACTATTTTGAGACTATCCTGCGACTATCGTGAGGCTGTAACGAGACTATTGAGTGACTATCGTGGTACTATCGCTTAGTAGAGGCTTTTGTAGCGCATCGATGATTCTTGAATTGTAATTGTTGAAAGCGCAGGGGGGAGCAGTTAGACTGCGAGGGGGTGGGGCGGAATGACGCGACGACTGCCGTGACAATTGGTCTGTGAAAGGCTTGAAACAAAATATAAAAAAGCAGAAAATAATAATAATAATACAACGTGAAGTAGAATTAAATGTAAACAACAACGCGAGCAGGCAGGCAGCAGCAACAACAACAACAGCAACAACAGCAGCAACAACAACAGCAGCAACAACAACAACAACAACAACAACAACAACAACTGCAACTGCTGCTGCCTTCAACGAGGCATGCAAAACGTTGACGTGCCGCGTCGTTTGAAGTCGTCTTTGTGGTGGACAAAGTGCGGTGTGGCAGCCATAGGGTTGCCTGGGAAGGGGGTAGGGGGGGGTTAGGCAGCGCTGGAGTTGTGCCGCAGGGCTGCAACACACACACACACACAGCGCACACACAGCGCACACACACTGCAACACTGCCTGTTTTAGGTGCGCTGGCAAAAGTTTTGCACGTTTTTTTTTTCACTTGTTTTTCTCTCTCTCTCTCTCGTTAAATTTCCACGTTTTATTTGCTGCCGCTGTTGTTCTCTCCTCTTCCTCTTCTTCTTTTTGTATTTGTTTTTTTATTTAATTTTTGTTTTGTACAACATTTAACGACAATTGTTGCATATTAAACGGCGCAAACGGCAAAGCGAGTGGAAATTTTTTTGTCAAGTAGTTTTGTTTTTTTAGCGGTTTTTTTTTGGCAGAAAAGTTGCAAATTTGTAGCTAAAATTTGAAGCCAAGTGAGGAATTAGATTTAACT
Organism: Zaprionus tsacasi; assembly: GCA_018904105.1. Classification (NCBI taxonomy): domain Eukaryota; kingdom Metazoa; phylum Arthropoda; class Insecta; order Diptera; family Drosophilidae; genus Zaprionus; species Zaprionus tsacasi. The sequence continues at coordinate 5,906,869 of JAEIFR010000001.1, forward strand.
GCAGGAAAATGCCAAAAAATAAAGCCAGAAATATATGAAAAATTAATAAAAAAAATAAAATAAATAAATAAATAATAATTAATCAAAAATAAATTACATGCAATTTGCAGTAGTTTGAAACCACGGTGCCTAGGCAGGAGTAGGGGGAGGTGGAGGGAACTGCAAGGAGTGTGTTTAGCATAGCAAAGCAACGAGAGAGAGAGAGGGAAAAATAAAAAACCAAAATGCAAAACAAACCAAAAAAAGTGTTGATGATGACGCGAACAATGATGATGAGTAGAAGGAGAGCGAGAAGCGGGGGGGGAGAGGGGTAGCCGAGCACGTCACCGTAGCCCCGTCAGACGGCCGACGCGTCGTATACGTAATGCTGGCAAATATTTACCCTGCCATGGGGCCAAGCAGAGCGCAGGCAGCGCAGTGGCAGCTAATAATACTAGCATATTAACACATAATTCTAGCTGCGATGCTTGTCTATTTGTTTTAGTCACACTCGCTGCTGCTGCCGTCGACGTCGCTGCTGGCGTCGCTGCCGGGCGAAAAGTGCGTGGCCCGAAATAGAAAAACATGCGGCAAAAAAAATAGAAAACAAAAGAAAAGCAGTTCAGAGAGAGTGAGTGAGAGAGAGAGAGAGACAACTGTAATAGATTGCAAGTGCAGGAAAGAGAGAGGGAGAGGGAGAGGGGGGGCAAGACAAAAGCATTCCAAGCAGTGGCAGAGGCAGCGGCAGCGGCGGAGGCAGCGAACACGCTGCTTTGGCACTTTTATTTGCCGCCGTTTCACAAATTATTTGTCAGCGGCCATAAAGCGAAATATGTGCCCCACACACACACACACACTCACACACACACACACATTCGGCCACACGTTGGCTCTGACTAAGTGGCCAACGGGGCGTATCAATTCCTGCGTTTTTTCTCGGCCTCATATATTGAAAAACTGTGTTGGTTTTTCTATTTAGTTTTTTTTTTTTTTTGTTTGTTCATTCGTTTTTCCTTTGATTGTCTCACATTTTATTTAATTTCATTTCGAAAATTGCTCTATTCATTAAGGCAAAGGCGTGAGAGCAGGGGGGGGGCAGTGTTTTACGGCATGGGCGTGGCAATTATGCGTGGGCCCGAGGCGGCATAATAAACATAAATCAGGCTAAAGCAGATTCAACATTTTTTTCTTTATTTTTTTTTTATTATAAAATGCGATTAAATTTGTTTAAATATATAGAAATATTTGAATATTCAAATACAGCTGGGTGAATAGAGAAAGGGGGGCTTAGAGGTAGAGCTGACTCATTCTATATGCAAAAAAAAAAAATAATGAAATAAAAAAAAAATAAAATAAAATAAATCAATGGTTTGCATGCCACGCCTTCCCCCTACCTAGGGAGTAGGGAGGGGCAGGCAAAACTTTATGCTGCAACTTTTTTCCGCTTACCCCTCCCTGCTGCCTGTCATGCCGCCCCTGCTCTCCTGCTAATTACTTTGTAATGAACTTTGACATCGCAGCGCAGCGCAGCTCAGGGCAAATTAACTGCAGTTTTTTTCCGCTTATTTTTTTCCTGTGTCCCTGTCATAATTGCAAAACAAACAAAAATTCTGTTGAAAAAAAAAAATACAGGGCGGTGTGCTCCCATTTTAGCCCCCTTGACAGCTGCTCCTACTACGCCACTGCCCAATTTGCTAGGCCATCGAAATTGCGAATTGAAATGCGCTTTGGTTTTGCGTTTGATGTTGCTTATGGCACTTAAGTCTAACTCTCTTTGCTGCCCCCCCTTCAGCTACGTCCCTGCACTTGATTTGCCACGCTACGTTTGCACTCAGCTCAACTGAGAGAGAAAAGAAAACCAAGAGCAGCCACGCCTCCTTCTCCTTTGCTCAGCTTGTGTCTCCTGCGTTTTTAATTGACACTTGCTGTGTTGTACCCCTTACTCCTGCCTGTACCTGTACGTGTACCCCTCCCCCTCCCCCTCGACAACTGACTGGCATTTTAATTAGAAAATTTTTCTTGCAATTAATGCAAATTGCGTGCGTGTGCCAATTTCAATGCGCTGTTCAATTGCAACCCTACCCCAGCTACCTGCTGCCCCCTTTGCGCCCACGCCACTGGCTGCAGAGTAAACCCTTTTTTTTTTGTTGCTGTTATTGTGCCCGCCCCAACATGAAGTATGATTACATATTTGTGTGCTGGCAAATATTTATTGTATTAGGAAAAATGCCACAGGAAAAACCCAACAAAAAGCATAAAGACAAAGAGGATTTACACACAGAGAAAAGATATAGAGAGAGGGAGAGAAAAGGGGGGGCGTGGCACTCAGCGTGTCTGGGCACGAGCACATTTTCGTCTGATTTGTTAGAAAAAAAGGCAAATATTCATCAAGCAAATTGTGTGGCGCAGGTGTGTGTGTGTGCGTAGGTGTGTGTGTGTGTGTGTGTAGCTAGACATGTATATGATATGATATCTATATTTTTATAACAAGCAAACGGACGCCCAAAAAATCCAAAATCCTTTTGAATGACAATTTGGTCAACATGTTCCTCTCTAATAAATTACAAACAACACACACACACACACACACCTCACACCCCTCCTTCACACACACACACACACTCAGCTGACAATAAATGAAAAGCGCAGACAAAAAAGTGGCCAACAGTCTGTCTTTTTTTCTCGCCCAATGGTTACACGAAAAAAAAAAAAAAAAAAAAATTAAAAAAAAAACGTAACAACAAAGCCAGCCCCTCTGTAATAAAAATCTACAAATATATATATATATATCCATATTTATATGACTGGGAGTAGTAGGAGGGGTCTGCTATTAGGGGTAGGGGTATTGCGTTATTTAAAAGTCGCGTCTGCAAATCTCTCGCTTCGCTGAGCTAATGAAAATGATTGTCATGCGCTGCTTAAAGCTCTTAAAGTATGCCAAAAAAAAAAACAATATATCTAAAAAGAATCGATAATCGATAGATAAATAACTATCGCACTATTGAGACTGTTTCACTGCCAACAAGTGCGATAAATCTATCGATAAGCTGCTTGACTCGCAAAAGTGTCTTTGCGGACAGTGCGATAAATCTAACAATTATCGATTATATTGTTTATAATAAATAAAAATCGATAAATAAAAATCATAAAGTTTCAATTCCAATTTCCATTTTCAATCTGAAAAAATTCCTAACTAAAACTTGAGGTAGCTTTAAATCCAGGCAGCTTATTGATCGCATTGAGGTTATGTTGCTCTGGTCAGTACATTGCCCTGCTTGGTATCTCTCCTCTCTTCCTCTCTCTTTCGGGCATCTCTTCTCCCACTGTCTATGCCATTTTGGCAGTTCCACTTTCTACCGTCTCCGGCTAAAGAGCGCTTAAGCTGTCTGTCTGTGTCTGTGCCCTCCGTCCTGCCCTGGCGTGGGGTCAGCCAGGTGTCATCAATGTCATCTTCGACTTTATAACACAAAAACACTTTGTAATCCCCAAATGAAGCGACGACGACGACGACGACGAGCTAAACTACATGAGAATTGAAAAAAATGGAATAAGCAAAAAAATTGAAAAAAAACGAAAAAAAAATCTGGCAAAATATCGAGAAAAAAAAAGACTGTAAAATCCAAATTTAGCTGGAGCATGCAGGATGTATGGAATGTACTATGGCACGTGGCAGAGGCAGAGGCAGAGGCAGGAGCAGCATATCTATTGTAGTTGCTGCTGCCTTTTATCGCCTTTTGTCCATCTCTGGAATCGTCATCGTCGTCGTCGTCGTCTCTTTTTATAGGTTTATATTGGGCGGGCGGGCCAAACATTTGTCATTCATGTGTTGATTTCCGTTTCCTGTAGCTTCCCCCTCCCCTTCCCGATAGCTGCCCCTGTTATCGTAGCACAAGTGTTGCCTCCTTTGGGGCATCGATTATGCTTGGGGCAATTGTAAAGCGATTTTCAGTTATTTCGTTGCGCTGCCCCTGCCTGCCTGCCTGCCACGCCCACACGCCCACTGATTGATGTTTTGGTCGGGTCTGTCGGCAAGCCACAAACATGCCACAGCAGCAGCCAGGGGGGTCGGGGGAGAGGGGGGCTGGCACTTGTGCGATTATTTTACAATTTAGCAGTCGATTTTTTGGCATCGTTTTTCGATATTTTTTTTTCGATTTTTTTCTTTCGCTTTTGACATTTAACGAGTGGAACCAACAAAACAACAACAACAAGTCGTTCTCCATTTCAATTGAATTTTGTGCAATTGAATTCGCATTCACATTCACATTCAGATTGCCACTCACATTCACATACTATGACTCTATACACAACACATTCATTTATTCATTTCGACTCGTTTTGTTTATTCAAAGCCGCGTTGGTCGCTTCGATGAGCAGCATTTGCTCCCTCTGTGTGTGTGTGTGTGCTTTATCGAGTGTTGCCACGCCCCCCCCCCCTCTTCCGCCCTCCTCCCCTGCCTTGACCAGCTTTTTGGCGCTGTGGCGCGTGCCAAATTAGCGCGTCGCGTCCCGCTGGCATTGAACTATTTTGCCCCTGCCCCAAGCAGTTGCCACGCCCCCTTTTCCAACTCATATATGTTGTTTACGCTTTGGCTTTGTTGTTGGCTAAAATCAAATGGTGTTATAAGTGCAGCCAGGGGTGGCGGAGAGGGGGTTAGGTAAATAAAAAAAATAAAAATAAAAAAAAAATTAAAATTGCATAAAATCGCATATTCACATGGCACAAATGAATCAGTGAGTGCAGGAGTGAGTGTAGGAGTGAGTACAGCATGAGTGTGAGTGAATACACTCACTCACTCCACACATTTTTCTCGCAGTGTAGTCTGAAATCAAAAGTGCAGCCGAGTCGTCGCTTTTCAAATGCGTCGCCGCTCGCCGGTTTTATGGCCACAAAATTGCGCTGGCTTTTTGAACGCTTTATGGCTTAATTGGCCACAAGGATTGGCCCAGACCAGCTACTGCCCCTACCCCTGCCCTTCCCTCTCTTCCCCCTACAAGCTGCGTTTTTGATCAATTGAGCTTCAATAAATGCGCCGCAGAAACCGAACGAAAGAACGCAGGAATAAACTTTTACAACGTTTAATGCACGTTGCCACTTTACGATCGATAGTATATATAGCTCTATATATATATACCCAACTCATCCCCCCTCTCTCTTTCTCTTACAGACTCCGGCTTGCCACAATATGCTGGTCGCGGCGCTGGCGGCGATGATTCCATGTCAGAGGATCGAATTGCACACATACTCAGCGAGGCATCGTCGCTGATGAAAAGCAACGCCGTCGCAGCGCAGCAGCAGCAGCAACAGGAGCATCAGCGTCGTCATGCTGCCGCTGTGGCTGGCGATGATACGCACAGCAATGAGGACAGCAAATCGCCGCCACAGAGCTGCAGTTCGCCCTTCTTCAAGGTCGAACATCAACTGAAGCAGCAGCAGCAGCAACAGCAACAACAGCAGCAGCAGCAGCAGCAACAGCAGCAGCAGCAACAGTTGCATGTTGTTGCCGAGCGTGAGCAACGTGAGGCTGCTGCTGCCGCAGCTGCTGTCGCCGTGCATCAGCAGCAGCGTGAGCAACGCGAGCAGCGTGAGGCAGCGCAGCGTGAGCAACAGCAGCGATTGCGTCACGAGGATCTCGCACAGGATAAGATGGCGCGTCTCTATCAGGAGCTGATGGCGCGCACGCCACGCGAAGCAGCCTTTCCAAGGTGAGTAGCGGGTTAAACGGTTTAAACCGATTGGCTAGTGAAACGGTTAAGCGGTTAAGTTAAGAAAATGAGTAGCTAAGCGTGTCAGGAATGCAAACGATTAACCGATAAGCAGTTGAAACGGTTAACCGCTGCGAAACGGTAACGGTTAACCGTTTCGTACTTGCAAACGGTTAAGTCTACAACACATTTCTAGCTACCGTTGCGAACCGGTAACGGTTAACCGTTTCGTACTTTGAAACGGTTATGCCTGCAACACATTTCTAGCTACTTTTTGGAATATTTTTTTTTTTAATTTTATTTATTTTTTTTTTTTCTCCCACAGCTTCCTTTTCTCTCCCCTCTTTGGCGGCGCTGCCGGCATGCCCGGCGCAGCGGCCAATCACTTCCCCGCCATGGCCGCCGATGAGAATATGCGTCACGCTGTGGAACGTGAAATCGCCAAGCTGCAGCAGCAGCATCAGCAACAGGCGGCACAAGCGGCACAGGCACAGGCTGCCAGTTTCCCCAACTTCTCCAGCCTGATGGCACTGCAGCAGCAGGTGCTGAACGGAGCACAGGATTTGTCGCTGGCCGGCAAAGAGATCAAGTTGAATGGACAGCGATCCTCGCTGGATGCGCACAGTGGCGGCAGCAGCGGCAGCAGTTGCTCCAAGGATGGCAACAATGAGCGTGATGGCAACGATAGCTTTGGCAATGCATCCAGATCGCAGCATCCGAGCATGAAGAGCGAGGGCAGCGGTGGCACACCCGCACCACCTGCCCCGCCAGCACCACCAGCACCGCCAGGCAGCAGCAATCCGGTGGCAATTGCCGCCGCTGCTGCTGCTGCCGCTGGGGGCAATAATTCCGCAGCGCCCAGTCCCCTCAGCAATTCCATACTGCCGCCAGCCTTGAGTAGCCAAGGTGAAGAGTTTGCGGCCACAGCAAGTCCGCTCCAGCGCATGGCATCCATCACGAACTCCCTGATCACTCAGCCCCCTGTGACGCCGCATCATTCGCAGCCACAGCGACCCACCAAGGCGGTGCTGCCGCCCATAACCCAACAGCAATTCGATATGTTCAACAATCTGAATACGGAGGATATAGTGCGTCGTGTCAAGGAGGCATTGTCCCAGTATAGCATCTCGCAGCGACTCTTTGGGGAGAGTGTGCTGGGTTTGTCACAGGGTTCTGTCTCTGATCTCTTGGCACGTCCCAAGCCATGGCACATGCTCACCCAGAAGGGACGCGAACCCTTCATACGCATGAAGATGTTCCTCGAGGATGAGAATGCAGTGCACAAGCTGGTGGCGAGCCAATACAAGATTGCGCCGGAGAAACTGATGCGCACCGGCAGCTACAGCGGCAGCCCACAGATGCCGCAGGGTTTGGCCAACAAGATGCAGGCCACGCTGCCCATGCAGAAGATGATGAACGAGCTGAAGTTGCAGGAGCCGGCACAGGCGCAGCATATCATGCAGCAGATGCAGGCTGCTGCTGCCATGTCGGCGGCAATGCAGCAGCAACAGCAGGCGGCAGCAGCAGCACAAGCGGCTGCAGTGCAGCAGGCGCAGGCACAGAGCCAACAGCAGCAGCAGCAGCAGCAACATGTGGCAGCAGTCGTGCAGCAGCAGCAGCAGCAACATGTGACTGTCTCGCAGCAGCAGCAGCAACAGGCAGCCGCAGCAGCAGCAGCAGCAGCTGCAGTGGCTGTGCAACAGCAACAGGTTGCTGCCGTGGCACAGCAACAGGCACAACTTTTGCATCATCAGAACATGTTGCTCACCTCGCCGGGATTGCCACCACAGCATGCCATCAGCTTGCCCGCTGCCAGCACTCCGGGCGGCAGCTCCGTTGTTGCAGGCAGCGGCGGCGGCAGCAGCAGCAGCTCCGGCAACAACAGCAACAATCCCAACAGCAACAGCGACAAGAAACCCATGCTGATGCCCGTGCATGGAGGAGCACATGGACCCAACGCCATGCGTAGCCTGCATCAGCATATGTCGCCCACAGTGTACGAGATGGCTGCACTTACTCAGGATCTGGACACACACGATATAACCACCAAGATCAAGGAGGCTCTGCTGGCCAACAACATTGGCCAGAAGATCTTCGGGGAGGCTGTGTTGGGCCTGTCGCAGGGCTCCGTCTCGGAGCTGCTGTCCAAGCCAAAGCCCTGGCATATGCTCTCCATCAAGGGACGCGAACCCTTCATCCGCATGCAGCTCTGGCTGAGCGATGCCAACAATGTGGAGCGGCTGCAGGTGCTGAAGAACGAGCGCAGGGAGGCGAGCAAGCGGCGTCGCAGCACCGGACCCAATCAGCAGGACAATAGCAGCGATACGTCCAGCAATGATACAAATGATTTCTATACCAGCAGTCCGGGACCAGGATCGGTGGGTTCATCGGTGAGTGGAGCACCGCCCAGCAAGAAGCAGCGTGTGCTCTTCTCCGAGGAGCAAAAGGAGGCACTGCGTCTCGCTTTTGCTCTGGATCCGTATCCCAATGTGGGCACCATCGAGTTTCTGGCCAACGAGCTCAGCCTGGCCACACGCACCATCACCAATTGGTTCCACAATCATCGTATGCGTCTCAAGCAGCAGGTGCCGCATGGTCAGCCCGGTCAGGATAATCCCATCCCGAGTCGGGAGAATACAAATGCCACACCCTTTGATCCCGTCCAGTTTCGCATACTGCTGCAGCAGCGTCTGGTTGAGCTGCACAAGGAACGCATGGGTCTAAGTGGTGCCCCCATACCATACCCACCGTACTTTGCTGCAGCGGCTCTGCTGGGCCGCAGCTTGGCCGGCATACCGGGTGCAGCGGCAGCAGCGGGTGCAGCAGCAGCTGCGGCAGCTGCAGTTGGTGCCGCTGGCGGGGATGAGTTGCAGGCACTGAATCAGGCATTCAAGGAGCAAATGAGTGGGCTGGATCTGTCTATGCCCACACTGAAGCGGGAACGCAGCGATGACTATCAGGATGAGCTGGAAATGGATGCAAGTGCGCATAATATGAGTGACAGCGAATCTATCGAAGGTGCCGGCGTGCATGATGCACAGCTGGAGAGTTCCGCCGTCTCCGAGTACGAGAAGGTGTTGCAGAAGTCGGCGCTGGCCTCGGCAGCAGCTGCTGCTGCCTACATGAGCAATGCAGCACGCAGCTCAAGGCGTAAGCCGGCAGCACCACAATGGGTTAATCCAGCTGGAGCCAGTACACCCATTGCAGCCGGTGCAGCAATTGTTGCTGCTGCTGCTGGTGGCGAGAGCAACAACAACAGCGGAGCCAGCGAGCGCATCATCAATGGCGTCTGCGTTATGCAGGCTTCGGACTATGGACGTGGCGATGATGGCGACGATAGTGTCAAGGGCGATGCCAGCGTAGACGCTGAGCACGGTGATCATTCGCATCTGGAGATCGAGCAACGTTTCATGGAGCCGGAGGTACACATCAAGCAGGAGGAGGACGATGAAGATGAGCAGCAGCAGCAGCAACAGCAGCAGCAGCAGCAACACGACGACAGCGATACGGAGAAGCAGCTGAAGGTGATCAATGAGGAGAAGCTGCGTCTGGTGCGTGTGCGGCGTCTCAGCAGCAATGCTGATGCTGAGGAACAATGTGCTGCAGTGCAGCAGGCAGCAGCAGCAGCCGCAGCAGCAGCAGCAGCGACGCCAGCAGCAGCAACAGCAGCGTGGAACTATTAAGAGAGTGCAATGATGATGATGATGATGAAGATGATGATGATGATTTACTTGTGATTAAGTTTCCGAAAAATGTAGCAGCTTTTTCGGCTGCACCCACACACACACATACATACACATACACAGTTAGTTTATAGGGCATACGATATGGAGAAAAACAAAATTATGATAATAATAATAATGTGTTTTTTTTTTTTTTTTTTTAATGACGATTGTAGTTTGTAGCTAAAGCAAAGAAAGAAAGTTTAGAGACGCTATGCGAAGCGCAAAAGTATTAAATTGTTGGCTTTAAACTTGCCACTCTTCCTACCCCCCCTCAAAGCTCCTCCTCCCCCCCATTATCACTAAGCGAAAACTCTACCAAAAGCCAAATCTGTTGTGAGGCGCAGATTTCGCAAATAATGAAAAAAAAAACAGAAAACAAAAAAGATTTATTTGATTTCTTTACGACTTGAAGACTGTAAGCAAATGGCGGTAGATTTTTACGATTATTACTATTATCATTATCATTATCACTATTATTATTATTATTATTATATATCATTATATCATTATCATTATTATACAATTAATTATCTTTACAATTATTGCAACTTCTTTTCCTGTGTAAATAGTTAAACGATAAAAATATGAAATATATATATATATATACGATATGATATATGATGATATGATATGATCTAACGATCCCTCAAGCAACTCCGATGCCGTTCTGTAAATATGCAAAATTCTAGGCGAAGAATTCTTTTCTTTTTCCGGAACTATTTTTTATTTTTATCTCTTACTACAATTTTTTTTTTCTGTTTTTTGACTGTTGCACACAAAAGTTTTAACTATCTTTTGATCTCAAGCAGCACTAACTCACACACGAACACAAAAACACAAGGATCTTCCTTTAAGAAACACCCGAACAACAGGCGAACCCAAAGTAAAAGATAGTTAAAAACAAAAACAAAAGAGAATCCCAAGAACTTTTGAAAAGAACAAAGAGCGAAACGTAGGCTACGTTTTTAAATTTTCCTTCCTCATATACATACATACATATAGTTTTTTTTTTTTGATTTCGATACGATTAAGCAAAATTAAAATAAAAAAAATCTAAATACAATAAATTTTGTAAATTTTGAATTTACGTAAAATAAATGAAAATGGAAAAAAACAAAAAAGAAAAACAAAAATTATGCAAATTAATTATTATGTAAAACACAATGTAACATTTATAAACAATATAGCAAAATGCACTAAATTATTATTTATAATATTATCGTACATATACATGCATAGATACTATATATAGTACATATACATATATACATGTTAAGCATTATGCCGTTTATCAATCGAAAAATAACAGTACTTTAAATTCGCATTACAAATAGCATAATTTTTTTTTATTGTGAACTAAAAAATCTATTGCAAATAATTTAAAGTTAGAAAACAGAAAGAAACACACAGACACACACAACCGCATATCGTACTAAAGAAACTTCACAGATAATGAGAAGCATAAATAATAAAATAGTTATTATTATGATGATGAGAGAATATTGAAAAGAAAAAGTGAAAAACGAAAAAAATATATTAAATATATACATATACATAATATCTATGCGTAAGTGAGCCAATTTTTTTGCCTAGCACCTAAGTTCGAATCGTAAACGTAATGAGAAACCACAGTTTTCCTATCTATGAGAAGAAACCAACCAACCAACATTTTTAACATTTAACTACACGAATGCATCTTTTCGCTAGGCTAAAAATAAAAACAAAAACAATGTTTAAGCTAAATTACAAAAATCTTTCAAAATGGCAGAAAACCAAAAAAAAAAAAAAATACTGATAAAGACGATAAGATGAATTGAGAAGAATACGTCAAACATTTTCGCATAGGCCCCAAACTTTGCCGCGTTATTATTAAATATATATATGATAATACAAACTAAACAAAAAAAAATTGAAAAACTGAAAAATTCATCAAAAATTTAAATTAAAAACTTGACAAAAAAAAAGAACATATACCAAACACATTTCAATACCTAAAAATACAATTTGCGTCTTCAAAACGAAACGATAACAAAATTATTACAAATATTTAAACAAAAAAAAAACAAAAGCGAAACATAAAATATTATTCGAAAAAGAAACGGAATACAAACAAATTCATGCAAAATTTGTTGTATAAACTGATTTCAAATATGGATTTTTTTTAGTTCGTTAAATAAAACGTGTTAAATACTTTGCATTTTCATACGCTTTAGCTAAATAATAATTACGAGTATAATTAAATAAATATTTATGCATAACACACACACGCACACATCGATATATATATATGATGCATGCATACACGTGACTATACATTGTATGTATAGGTACAACAACAAAAATATATATGATATAATGAGAGATATGTTAAAGCAGAAGAGACGAGGAGAAAGCACGTGACGAAACGAATGAAGGCAACATTTAGTTATAATTTTATTATTAAAGCAACTAAATATTTTTTTTTTTCGTATTGTAATAATTATGATCAATTTTTTTATTATTATTATTATTATTATTATTATTACTATTATGATTATTATTGTAATTACGATAAATGAGAGAAAAGCAAAAAACAAAAAACATACCAATAATACATGAACATAAATGAAACTTTATCAAATAAAAATGTTTTCTTAAACGAAAAAAAAAACCCATCGAAACCCTTTTTAATTTCACACCAAACCACATCCAGAAACCCCCGGCAGCCCCACACGAAATCGATCTGTACGAGATTATTATGATTTTCCTATATAAAGATATATACCCTGTATTTTGCGCCACACGAAGCAGGCGAGGGCCAGAGGAACTACAGTACTCGCAATCTTTTTTTTTAGCGAATCCCCCATACCCTATACAGATACAGGGGAGTGAAGTTCGTGTCAAGGGAATCAGTCGCCTTGTTCAAAATAATAATATATGCATGATCTATTATTTTATACGCATGTATGAGAGCGGATTAAGTAAACAATATGCGGTGCTAGCCAAGTAAATATATAATTACAATAAGAGTCTAAACGAATCGAAGATACACTTACATTTACAGCAACAGATACATAGACATTTTACAGATACATAGACAGATACATTGTAGTGCCCGTAAACCCGTAAATAGTATAGACAAGTAGACAGTGAAATTTTTTGCATAGATTGATTAGCGAACATAGATTGAAAAGGAATAATATCGAGAAAGCGTTATCGATACGATTTCATACGAAACGAATGAGAAAAATTATACGTAAATAATTTTAAATTAGAGGCCAGTGCATAGGAATATAACAACAATAATAATATAATAATAAAAATAAATAATAATAAAATAATAATAGTCATAGTAGCGAAAAGAAAAATCAAAATCTATATAGTACATCTATCTAGTATATATATATAATCACATCTATTTGTAAATACGCAACATACACAACATATATTGTGCGAGTATTTTGATTTAGCGAAAGCGAAAGCAAAACGGAAACGAAATCAAATACAAACAGCATGAGAAATTATCCTTCCAATTCTACACATACAAAAGACAGAGAAGTTGAAGAAAACGAATACGAAAACAAAAAAAGAAAATATTGAAAGAAACCAAAATGATATTTTTTTTCAAAGCTTAACTTTTTAGCTGATTATTAAGATATGCATATATATCTGTATGAATAGAAATGAATTTAAGCCCAAGGTGATATACAGTCTTATACACACACGCACACACACACACAAGTATACACACTCTCTCACACAGACACACACCGATCTACAATAAACCGAAACCGAAAGTTAAGAGAATTTTTCGATTTTTCAAGAAAAATATTTGTATATATACAATATAGTAACGAACAAAAAATACAAGTTGAGAAAGTAAAATATATATATATATACATACTATATATAGAAGTTCACATCTTAAAACAGACCATATCAACATTATATTATAATGGTATTGCGTAGTTACATACATACATACATGCATATATGCAGTTATTTTAGCTAAACACACACACATAAAACAATCTAGTGAAAATCTCCTAAGTTTATACACATCATTCAGATACTCAAAACAGACGCAAAGAAACCAACACCGTTTTCAGTTTCAAATCCGCCCAGATAAACGTAAAAACGAGAAAGGAAAAAAACAGAAATAAAAATCTAATTAAGCAATGTGCCCAATTAAATAATGATTAATAAACAAAACAAAAAAATAAAAGCAGCAAAAATATCAAAAAATTATATATACAAATACACATATATATAACATGCGTATATAGTACATAACTGGACGACTTAGTGGTCTAAGCTAAGCAATCGACAGATACATTTTTTGGCAAAAAAAAAATATTTCGACTCGATACAATTTTTTAAAAATTAAGAAAAAAAAGGAAAATCCATTACGTAATTTATTAAAAAAACCGAATAAACCAAAAGCGAGAATTTTTTTGTAGCATTTCTTGTTGTTGCAATTACAACATATATGTATGTACACATATTCTTAAAAGAAAGAAAAAAGTACATCGTTCTTTTTTTTTGTTAACTTAAGAACCTGTTTTTTTATATATAAATATATACATACTTAAATATAAATATATATACATATACATACATATGTATCGACATTGTGTTAATTTGTAAATTAACATTTTCCATTCGATGAGCATAACAAGAACGAGATGAAGATGAAGAAGAAGGCGATTGCCATGTGAAGGAAATGCGAAAATTTTTAACAGGTTTGCGCCTAAATACATGAGAAAAAAAAATTTCCCAAGCAAATTCATTGAAATGAAAATGATGACACACACACACACAAACGGAATAAGAACAAATAATGCAAATACTTCAGAAAATAAAAATATATATATAAATAATATGAATAATATTAATAATTATAAATAGTTTATATAGCATGTAAAACTGAACAGAGAAATCAAATCCAATAAAGACGAATATACTGTATTCAAACCAAAACATAAATATGTTCCAGGTTATACCGACTTATAACGACTGTATGTGTGTATTCGTTGTATACTTTCTGGGGACCTAAATTAGGCAAAACAAAGTATTTCGTTGCATACTTTTAGCCGCAAGATCTCCATTTCTAACGTAATTTATAAACTTATACAACGGAAACCGTTTTAATTTTTCATACCGCCAGAAAGTATGCAATGAAAATGAAGGCGCTTTGACTTACTGGCGCCATCTACAGTTCATGTTGTTGACGATTTCAAGCGCCATCCATCGGCAAGTAAGGAAAGTTACCACCCAAGTCAGAACTTCGATTATAATAATCAGATTTCTTTGGGAGTTGACATTTTCTTCATGATTTAACCTCTAGATTAATTCTGCATCAAAATATTAGGGATCTAAAACTATCAAAAATTTGGGTCTCGCATATGTCTTTTACGCTACCTCCCTTGCTCGATGTCAGCATCCCTATAGAACCTCTAGTATGGAAAACTTCGTCAAAAATCATCCGATTTCCTTGGGAGATGGCATTTTCTTCATAATTTGACCTCTACATTAATTCTGCATCAAAATATTAGAGATCTAAAACTATCAAAAATTTGGGTCTTCCATATGTCTTTTATGCTACCTCCTGGCTCGATTTCAGGACCCCTATAAAACCTCTTGTATGGAAAACTTCGTCAAAAATCATCCGATTTCCTTGGGGGATGGCATTTTCTTCATGATTTGACCGATAGATTGATTCTCCATCAAAATATTAGGGATCTAAAACTATCAAAAATTTGGGTCTCCTATATGTCTTCCAAGCTACCTCCTGGCTCGATTTCAGGACCCCTATAGAACCTCTAGTATGGAAAACTTCGTCAAAAATCATCCGATTTCCTTGGGAGATGGCATTTTCTTCATGATTTGACCTCTAGATTAATTCTGCATCAAAATATTATTGATCTAAAACTATCAAAAATTTGGGTCTGCATATGTCTTTTACGCTACCTCCTTGCTCGATGTCAGCATCCCTATAGAACCTCTAGTATGGAAAACTTCGTCAAAAATCATCCGATTTCCTTGGGAGATGGCATTTTCTTCATGATTTGACCTCTAGATTAATTCTGCATCAAAATATTATTAATCTAAAACTATCAAAAATTTGTCTTCCAAGCTACCTCCTGGCTCGATTTCAGGACTCCTATAGAACCTCTAGTATGGAAAACTTCGTCAAAAATCATCCGATTTCCTTGGGAGATGACATTTTCTCCATGATTTAACATCTAGATTGATTCTCCATCAAAATATTAGGGATCTAAAACTATCAAAAATTCGGGTCTCCCATATGTCTTCCAAGCTACCTCCTGGCTCGATTTCAGGACCCCTATAGAACCTCTAGTATGGAAAACTTCGTCAAAAATCATCCGATTTCCTTGGGAGATGGCATTTTCTTCATGATTTGACCAATAGATTAATTCTGCATCAAAATATTAGGGATCTAAAACTATCAAAAATTCGGGTCTCCCATATGTCTTCCAAGCAACCTCCTGGTTCGATTTCAGGACCCCTATGGAACCTCTGGTATGGAAAACTTCGTCAAAAATCATCCGATTTCCTTGGGAGATAGCATTTTCTTCATGATTCGAACTGTGGATTGATTCTGCATCAAAATATTAGGGATCTAAAACTATCAAAAATTTGGGTCTCCCATATGTCTTCCAAGCTACCTCCTGGCTCGATTTCAGGACCCCTATAGAACCTCTAGTATGGAAAACTTCGTCAAAAATCATCCGATTTCCTTGGGGGATGGCATTTTCTTCATGATTTGACGGATAGATTGATTCTCCATCAAAATATTAGGGATCTAAAACTATCAGAAATTTGGGTCTCCTATATGTCTTCCAAGCTACCTCCTGGCTCGATTTCAGGACCCCTATAGAACCTCTACTATGGAAAACTTCGTCAAAAATCATCCGATTTCCTTGGGAGATGACATTTTCTCCATGATTTAACATCTAGATTGATTCTGCATCAAAATATTAGGGATCTAAAACTATCAAAAATTTGGGTCTGCCATATGTCTTTTATGCAACCTCCTTGCTCGATGTCAGTACCCCTATAGAACCTCTAGTATGGAAAACTTCGTCAAAAATCATCCGATTTCCTTGGGAGATGGCATTTTCTTCATGATTTGACCGATAGATTAATTCTGCATCAAAATATTAGGGATCTAAAACTATCAAAAATTTGGGTCTCCCATATGTCTTCCAAGCTACCTCCTGGCTCGATTTCAGGACCCCTATAGAACCTCTAGTATGGAAAACTTCGTCAAAAATCATCCGATTTTCTTGGGAGATGGCATTTTCTTCATGATTTGACCGATAGATTGATTCTGCATCAAAATATTTCAAAATTCCGAACCTTCCATGGTTCGCCCTTTCAAAATATTAAGATCCTCAATAGATCCTTCCAAACGCATAACTCGGTCGAAAATCATCATCTTAATCAGGATCTTAAGATCAGTTACCATAATAATTATAATAGACTTGGATAAAATGCATAAATGTACATACTCTGCTTTTATTTTGCACTCTACTCGTAACATGTTTTAGATTTGTTCAGTTTTTGTAATCCGGTTTTGGGTGTCAGATTAACGCTAAATATATTTATGTATGTATGTATTATATACATATGCATATGTATATGTATAAGTATATATTGTATAAATGTACTATATACAGTATGTGTGTACTATATAGAATTTCTCAGTTAGCCATTCAAGAGAGGCATAATCCATAACAAAATCGCGCTTATGGTACATTATACATACAAAATCCTACAAGCCCGAAATCAGTCAAAAACAATCGGCCTACTCTCACACAATTTCCATTACTATATAGATTACAAACACATACATATTCATATATGTTATAGATTCGTGTTCGGTTTGATATATTATATATATATATTTGTTTTTAAATTTATTTGTGTTTGTTTCTTTTTGATTTCTTTGTACCATCCACAAACATAAATCGAAAATTTATTTTCATAATGTTTGCATCGTTTTCTATGTTTATTTATGTATTTCTTTATTGGTTGCTCTTCGAAAAAGTAGAAAAATATTGCTCTAAAAAATACAGCAACTTTTCTCGATCAATTTTCATTATCATATATATATATAGCGATATATATGTACATATATTAATTTACTTAAATATTTTAGTTGTTCGTGTGTTTCTTGTGGTATTTCTTTTTGTTCTTGTTCTTGTTGTTGTTGTTGTTTGGTACAGGTTTAGAGATTAAAAAAACAGGCGCAAGTTGAAACCTTGGAGGGCAAACAGATATACATACACTTCGCTCAGGACACATTAGCATATATGTATAAATAGGTCGATATCTCTAATGTGTGTATATATAAGTATTTAGATATTATGGCTTTCACATGCGAATATATATATATATATGTATATATACCATTTGTAGATAGGTAGATAGAAATATAATGCTTTCGCTCTTCCGTCTCTTCAAAGTCAAAAAGGAAATACATATATATTTTTCTAAAGTGGTTCCCTGCTCTTCAGAGCGACACTTGGATCAGACTTACGTACGTACGTCTCTCTTACTGCTTAGTATTGTTGTGGACATGTTTCAGATACCCTGTAACTGTGTGAGTTTCGCCTTCAATTGTATTTGGACCGACGACGTGACATGAGTGTGTGTGTGTGTTGTGTGTGTGTGTGTGTGGGGGGGGGAGAGGCTACTTAAGAGCGTAACTAACGGGGGCTTTAAGCTAACTCTATAACAAAATACACGCACAAGCCTATGCATGCATGTGTGTGTGTGTGTCTTTAATTTATCGATTAATTATAGAAAATATTTTCGAGGCACTTTCAATATTCAACACAATGTTTTTGTGAGTGGAAATCAACAAAAATTATAATTATCGATAAATATCGTCTAACTTATCCTATAAAGATTATATATATATTTGTAACTATTTCTAAGCATTGCATTTGGTGTTCCGAGATATAGTACGATTGTACGCATAGATTATTCCTAGCTAGGCAAACTAAATACGCAATTCTCATCGAAACTATCGATAGTTTCCTTTTCCCCAAAAAAAAAAAAAAACAAAGAATAAAGAAACAACTCAAGTGAAATGAAATCACATTTTGTGTGTATTTGGTACGCAAAGAAATCATAATCATATATATTTAATAATAATGATAGTATGATAATAAATTTAATAGCAAGAAAAAAAAAAAACATTAACAAACTGGTTTGTTGATCATAATATATATATATATATTGTGTGTGTGTGTGTATATCGATAGCATATCGAATCGTATGTACGTCATCATTATAGTATATAGTAGTAGATGTAGGTCTAGTATTAGACATAATAGGAAGAGTCGGGTGATTTATGCTTGGTTTAAGATTTAGGATTAGGATTAGGGGCTCTCTCTCTACTCTCTCTCTCTCTCTCTCTTGGTTTTACATTATACTCAGGCAGATTGATGCGCTCTCGCTCTACAAAAAAGTCTCGCTCGTTCAGCTTGCAGCTTTGCTCAGTTATTATAACTTTCTGTTAGACTATAACAATATATATCAATTATGTTTTAGCTATTAAATATATATATATATAGTATAGTGTGTGTATGTGTCTGTGGGGTGTATATATACATATGTATATAGATTTGCTTCAAGATTTGCAATGACAACTCGGGCGGCGATTGTCTCTGTGTGTCGGAAACGGCACTTGTTTCGTTTACAATTGCAATTGCACTTATATATGATGTATATATATATATATATATATTTATATATCTTGTATGTATGTGGTGTGTATATAACTAGGTCTGTGTATGTATGTGCTTATATCTAGATCGCTTAGCTAGTTTTCTTGTGTTGTTGTTTTCGGGTATTTCTTTTCTCTCTTTTAAAAAGGCGTTCGCATTGTAAAGCTACTAAAACACTGTCTCTCTCTCTTTCGCTCTTTCATCTATACACATATATTGCATATATGTTATTCAAATATATGTATGTTTTATATATATATATATCAATATTTAAACAATCAAAAGCAAAACACTTTAACACTTGAATTGATGCGTAATTTAAGTTTAACAACTGGCAATTGGTTTCCCCTTATCATCATCTCTCTCCTCTCTCTCTACCTTAATTTCTCTCTCTCTCTCTATATTTCTTGGTTTCTTTATGCGCTGCTGATTTACATTATTAGTTAATTTAATTGTTACTTTTTCTTCTTCTTTACTTCTTCTTTAGATTTACTTTAATGCTCTTTGCTCTAAAAGGTACTTGAAGTGTATACACTTAGGGGGTCGCTTTAATGTAACTATGTTAGTATACATGTGTGTGTGTCTGTGTGTGTGTGTCTGTGTGTGTGTGTGTGTGTAGCAAAATTACAACAGCTTTCTCTATATACAAAATTGAGTTAAATTTTAACTAAGGTTTCCGTTTGAAATTTGAGTCCACAATTAAACAATAAAAAAAAAAAACATAATATTGTGTAGTCTTATATCATCTCAACTAACCACAAAAAACAAAACTAGAAATATCTATATAATTGTGTTCTTTTGTGTTTTGTTGTTGTTGCTGTTGTGCTTTCCATGAAGCAAACAAATTGTTTAACAAGTTTGCGAACAAGTTTTCTCTTTTTTCTTTTTGTTTTTTGTTTTTGTTTTGACTACATATGCCTAAAGAACTAGTTGTTGTTTTTGTATCTTTGATTTTACATTTACTTGAGAGTCGCATAAGTTTTTAGTTAAGTGTTTTTTTATAGTTATAGTTTTTTTTTTTTTTAGTTATAAATTGGGGGATTCGGATTGCTATGCTACGATTGATTGGCCTGTGTTTTGGTTGATTCAGTTGGTTTTAGCACTTAATGTTAATCATATAAAATATGATAATCATATATAACCGTATTCATAATAATAGAATATAATATATAATAGAATATAATATAATATAATAATATAGTAAGTAGTAAATAACACGTAGCGATTTAAACAATTCAATTTCAACAGCATTTTCACATATTTTTCTTTTTTCATATTTTTGCTCGTCGTGTTTGTGTTTTTTTTTTTTGCTAAGGACTCAATAGTAAGGCGCTAAATGTTTGTTTTTGTTTAGTACTTTATAAATATCTCCACACAACTTTGTATATCCGTGTGTGTGTGTATTATACATATATAAAACGTTTGCTTACAGCGAAAACAAACGAATCAAAAGTTTTCCGTGTTGCTTTGTAGCTCTTTTCTTTATCTTTTTGTGGTTTCTGTTATTGTTGTTGTTGTTTTTTCTTGTTCTTGTGTTTACAATTTTTTTTTGTTTTTTGTTTTGTATTTTTCATATAATTTACTTAGCACAAAGTTTTGTTTGTTGTTGTTTTTGTTTTTTGATATACACGGTTTGCTTTCTCGCTCTCATTCATTCACAATCTAACTATATATATCTTTCTCTCTCATTCGCCTCATGCCCAGTTTTCTAGTTCTCAAGTTATTTGTTTTTTTTTTTGTTAAGTTGTTTTTTATATATCATAAATTGTTATATATATATGTATATATGTTAAAATTGTTTATCAAAATGTACAAACAGAATAATGAATTAAAATTTAACAAAGAAAATTGCAACTAATTAAAAAATTATATAATGGCCAACAATTAAAAAAAAAACTAACAGCTACAGAAAAATTAAACTAAAAGAATTAAGAAGAGCTTGGAAGAAAAGGTAAGGTAAAAAGATACCTGATCAAAATCCGTATAACAAAACACAAAAGAATCATGTAAATTATGCGAAATATGAAAACCAAAACTTATAGACTAAATTGCTTTAGAAAGAGACGGCAGCTGGGTGTGTGTGTGTGTGTGGGTGTGTGCAAGCCGTAACCATTGCAGGGGAGGGTAAAGATCTCTGTGTGTGTGTGTGTGCGCCAGTTAGACAAGCCTACGACCTGCCGCCAGCCCTACGCCACATTCACCGCGGCCAGGCTGACTTTCGCTTGATCTTGGTGCGTAAACCACGCAGAGGCTTCACTTTGTTCTTCGCACTCATCTGCTGCTGCAGCATGGGCTGCCCGCCGCCACCGCCCCCTGAGCTGGACAAACAACTCAGTCCGGGTATATATAGGCTGGTGCCGGAGTTGTTTCCCCCGCCGCCGCCGCCACCTGTCACGCTGCTGTAGTGCTCCTCGTAGTGGGATTGCTGCTGCTGCTGCTGCTGTGCGAGTGCTGCGGCAGCTGCCACATTGGCGGCAGCGCTGCTTAGCAATGCCATCTTGCTGCCGCTGCCATTGGTGTAGATGCCGGTGCCCGCATGATGAGGATGATGATGAGCCGGATGCTGCTGCAACTGTTGCTGCAATTGATGCTGCTGCTGTTGTTGCTGCTGCTGCTGCTGCTGCAACTGCAATTGCTGCTGATGATACTCCTCCTCGAGACTGCGACTTGAGGCACGTTTGTGTGGCGAACCATGACTGCTGCCGCTGCTGCCATTGCTGTAGTAGTGCGTTGTGGTCGATGAGGAGCCGCATTCAACGATGGAGGAGCGGGAGAGCGAGAGCAAAGCATCGACACCATCACGATGCCGCTGCTGATCGGCAAGCTCCTCGGGTGTTATGTTGTGACTGGAAGAGGGGCAGAGTTATAGATGGACAACTAACTAGAAACTCAGTGGGACACTCACTTCTCCTCGCTGCTATCGTAGGCTGCATCGGAGCTGGCGCAGTTGCTATCGCCACCGCCATGGCCCACACTGCTCGGCAACTGCTGCGGTTGCTGCCCATTCCCGTTGGTCAGCGGCGTTGAGGCGCCACTGTCCGCATTGCTATTGCCACCCGCCGAGTAGGTGTGATCCTCGCTGGGCGAGCTGGTTATCACCGGTGCACTGGCATGGGAGTAGAATGAATTAAAACAACATCTATATAAATGATTGCTGCTGCTTACCCATTCTGGTAGGATTCACTGATGGCCTTGGAGCCGTGTTTGAGGAAGAGCATAGCTGCTGCTGCTGCATGCACTGCTTCCAGGCCATCGGCGCCGCCATCGCGTTGCAAACGCTCAAAGGTAAAGGCACCGGGGGTCACCTGGCTGGATACCAAGGCAGCAACAGCTCCTCCTTCCAATGCTCCATTCAGACTACTCGCATAGTTGTTGTTGTTACCCAAATATTCGCCCCCGCTGCGGACAGCTGCTGCTCCTCATCCAGCTCTTCGCTTATATTGCGGAATTTCTTGGAGAGATTGGGATACAGCTTGGGATCAAAACGACTGGCAGCTGCATTGCTGCTGCCATTGGATGTGGGCGTGCTGCTGCCGGTTTGACCAGCTCCGCCATTGGACAAGGCGCCGTTACTTTTGATGGGCGTGCTGCTGAGGCTGCCCGAGATTGGCGGCGGCGGCGCTGCACCTGCTGCCACACTGCCATCCAGGCCATCATAGCCACCAGCAACAATACCAGCACCATTGCCTCCACTGGGACTCTTGAGCATGGGACTAATCTTATCGACAGCAGAATTGGGGAAATATGGAGAACGATTCAAGGCCTGCATGAGATTTTGACGCTGCTGCGGCTCGACACGCCACAATGAACCTTTACCCATATTGGGTGCCTTCTCCACCTTGACGAAACTCTTGTTCAGCGATAGATTGTGACGCACACTGTTCTTCCAGCCATTTGGAGCCGATTTGAAGTAGGGAAAATGTTGTACAATCCATGCATAGATCTCCTTCACAGGCAGCGCTTTCTCATTCGAGTCCTCGATGGCCATGAAGATCAGGGAGCTAAAAGAGAGAGAGAGAGGATTAATTGTCATGGCATAATGAAGTAATCTTAACTCTTACCTAAAGCTATATGGCGGCTTATTGTTGGTATGCACAAATGGATCATATGGCACATTGTTGGGATGCTTTTGCTTTTGTGGCGTATTATTGTTGCTGTTGCTGTTGTTGTTGTTGCTGCTGTTGTTGTTGCTGTTGTTGTTGCTGTAGTTTGTCGCAGTTGCTGCACCATTTTGATTGCTATTCCCCTTGCCCATGGCTTGATATTGCGGCGTACTCGTATGCATCCTGCCACCGCCCACTCCAATATCGAATTCCTTGAGTGAATCCTCATTCTCATAGCTCGTGTAGCTGTTGGGACTACGCAAGTTGCCAGCTGCATTCCCATTCCCATTCCCATTGTGCATTGCTGGCTGTGGCGGGGGTGTTATCGATATCTGTAGACCGCCAGTGCGTGACGTCACAGCGCTATAGTAGGCACCCGGTGGCAGCAATGTTGCTGTCGTCGTGCCAGGCGGTGTTTCCGGTGAGGCAATATTGGCGGGCTGTTGTGAACTGCAGGGCGGAAAGCGAGAGAGAGAGGTAGAAAAAAAACTTGATTAGTTTGAGCGTTTTATAATTCTAATAAACGTTTTTTCTGGGTTCATAAGGGCATGATTTCAAGCTAAGCTAAACTATGTTTTGGGTATACTTATAAGACATATTGTCAGCAAATTTGATAGTTCTAGCACATATAGTTCCAGAGATATAGCAATTCATACAAACAAAATATGAAAACAAGGTTCTTAAGGGCATGGTTTGAACCTAAGTTAAACTATGTTTTGGGTACACTTATAAGACATATTGTCAGCAAATTTGATAGGCCTGGCACATATAGTTCCAGGGATATAGATGTTCATACAAACAAAATATAAAAAAAAAGTAGAAAAAGCTAGAAAAAGACAGACAGATGCATGGATAAGGCTCTAAATGATTAATCATGATAGTAAGGATAACCAAAGAAGGCTTAAACAGAAGAGACAGAGAGGGGGCGAAGAGGGAGGGGAGAGGGGAGCGACTGGTTCGACTTACATGACATGCGATGCGCTGCCCACATGGCTAACAAAACTGTAGCCCGGCTGCAGCGATGTGCTGCTAATCACAGTTGGTGTCGCTGTTGACATTGCTTGCGCATCGTTGCTGCTGTTGCTGTTGCTGCTGTTGGGTGTGTTGTTGCTGTTGTTGTTGTTGTTAGTGTTGCTGTTGCTGTTGTTATTGCCTGAGGTTGCATAGTTAACCGCATCGAAGACGACATTGAAGCCACTGGGCTTGGGTACAGGACTATTGCCGCCATTGACAGCCGCTGTGGATGAAACGGAACCGGAACCGGAACCAGTGACGGAACCAGCAGCGGAACCATTGGCGGAGCATGAGCTGAGCGAGGAGTTGTTGGACGAGGCGGGTGAACTGACAACAGTCACTGTTGAGGCCACCACGTGGTTGTTGCTGTTGTTGTTGTTGCTGCTGCTGTTGTTGTTGTTGTTGTTGTGCTCCACTTGCATCTTCTCGCGCAAATATTTCTTGTGCGGATGATGCGTTGTTGTATTGTGAATGGACTTGTAGACCGCCGCTGCTGTTGCTGCTGTCGTTGCGCCGTTGCTGCTGCTCACATAAATCTGTTGCGGCTGCAACTGTTGCTGCTGTTGCTGTTGCTGTTGCAACTGTTGCTTGACTGTTGCCGTTAGCGCTGTGACAAATGTTTTACCAGCTGCAGCAGCATGTGGCAAGTAGCCGGCTGTGGCTGCTGCGCTGCCTTTGCCTGCTGCTGCTGCTGCTGCTTTGTACTCCACCACGGTGGTGGTGCCACTGGGTCCTTTGTGCACCGTCGTTGTGCTGTAGACGGCGGGTTGCTGCTGCGCATCGCTTGACTGTTGCTGCTGCTGCTGCTGCTCGTTGGCTTCGCTGCTGCTGCTGCTGCTGCAGTTGCTGGGGGGCAACTCCTCTATGATGTCGCTGACTATGCAAATGTTGCTGCTGCTGTTGCTGCTGTTGTTGCCGTTGCCGTTGCTGCTGCTGCTGCTGACTGCAGGCAGCGCAGTTGCTTTGAGCGTCAGAGCAGCATTGCTGCGTTTCACATGTTGCGGCACTGTTGCTGCTGCTGTTGTTGTTGTCGCTGCTGCTGTTGTTGTCACAATGCCTTTGATCAGATTGCTGTCGTTGAGCCACGACAGAGGTCGCAGTTCACCATCATCGGCAGCAGCTGCTGCTGCCGCTGCTGCTGCTGCTGTTGCAAGCGCATCGACTGTTGTCAGTTCCAAGGGTTCTGTGGCAAGCAGCACAATGTTGCCACCGGCAGCGGGGCCTGTTGCTGCTGCTGCTGCTGCTGCCGCTGCACCCGCTGCCTGTTGCGCTGATTGTGCTGCTGCCGCTGCTGCTGCTGCTGCGGCGCTGCTGCTGTCGTAGGCTGTGAAGCTGCTGCCGTTGTGCTGCACGAACACGTATTTGGAGGCGGAGTTCATGTGGCCGTGACTCTGACTGTGACTGTGACTGTGAACGTGACTGTGAGCGTGACTGAGAGTGTGACCGTTTAGGCTGCTGTTGCTGAGAGGCGACACCGCTGCCGCTGCCGCTGCTGCTGCTGTTGTTGTTGCCACGTTGCTGCCGCTGCTGCTGCGATAACCATGTGCGGCCGCTGCCGCAGCTGCCACCACCGCTGCCGTTGCTGTTGTTGCCGCTGCCGCCGATTGAAATTGACCCCGCAATTGGCTTAGATCGTGTGTCGTTAGCAACTGTGTGGAATTATCTGTGGACATGCTGCAAAGGAACACAGCAGTGCGAGGGAGGGGGTAGAAAGAGAGAAAGAAAGAGAAGAAATGATAATTAGTATTATTTGGATTTATTTTGTATAATAATCTAGCCTAAACTTAGACTAGAAATGCAATTAAATTAATTATTAAAAAATATAATAATAATCCGATTGAAATTAATTAAGATAATTAATAAACATGGCCTAAACATATTTTAAAAAAATGAATAATAATTCCATCAATACTTATAAAATATCTAAAATATATTTTCCACTTTTTTCTTTAATCATTTTCCATTTTCCCCCTGCTTTTTCCCTTTAATTTAATTGACTGCAAATAGCTTCCAAATATTTATTATATTTTTTTTTCATTTTTTTTCATTTTTTGTTTACTCTAATTTATTTTTCTCTGCTGCTGCTTGTTTTTCTCGTTATCAGCGCGTGCTAATCAAATCAACTTAAAATGCTGCCAAACAAATGCCGCTTGTACCACGGTTGTTGTTGTTGTGCTTCTTCTTCTTCTTCTTCTTCTTAATTTTCATTTTTTTTTGTTTTTGTTTCTCTGTTGACGCGTCCTTCAAGTGCTGCCACTTTTTATTGCATACTTCGCTGCGTTGCAGCTAAACAAATAACAACAATAATACGCTGCCTCTCTCTCCCTCTCCCTCTCTCTCTCGCTCTCTCACACGTCAAACGTTTAACGCTTTACGCAATCAACACGCCCGCCCTGGCGGCAGCCATATTGCTCTGCTTCTTCCATCTCTGCTGCTTCTACTACAAGCTTCTTCTTCTTCTTGTTGTTCTTGTTTTTGTTTCTATTTTTTATTGCTTCTAATTTACGCGTGTAGTTTTTGCTGCTTTTATGACTTGCGACGCAGCGTCGCAGCGCTGCCTGCGTTCACCTGCTGAGAGAGCGCGTCGCTTTTCGATCTGCCTCGCTCTCCCTCTCTCTCTCTCTCTGCCCGCCCTCGCTCTCTTGTGTATGTTTACTGTAGGATTATCTTATCAGCGTTTTGCATTCTACACGCTAGTTTTGCTTTGGCCTTAACTGTTTTAGTTTGCTGGAGAGAGAGAGAGAAAGAGAGAGAGAGAGAGAGAGAGAGAGAGGGGGGAGAGAGCGCCTAATGAATGCACTCAACACATTCACAGTTGTCCCTTTTACAGCTAGCGGACGAGGGGGCAGCGCTGCAGCAGCGCAGCCAACAAAGTGTTTTATTATTATTTATTGATTTTCAGGCAGCAGCAACAACAACAAATTACTTTGACAACAGCGCAAATGAAAAAACAAAAACAAATGAGCGCGCCACAACAAAAAAAGAAGAGCAAGAGGAAGCAGCAAAGCTGAAGAAAAAAAACTAATAAAAAGCAAAAACAAACAAAAGCAATCATAATAGTATTAGAAACAACCAGAACAGTAAAAAATAAACAATAACAATATTAAATACTAAAACAACTAAAATAAATACTAAACTAACAACAACAACAGCAGCAGCAGCCAAAACAATACGCACAGCTGTTGCTCTTGCTCAGGTGTGCACACTATGCGGGCAAGCGACTGTAGTAGTAGCAGTCGCAGTAGTAGTAACAGTGGTGGCAGCAGTAATAGTAACAGTAACAGCAGCAGCTCTCGTAGTGTCTGTAGTAGCAGCTGCTCCACTTAATTTGCCTGCCACTGTTGTTGTTCTTACTACGTTGCTGCTTCTGCTTCTTCTGCCTTCCCACTTCTTCTTCTTCATCTTGTTGTCCAGCAACAACAAACACACAACACAAAACAAAACGAAAAAGCTTGCGACGCAATTTTGAAAGTTTGCGTCGTTGTCTTGGTTACTTTATATAAACAAAGTGGACAAAAAAAAAAACAACAAATAACAAAGCAAATGTAAGAAGAAAAACACAACAACAATTCGCACACACACACACACAGACAGACAGTGGCGTCGCGCGAGAGTGACAGTATGCGACGACAACAAGACAATCACGTCAGCACGACGCGACACAACAACGTGCTTTTGCTGAGAGAGCGCAGCGCAGCAACGTCGTAGTCAGCCAGAGTGTGAGTGAGCGAATGAGTATGTGTGAGTAGTGTGTGTACGAGTGTGCGTGTGCTTTTGCCTCTGCCATAATTAATTAGCTAAACTAGACGCATGTTACGCGCACACACACGCGCACACACTACGCTCTCTCTCTCTCTACGCCGCTTGAGCCGCGCTCTGTTGTGACGTGTGCCAAAATGGAAACAACAAAAATACCTATACACATGCCGCGTCACTCTCTCACGCTCTCTCAGCGAGCCACACTACGCTCTTGTTGTTTATCTGCGTATTTGTTTGGCGCACAAACAAACGGCGCAGTTTCTGAGAGAGCATCGCTTCGGCTCGGCTCGGCTCGCCTCGGGCTGAGCCTTCGTTTTGTTATTATGCTGCCCTGCTCCCCCTCCCCGCTCTCTTTGACGTTTACCACAACCGAGATTAACAGCAGAAGCCGCCGCCGCCGTCGCGTCAGTTGTCAGTTTTTCGTTCTAGAAACGTCAAATGTCTCTCTCTGTCTCTCTCGCGCTGCGTTGCGTTTTGTTCGCTTTATGTGACCTATGCGCCTTTTGAATGGCGGCGACGGCGACGGCGACAGCGACGCTTTCTATGCAGCTGCTGCGCTGCTGTAACTGTTGTTGTTGTTCTTGTTGTTGTGGGCGTAGAATGTCAACCCGCGTCGCATACTTGCTGCAGTTGTTGTTGCCCAATTAACAAAACAAAATAGAACAAAAGCAGTGGCTGAGGCAGAGGCAGCGGCAGAGCAGCAGCTGGAGCATGGTGAAAGACAGTTGGTTAAACTGTACCTGATGCTGCTGCTGCTGCGGCGCGGTTAAAAACGCTAATAAAACGCGCACAATTCTTTTTTTTTTGTAGATGAATCATGGGGGCCAGACACACACACACACACACACACACGCATGCAGCACCGTTAAACCGCGTGCTAATAGCGCCTCTTGTTGTTGTTGTTGTTGTTGTTGTATTAAATGAGCTGCTTCCTCTTTAAATAAAAAATAATAAATACGCCAAACTGTGCGGGAGAACGGGGGAGGGAGTAAGATGTGGGTGGAGTGCAAGGGAAGGGGTACAATTTATAATAAACATAATAATAACAAAGCAAAGCAGAGCTAAGAGAGAGAGAGGAAGAAGAAGGAGCAGAGAGAGAGAGAGAGAACAAAGATATTTCATTGCCTTGTTCCTTGTTTACCTATTGCCATCTCTGTCGCACACTAAATAAATAATAACAAATAACAAAACATTTCACGTAACTAGCGAGAGCGGGGGGGGGAGAGAGCGAGAGCGACTGAGAGAGAGAGAGCGAGCTTTGCATATTTCCGGCAGCGACAACAACAACAACAACAACTACAGCTGGCTCAAGCATTTTTTGAGAGCTTTTTAATGGCGTCCAATGACGCGCGCGATCTCTCTCGCTCTCGCTCTCTCTCGCTCTCCCACTCTCCCGCACACACGCATGAAATATAAACAAAAATTCTTGAAATTGATTTTATTACAAAGTTTATTAATTATGCAGGCGGCACTTTGCACGTTTTTTCGCCCGTTTTTTAATCTTTTTTATTTTTATTTTCATTTTTTATTTTTTCGTATTTTTTTTTTTTTTTTTATAAAATTCTTCAACTTTTGCGTGTTTTATTTTTAGTTTTGTATTTAATTTTATTTTGTTTGCTTTTTGTTTTTGCAACTTGTGCAGAATTTTCTCGAAGAAGAAGAAGCAAAAGCAAAAGCGAAGAGGGCAATAAACACAAAACAGGCAAAGGCGACCACGCGGCGTATACGTAACGCCGTGCATACGTCTCTCTCTCCCTCTCTCTCTCTCTCTCTCGCTGTGTGTGTGTGTCCTATGCGTGTGTCTGTGTCTCAGTCTCAGTCTCTGTGTGTGTGTGTGTGTGTGTGCTGTCAGACACATTTCTTTGCATTACGTATACGCCTCTATGGCCAGCCCAAAAGGGGAAAGGGGTGGGGGTAGGGGTGGGGTGGGGTGTTGTGACACTGCTGCTGCATGTGTATGCGTGCACGTACATGCACGGGCAGAGCACTGATAAGCCAACGCAGAGCGGCGCGAAAATTAATTGCAAAAAACGAAACAAAAAAAATAACAGAAAATGCGCAAAACATAAAGAAATACACACACACACATATATATATATAAATATAGAGATATAGATATTTATGGAAAGGCAGGAAAAAAAGTATTGCAAAAGAATTCAGAGAATGCCAGGGGAAGCGCAAGAGAGAGAGAGAGAGGGGAAGAGCAACAAAAGAAGCAACGACAAAGTAAATGCGACAAGGCCGCATGTATACGACGTCTATGTGTGAGTGTGTGTGTTTAAAACAAAAAAAAGCTCGTGCTAAATTCTAGTGCCTGTGATTAAGCATAACAAAAAAAAAAAAAAAAACTTAAGATAATCAATCTATAAACAAAAACATTAAAAACAGTTGAACAGAAAACTTTTTTCTCTCTCTCTCTCGCACATTTGTTTAAATTTTAACATAAACTTTAGAAGCTTTCACTCTCCCGCTCTCTCGCTCTCTCTCTCTCTCTCTGTGCGCTCAACGTGGTTTTTACTTATTTTCCTTATGTATTTTTATACTACTTTGCGGCGCCTTTGGCGAATTTGAGATTATGAAATCGCTTAGCGCCTCAAACGAAACGTTTGCGAATGACAAGGCAAAACGGAATAACAAAAAAAAAAGAATAATCGCTGAAAAAGCTAAACAAAATTTTATTTATTTTTTCTGTTATTGTTTTTGTTATTGTTGCGCTCCCTCTCTCTCTCTCTCTCTTCCTTGCACACACACACACACACACTCCTGTTGTTGTTATTGTTATGCATGATCCACATACCTTCGCACACGACGCACACAACGACGATAGTTAACACGACACTCACGCGAAACTCACGACGTTGCAAACATTACAACAAAAAAATATATATGATTGTAAACGCAAAAAAAAAATATATGTATATATAAAATTCCGTTTTGTTTGAAATTATTTTGAAACGAAACACAAGTTGCGCTCTCTGCGCTTTTGTTGTTGCTCTTTAAATTGTTTTTAAAGGCTTCTTCTGCTTCTCACACACACGCAGCATGTGAAATTTGTTCGAACTGTAAAGCACGCGAGCAGACAAACGAATGAAGCGAAACGGCGGCAGCAGCAGCAAATGAAATGCCGAAACGCGGCGAGCACACAAACACACGCACACACAGACAGAGTCACACAGGCAGCGTCACACGTACACAAAGAGAGCGAGAGCGACGCGCACACACAGTCAGCGAGGCGAGCGCGCTCTCACACACACACGTAGCGAGCGTAACAAAGAGCGACACGTAGTAAAGTCGCGTGAGAGAGCCGCCGGCACAAAGCGACGCGGCGCGGCGCGTAAACAACAACAAGGCGAGCTTGAGCGAGAGAGCGCCAAATGACGCGACGCCGCTGCCCGAGTGTGCTTGTGCGTGTGTGTGTGTGCTGAGAGAGCGCACGCGTTGGCGCATGACATTGCCATTTATTGAAAAGCTGCGGCGTCAGCGTCGACCTTATGCGTCGCTCTGCTACTGCTGCTGCTGCTGCGCTCAAAAAGGATCACAGCAACAACAACAACAGCAACAACAACAGCAACAGGAATAGCAACAAAGCGACGGGCAGAGAGACGCAACAAACAGCTGTTTGGGTTAGGCCCTAAGCCAGACATGAGTCAGCTGAGAGCGAGTGAAAGAGAGAGAGCGCGCGCGCCATTGTTGTTGTTGTTGCGCTGCGACTACAAATGTTTATAAATATCAGATGAGTGGAAGAGAGAGAGAGCGAGGGGTCGAGACAGGTAACTAATTAACTAATTAATTAAAACATAATTAAGTTAATTAACGCAGCTGGCGCGTCGACACGTGCGCAGAGCAGGAAACACAAGAGAAAGAGAAAGAAACAAACAACAACAAAAAAATACGAAAAGCTTTCGTCAAATGCAGCGCAAGCATTTAGCGTATTTAATTTTAGCCAAGGCGGAAAGGAAAATTGAAAAACGGCATTGTTTCTGCCTCCTCCTCTTCTTCTTCTTCTTCTTCTTCTCCACTTCTTCTTCTGCTACGTCTTGTGCTTTTGTTAAAAATACATTTTACATTTATTTTCTACACGCACAACAAAAACAACAGCGACGTCAGCGTCAGCGAGAGCGTGGGAGAGAGAGAGAGAGAGAGTGAGAGAGAGCCCGCACTTTTGCCGGCATTTTGAGCGGGGGCGGCGAGACGAGAGAATTGCAGCGGCAGGCGAGAGACTAAAAAAAGCGCATCAAACAAAAGCGTCAACTAAAAATAAGCACAACAATTTTGTTGTTGTCGCCGTCGCTGCCTACTGCGCTGCTCTGAGTGTGAGAGAGAGCAAACGCGCGCGCCGCCTCTGCTGCTGTTGCCAGGCGCACAAAGAGAGTGCAGCACCACCCACCCCCTCCCCCTGCCCCCTTAACCACACTGTGCACCTTTGAGTGACAGTTCTTGGGCAATTTCAATTTCAATTGATTTCTTTCGTTCAAAATACACTTGTGTCATGTGCGTGTCTCTCTCTCTCTCTCCCTCTCTCTCTCTCTCTTTTTCTTCTTTTTGGCTAAGCAATTCGGAGCAACAACAAATTGGGTCAGCCACAATTAATATTACTAAATATAGCCAAAAGACATTTGCTGCGATAACAGAAGCAACAACATAGGGAGGAGAGAGAGAGAGAGAGAGAGAGAGAGAGGGAGGGAGCAAGAAGGAAGAGCAAAGTGCGAGTGAGTAAGCGTGATCAACAAACCGCATCCTGCTGCAGCAGCGCAGCAACAGCAACCTACACCCAAAGCTAAGCTCACGTGTACACCCCACAAATTTGTCACTTGCATCTTTAGCAATTAAATGAGAAAATCTTTCGCAATCGTCACATTTTTGCTATGAGTATTTAGCTTGTTTTTTTCTAGCTTTTTTCACGTCTAGCTTTTACTGCAAATGCGGGTTAAATAAATGTATAAGAAATGCGTAGAGCAACAATTTAAATTTGTTTTTATATAATTAGATCTTCTCGCTATGTTCTACTGCAAACCTGTTTCTATAACATTTAAACTAAATTACATTTACTGTCAAATCTGGCTGAAGTCTTTATCCATTAATTTAGCTTTTTTTTGTTTTGGCTTTTTTGAGTACACTATGTATATTTCTGAAATGTGTCCAATAATTAAATTAATAGCCATACTGGGCAAAGTTTTCGATAGTGCGTGTTCTTAAACACAAACAAATGCAGGTACATATGTATACATATGTGAAATTATAATAATTTTAGCTTTTTATTTCAGAAAAAGCTGTTAGCAGTTTGTGTACAAAAGTTTTAACAAAGTTTCAACTTGTAATGCCAGCAGCTTTTCATATTAATGTTTGTTCGTATTGTTTGTTTGTTGTGCTGCCCTTCGATCGACTAAACAATACAAATTTACACACACACACACAGACACAGACGAACACGCGAGAGCAAGATGCGGCGCGATAAACGTTTTCAGCTAATTAGCACATTTCGAACGTCCGCAATTATTTAATGCACAGGGAGCTCACTCTAGTGTGTGAGGGTCTCTCAGTGTGTGTAGCTGTGTGTATCTCTCTGTCTGTGTGTGTGTGTGTGTGTATCTACTCATTTTTCAGCCTTTGACTTAATATGCATGAAAATATCGTGCACATCGCACTAGTTATGACACACAAGCTCCACGACCAGTAGAACTGCCTTCCAAATTAAATAGATACATACTACAACACATAAGTATTCATGTATGCACTGCGTGTGTGTGTATGTTTGTCCATGTTGTTATGTATGTGCATAATTTCACATGCGTTAAACAGAAAAAAGAGTAGTCTCAGCTACTTTGCATACGCTCTGCTGAGTGTGTGTGTGTGTGTGTGCAGATAGATTCATAGATACTACTTTTGTTTGTAGTGCAGCCCGAAACCGAGTCGATCTACATACAACATGATGTGGCGGCAAGCGCAACTATTTGTACAGAGATAAATGCGATCAGTCACAATAGTTGTGATAACATTTGTTATACAAACAGCCACACACACACACCCTCACATACACACAAGCACAGGCAATTTTTATAAAATCAATTTGTATCGATTTTTATACCCTTCGACCATTGAAAAAAGGGTATACTAACTTTATGCAAATGTATATACCAGGCATAAGGAGGCGTGGCAGACCCCGTAAAGTATATATGTTTATTCTTGCTCAGGATCACTAGCCTGCGTCGCGTCGCGTCGCTTTTGTCTTTACGCGCATGTATGTGTGTGTGTGCGCGAGTATTTGAGTGTTACACGTTTGCAACGGATTGTAAGAATTAGGAGAAGGGTATCATACTGTTGGGCGTGCTCGACTGTAGCCTCGTTAAAGCTAACAAATGGTAATCAGATTGCAGAGTAGTGAAAAAAAGATATTCAGCTTGAGTTTGAAGAGTTATTGAGTAATTCATTTTATAATTAATTGTTTTCTAATTTTTTTTTAAACTAAATGCCTTTTTATATTTTTGCTAATTTAAATTAATTTTATGCTTTTTCCAATATATATTTAGTCTTTTTCATTTACTCTTATTGAGCTGAACCAGTGCATTTTTAGCCTTTTTTTACATTTAGCTAGCGCGCATTTCGTCAGCGACAACTTTGTCGCCTACACCTAAAAAGGGAATGCAATTCGAGAGCGCCTCTCCTTGTCTTGGCTGCTGCTGCTGCTTCTTCTTCTGCTCTGCTGCTGCTTCTTCTTCTGCTCTGCTGCTGCTTCTTCTTATGCTCTGCTGCTGCTTCTGTTGCTTAGTTTAGTGAGGTTCTGCTGCTTTCGCTGCCTCTGCCGCTGCCTAACAGTTGTTGCTTTTGTTGTATAACACAAAATTGTCGCCGGTCGCTGCCGCCGCCGCCGCTGCTGCTGCGCTGCTGCCTTTTTTTATAGTTTTCGTTTCTTGTTTGCATTTTGCGCATCGTTCTTTCTGTTTTCTTGTTGTTGCTCGCACAGTGGTGTGTACACACTTGATATATGTATGAAAAAAAAAAACAATATCTTATCGCGCCAACAAAGTTGCTTCTTGTTGTGCTCAACACACACACACACAGAGAGACAGGCATATACATGCACACACATAATTATTTTCATTTTTTATGTAATCAACAAACAGCGACGGCGACGGCGGCGGCGTTGGCCACATGCGGTGGCCGCGCCGCCGTCTGCGTCTCCTCCTGCTGCTGCTGCTTCCCTTTCTCTCTCTCTCTCTCTTTCTACTGGCCAAGGTTCTCAAAAAAAGCACGCACACACACGCACGCACACGCATACGCACGCATGGCGTGCGAGGTGCAAAGTCAAAGCGTCAACAAAAAGGAGAGCACGAGTAGCTGCCGCTGCCCGCTGCCCGCTGCCCCCTTGGGCGCCGCTGCTTGGGTGGGCGGCGACGCCGCCTGCTTTATGCGTG
Source organism: Zaprionus tsacasi (assembly GCA_018904105.1). Lineage (NCBI taxonomy): Eukaryota > Metazoa > Arthropoda > Insecta > Diptera > Drosophilidae > Zaprionus > Zaprionus tsacasi. The sequence goes on from JAEIFR010000001.1 coordinate 5,942,307, forward strand.
CCTCTCTCTCTCTCTCTCTGCGGTTTGCTTTGTGCTTGTATTTTCAATTAGTTTTTAATGGGGGCGTTTCTTCTTATTGGCACGGCACATATGTCAAGGAATTTCCAATTGGTTTTTAAGTCGTGCTGCCATTGCATAATCCTCTCCCCCGCCCCTCACTCGCTGCTAATTACTTGATGCTGCTGTTGCCCCTGCCACCTCCGCCTCTGTCTCTTCTGTTGCTGCCTCTGTCGCTGAGCTGGCGATGATCGGGCATGAACAAACATGACGAGGTCGCTTTATCAAAATACACACACACACACACACACACGCACACAATAACAATGCAAATTCATAATGCAAAGCTGATCAACAGAACTAACAACAACACGCACATACACACACACGCACGCAGAGAGAGCGCGCTCAGCGAGAGAGCAACAAATTCGCAATGACAGCGACGCGGCGTCGTCATGGGACGCCAACGCTGACGCCACAGTCACTTACATACACAGCCGACACGACGTTGCTTGCTCAGTTTCTATTTTCTTGCTGACGCAGACGTTGCGCGGGAGCGAGCGAGAGAGCGAATGCAAATCAATTGAATATCAAACAAAATTTCGTTACGATTTCTAATCGATTTGCATGTCGCAGCATGTGTGACGTCACAGTAATGCATAACTATTGGCAAAATTCAATAACTTTGCAGCAAAAATAAATTTATAACAAAGGCGTCACACACAATCACACACACACACACACAGAGGCGCAAAACACGCGGCGCTGCTCTCACCCTCCTTCTCTGCTTGACAGTCTGGGCGAATTCAGTGTGCACAGCGCATACAGTAGCGTCGCGTCTCTCTCTCTCTCTCTGTGTAAGCATGCGGGCGACAATTTTTGCTGCTCCCCCCGCACTTGCATACTCTCCCCCTCTCCATTTTCATTTGCAGTTGCATTTTAATTTCAATTGTTGCTGCTGCTGCTGCTGCCGGCAACGTGTGCGTTTGCTGCGGGCAGTGGCAGCAGCAGCAGCAGCACCAGGGGGGGCGCAACAACAAATGAAAACGCAAGCGAGAGGGAGAGAGACGCGGGGGTCGCGTTTTATTTTTTGGTTGGTTTTATATTTACACTGCGACGCACACACGCACACTGCGACACCCGCACTCTACACACACACACACACACAGACGCACACACATGTATTTCTACGCCAGTCACTGTAAGTGTGCACACACCACGTAATTATTGCTCATGAAATTTATTTTATCTACGTTTGTATGTATATATTTATTTTTGTTTTTTTTTTTATTGTATTTTGCACTCACATTTTGTTATTGCTGCCAGTTTCGCTGTCCGCCTCGCTGCGGCGTCGTCGTCCGCGTCGCAATCGTCGCTGTTAAGCACGCACTTTGCGCGCTCTCTTGGCGCTCTCTCTCGCTCTCTGCTTGTGGGCGGCGCAGCACTTGCAAACCTTTTCGGCTTTGCGTATTTTTGTTTGTTATGCTGCTGTTCTTCTTCTTCTTCTTCACCTTGTTGTTGTTGTTCTACTTCTTCTACTACGTTGTATCGACTAATTAATTAACACAGCACGCGAACGCGCACCAAAAAAAAAATATTGATATATAAAATGACGAATTAACCGCAAAAAGGAAGCAATAAATGAATCGAAAGAGAGAGTTCTGCTACGTTCTTTGCAATCGATAAGTCATCTCAATTTGTCTAGTTGCCTTTTGTTATTAATATTTGTTGTTGTTTTTACTATTGTTTTTGTTTGTCTTTTCGCTGACGTGCTGCTGTCTCTCTCTGACGACACGTCGTATGTACGTCCGCTGCGCTGAAAGGCACAATGCAAAATGAATGAGACTGAATGAACACTGACTGACACGCCGCGTCCGACACTGCGACGGCGACTGCGACGGCGACAGAGACAGCGACAGCGACAGAGAGACAACAACGATGCGTGGCGGCGCGATAACCAGGCACGGTACGGGACGAGGCGAGAAAACGAGAGGCCCAAGCCAAGCCAGGGCAACGTAAGGCAAGGCATGGGATTTGGGATGGCAAAGCAGAGGCGCAGCAGCAGCAGTAGCAGCAGCAGCAGCAGCGACGGCGGCAGAGCAGCAGGCAGTCAGTCAGTCATTCGCCTACAATGGGCACAGTGGGCTAGGCAGGGCATTTTTTCTGCTGCGACACAAAGCTTTAGAGGGCAATACTCTGGCAGTTTGCAGCTGTTTTAGCTTTTTTACGTCAAATTTGGCTTTGACATTATTTTTGGTGATTATTATTTTGCTTTTTTTTGTGCATAAATTCACACTAAATAGGTAATATTTTTTTATATTATAAAAAAAATACCTTGACTAAAAATATATGCAAAAAATAGCACACATTTGCCCACTGTGCGTGCTCGTCGAACTACCGTACTAGTAGTGGACGCCTCTTGATTCTGCCTCGCTGTAACTCACTGTGTCTATGTGTTTGCGTATGTGTGTCTCTCTCTCTCTCTCTCTCTCTCTGTTGTTGTTGTCGCTCCCGCTGTCGAACTTTCTGTTTGTTGTCGTTTTTCGCTCTTGATGACGCTGCGCTGCGTTGCTGTTGCAACTTGTCAACACACACACACACACACAGACAGAGATCGTGAGCAGCGTTGCCAACTTAACTCAGATTTGGAGAATTTTGCTAAAATTAATTTGCATTGTTTTTGTTTTTCTTTTTGTTTCCAGCCAGGCAAAAACAACAATATTTTGTTTATATGACTTCACATACACACGCAGAGACGCGGGCTGACAAGCACACATACACACACACACAGGCACGCAGTGACAGCGCAGCGCGCTCTTTTGGCGCTCACTCTCAGAGAGCGTAAGAGACAGAGAGAGAGAGAGAGCGCGTGACAAACACATGGTTTTTGTTTTTGGCAAAACTCAAGTAGAAGAAGCAGAGAGAGAGAGAGAGCAGAAGCAACAGCATGGATCACTTACAGTTAGTTTGCGTGTGCTGACTTGTCTTGAGCGCACAGTGGTGCCAGCTGCTGGAAAAGCTTAGCAATGCAATTGGAGATGGAGAATTTATTACAACGATATTGAAATAAATTTACAAATAATATAATAATATAATAATACATAAAATAATATATTAATAATAATAATAAAATAATTTTATCAATCACACATTTTTTCTAGCAAACAAATTGCTCTATTTACAGTGTAATTGTCGATATGCGTCGATACCTGCCGCACGGCAGATATTTATGTATGTGTGAGTGTGTGTACACACAAATGTACCCATGTGTACCCCTATATAGAAAGTACACACACACACACACACACAGCCCTGGCACATGTGTCACACGCGGAGAGGAGCAAAACAGCAACAAAAACAAAAACAAAGTCAATCACACAAACACAACCGCAAAACGTCAGACAACGCTGACGCTGGCAGCGACGCTGCTGCTGTTCGCGTCGGACGCCGAAATTAGCCCACACCCCACTCCCCCCTTCGCCACACACACACACACCCGCCCGCCCGCAAATAACAAAACACACACAGCGTTGTCAACAATCAAGACGCAAGCGAAGCGAGCTTGTTCTCATTCTCTCTCTCTCCCACTCCCACTCCCCCTCCTCGCTCAACGAACCGACCGCATGCGAATGCCGATAGGCAGCGAGTGACTCGATTAACGAGCTTACAATGTATCGGCATTTAATCGATTTGGCAGGGCAGGTTGAAAAGGGGAGACAGCGTATGATTTATGCATATCGATAAATCGATTTATATGATATATTAAATTGAAATTGATTTAAATGAAAAAACAAAATGCCGTTACTGTCTGTCTGTCTGGCTGTGTGTGTGTGTGTGTGTGAGCGATCAAAACTAGAGCGCAGCACACACACACACACACAGGCAGCAGTGCTCGCACAGTGGGCCGGGGCGAGCAGCCTGCAGGCGACGCACTTGTTCCACGTCGCACTATTAATGAAAATCGCGCTAATTAGAGAGAGAGAGAGAGAGAGCAGGTAAGCGAGAGAGTATGAGAGAGCGCGCCTCGGTTTGTGTTTACAGTGGAAAACAAACAAAAAATATATAGAGAGAGAGATAGAGTGAGGCAAGGAGGGTGGGGGAAAAGAAAGCCGCGACTCGTTCTTATCGTTTGTCACTCAATTATACAAATTTTGTTTTAGGCTTTTGCCCATTTCCCATTTTCGTACTGCAGTCGACGCTGACGTCGCGTCGCGTCGCTTCACGTAATTGAAACGTCGTCGCGCTGCCCCGTGCTGCGCTGCCTCGTTTGGCGTCGCGTCGGTGCGGCTTTTACTCTAATTGGAATTGTGTTGTCTGACCGTTTTCCGGCCGGTTTTGGCCAAAAAAAAATACCAGAGTGTGTGTGCGTGAGTGTGTGTGTGTGTGTGTGTAACACATACGAAATAGAACAAATGAAGCAAACAGAGAAGTAGCGGCAGCAGCAACAGCGACGGCGACGGCGGCGACTGCATAAAGAAGCAGAAAAACTAACAAACAAAAATTATGTGGGACAAGCAGAGCGCAGAGCAGAGAGAGCGACGCCAAAGAGAGCGACGCACACACACACACACACACAGCGAGAGAGCGCGCACATGCACTGGCGTGATAAGAGCGCGGCCCCCAAAAAAAAATGTTTGTACACACACACACACACACGCGCGCAGAGTTAGAGACGCGTCGCTGCCTGTCACTGTCGCCATGCGGTTACTCCGCTGCTTTGGGGATCTGCCGCTCTCTCTCTCTCTCTCTTTCTGTCTCTCTGAATAGAGTTATACAACGCGCTGAAGTCCAATAAGCAATTGAAATAAGCTTGATTGGAAATTGCAATGCATGAGCATTGCCAAGAGCGTTGCCATGGAGAGAGCGAGAGAGAGAGAGAGAGAGAGCGCGCAGCAGAAAACCAGTTAGAACTGCGAGACAGGGCGAAAACAAAAACAGTTAAACAGGTGCAAAAAAGCATAACAATGAAACGGGCGACAAAGCGAGGGAGAGGGAGTGGGAGAGAACGTGCACACACACACACACACACACACACACGCACAGCTTACGTTACGTTAGCGTCTACGTATGAACGTATGATCGAGCGCGTGCTGAGCGTGCACAGTGTGACCAGCTGCTGTCATAATGCCTCGAAATTGCTTTTAATAGCAACACGTGATGAAAAAACAAAAAAAAAAATAACAAACTAGGAAAGAGA